>JASJET010000136.1:2400000-3032500 GCA_034092305.1 Diaprepes abbreviatus
GGCTAGTCAGTAGCGACTACTCCCCCTTTACATACATATACATATATATATATATATATATATATATATATATATATATATATATATATATATATATATATATATATATATATATATAATATGGGAATTAATTTTTCTTGAACCATTAAATATATATTTGGTTGCTTATTTTCTTGGGTTCATTTTTATATTGAAACTACATATATGAAGTAGTTATACTTATTGTAAATATATATTTTTATTTTTCTGGACGTTTCGATTCTTTCGAATCTTTTTCAACTGAGGGTTTCGGCGGATGCTACAAAAATGTACATTTTTAATATTATTATATACGGAATAAGAGGTTAAAAACTTACCATTAAGAACAGAGATTTTTGTTTTAAACAAAAATTAATTACATCACAAATCAATTGTAATCACTCATTTTTTTGTATATTCACTTTTCAAATTATAAATATATATACATATATATTATATCATATAAAAATATAAAATTTGTAATAATTTTGTTAGAACAAAAAATACAAAATTTTTTCTCTCACATATACATGTAATGTACCCTTTTGTTTTATTTTAAATTAAATAAATATATATATATATATATATATATATATATATATATATATATATATTTACCTTTTTTAAAATATTATATCATATAAAAATATAAAACTTGTAATAATTTTGTTAGAACAAAAAATACAAATTTTTTTCTCTCACATATACATGTAATGTACCCTTTTGTTTTATTTTAAATTGCTTTCGTAATTACATATTTGAATAGCAAGAAAAAATATCCCAACCCGATTTTTTATTTCATATTGTAGCTAAATAAAAGATTCCTCCAAAAAAGGCAAAACCACGGGATCACAATATGTGTCACCATGTCAAAAAGGTTTGGTTTTTCATTAAAGCATTAACATACAATGTAGGGAAATTAAATAGGTTGAGTGATACATTGGCGGAATGACCCTTTGCTACACTTGCTAAAAAATGCCGCTTCATAATTTGATTTGGCGCTGCGAAAAATTCTGCTGGGGACTTCGCATTTTCGTTTTGATTGAAGGACCTTTAATAAAGCAAAAAGTTCATGAGAACGTAATTGCTGTGCAATAGTAAATATGTCATTATTTTCTGGTTTAAGTTTATAGAATATTTGCAGGATTATAGGTGATCGAAATGCGTATGGGGAGAGGACTAGAGCGATATTTGCAGGAAATAAACTGTTTGTATATATATTTTTCATATTTTCTGCCTGAAAGGAGAATTACATATATAACAAACTATTTGCAATATTACCAATAGGTGAACTATCGAAAGATGACATAGTACGGATTCGGATAACAATTCGTAGATATTGGAGATTGAGAAAAGGGCTATATGCTATTATTTTTATTACAGTCGTATAATTTATTCATTTATGTGAATCAATAGATATTATATTACTTACAAATTATTTGAATTGGTATTTATTAAGAAGTTTAAGCATAGAGGAAAAAGTACTTTCGCCATTTTAACGATATCGATATCCATGTATTTATTATAATAGTAATATAAATTTAAAATGTACCTTGAAGACAAGCGCAATATTTTATTCATGGAAATACAGTTATTCTTTTTATTTTATTTTTAAAGCGTTGAACCACATTAGACGTTTTTCGAATTTATTTTCATGATTCTAAAATTTCAGTCTGCTATGTTGGACCTGATTTTTATTTTTAATATCAATTCTGTGCTTTCGACCCATTGTGTTTTGACGACCCGAAACCAGTGAAAAGTCCTTGCCCGACACCATTTTTGCTGGAAACCAGGAAGCAAGCTACGATACAGCAGTATGCTTTATTTCGCTTTTTCAACAGAGCTAAAGGGGTTATAAGTTTCCTTCTATTACATTTCCATTATTTAGAGGTTCTGTTTTGGACTTTCCACACCTGTATATTGTTAATGTGGTATTTTATCGCAACTTACTATTGCAAAGCAAGTTTTGTTAATTTTCATCTCATGATTTTAACATAAAATTTTCCAGTCATGAGTTACTTATATACATAGTAAGTGATGCTGAAAACAATTGCTTTATAGGTAAAACAATATATTAAATGAATCATTGTAAGCGACGCGCACTTAAATTCCTTGCATTTTGAAACTTAATAGAAATAATTCGATTGCAGTGGTAGTGTTGATTAGTGTTGTAAATGTCCAAATGATTCTGATATCTGTCTGATTCGGATATGGATTAATTTAATATTAGGATTGATTAGCAATCCGTATTCCGCATCAGGTTACTATTTACGACCCTTCCATCCGTAACGGATATTCTGTCTGCTAACACGAATTGATACGGATTCACGGGTGAAAATGCAGAATATAGATTGAGGAACGTTGACTAAAAAATACGAACTAATAGGACCAAAACTGGCAATAACATATATATATATATATATATATATATATATATATATATATATATATATATATATATATATATATATATATATATATGAATATAAAAAAAATAGTTAATATTGGGGTGTGCAGCAAGTAAAAGAGTACTCTTTAAAGTTAATCCAAGCTTTCGAAAATCTTTATAATTATTTTTATCTTCAGGGAGACTACAATAGTTACAAAAAAATGGGAGATTAGTGAGATAAATTTTCCCTAATAATTTTAATAACTTACATCTTTATTTGAGGATGTTCACTAAGATGTTAAATGGCTTTATGACAATGTACATTCGTAAAAGAGACAAAATACTAGGGTCACAGACCAATTTACAACAACTTGCCACATTAAATTAATTAATTTTAAAATTTAAAATAAAATAAAAAACAGGAGCAACCGTTTTTTTCGTTCCTTCCCGAGTCACATGTAAATGTAAAATGAGTTTGAAATTATGAGGTTAGGAAATTTGTCAGCTGTCAGTAGGGCTGCCAACCTTATCCAATTATTATTAAATTTTGTTAAGATGAAACCACATTTAAAGGTAAATATGCAGTAAATGGCCAGTCATGCTGAAATTATTAGGATAGAAAAGTTGATTAGGTGTCTGCAGGGCTGTCCACTATTAGTAATTGTTTTAATGAATTCCATTAGGTTGAGATTGCAATTAAATATAATAATATAAATATAATATATATATATATATATATATATATATATATATATATATATATATATATATATATATATATATAATAAAATAGAATCAAATATTGGCGAAGCGGACGTGAAAATTTGTCAATCTACATGATTCTCGTGTTAAAAACTGCGAAGCACTCCAAAATATGGAAAAACTCCAGGTCCGACAGATGGCGACAGCGCTGTTTCATCCTAATATGGGACTCGTCAGGCCACCGCATTCGGTACAAACCATCATCTCGCCTTTGCATCCTATTAAGCTGAGTTTAAAATCAAAAAACAGCAAACAAGACGACAAAGGCGACATCTCGATGGTCCACTTGATAACACAAGAACTACACAGATTTAACAAAGTTTGTAAAAAACCGCCATATGGTGGCGCGACGGTGAATTAAAACAGAAATATGTAAAATCGAGTACACGAAACGCGTGATGATGGTTTGTACCGAATCCGGTGGCCTGACGAGTCCCATATTAGGACGAAACAGCGCTTTCGCCATCTGTCGAATCCGGATTTTTCCATATTTTGGAGTGCTCCGCACTTTTTAACACGAGAATCATGTAGATTGACAAATTTTCATGTTCGCTTCGCCAATATTTGATTCTATTTTATTTTAAAGTATACGGACAAAAACTTATCTATTTATATATATATATATATCTATATATATATATATATATATATATATATATATATATATATATATATATATATAATTGGGATTAATTCACATTAATGTTTTTCATTATTTTGACATTTCGTTCTTTATTTAAAACATTTTCAAAATATTTGTCTTAAACGTACGACGAATTATGGACATAACAATGCCAAACATATTAAAATTATTCAGAAATAATTGCCCAAAACTTAAATGTTATAATTATTGATATACATATATCAAAAAATAACTCATACACTTATAAATTAATTAGATGTGAAATGAGTCATTGAATATAGGTAGGAAACAGTCATTGAAAATCTTAATTTATACTTGATCTTCCTTTTTTGGTATTTTTTGGGCGATTGTTTAATGGAAACTCCTAATGACAAATTAAATTACGTTGTATTCTAATTTAATAATTTCCGTAACAAACTAAAATGTATATCAGAATCTGAGCTAAACGGAAAAATAAATTTTCTAGATTTGTTTTAAAAACTAATAGTGTGAATATTTCAAAAAAGTTGTAGGTAGGTATAGGGCATATGATATGAAAAATGTTTAGAATTTACTGTAAAATCCAAAAATGTAATAATACACTATATATTTTAATCAAATTTAAAGTAATACACATAGCACTTTTCTAATCCACACTATACAAGACTTTCTTTTCGAAAAATTAATTAAAAAAAATACCAGCATTGTTCCATATAAAAGGCTGATCCTTTTCTTTATCACAATCCTTTATACGTAATTATACAATAATAATCTAAATTGTATTAATAAATTAGGTTTGATCTTTGAAATAATTATCTTCATATTAATGTTTGTCTTTTATAAGATATGTGATGATATTGAATCTAACATTACTACCCATTTTGTCGACCATATCACTGACTTCTGATCTTGATACATTTAAAGAAAACAAAATGTTGATTACGCCTCTCTTCAACCTCATAATTCATGATTAAAGATCAATGTGGGGTTGATCAAAGTTGGGGAGAATTTCCTTAAAGTTATTCTCAATACATTTTTTTGTGGCTTATTTTAAAGAAAACTCCTTTATTATAAGAATTATATTTTCTGATGGCGTAAGAGTAATCCCTATCCATTTGGCTATTTGTGACATAATTTTTTAAAATAAATTCTACAGTTAACGGGTTTTTAGTCATTTCTTACTTAGACATCCCATTCAAGAAAGTCCACTACAATAGTGCGCGTTAAGTAAATTGTAAAAAATTAAACATATTCAAAAACTGTGAACTGCCCGTATAAATATTTAGATTTCTGTATTTCCGGAAATTTCGCCTAAAACTCGCTAATCTATAAAAACATCTAACAGTCGATACCAATAAAACCGACAATACACTTTTTTCTTCTGATAAATGTTTTAATAAAAGGAAGTGCTTCTCATAAAAGGGCTTTTTACTAAACGGCTATCAACCTAAAATATCTATACAATTTTTTACTGTCACCATGCTTAAGTGAAATTTTTTTACTATATTTCATTGCAGTTTACTACAAAGAAAAATTCGTATTATTGTGATATTGTTTGAAATTTACCCAGAAAATATTTCTTTCAAATATTTTTTTCAAATTATAAAAGATTTACAGAATATTTGTATGCTTATAATTTTAGAAAATTTAGGTTATTTGGATTTCTATTGAGTTACCGAGTAATTTTATCCAAGTCTGACTTATCGAATTAAATCAAAATTGGCATACGAATAAAACACTGGAAAATAGTAGACACATTTTTTTAATAGCGGGTAACTACTCCTTTTTGGTGTAATAAAGGGCGGTAAGCAAGTATTGGAACAGCTATAGACTTCCCCAGGACAGATTTGTTTGTGTCAAAACATGTTAAAAATTTAACCTTCACAATAACCTTTAGAATTATTTCAAGATGATTTTTTTCTTTCTCGTGTCCACAAGGTTTTGAACCATAACCCAGAGAAACCATTTATGATTTAAAGGGTCTAGGACATTGCTGAATGTAAATTTGCTTTTATTTTGCAAAATTACCTTGCTTAAATAATTTGTTTAAACACATTATTACAAAATTATTTTTTTTGTCAAATAAACGCCAAAATCTGATTCTGCGGAAAAAAAATGACATCTGATTTAGTTGTAAGTATTAGCATGCAGTTTGTTCCAAATTACTAAATATTTAATTTTGTAATTTTAATAAACCCAATAACTTGAAAACGGCTAGAGATAACTACTAGCCGAAACGTCGTGATATTCAACAAAAATAAAGACAACGGAAGTCCAACAGATATCTACTACTTCGCAAAAAAAAACCAAAAACATCCAGAAGAGAGCAAATAATCATATGTGAATTATGAATTTAAATATGTCATTGGTTTTTTAAAATTAATTTGCTTAAACAATTTGTTTATAAAAAAAGTTAATTTTGCAATAATTTGCTTAAACAAATTATTCAAACAAATTAAATTTGCCAAAGTAAAAGCAAATTTGAATTCAACGATGTTTCGGAGTCACTAAATCATATAAGGTTTCTCTGGGTTATGGTTCATAACCTTATGGTTACGAAAAATAAAAAAATTGTCCTTGAAATAATCATAAAGGTCATTGTGAAAGGTTAATTTTGTTAACGTTTTTGGACGTAAAATTTACCTTTTTTTTGAATACAGATAATGAAAAGAGGGTCTCCATTTGAAAAATTAAGTTGACCTTCAAACAAGGTCGAATTCAATATCCCCATTTATTTTCTCGTTGTAAATTACTTCAGTTATGACCTTAAACTTTACGAAACAAATCATCCCAGGGGAGGTCTTTATCAGTTACGTTACTTGCTTACCACCCTTTATTACACCGTCAAGGGATAGTTATTACGCTTAAAGGTGAGTTATGGTCACTACAAAAAAACACATGCCTAATATTTTTCAAAGTCCTACTCATATGACAAGTTTCATTCAATTCTGTGAGTTAATAAGGGGAAAAAATTATTACCAATATCTTTCTAATCCAACTTTTCTAGGTAAAATGATTGTTTAAATATATTTTCTTTATAGAAATACCCTGTTGTTTTCCTTCGATTTTTCGGAAATAAAATAATTTATAGTTTTAAGTAAAATATTTTGACAAATTAATAATTCTAAAGATTGTCTGATATACTTAGCCTAAATATGTTTAATGTTTTATTTTAAAAAAGAAAAATATAGAAATAATCTATTTTGTCAAGGAAGTATTTGTGAGCTTATAATTCTTGGAAATTTTATAATTTGAGGCGCTAAATTCTCACTTTTTTGTCTAAAACAATTTTTTGTATTTTATCTCTATGTCAACAGCTTATAATTTTCTTACAAATGTTATGGATAGACTTCTTGTAAAATTATCATCATATATGATCAGAAATATTGTTCGACACATTTAGCTATGGCAACCTATTTTGATTGATTGGTTGACGATGCCGATGACCTGGTCATTTTGTGCCCTGGTCGCGATATCCGGAATCTGGAAGGACCAGTGATGCGGACCCTCTGAATCGCGGAACGATGGTGCCACAGGGAAGGGCTTAGAATAAACCCGGACAGGGCCGAGGTGGTACTCTTTACAAAAAAGAGGAAAATGGGGAGACTTCTCCAATTATATTGGAATGAAGGGGACAGTTAGATACTTGGGAGTAATTCTGGATTCACGACTGAGCTGGAATGATTTCTGGGCTTGTAAAGGAGCCTTTAGATCCACAGAGGGGCTGACATCTAGAGTGCTGTTTTGCATATACACTATTGTGATCCGTCTCATGATAATGTACGCTGCTATTGTATGGTGGCGTAGTACAACAAAACAAAAGGCAAACAGCCTTCAGCTTGACAAAGTTCAGAGAATGGTTTGTAAGGGAATATTGAGTGCGATGAGGACTGCTCCTACTAGGGCTCTTGAAGTCTTGATGAACCAGTCTCCTCTTTACTTATATATATATATATATATATATATATATATATATATATATATATATATATAGAGAGAGAGAGAGAGAGAGAGAGAGAGAGAGAGAGAGAACTCGAGGTCCTAAAGACTGTTTATCGTCTCAGTTGCCCAGGGCATCTTAGACTTGAAGCGGTCGGCTACTCAGAGATCTTGGAAATCGCGGGGGAGAAGTGTCCATAATTCCCCATGTTGACATATTACATGATGCTGCTTTTAAAACATAACCTCTCTCTGGAGATATTTTTGCTAAATAGAGAGGGTTGGGAGGGAGAGCAAAATCTTCCGAGAAATGGATCCTGGTGATATACTGATGGATCTCGACAAGATAAAAGAGCTGGAGTTGGAGTGTTCGGCAGGAGCACAGGAGTCAGAAAGTACTACCCTCTCAGACAATTTGCGATGATCTGCACAGCGGAAACTTATGCAATTCTGCAGTGTGCCCATCTCTGTGAGATCGATATAGACAAGAAAAGGATAACAAATATATGCTAAGACAGTAAGGATGCGATAATGGCACTGAAGTCCTGTGTCGTAACTTCGCGATTGGGGTCTGAGTGCAAGGACTTACTAAATGGTATGACAAGGAACGGTTACATAATTAGACTCGTGTGGGTCCCGGGCCACTCGGGCATACGCGGAAATGAGGAAGCCGTCCGTCTGGCAAAGTTGGGTTCGGCAACTGAACCATATGGACCCCAACCAATTCTACCTGTCCCAATTTCCGTTGGCAAAAGGGAATTAAAATCGTTGCTGGAAAACAAATTTTTTCAATCGTGGAGGGGAGCTCCTGGAATGATATGTGCTAAGGAACATATAACTGGACCTAGCGCACGGTGTATTAAGGAGTTTCTCTCCTTAGGAAGGAAAGAGCTGCGAATTGGGATGGGATAGTTGACAGGGCATTGTTACCTGAGGGACCATCTTCACAAGTGGTGTTGAAAATGATCCAGCGTGCAGATGGTGTTTGGAGCAGGATGAAACTTTTGACCATTTCCTCAGAGAGTGCCTAGCACTCAACGGACGGAGACAGATATTTTGGAGATACAATTTTGTTACCGAAAGCAATTAGGCAAGATCAACCAACGAGGCTGCTGGGATTCGCAAAGGCGATCGGCCTTGAATGACTTGCAGCTACGGATGTAAAGGGCCCAAAATTTAGCACTTTGACTTTGAAAAATAAAATATGTATTATATCTCCAAAAGGGCGTTATTTATATTCAATAGTCTAGATTGAAAGCTAAAAATTTTTTACAACTACATAGATACTTTCCAGGATGGGATTTCTTTATAATTTCCGTAGATGAAGCGACAAATCTAATGCGAACCACCGTAACACACATAGTCACCAAACTACTGTAGTTGCAGCTGTAATATGACTTCGTTTAAATCGACGTTTTTCGAGCCAGCTTCAAGGCAAAACCGCCTTAAATCTCATTTGAAATCTAGGCGTTTATTTCACAAATTTAAACATGACTTCACCTTGGTTTCAAGTCATTTTCGCAAAACCTTATATGTCGGTGTCTTTTCTGTATTAACCTCAAAATAATGCTTTGTTTTTATTTTTTTTATTTAAAAACCTATTGTGATAGGTAGATTGTTCGATTATTTTATTCTACATTTAGCCTTTAAATTGGGTGTTCTTAAAAACTGAAAATGAATTAAAATAATAAATTGACGCCCATATGACGCATGATACCATCGTTCAGAAGTCAACACTTGATTTCAAGCGCGCTTGAGGTGTGTATTCCACACTAGAAGCGCGCTTGGGTCAAGCCAACCCTAAATTACTTCGGACTTGACTTAAGAAATCCAAACCGGTTTCAGGTATAATCTCGCTCGTTTAATTCGTTATTTCTAAGCTACTTGTAGAAGGCGCTTGACTTCAAGCGCGCTTGCAACTTTCGATATAAACGTGCTGTCTATTTCAAAGAAAATAATGAACCGAAACTCAGAAGTAAAATCTAACAGACCTAATCACAATACAGTGTCAGTTTATCAATAACAAAAAATTATAATAAATTATCTAAAAATAAACTGCATATCTACAAAACTTTATTATGTATCTGATGTAACATGTCAGTAATTTAAAAATAAATTAAACTTTTAAATATTCTTTTTCATAAAAAATACTTCAATATCACCGAATGGCACTTTTTCGCAACTGTATATAGTAAAGTTGCTTATGACAGTATAGGTGCGAATATTAAAAGAGTCGCAAACGAGCTTAGAGGTTTCAGTCAATAAGGCAATTCTTACGGCAGAAAATCTTTTGAATTGGGCCCAGAAGTACTTCAAGGAAACGAATACCTTTTATGAAAATAAAGATTATAAAAAAACTTAGATCTCTAACCTAGATCGGATTAGGCATCATAGTATACAATCTTTTCTAAAATTAAAAATGTAGGAAAAATTTAAAATCCAAGAAAACTTCTTCAAGAGGTTAAATCTGTTCAAAAACTACTCGGAAAAGCAGTTGTGAGGTGTAATAAGAAATAGGAAGTGTGAAAATAAAACCGTATTAAAAATAAATAATTTTAATTCTAAACTATAAGATTATTGCGGATTGCAGTACACAGCTGCATCGTATGCAAAATCTACGCGCTGTCCGTTGGTTATCACTTCATTTCTCGAAAATATTGAAAAATTCCATTGTCGCAAATATCTATATTGTCCATCTAGACTGATTTTTTTTAACCGACTTCTAAAAGAAAGAGGAACCTCCTTCAATTCGTCGAGTATGTATGTTTTTTTTTATGTATGTACACCGATTACCAGTAAATTTCAAGATGGCGCTGACAATATGACGGTCAAAAAAATTTAATTTTGTCCGATTTTCTCCAAAATTGGTGTGGGGGAGTTTTTGGGATCGCACATAACGAATCCAAAATATTTTTTAAAAATTCAATATTCAATTCAGTATGGCGGAAAAAAAAATCAATTTTGTGCCATTTTCTCCAAAATTGGTACAAGGGAGTTTTTAGAGTCGCACATGAGAAATCTAAAGTTATTTTTAAGAAATTTAATATTGCGGATCCAAAATGGCGGACGAAAAAATCAATTTTGTCCGATTTTCTCCAAAATTGGTACGAGGGAGTTTTCGGCGTCGCACATAACGAACCTGAAATTATTTTAGAAAAAATTAAATATGGCGGATCCAAGATGGCGGATTAAAGATTCCACACCTCTTGATTTTATCTAAAATCAGTATTGGAGGATTTTTGTTAGTGCTTATTACGAATTTAGAATATTTTTTGAAAAACTCAATCTGGCGGAATCAATATAACGTCCTGAAAATTTTACATTTTTCTGTTTTTTTCCAAAAACGGATATAGGGGTTCTTGAGGATGTAAATTATGAATTTGAAAGTATTTTTTCAGGATTCAATATGGCGAATCCAATATAGCTGTATAAAAAGAATTTGTATAATAACTGTTTTTTCTATTCGCAAGAAATAACGGGTTAAGATGTTTATTGCCAAAAGAGTTAAGAAAAGTGAATAGTTTTTTACAGTCTTTATCGAATATTCTTTTCGTTATAGGAAAACGTAGACTAGTTTGTTATACTATTTTTTTATATAAAAATTATAATTAAGACGCTCAGAGGCCAAATCGGGAATTAAGCATCCGGTATAGAAGGGCTAACGCCCTCTACATTTCGAGACTGAAATTGACTTTTACAGGGATCCATGGGGTAATATGGGTACAAACGGCGTCGCTGGATGCCGATAGGGATGCAGAGGTAAGATTTGAGAACGCTCTTTTAAAAAATACTAAACTTCAGCTACAACCTGGAAGTCGTTAGAGTTGGTACCTTCTTTCAAAACCAGTGGCGTAGTAAATTTCGTGACGTGTATATTCGGCGGAAATGAAGGTTTTCTTTGTTTGTTTGGTTTTGGGAAGTCTAGGGAATATCGTTTAATTAAGTAATATAAATAGCTGTTTTCCGCATTTTTTTTTCTGCTTATGGTTTTAGGAAGCTATTTATACGTGTTTTTTTTTTCAAAATTGTGTTTGCATTTTTGATTAATAGAACGACCAATAAGAGCAATTATGTTAGTTTCTTCGTAATTGTTATTAGTTTAAATTTCTCATTGTAACTAGTTAGTTTTTTTCTGTTTATTTTTGTTAATAGACTAAGTGTTTTGAGAAACTTGTTTTATTTAATTTAATTAAAAACCATCACGCGAATTAACTTGCGTGCGCTCTGTTGCGAGAGCTACAAAATAAGAGATGGTATCTGATCAGCTAATAAGCAGCCTTGTCTGAGTCCTGAAGTTCTGAGTTATGGTTGTGGTAAGCTTAAATAACCGTTGTTGTTTGGAATTAAAGCTGCAAGAGAGAGCATGAATATTCAGACTTCTAGAGCGTCTTTTTTACTGTAAAATTTAATTATACGGTTTTTAAAATAGCTGCTAATTTGTGACAGCAGGATGATTATAGATGGAATGGCTAACGCTACCTCAATATATCATTGGCAGGAGTCTATGATCAAATTCTGTCACGGCGGACTAAAAATTGTACGTTTTCCGATTTTGTTCAAAGATGGGACTGAATCGTTTTAGAGTTTTTTTTGGGGCATTATATTATGAATATAAAGTTAAAATTCAGTTGACAAGATGCAATATGAAGGACTGAAAATTTTACACTTTCCGATTTTGTCTAATATTCTTATTGCGGGGTTCTTGGAACATATACAAACTCAATATGCAATATAAAATATATCGGGCTAAGAAATTTACGTCTTAAGTACTTTAAATATCGATATTCGAAGGTTTTTTGATCTATATAACTAATCTAAAATTCATTTGAAATTTAAGTTAGTAAATTTACTATAAAAGACCAATTGTTTGACACAATTTCACTGATATTTGGAGAACTCTAAGAATAAAAGAATTTTTAGAGGTTCATTTTAGGGTGATTTACAACTTTGGATAAAATGGGTAATTTTTGGCACCTTGGAGTCTTTGCGAGGTAAACTAATCTCAATTAGTACTTAGTTCAAATAATTTATGGATATCATAATGAATTCAAAACTAAAAATCGAAAAATAAAATTTTTATAAAAAAATTGAACATTCTTCTAAAAGTGCGCTAAAAAGTAAAAAATAACTATAAATTTTTATAAGAAACTGAAATTTTTGAAGGCGCCAAATTATTTCTAAATGAAATAAATAAATACTAATATATACAAATTATGGTAGGAAAGTTCATATTTTATGAGATATTAGTTTGGCGCCGATTTCAACAATTATTTCATATAAAAATTTAGAGTTATTTTTCACATCTTAGCGCACTTTTTGAAGTAGGTTCAATTTTTTTTATAAATATTTTATTAAATATGACACATTTCGTATTTTTTCAAAGTGAAAACGCTAAATTTTCAAGAATTTAAGCCACTGAAAAATTGAGAAAAAAAACACATCAAAATCGTCTGTCGAAAAAATTTTTTAAAGTAATTTTGTTATCGATAAGCTGAGTTCAAAATACGGTGACATTACTATCGCACTAGCAATGTGATTTCTAGATTAAATCAACAATTTTTCGTGCAAATGATGCACCGGTAATATTTCAAATGTTTTTTAAACATATTAAAGGAATATTGTAATTTTCCATGTAATTTCACACTGAAGTTGTTTCATTCGACCGTCTCCGCAAATTAAATTTGCGTCTACAGAAAGGGTCTCTATAGGTTATTTAAGCCCTCTGCGTGAGAAATTGGGCATATCAGTTACTTATGATTTATTCAAGCTAGTTAGAGTATGCATTTGTCAGTGTCATTCTATGCAATTGATCGCCCAGGCTATCTGCACAATCCGACTGACTGAAGCTACCCTTCCTTAGGAGAAAATTTATTTACAACTGTTCTGGGAATATTTAAGAAAAGTGATTTGATCTAAAAATACCATAGGCAATGACTTTTAAAAAGTTGTATAACTTTTCCGCATAATTACTATTTTCATGATAAAATTTTTCACAACTCAGTGTGCTGATTCTGCATAAATTGTATTATAATTATTTAGCAATAAAGAATTATTAAATTGGTAGAAATAAAATCTTGTAACATTATTATGTTATTTTCAAGTCAAATATTTTATTTTGAATCGTAAATACATTGTTTATAAATAAATTAGTAACTTATCTTGCTTAAAAAATGAAAATTAGATATACAGTGCCTAGGAAAAACTTTGCACTATATGAATTTTTTTTTTATTTTTTTAATGTTTAAAAAATTCTTCTACATTTATTATTACTCATAAATTTTTAAGAATAAAATATACAAAGTTACCAATCACACAACTTCAAGAACATATATCACTTCTTTCAGGCCTTATTGCATACAAAAATATATTATACAAAGTTTCTAAATATTAAGTATATAACGAAAAATGTGTACGTCTTTACATGCAAGTTAAGGAACAACTTTAAATAAATTCAAAAATAATATTTTAAGTTTAATAAATTATGTGGTTGGCCTCCTAACTCTGGGGAATGAGGAAAAGTTATTCCTTAAAATATTTTTTAGTCCCTAAGGATAATATCAAATTTTTTTCGATGTAAAAGTTTTAATCCGCTGACATTGATTGATGGAAAAGAAAAAATTTTCCTAAATCAATCAAAATATTTTACGATTTATCTTAGTATGTTTTAGTGTCTGAATAGGGTATATTTTTTAGCCAATTTGAAAAATACAATTTAGAAAGTTATTTTTTGGGAGTTTACTATTAATTTAGGATCGCTTATTTAATTCCCCTATACATTTATTATTTACGACATATTTTAAAATAAATATAGCAAAAGTATTAACAGTAGCTCCGAAAAAGTACTGTCTATTATAGATTTTACTTCAAGTCTACTATACTTAAACTGAAGAGTTCCCTACAGGTCATAGACAGTTTCAGCTTTTCCATATGAATTCGAATATCAACGGCTTTTAATTTTTTAACAACTCTAGTTATAAAATATTATCTAAGTAAGTTGAACAACCATTTCATTTTAGAGCAATCATATCATTGAACAAATTCTAATAATGATTGATGTTAAATTTATAATTATAACAAAACAGATTTATAAATAATCAAAAAATAAAAAACCCAACTATATATTTGATCTCTCTGTTTCCCAGTAATTGTTTAATTGTAAATAGAAACTTTGAAAACAAAAATAAAGTAAAAAGTTATCAAACAGCTATAGTAACTTATTAAATAAGAACACAATAAATGAGTAATAAAAATATGTATATAGGGAATTCAAAAAAAAATCTAATTTTGATCAACCTCAAGTTTTTAGGACAACCCATTTTTTTGCATAACTCTTGGTCTAATAATCAACATTTTTCTCGATCAAGCAAATTATCCCTTTTATTAGTTTTTATTGAGCTTTCTGCTTTATATTTTCCCAGATTTTTAAAAGTTACGAAGGCACGTTAATTAGAAAAAAAAATCTTTCTTGAAACACTAGAGACCGAGAAATAAATAGGTATATTTTATAAATTAGGTTATAGGGTCCATATTTTTGAAAATATAAAATGAAGCTATAGCAAAAGTTGCCACATAAAAATTATAATATTAAATTCCTATATTACTACACTACAAAAATTTGTAAATAAACAGGTAGTAGATGAAGATGAGGAAGAAAAAACAGGTGAAGTGGTTAAGACATATATGAAGGACAGAACTAAGTACAACAATATATCCCATACTAAAATGGGAACGGGGTAGGAAAAGAAGATGGAGAAGATCATGATCGAAGTGGTTAAAAGAAGTGAAAGGGGACATGCAGGGAAGAGGAAACTTTGGAGAAACATAAGCGAAATATTTTATCTGATCAATAACTGTCAGGCAGATTGCTGCATGTCGAGGGTCTTAATTTTCCCAACAGTATCCAATAAATAAATAAGATTATTTTAATAATCCGTTTTTGGACTATGAAAATTGTTATTTTTTACTCCTTCCTGAATAGTGTCAGTAGTGCTAGGAGGTTAGAGACCTGTTTCAGATATTTAAACTTATGTAGTAGAGACTTTATTTTAGAAATTTCTCATTTTTGTAGATGTTGATTAGATAATTCAATCTCAAATTTGAATGTTTAATATATATATATATATATATATATATATATATATATATATATATATATATATATATATACATTAATTTTTATTATCTTCGAAACAATATTGTTTCATTTCATAATAAAACTGATTTTTGGTGTTATGGATTTAATTACACCGTTTATAATCCAAGTGGTTTATTTTGCAGTTTTTAAATGTATATATATATATATATATATATATATATATATATATATATATATATATATATATATATATCCAGAAATTTTTTAATGTTATTAGTTTCCTGTACTTTTGTAAAATTATTTATAGCCGACAAAAATTCTGTTCGTGCAAAATGTACTCCTATGTATCATCACTATAATTAAGAATATTTATGTTGACATCCCTAAGAAACATAAAGAGGTCAAAGCCATGTAGACGGGTTTTAAAATATTTGTATATTAGTTTATTTTTATTTATTTAATTACTATACCTGTCTCAGAGGTTAATCCTTAATTACAAATCAAGATTATCACATAAATTTAACTTACCCTATATTGATGCAAGAAACATCAAATAAAAAGGACAAAAACACAGATTTCCTTAGATTATAACTAAATAATAATTTCTGTATGGCTGACCATTTACTGCATAATTACCTTTAATCACAATTTCATCCTAATAAAACTTAAAAATAATTACTAAGAGTGGACAGCCCTGCTGACACCTGACAATTTTTCTATCCTAATATTTTCAGTATGGCTGACCATTTACTGCATAATTACCCTTAATTGCAGTTCCATGCTAATAAAACTAAAAAAATAATTAGTTAAAGTTGGCAGCTCTACTGACAGATGACAATCTTCCTAACTTCATAATTCAAATTCACTGTACAATTACATGTGACTCGGGAGGAACTAACAAAATTGTTCCTCCTGTTTTATCTTTAATTTTTAATTTTAAAGTCAATTTTATGTATTAGGTTGTTGTAAACTGGTCTGTGACCTTAGTTTTTAGTCTCTCTTGCAAATGCACATTGTCATACAACCATTTACCATCTTAGTGAATAACCTCAAATAAAGACGTAAGTTATTTAAAATTTTTGGGAAAGTTATCTTACTAATTTCCCTTTTTTTGTAACTATTGAAGTCTTCCTGAAGATGAAAATGATAATAAAGATTTTCCAAAGCTGCACGCCCCAATATTAACTAGTTTATCCTAACTAATCAATAACGACTACCATATATATATATATATATATATATATATATATATATATATATATATATATATATATATATATGTATATATATATATATATATATATATATATATATATATATATATATATATATATATATATATATTATTTGTCACTGCCAATCTTGAGGATTACGGACACTCATAGCTTTCCTTATTCCTTCCGTTCAATTTCTGCTAGGTCTTCCTCTTCTTTTGTAGAACTCTGGATACTAAATCATGATTTGTTTGGGAAGTCGTGAATCAGTCATTCATTATATATGACCATTCCAGATTGTTTTCCTTCTATGTCTTTCATGATCATGTCTTCTATTCCCATCTGTCTTAATGTCTTCTCGTTTCTTATTGTCTGTGATATTCCTACTGTCCTCCTCAAAATATCCATTTCTACAGTTTCCACTCGTTCTTCTTTCTTTCTGTAAGTCTTCAAATGTCAGCCCCATAAATTAAACAGCTATTTGTCATTGTGTTTTATATGTAATATTTTCGTTTTTTGTTAGTATTTTTACTTCACAATATCCCATTTAGGGACCCTATCACTCTTTTAGCTTGGATAATTCTTAGAAGAATTTTTTTTTATCGTCTGTTCACTTTCTATCAAACATGACTCCTAAATATTCTTAATCGTCGCATCCCTCTACTTCTGTATTATCATTAATTTGGAGTTTACTCTTATTATCTTCTATGCGTTGGTATTTGGTTTTCTCATTTTTTTTAACAGACTCCTCGTACGTTTCTTGTAGTTTTCGTTTCATGCATTTAAGATCTTCTTTTTGAAATAGAGTCTGTTTATAGATTTTAAATTGTCCTAATAAGTATTTGATTTATATTTGTGTTCGTCATTGTTTCCCACACTTTAGTTATAGGGATGTTATCGTAGGCTTTAGTTAAATCTATAAGTAATATATGAATATCTTGACTTATAGTGGCTATTTTTTTCAATTATTTGTTTCATACAGAAAATGTAATCATTACAGGATCTATCACAACGAAATCCGCCCTGTTCTTCTTGATCATTGCATTCTTTTTTAATGAGGTCTCTGAGTATTTATGAATTTCCAAGCTACAGAGCATTTTCTTCCGTCTACTTCTTAACATTTATTATCCCATATTTCGTTATTTTCCAAAGTTGATAGTTTTTCTCACTTAACATTCTGGTTGCACATATGCCTCATTTTCTCTAGGATTTTTTCATCTAGCCATTTTATATACCTCTGTTTCTTATTTTTACTAGATCTTCGATCTCATTTGTCCACCAAGGCTTGTTGCTTGTTTTTCTTTCTTTGTGTCCTAATGCTTCTTTTGCTGATTTTTGTATACTTTCAATAATGTTTTGGTATACTTCTGAGAATGATTGTGTTCATCTAATCTCCGTTGGAATAAGTATCTAGTGCTTTCCCCATCTAAGCTATCCAGATTGTATTTGGAATAAATCGCTACTTGTCTATCTGAATCGATGTTAATTTCCTCTGTTTTTTTTTTGCTGTTATAACTCTATATACTCTTACATCTTGAACTCGAAGTTTTGTGTTTTGTCTTATGTTTATATAGTCGAAAATGGATTTCAATTGTCTTGTGCGTTGTTCCTAAGTAAATTTGTGGATTTTTTGTGTGGAAAGAATCAGTTGGTTATTTTAAGTTTTAAGTTCATTAGTTGTACAGCTAACGACAATATTTCTTTAAGTCTTTCTTTTTTGAGTAACCAGGAAGAAGTTTAAACTAGATTTATTGTATTTGTTACATATTGAATATGGAGGACAATGTTTTAAAATATTAGTGAGTAAAGTGATAAATAAAAAGTATTATTTTGTTGTGAATATAGACGTAGAATATTATAATTTAATATCAAAGGAATCAACTAAATCATTAACTTTTTTTTAAAAGAGTCATTAAGAAATCGTAATCACGTCTATCCCTAAATAAGGCATGTTTAATCCTGCTAAGTAGCTGAAACTGTGAGAAACCTTGTGGAGGGTAAAAACTGTCATCCTTATAATTAAGATACTTCAAGCAACTTCTCTGTATTATTTTAAGATTGTTAATTTGAATAATATACTCTGGCGCCCAAATGATTGCAGCATATTCCAATATCGATCTTTCATAAGAGTTATATAATATTTGTAACACATCTGTGTCATCAAAATCTCTAGTAGAGCGCACAATAAATCTATTACTTCTTGAAGCATCCGCTCTTCTCTCAAAGGCATGAAAGAAAGTTTTGAGTCAAAGACTACTCCCAGGTCGTAAGACGTATATGAGCAAGATATGATTTCATTAATATTATAGTCATAAAAAAAACTGAGAGTTTGACGATATATTATACCACGTTGCACTTCTTTATTTTAATTCGCAAATTGTTAACTAGATATCACGTATTAATTATTTCTAAATTTCTTTGAAAATTTAAATAATTTACATTTTTCATCCATTTAAAAATTTGAACATTGTCCGCATACAATACATAATTAACATCAAGTTGAACACCAATATCAGTTGTGATGGTGTTGAAAAGTAGTGGTGCATGCTAAAAGTAGCATTATGCCAACCCGAGCTACAGCTGTGAAAAGCAGCGTATTGCTGACGATCGGAGAAATACAGGGTTTGTATAAAAAGTTACGGAAAAATTTATTTTAGATATTGCTACAAAATCTCCAAATTCTTCTAAGTATATTTTGTGAGAATCGACACACTTTTGCCAGCAGCTTTTCTACTACTCGAAGGCTACCTGGTAGGTGGATTCCGGAAAGTCCTTAAGGGTACGCGTGTAAGCTTCGGGTCCGTGGTGTTGTTCTTTGAGGGAGAATTTTACTTTTGGGAATAAAAATTCTGGTCTGTAAGGGGGTCGGGGAATCGTCGTGATGTCATTTTGTATCAGATAGTCGGTCACCTTGGAGCAGATGTGGCTGGGTACATTGTCATGATGCAATATCCAATCCAAAATGGCTGGCCTCACCCGGTTCACCCTTCTCTTCAGTCTTCTTAGCACTTCTAGGTAAAAAGAATCATTTACTGTCTGCACCTCAGTTCTTGACTTCGACGGCCGTCCAGCGCTTAATTTGTCCACACTCTGTCGGTAATATTTAAAGAGCTTTTGCTACTTAAAAACTGCAGTTTGTGACATGCTTTCATCCTTTGTCACGGTTTAATTTTGCGCTTAAGTTCACTATGGCTAATAACTTTATTTTGCAAATACTGTCGTTATGGGCAACACAGTATCGTTTTTCTTAAGTATTTTCCCAGGGATTCGTTGAAAAAAAACATTTCATTAAGTACAGTTTTAACTAATTTTATTTACCATTATTTTGTCTTGCTTTGGTATTCCACCACACTGTGCTTGGGTATTTTCTTATCAGTGTCGAACTTACTGCTACCTTTTTTTTATTCATATAAATCTTTTTTTGGAATTGTATGTATATTGGGTTGCAGGAAATCAGGAAATTCCAATTTATGTATTAATATATAATTTCTTCAATTTTATTGTTTGTGTGGAAAAGTTTAATGATTAACGAATTGGCTTAACTAACAAATACATTTCAGCCAACTGTTGTTGCCCAGTGTCATTCTTTTTGAGCTGTCATTTCTTTCACACGTGGCAATTGAATGCGCCTAACGGAAGTGGATTAATGCGTAAGCTGAGCCATGGTTATAAATGGAGGCCATTTTACCTTGATTTTTCACTTTTTCCTGGTTTGATTCGACCAAAACAGCTGCAGACTTCCATCTCAATTTTTAGTTGCCAAATTTTTGGGATTCTGAGGTGGAAAGTAGAAAATTATCCTGGTAATTTTGTTGTGTTTTGGAGTACCGTATCTTTTGCCAGGTTAGCAGTTGTGTTTTCTTTTAATAGAATAGACCTGGAGACAGGAATTTTGGGCAACCGCAAAAATAGGGAGTAATTAACTTTAAGTTAACAACTATTAAAACATTTCTGCATGGATTTTTAAATTTTAAAAGATTTCAGCTCAAAATTGATTTTTACCGAGTGTAATTTAGGCATATTTTAAAACCAACCATTATGTTATTCTAAGTCTCATTTAGATTCAAAATTAACCATTAAAGATTTGTAAATTTCTGAGCTTTTAATATCTGCTACCTTACAATGCCTAATTTTATCCTTTTGTTATCAGTAAGAGTTAATTTTGAGAGTACTTTTATTATCAATTGTAGTTTGCACTATATTTTGCAATATTTTTGCCTCCTGGACGTATCACGATGTTCCCAATTTTAAGTTAAATTAATTTAACATTCTGGGTTTGTTTTTGAAGATTTAGAGTCTTTTTTGCATCGTAATATGTTCATGGCCACATTAACTTTCAGTTTGACACCAGCAGTTTTTCTTTTTTTATGTGGTGACTGCAATACTTGGGTATTAGAGACTGCATTCTTTAGTGAAACTAGAAATTCTTTCTCATCTTCTAATTTTTTTTAAATAAAAAGTAACTTCTAAACGCGTATTATTTCTTTTCACATTGTATTGTAGAAATTTAAATGATCATATTTTGGGTGTATCTATTTTATTGTTATTTATATATAGAGTTAATATAGAGTTCATTAAAACGCGTTCCATTTTAGCCAGTTTTAACCCAATTTATTTAAAAATAATTAATATCAATAAACCAAGTATTGTAACGTCATCATACAGTGGTCTAGAGTCATTAATTTTATGTCCTGTTTCGTGATGGTTAATTTAATCGAGGAATTAATCGTATTCTATAGTAAATCTTTTGTTTTACGTTTTATTAAAGTAACTATAGGTATCTTTAGTTACGGATTGATTATTTTTTTTTAATAAGCAGTGAAGTCATGCTGATAATTTTTACTTGTGCATATATCTTATTATTACTCTTATATAACTCGAACTCAATAGTTAGAGTCAGCGACTACTTTAAGTTAATGATTTGTTTAATTTTGCCGATTGGTTTTGATATTTCTTACGCTATTAACTTAAAATTTACCTTCGATAATTTTTCTCAAATCACGGTGTGAATTCAGAATTTTTGATTTAATAATTTCTTGACGTTTTGGCGGTGGTTAATTAATTCACTATCTTAGGCATTACTATCTTTATCTTAGGGTCCTCCCTCCGAGCTATTGAACCCTACCGGTTAGAATACCGCAATCCAACCTCAGTGTATTTGTTACTCTGCAGAAGAACCGTGTGGTTTGAAGACTATATATTTTCGTCAACGATTTTAATTTTAATTAAAGAAATTTATAAGAACTAGTCGATACGAGCTTTATTTTGACCCACAAGCTTCTTGCATTTGGTACTACGTTTTATTTTTTTTTATTATTTTCAAGAGCTGTGTTGAAAGCTAGGTCCAGACAACATCGTGGAAAGTCTCTGAGTTCGACCTAGCTTAGATGCAGTGGCGCCTTTTAGTTTTTTCCACCCCTACTTTCCGACATAGGGGTTAGCTCAGCACTTTGTTTTCTGGTGCTGCTACTAGCCTTAAACTTTGCTCTGGTTAAAGTAGCTCATATCTTAAGCCTCTTTGCAAGGTCTTGCGCCTTTTTAAATACTAGTGTAGCATCATGTACACTTAACGAATCATGCCCAACGTTTTCGTACCGGATTTCTTCAGTCCAACGCAAAATTTTATGGAGTACTCCTGTTCAATCGTTCCCTGCATTTTGAGTTGGCATCGAGTCATTTGATACGGGTCCGCTAGAAACTCGATGTAGCCTGAACAAACGCTCGCAATCAACTGATGCTGGACGCGTGTCGAAGATCAAACCTCCCATCACCGAGCCCATTCGGTGTGAGCACTCTGTGACTTACAGTCACGTCAAGAAAAAATTTTTCCTGACACTTTTTATACAAACCCAATATGTTTTAGAAAGACTGGTAAAAAAATCTGAAAACCTTATCTTTCAAGCTTATGCATCAAATGATCGAGTTGGTCAAGTGCTTTGGAAAAATCCGATATTTATGCGGTTCACTCGAGAAAACTTTAAGACAAGATTTAACACTTTACATGATAATATTGATTGTTTTGTTAATCTGATATTATTTTATATCACATTTAAAATGTGAGTTGGAGTTATTGCTTCTGTGTAAAATCACAATATATTTTTGTTTTCACCTTTTGTCTAAACTATGACAATACGAATAGTTTTGGAAACTTTGTTTTAAAAGTTTACTAAAAACCGAAATCATAGTGTGTACTCAATAAGTGAAAAATTATATATACATATTTTGCTTTTAATTGGAAAGATGCTGTGCCTTAGTTTAATTTATAGTAAAGTAATGTGCATACCTTTTCCTCTCTAAGAATGTAGACACAAACATTCAGTTTGAAAAGTTTTAAAACCACGGAAAATAAATATTTACAGGTTACTTCAATTTCCCTGTAAATATTTATTCAGATTGTATTTCAGGGAAGTTATATGAGAAGTTAAATAAACATTTATATTCTGATGATGATAAGTACTTACCATTTCATTTGGAAGAAGAAACAATTAAAAATACACTATTCTGGTAAACTTTAGTTAAAATTTCGGATTTTAACAAATATTGGTCATATTATTGTAAATTATAATTTATCGTGAAATCATGCATTTAATATTTATGTAATGTATTATGTATTATGAAAACTAAAATGTAACATCAGCATGGAAAAATTTGTATATAAATAATAGAACTTAACATTTTGTGTACGTGGTTTTAGGCAATTTAAATAATAAATGGTATATACATATATATATATATATATATATATATATATATATATATATATATATATATATATATACGAATATGTTGGAGGAGGTTCATAGACATAGATAAATTAAACTGGTCTCATTAAGTTTAGAGAACAATTACCTTGAGCTAGTTACTAATATCATGACGACCCCAGCTCATCCAGCAACCATTTTCTGACAAATCGATGCCGCTACTATGGTGTGGCGGTGAGTGAGGTTGTGTAAGGTGAGCTCGTTGCTAGAGTTCTGAACTCTGTCAAGATCTTTGGTAATAGAACTGGTATTGAGAAGTGAAAGAGGCTCTACAGATCACATGGAGGACTTTGTTTTGGAAACCTTTTACTGATGATACGACTGCCCGCCCACTGCTTTTATTACGTATTTCTGGTATTTTCTAGAAATATCGGTGATTGGAAGTTCGAAAGGCGATGGTGTACTTTGAGTATACATCTATAAGTAGATTCGGCTACGGGGCAGAGTGAAATTTGGAATCATATGGGTTTAAATGGGTATTTCCGTTATTTTAAAACCTATAGAGTTGAAACTTAGTGGTTGACTTGTCATCCCTAGACACGTTCACGTTGCGTTGCCAGATTGTACATAATTCCTCTAACTTATATAAAACCTAAATTTGGTAATGCCGCCCACAAATAACTCAAAATTATATAAAATTGACCAAAGACTGCCATTGACGTTACAGTCGCAAAGTGCCTGTAAAGTAATGTAATCATACTATACTATTGAAAAGTGTCATGATTCTCATAAAAATTTTAAAGAATTATTAATTGTGAACTGCCTTAAAACTTACTATAAAATTTCTTTCTTGGAAATTCCCACTAGCTGCAAATTCCTGAGATCTTCGAAAATGAAACAACATTTTCACCGGCGCTTGTGTTAATATCTTTGTGTTGGTTGTTAAAATTTTGTGAGCTGTTGAAGTTACTAAGCCAATTAAAATGGGAATAAAAGGAAACTACAATGACAAAAAATTGATGTATGGTCAACAGTGTAAATGGTAAATTTATACAAAAAATGTAAACGACTTAAAAAAATTTGAATTAAAAGTTAAGAATTAATTAACATTTGTTTTGTATTGCAATCAGTTTAATTATTCTGGATTTACTGATACATTTAACAGTATTTTGTCAGAGCAGCAGCAAAGGAGTTATTTTTAAATTAATTCTGGATGGATTGGAGTCTAGTATTCCATTTTTCTCGACTGCAGACTTCTGTAGGAAAAAAACTTTAATTTTACGTGTTTTTTTTTAAATATTATTTTTTCATATTTATGTATCAATTGTCTGGTGTTTTACTTCGTGACATAACGAACGACTTTGAATTTTGTTTATACAATGTGGCGCAATAGTGCGACAAAGTACTCTAAGATCCTTATATTTCACAAATTTGAAAAAATGTTATAATAGAAATTATTTTCAATTATACATGATGTTTCATGACAGTATGAAGAAAAAAAAATAGTTTTTTTATGGGATATCCTGTATACCCTGCATATTTGGATTCCCCCAAGAACTATCCATACGATAGCATATCTGGTTCGAATTTTATTGCGAAATTGCCAACTTTTTCAAAAAATCAACCAAATTTCGGAAAAAACATGGTCCACTATAATTTACTATATTTTTCGATCTACAGCAATTATAATACACTAAACTGACATTGAGAAAGATATATGTAATATTAAAGGTCTAATATGGCGCCTAAGTAATTTTCTTATATAGGATGTTTGCCAAAATTTTGTCCATTTGTTGAAATGTAAATTAATTTTTTTTTATTTTTATAGATGAAACACCTTCTATATAACCACTTTTCGGGTAGAGTTACTCTTCCAGTATCATATTTATTAATTTTTTTTATACCTATCAGCGCTGCCGGTACATTCATTTTTATCAAATTTATACTAACAATATGTAAACCTGTCACTAGTAAAGAGTACGGTTTTCACTTGTTTTATAAAAATATAAAATTTTACAGTCGAATTCACTAATATGATTTAAATTTAAAAGCATCCTAACTTGACAGCAGAGGGCTTAAACTGGCAAGAGTAACAATAAGTCAAGCAAGTCCAAAACCCTAAAAATACCAGCAAAAATGAAAAACTTTATTTATTTTCGGGATACAACTATTTCTTTTACATATTTCAAGGCTTTATCGCAAGGTTCTTATTCTTAATATACCTATATAAGCGTTTATTTCTTGACATATATAATATAAATTACGCATAAGCAAAACAAAACTGGTCGACTATAAGATTTAAATTTCATGGCAACTAGGTAGGGTTTAAATTTTAAATCTTCTTAGTGAATCTGGCTGTTAAGTTTAAACTTCAAATGATAAATTTTTCACATGCCGACGTGGTTCTATGATTTTTGTTTTGGGAGCCATTAACAAAAATATGCTATTAGCAAAAAGATTATGTTTTGTGAGAGACGTCAGTCTGGAAGAAAGAAATTTGAAAATCTTATGGAGCATTTTCAAAGAACTGGCAGCGTGGCATACAACAAAAATACTTACTGAGATACGTACTGAGAAAAATCAATTAAATATACTTTTAACAGTCACTGAAAATCCGCTTATTGGACAGCGCCCGCTTTTTCGACAGATTGGTGTTAAAGGAAAGAAGGTTCAGCGAAAACTTAAGGCTCATAATAGGCCCCCCTACTGCATTCAATTATTTCAGGAACTGTTACACAAAAATTATCACGTTATTCGTTTTAATACTCATGGAAAACTAAATACCAATACGTCAACGTATTTTTTATACAATAATAAAAATGAATATACCGGAAAACTAGCACGGTATAGGAAAACATTAATACATGATAAAGTAGTGATATACAGGATGTTCCATTTAAAAAGTCAAAGAAAATTGAATTTATTTTCATCAAATGGACACAATTTTGGCAAACATCCTATATGAGATAATTGCTTAGACGCTATATTAACCCTTTAGTAGCACTATTACCTTTCTCGATGTCAATTTTGGTGTACTAGAGTTGATGATGATTTTTTGTAAAATTTTTGAAAACATTGGCATCTTCTCAATAAAATTCAAAACCAGATATTATGTGGATAGTTCTTGCGAGAATCCAAATATGCAAAGATCTACAGATTATTCCATTAGAAAAACTTTTGTTTTAGCGCTACGCTGTCATAACACACCATGAATATTTGAAAATATTTATACAATGTTAGAAATTTTCATATTATAAAATTTTAATTAAAACATTATTTCAAAATTGTGACAGGGAGATAGAGTGCAATACTGCGCCACCCTGTATATATATATATATATATATATATATATATATATATATATATATATATATATATATATATATTCTCACGGATGTGATGTGTAATTGAAGGTTTTCGTAGACGCCATACAGTGAGTTTTGAAAATGGTGAATGAGATTTCACTGAAACGTCAGCTGCCTTACAGTCCTGAGAGGGACTCAGCACATACACGGGATGCCCGAAAACCTTTTACCGATTACATATATATATATATATATATATATATATATATATATATATATATATATATATATATATATATATATATATATAGTAACAAGAAATATGCTGGTTGTATGTAGACTATTGTGACTGGCTTTACATAAATTTTAATGTATAAATAAATCCTTAAAATTGTTATCTATATCTTTATTGTCCTAATATTTAATTAAAATCAAACAAAGTAGAACGATTTTTTTAAAATTTAGTTCTATATATGATACACATGAATACGAATAGGGACACAGAAATACAATAAACAACGTTTATAAAATTCCATCCCTTTTACGCCTCTCGAGTATTAAATGACTGATTTTGCATTAGTGAAATGTGGTGAAGGAAACCTAAATACCTTTACGCTCCGGGGTAAAATAATATGTTCTTTTATCAAACGGATTTTTCCTGATTCTAAAATCGATGGGACCTTATTAGTTTTATATTAAATTACTTTCAATACGCCTTCTGGCTTACAGTATAAAGGGAAATAAAATATCCTTACCAAGAAAAACCCTTATTTTAAAATATTTTTCTATCTAGTTTTACCTAAACGAAAAAGCGTAGAGTTTCTGTAAAAGCCAAATTTTTATGTTATAATATTTTTTGAGCGAAAATTTGTGACCATTAAGGTGAAATTCTTTATATATCCTTTTTTCATATTTGCATATTCAGTTTTTACTAATCTAACAATTTTAAGCTAATAAATATAGTTTTTTCTGCCGACTAAAACTAAGTTTATTACTTATTGTCAATAAGTATTAGCTTTCAGTTGTGCTGAAGATAATAATAAAACTTAGGAAAATACACAATTTAGGTATTAACATCATTCTAACAGATACGTAAAAATACTCGGAGAAAACATTTATTTGAGGTTTTTGAAGATGACAGACTATAATAACCTCTAATTTTTGAGAAATTTGATAATATAACTTAAAGAAGGAGTTAGTGGTATAGTTTACCGATGATGAAAGATCTTATTGGTCGAGGTGCAGTAAAGGGGAAAAAATCGACCCACTCTCAATATACAATTTACATTCTTGGCCAAATTAGATCCAAATTGAATTTATAAGCTTGAAAGGATAGTATTAAGTATCCGAGAAGAATATTCTGTAAAATATGAGCACATTCCGAATATATTTCGAAATCTACATTTGTAACCTGACCTCAAATACCAAACGCTAAATATTGTAATGACTTCTTAAACTATTTCTAAAAATAATACTTCAAAGGATATGTACATTTGTTGAGGATTATGTGGCTTATATTCAGATTTAATAAAAGGATAGGCACAAAAGACGCCGTATTTGGTGTACAGGTTCTGTTTAAAAAATTGTAGAGATATCAGTTGCAATATTTATACCTATTTCACAGATTATTGGAATGAAAAAACAAAAATCATTACTAATATGTCGAAGGGAGAAGACTCGGAAGAAATCGCATTAAAACCCACATGGTGTCCGACATAGATGTATAAGGTCACAGCTATTATTCATTATATACAAACATTATATATATATATATATATATATATATATATATATATATATATATATATATATATATATATTCAACGATTGCTACCGCGGGAGAAGGAGGAAAAAGAATTAAAGTTAAAAATATTAAAATTAAATGCTTTGATACAGGTGGTTATTTTTTTTTGGTATTGATCGCTCCTTCTTTTAGGGCAGAGCCTAGGCTAGCATGTCGGAGATTACATATATTTAAAGCGTCATCTGTTTTAGGCCTGTCGGTAGGAAGAAGCCATGATTTTTGCGAAAAGAGGAAACAGATTCAAAATAACCGATATCAAAAATAATTAAAATGTATATTTAAACAATAAGTTAAAAAAAAGGAATTCTGATTTAAAAACTATGTGTATTTTAGCTTAATCTAAAAGAAATATGTAACTATTTGTTTCATGTAATACAAAAATAAAAGAAACAGTGAATAAAAGTAGTATTGTACTCTTAGGATATCAGCAATAAATCTGCTTTTTGGGTTTCTGTCAGTTTTCACAACCGAGACTCTCTCCACTAACGCTTCTAACAATCTCTAGAACGACAAAAAACAAAAGAAAAAAAAAACAAAGATTAACTACATTGATGAAAGTAGCAAAAGTGGAGTATTTGATGAATTTCTAGGCATACTTGGATTTTTTACAATACCAGTTTTTGATGTGAGAGGTAAATAAACTTTTATCTTTTTATTTAATATTTATTAAAGAGACTAGTGGATGAAAATAAGGGATTAATTTATGGTGAATATTAGCTTTATGGTAGGTATAATTAGTATAAATATTTATAGTTTTTATTGTAAAATAATAAAACTGTAACACGATTCACGAAAGATGGGATCATTCAGCAGAGATCAAATGTAATACAGAGAAATCCAAGACTTCATTTTAAAAAATGTCAAAGTTACTCAAAAGTATCGTTTGTCTTTCAAGATAAAAATCAGATTGTTGGGGTGCTATATCTCTCCGACTTTTTTGTCAGATATCTTGGCCTTAAATGAATTACTTTTCGTCTAATTAACAACGCCAGTGGGCTCTGAATCCTAATATAATGCAACTTAACCAATTTCTTGTAAAAACGATTTTGGTACTTATAACGGATTTTATTTTAATGTATTAAGAAATAAATCAATATTATATTAACTACACCACGTAATAGAATTATCTTTATTTACTAGCTCAAGCCGAATTAAACCAAAATGGCAATTTGTATTAAGCATTTATCTATGAGAATGTAAGTGGCGTATATACCAAATTATTACATGGCTGACTCGTACCCACACCCCTTGTTTTCTTCAACTAACGCAAATTTTATTCAAATAGATTCTATTGATATTTCAAAAAGCTAAAAAAACTTTAGCACTTTGTATTTCGGAAACGAAACAAAAGTGGACCCATGCTGATAGGAACTATTTGTCTTATTTTTTAGTAAGAAATCTTCCCTAATATTTATTTAAAGCAACCCATATAAATGGAAAAATAAAAGTAATTTAAAAACAAACAATATTGAAAAGTTTTAGAAAGAAATTGTAATATATCAGATAACAAGAAAATTCTTTCTGTCTACCAAGATGCATGTATACTACTTTTAATTCACTACTTAGACCGTTATATGCTAACTATGAATGTTTAAACATAACACTATGGAAAAACTATCATTAATCTTAAATATAATCAAGTCTTAACTACTGCGACCCTATTTACGATTTTTGTCTTGACAATATTAATAAAGCTAGGCGCAATAAATTATTTTTTTTCAAGTCCAAGAACTGTCACATAACTTTATATCGCCTATCTTCCTAATGTTGGAAAATGGAGAGCCGCTATTTGCAATAGTTAGAGATGTTCTTTTCTATTGTATATTTTATAAAACCCATTCAATTTTACGAAAAAAAAACTTATTTGTAAAATCTATTTATATAGTAATACTCAAAATAGAGGTTAACACGTTACTTTACTATATTATCACATATCGCCTGAGAGAGATTTTCTGTTAAGTTGTAGGTATTGTAGCTGTTGTAGGTACGAAGTCCAATTACTAATGTAATATCCATCTCTTCGTAGTTTCAATTATTTGCACTAGCGGCATCTTCAAATTGGCGTTTTTAAATTATCCAAGATGCTTGGCCGTCATAAGTGGGTGGTTTGATGTTACTTTATCAGAAGGGCTATACTTCCTTATTTTATTGACATCCTTCATCTTAAATTTTACTTACTGGCGTACTTTGATGCTATGTCGTCTTTCTGTCTTCACTTCTTTTCATACTTCTCTTATGTCTTCTCGCACTTCTCCTATGTCTTGTCGCACAATTGATTCAGTGGTATTTACTTCTTGGCGCACTACTTTTATATCTTCTCGCACTCCACCCATCTTTTTCTCAATTTTTTGCATTTATCCCGATAACACTTGATCGAATTTTTGCCTTTCTTGCACAATAACTGCTTGTATCCATTTGCAAAGTTTATTTTCATTTTTAATGCGACTTTTTTTTCTTCTTGGCGAAATTCCTCTTCTTCTTGTTTATCTTTTAGACACGGATCTTCTTCTCACTGTTTCTCTTTTTGGCGACGTGCTTCTCTTCGTTTTTCTTTTTGACAACTTTCTTCTTCTTTTTGGCAACATTCTCTTTCTTCTTGGAGACGTACTTCTTTTTCTAATCTACCTTTAATGCGACATTCTTCGTCTTGCTGTTTCTCTATTTGGAGATGCGTTTCTTCTTCCCGTTTTTCTTTTGAGTTTTCCTATTTTTTTGCGCCGTTCTTCTTCTTTTTAACCGACTTCTAAAAGAAGGAAGTTTCCAATTCGTCGACTATGTATTTTTTTATGTATGTACACCGATTACTTCGGAATGGCGGCACTAATTTGAAGAAATTTTTTACGTTATGTTCAGGAAGTTGCTGCAATAGTCTCATATTTTTTTGGATGAAATTGGTGCAGTAAAATCTAAGATGACGCTGACAATATGGGAGCTCAAAAAATTAGTTTTGTTCAAATTTCTCCAAAATTGGTATGTGGGAAATATCGGGGTCATACAAAACGAATATGAAATTCCTTTTAAAAAATACAATATGGCGGATCCGACATGGCGACAAAAAAATCAATTTTGACCGATTTTCTCCAAAATTGATATGAGGTAGTTTTCGGGGTAGCACATAACCAATCTAAAATTATTTTTAAAAATTTAATATGGCAGACGAAAAAAATCAGTTTTGTCCGAATTTATTTTAAAAAAATTGATTATGGCGTTTCCAGTATGGCGGATAAAAAATTTATTTAATCCGATTTTTTTAAAAGTTGGTATGGGGGAAGTTTATGAGATCGTACATTAAGAATCTGAAATTAGTTAAAAAAAAATTAAATATCGTATATAAAATATGGCGGATAAAAAATCGAAGATGGCGTATTGAAGATTCTACATCTCTCCATTTTGTCTAAAATCAGTATTGGGGGATTTTTGTTAGTGTTAATTATGAATTTAAAATATTTTTTGAAAAACTGCATGTGGCGAATTCAATATGGTGTCCTGAAAATTTTATATTTTTCGATTTTCTTGAGGGTGTAAATTATGAATTTAATAGTATTTTTTCAGGATTCAATATGGTGAATCCTATATAGCGGACTAAAAGTTTTACATTTTTTGATTTTGTCCAAAGATGAGACTGAATTGTTTTTGAGGATGTAAATAGCGAACATAAAATTATTTTAAGAAAATCTAATACGTCAGATGCAATATGACGGTCTAGAAATTTAAAATTTCCGAATTTCATCCAAAATTGGTATTAGGGGGCTTTGAAGGGTTTAGATTTAGATTAGATTAAGAAGTTAAAATTAATTTATTGAAATTAAATATGGCGGATCCAATATGGTGGGTTGAAAATTTTACCTTATTCGCATTTTTTCAGATTTGGTAATAGGGGGTTTCGGGGCCGTGTGTTACGAATATGAAGTTAGTTTTTTACAACTACTGGGTTGATAAAATACATTGTGAAAGACTGAAAATTTTAAATTTTTCGATTGGCAATCTAATATTAATTCGAAATTTTGAGACAATGGATTTACTATGACAAACTAAAAACAGTGTTTGAAACAATTTCATTGGTATTCGGAGAACTCTAAGAATCAAAGAATTTGTAGTGGTTCATTTTAGGGTGATTTACAACTTTGGATAAAGTGGGTATTTTTTGCCACCTTTTAACTGGTACTTAGTTCCAATAATTTATGGATATCATAATGACCTCAAAACTAAAAAACGAAAAATAACATTTTTATAAAAAAAAAATGCACCGACTTCTAAAAATGCTCTAAAAAGTAAAATAACTATAAATTTTTACATGAAATTAAAATTTTTGAAATCGGCGCCAAATTATTTTTAAACAAAATAAATAACTACTAATTATATAGTATGGTAAGAAAGTAATTAAAAATAAAGTGTTTTTAATCTGTTTATACGATTCCCATTTTGTTAGGTATTAGTTTCACGCCGACTTCAAAAATTTCAATTTTGTATAAAAATTTATAGTTATTTTTTACTTTTTGGAGTACTTTTAGAAGTCGGTTCAATTTTTTTTCATAAAAATTTTATTTATCTTTAACGTTACGTTCTTCGATGAATTTCATATAATCGGCCAATGTTTAATTTATTTGCTCCATTTTAGCAGTTTGCTGCCTAGTATTTACCATATAATTTTCTAGAATGGTGTTGAAAATGCAGTTTTAAACTTCTTTCTCGCTGTTAAAGCCGATGGTGAAGTTAGTTATTCGGTATCTCTACTAGTTTGCAAACAGAATGTTCTAGAACTTTGTCGGCATTTTGGTTCTAAGCTTTCTCTATTAACAAATTCGATGGTGTAGTCAGTTTTTCGTTACCGTCTACTTTTCAAAGAAAATTTTCTAGAACTCTGTCGAAAATTCGGTTCTAAGTTTCTTTATTAATGACAAATCTGCTGTTGAAGTCCGCTATCTTTTTTAGTTTCAAATCAGGAAGTTCTAGAACTGAAAAATCTGTTTTTCTCTTTTCTGGTTTATAAATAGAATTTTCTGGAAATTCGGGATTTAATAACTTCTGACAACAATTGTTATGATTTTCTCTCTTTAAATCGCTCACTGTGTTCAAATAAAATACAATTGAACTAAAAAATAACGACTCTTTAATAACTACTTAACACTTTCACATTTAAAAACATACTAAACTAACAATGCTTATCCAATCCTTATTTTTATACCTATAGAATCTGCTTGAATATACAAGATTACAAGTACAAAATTCAACTAGAAATATAACAAATTATGATGGCTCTTCAATCTTATTTCGTTTAATTATTATAATGAAGACTCATCGACATAATATTTCTATAAGGACGCTGCTAAATTCCCCTAGTCCTTCGTTATAATCTCTTTATTTTGTCATATAGAATCATATTCCTAAATTTCTTGATCTAGTTTTCGAACCACCTGCTTTAAACTTTTGATTATTTATAAGTACTGCTTTTGTGAAACTAAACTTGTTTTTTTGTAGCTATTTTTCACCCACTGTTGATACTGTAACTTAAATTTTAACCGAATAAGTAGCGACATCTGTAATTCTCCATTAGTCGAAAGTTTAAAATTGATCTAATTATAACTGTTGTTTTTTTTTGTTTTTTTTTTATCAAGGTATACTTTTTATTTACATCTAATTTATTTTTCACATGAAATTTTTTACCTTACCGAAGTTGTATAAACCTATCTACAGAATTTCTAATACTCAAAAGTACAGATTTAATTTCCAGATTTTTCGTTTTTTAACTTTCAAGTTCACTGTCTGTAAACATTATCATAAGAATCAGCAAAAAGAGAAAATAAGAAAAAATAAAATGCAAATAACGTTCAGAAAATGGAAATTTGTTTTTGAATTTGTGGATCTGATTACCTCCATCACTTAGTTGTCTTCTTGTTTTAAATTGCTTTGCCTTTTAATTACAAGTATCCAAAAAATTGATTAAAAGAGTACTTTGGCTGATTAAATTTCTAAAAGAAGTCTTACAAATATTATTTTAGATCTATATTAATTGAGTTCATGGATCATTATAAAACTGTGAAGCATTTGTATCAATAGAAGACTAGATGTAAAATAAAAAATATTAAAAAAGGAATTCCATCAAAAGCTATCCAACAATGGATATTAAATGTTGAAATGATACAAAATTTGTTTAGTTTGGTGGACATCAAGAATATGAATAAGTGTCTCTGACAAAACAATCATATAAACAAGAGGAACGAACACGATCATATGAAATTGAAGTTTCGTGACTTTAAATTTCAGAAAAATACGAAAAAAATATTCTAAAACTATGAATACGGTATAAGTATCTAGATCTTATCAAATAATTAGTTATGTGCTCCTGAGTTCATTGGTTATTTTTGAAATAGGCACAAATAAACGAGGTAAAAATATTTTTAATTTTGTCCGTACTCATCACAAAGCTAGATGATACTCTTAAAATTAAAATATATAGGTATAGATTTTTCTCCGTACGCATCACAAAGCTAGATGATACTCTTTAAATTAAAATATGTAGGTACAGTTGTAAAAATTTTACAGCCAACTTCACTAAGAGAGTTTATTTTAAGCCGAATATAGTTATCATTCTTATGTTAGGGAAAAAAACCTAGAGATATAGCAACAATCGAGGTTATTACATTCAGGGGTATAATAACTATCTAGTTATTTTCACAGAAAAAGACTATGGGAACTCATGCAAAAAGCTCGAACCATCATGGAAGAGTGAGATACTAAAGAGCACTGTACAGAACTGCTCCTGAGTCAGAAGGTTAAGTACCTAGGTTTAATACGCGACGAAAAACTCGTCTGAAATTCACACTTGCAGAAAATAATAACCAAAAATAAAATGACCATCATGGCAGTAAAAAGAACCTGATAAATAAATGGAGATGAAAATCATGTATTGTACGTAATAGAGGTAAGATCCATGAAAACTTATGAGACGATTGTATGGTTGAAAAAACACTCACATGCGGTTGTAAACTTCAGAGAAAGACCTGTCAGTGTATCATGGAAACTATGAGAATCTTCCCTTTCCCCCCTTTTACCATAATAGTCAAGGCTGAGGCCAGGATGAGGATATACAGACTAGAACAAAATAAGGTCTGGAAGACTGATCTGACTTCCAACACAGCAGCATTAAAGGCATGATAACGAACTCATTGTTGCTTACATCTTCACCCATCATACAAGCTAACTTTAAGGTCAGATCTGATTTAATACAGTATCATCCAAGAAATCTGGTCTAATTTACAGATGGATCCAAAACTGATCAAAAAACTGCACCATCTCCAGACTAAATACAAGTAAGGCAATGGGGTAGCAGTGCAATTAATACCGGTCTACGAGATAACTTAAAAAAGGGGTTTAGCGGCTGGATGATTCTCGTACATGTTATCAGGTAAAACTTTATTGTCTTAGCAAAACACAATAAAGTTACTCTTACGTGAGAACCAAGACACACATAGTGAAAATGCAGACCAACTTGCAAAAAAAGAGTATGCTACAAATTGTATTGATTTTAAACTAATATTTGCCATTCTTGGTCATGTATAACGAAGGATCAATATAAAAACTATTTGACGAAGAATACGAAACAGCGTCACACATAATTTCCAAATTCGCAGCTCCAACCTACTGGATACATCTTCAATGATCGATCAATCCTGAAGATCTGTACCCAGATTGCTAACTAGTGTCTGAATGGGCCTCTAAAACTGATTAAAGCACTAAGGCTTCAGGCCGTAGGCTTCTCAATCCTAGTGTATTTTATTACTCAATCAATGAAGATAAAGCCCAATAGTCAGAAAAATAGTTGTCTCTTGAAAATAAACAAAATTTCCGTTTTTGCCACTTTGGTGATTAAAAAAACCTGTATTTTTAGGGTTCCAAAATTAACTGATTTAATATTGCTATTGTCAATTTAAACTTTATACTGCCAACTTAGGCCACTTTTAATATCAATAAATAAGGGATTTATACATATATATATATATATATATATATATATATATATATATATATATATATATATATATATATATATATGAGTGTGTGTGTGTATAAAGTTGATGTCATCAATTAAAATTTTATGGTATTCCAATAGCTTTCAAATAATTATAGATTATTTTAAATATTTTTGATGAATAATTGAACTTTGTGGATAAAAACTATAATACAGGCAGTATTAAATCGGAAAAATGGAAGAAAGTGTATTTTGTCGCTTCGTATAACAGAAGTATTACTTAAAATTAAGAGATACTAAAAATTCAGATCAAACAGATCTCAAAATGTATGTACTTTTCACAAGAAAATTTAAAGAACCCTACGGCTAGTATCCTAAGGTTACCGAATAAGAACAAAATATTTTTATATCGAAGAGCATTACTCTACAATATTTGTGCTTATAATAGAAGAAAACAAATAAATGTGTAAAGTGAAGGCTTAAACATGCAGAAATAATGTAGGGACCAAGGGGGTCCTAGTGGTCCTTTTAATTTATATCGACCTACCTAAATTTTTTTTATGTATTTTGCACCCCTGAACAAGAAATTTTTAGGTAAAAGTCCGTCAGAGTGGTGATACGATTGTTATAAACAAATAATTATTTAAACTTTTAAAAATACAATTTTTGCATAACAGCGGTTCGTATTCCTCGAGTGATTTTAAACAAAAAAGATCCTTACAAGCTTTTACGTTCGATGCTTAGTTTCTGAGATAATTTGTTAAACATTTAAAAATGCATTTTTTATGATTTTTGATCACCTATAACTCTTGACTCAACTTTTTTGGATAATTTTGACAGCGATTGCAAGTTCCAATTATAGTCTACAAGCTATAATAAAATGCCATACGAAAGAGTGACTTTATTTCGGCTATAAACAAATAGCTTTTGGCCGCTTATGAGTACGCAACATCCTGTATGACGCGCAGAGGGGAGCCTATTTACGGGCGTCCCACGTGGCCGAGGGCGCTGAGTTATTTAGTATAACCAAAATAAAATCGAAAAATGCTCGTCATACGAGTTTTCCGCATTACATTAGATTTGACTTAGGAAGCTTATTTTCATTCAATAACTTGATTGCCGTAAAATACAAAAATGTTAATTCTATAAGTAGTTCTATTAACGATTATAGTTCAACCTTTGTCATATTCATAGCAATGATGGAATGTAGATCGTTTCAAGTTTGTGTGCACGTCGATGTTAATTGGTTTCCCTGATAAATAATGAAATCTATGAAATTTTGTGAAACAATGGCATTGCAACAACGCTGGATTATCCTTGGCAAGTTATCATTTTTATATAAAAATGAAACTAATACCACTCATCAGCTTCAATGCAAAATATTCAGACATAAGACTTAATTTAATGAAATACCGATACTGCCACTAAATTAGTTTCCTGTCATTGCTGTGTTTTAAATATTTCATCATTTACGCGCCCTTTTAGAAGACTATTTTATTTTATTTGTTTCAACTTGCGTCGATGTATACTTTTGCTACCGTAATGTACAATCATTTGTATATTCTGAAGGTATTTGACACTGTATTTTTCCGGCTTTATTGATTAACGTTACATGTAGGTACGTTAGATTTAATTTTTCTTATTATAGCTGCCATACTAAATTATGAAAAATCAACTTCAAATTCGCAACCAATGATCTCGAAAACACACTAACATCAATTTTTAGAAAGTGTGAAAAGCGTAACATTTTTAACCCACCATCTATCATATTGAATTCCAAAAAAAACAAAACAAAATACTAAACTCCACATTTGGTCTTAATCTACATCCTTGAAAACACCTCAGTACTAATTTTGGGCATTATCCATAAATGTAAAATTTTTTGACCGCCATATTGTATCTGCCATAACAAATTTTTGAGAAAGAATTTTAAATTCTTTTATACTCTCAGACACCCCACAGTACCAATTTTGAACAAAATCGAGAGATGTAAAATTTTTTGGTCGACATATGGTCACATAGAAAAAAACATAAAAACATAATATTTCATAAATTGGCATTTCCAAATTTTACTAATCTTTTATTTTAAATTAAAACAATAACAATCGCGTTACCTTTTATAATTTTATAACCTTCCAATTATGAAATGTTATGTTTATTTACTGGTCGTTGATCGTTCAAATTCCCCAAGTCGTTTTCCGGGTAATGATAAACTGAAGTTGTAAAAAGGCGATTGATTGACTCGATGAAAAATAACAAAACAGGATCAAAAGGACGGACACATTTGGAATAGGGGGAAATCGGTTCAATCTGTTCAATTAGTTGAATCGGTTCAATCAGTTCAATTAGTCAGTCGTCAGTCATAAGGGTCAGTTGATCTGATGCAGGTCAGTCAGCCAGTAGTGAATTAGTTGATTGTCCAGAAAATAAGTGAAGCGAAGATCCCAAGCGTGTCCCAGTCCAGAGCAGGTCGACAAATAGTAGAACCCTAGTGACAACCCTCGTTAAGAGTGCCAAGATGAATATAATCTTAATGTAAGTTAAAAAATTAATTATAACGATGTACAGACCAAAATGTTTAATGTCAACTATTTTGAATAAACTATTTTTTTTTTTATATATAATCCAAAGTTAAAGAGTTCATTCAGAGTGTAATCTCTGAAGACCAAATTCGCAAATGCTACGTCCCCAGTCACACCGCCAAAACTGGACGTGACAATGATTTTAAAAAAATAATTTCAAATTCGCAATTCACACCTTCAGAATCCCCCTATACCAATTTTAGACAAAACCGAGAGGCGTGAAATTTTTAGGACGCTATATTGACTCCGTCATATTGAATTTTTAAAAAATTATTTTAAATTCGTAATTTAAACTTAAAAAAAAAAACAATACCAACTATACCGACTTTGGACAGATTCAAGAGATGTAAAAGTGTTAATTCGCCATATTGGATGTGCCATATTGCATTCTTTGAAAACAATTTTAAATTTGTTACGTGCGACCCCGAAAATTTCCTAATACCAGTTTGGATAAATTTAGAGAATTTTTTTTTCACCATACTACAAGGTTTATCTATTTTACTAAACCTATTTCGACAAAAATGGTACAGGCCCATCGCAGCAACTTCCTGAATACAACGCAAAAATTTTTCGTCACATCGTTGATGTTGGTCCGGAATAATCGACGTACATACATTAAAAAAAGCGGTCGAAAAGCGGTCGAATTTCGAACCTCCTTTTATGAGTCGGTTAAAAGTTAAAACAGGTTCAATTCTACTAATAAAAGAGAATGTAAGAAGGTATGAAAGTGTCCCAATTATTACCTCTAAGAATTTTCTTTCTTGATTACCGGTTAAGGTATAAAAATTAATAGCTAAATGTTTTATTTCGTTAAATTTTTGACCAAGACAAAAAAAAAAGAAAAAGTTTCCGCCAAGAAAAAATCAAATTTTTAAATATTCTGTATCTCAGTAATGTTAGTGGATCCGCATAAACTACACAGAAAAGATTGTAAAAAAATTTAGAAATCGAAATCTTATGCCCCTACATTTTAAAATGCCTTGTATAATTTTAGAAGATTATATTAAGAAAAGTGTTAATGGTCATGATGCACTAATTTATTGCTCTGGAGTAAAGATATAATTCAATATATTATGTATTATAATTCTACCCTATATGTATGATCTAAATAGGATCGAAGTTAATTAGTAGCATATTTGCTAATATTAAAAGTCAATATGTGTTATTTCTTTATAAATAAATTGGATTTAAAAAGATATTGAGTATTTTCTTAAAGATTTTTTTTGCCTTAATTTCGCTTTTATAGGGAATTTAATATAGCTGGTAGGTTATATTTCTCTTTCAGCGAAAATGCATTAAAAGAGGAAGCGGAAGGATGGGATCTTATTATCGCTTTCAAAATGTCAATGGCTTAATATATCGCTACAATTATTTAAAAATATATATATATATATATATATATATATATATATATATATATATATATATATATATAAAACTTTTATGTAAATATTTCTTGTAATAATAGCTTGTTTTGCACTAAATTTGGTTCTTGGAAGTTTTTGGTTAAGAAATCAAGATCTGATTACAGTTTCAATGAACATTGACTTAAAAATCATTAACTGAGGCTAGTGGAGTTCTAGTAATTTGCTAATATGTTCGGTGATCTGTAGTCTGTTCCCCTTTTTGAACAGTATATTTTCGAAAATGCTAAACCCATGGTCAGCCAAATATGATGAAGGGAATGAAATTAAAAATTTTTGAATTATTTTGCACAATCCAGTGTAGAGTCCTCTTATTGATTTTTGAAGTAGAACAGAATAATATACATATCTAAATTTTACTTTAAGTGCTTCGTTAGTTATTTCACCAGTTATTCTTCTAAATTTAATGATTCCACTCTACCTGCATTTGTGAAACGATGTAAAACACGATGGGGTATGTTCATGTTTGAAACCTCTCTATGAAATCAATATGAAGAACGTCTAAGTATTGCCAGTAAATAAGTAGATATTTCCGTTTCGCGAACACTGCTTATTATTTTGAGAAATGACTGTATTCATCTTTACCGATATTCTGCTTGAACAAAAGAATTTTCTTCCAAAAAGCAGCTACAACGTTTTTTCTTTTAATTAAATTCAATTCATCACCTTACACTTGCAAGTTTTATTCATTATCAATTTCACACAGATCTTTTAAATAAGAGGCAATATATTTGAATGTAATTAAGAGGACGCGCAGTTCTTCAAAAAAAAAAAATAATCTAGAACATATCCAGAGGACTACCTTTAGAAAGCCAATAAACTTCTATGTAAATCAGTTAGCTATTGAGTATTTCACGATTCTTACTACATAGTTGGCTAAATAATCGGTCACTCAATAAAGTAGCTCTAATCTTATTGGCTGTTGCGAAAACGTAATGGAGCCATGTAGGCAGGCGTTGATTCGGGTTCATTTGGTATGGATTATAAAACACACATTTCATCACCTTTAGCCATTTCATCATTTTTTTTTCTTTGAACTGAATTATCAATCAAAGAAATTCTCCTGATGATGTCTGATACACTCTAATGATGAAGGTTTTTAATAGATCTTTCACTGCAGGTGAGATTAATTCTTCGCTAGTTGTATGTGATTTTCCAATTTTTGTGATTAGCAATGAAATTATCTATAAAGCTCGTAGCTCACATCTTGTCGTCTAGAGGACGATGCAAAAAGGTTTGACATGGTTAGCTATTTCAAATATGTCTTCCCAGTCCTTGATATAAAATACATATCTATCCTTTTTATCTGCATACATTTGACTCAAATGCTCTTGTATCCTACATACATACGTACATAAAATGCTTCAAATTTTCATTCATAAAAAACTTTTTAACAAATTAGGCTGAGATAATTATTCGTTTGTAGAATACATAAATTCATATTTCTAATGCTCAATAGTGTAGAGTCGAGATTTCTTCTTAAATTCAGACATGATGAAAGTCAAATTTATATAATTAATGACTTATATCATATATCCCGCACACACCAGATATATTGGCTAATCACACAACAATTAATTAAACTAATTGCTAGATCTCTGGTTTTCATATATTTGCACGCATGAACTTGCATAGCCTGGTTTTTTGCGATACCTGCGCATTCACTGTGTAAATAACTTATTACAAGCTCTCATATTTTTGCCAACATGCTAGGTTGCATGAGTTTCATAATAGTTGTCATTGATTACAAAGTTGCAAAAAATTAACACGGATAAAATTAAATCGAATTATATTGCTAAATTTTATTTTCAAAAACTTATGCCACCAAAATAAGATGAAAATTTCGAAATATGTATTATTAATTTTTTCAATATGCCGCCGTCTATCTTGACTACTTTAACGCCTCTCAGTTACCCCGCATCCCGCAGCCGTCTACTTGAAAGGCTTTAGCGCCCACTAAGTGGAGTTGCTGTCTTCGTTAAAAATCTTTGGTTGGAAAGATAGGACTTAAGAAATAACTTTATGTAGAAAAGATATTTTTTCTACCATGAGGTAGTAGGTTTAAATTTTCGTGCAAGTTTTACCATACTTTTTTTACATATTAAGCTCAGAGATTGGCAATAATTCACTTTTTAGTAGGATAAGGTGCCCTAAGTATACATGGTCCCCAAGAATATTTGCGACGATTGACTGCAAAGCGTGCCAACTTCAGTTGTGTTTTGTGCATCTTTATACTAGAATCTTAATGCAAAAAATCCGCATACAAAAGTAATTGATTTAGGAGGAAAAAGGTAAGATTTTCGATATTTAGACTTTTTTTAAAATAATATGATCTTTTTCAACTAGTGTAGCATATATATGTAAACAGTGACCGCACTTTTTGATAACAAATTGTGTAACACATGTAATAACCTGTAGAGTGTGTAGTTTTTATCACCATATTTCAATAGATGGCACTGGTGTGTCCCTATATTTCGGACTCAAGGCTTTCCACAAGAATGCACATAGCAAGAGTGCACATGCGCATTCTATGTTCTAAAGAGACATTCTATCTTGCACGAAAAATGGTTGAAGAAGGAAAAAGCAAAAGAAAAGTCGCTGAACTCTTGGGTATGCCCGAACCCAAGAGAAGACATTGCTACATCCTTAAGCAGATTTGGAATCACCTTTATGCTTCATATGGAAAAAGAGCTAGTTAATCCTATAATGACTTTAGATGTTATATTTTATGGAATTACGCTAAAAAAGTTAAGATCTGTTGAGTCTGAATATGCCGTTAAAAATAATATTGTACATCAATTTAACAAAGAAACCAAGATGGCTGGAAAGCATTGGATTAGAGATTTGATGCGCCAAAACCCAGATATAGCAGTTCGCCAACCGACTTCAATTAGCATTGCCAGCGCTATGTGTTTTAATAAACCACAAGTGGACAGGTTCTACGATCAATTAGAAAACATACGGAAGAAACATAACCTCGACTCTTGTCAAATATATAACATGGTCGAATATAACTTCTCTAAAGTTTCGAATAAAGCGCCAATATTTGTTAGCGCTAAAGAAAAACGGTGCATTAAAAAAATCAGTAACGTAGAGAGCAGTAAATGTTACCGTTGTCTGTGCGATGAGTGCGTCACAAAATTATATATCACCAACGTTTTTATTTCCCCGTAAACTTATGAAGGCGGAGCTATTAGATGGAGCTCCTGCCAATTCTTGTTACAGTGTCTGGTAGAATGAATACAGATTTATTCTTGGACTGGCTCAATTATTTAAAATACCAGCCCACAGAGACTTGTCGGGTGTTATTGGTTGTGAATAATTATCTGGCGCACCCTGGTCTGTTGCAGTTAACTTTTGTAGAAAAAATTTCATTCACGTCATTACTATACCGCCTCATAGCAAGCATAAAATTTAATCGCTAGATCGTTGCTTTTTTCACCACTGAAGAAATATTTTCAAAGTGGGTGTGAAAAATAGAATATAAATCATCCTGGAATGCTGCTTATATGAGGCCTGCAAATATTTCTAATGCCTTCGAAGGTTTCAAAGTTTGGAGGAATATGTCATTTCGATAGAGATCTATTTGCTGACGTTGACTTTCTTGCTAGTATGGCAACTGACAGTAATATGGAAGTAATATTTCAATTGCTGAGTAGGACGACACTTGTTTTAACATACCCGAAAGTGTACTTAATAAAGCAACAACCAGTCAAGCGATGACTCCTAGCACTTCTAGTAGCGTGCCTTTGCCAGAATAACATACACAAAATGCTGGAGTGAAAAGTTTTCACAGTCCATGTACACTTTTGGGAGTAAAACAGTACACATACATCTGACAACGATGTATGCACTTCTATTAAAAATTCTACTGACTTGGAGTCTGACAATCAGACAACTTCTGAAATTTCAGAAGAGGCTATGTCAGAAGGAAATAAAGAAAGTGATTATATTTTTTCTAAAAATCGTCAAAGATTGAACATTGAAGTATTAATCGATAAACCAAGTTGCTCATTTATGGACATAGTTCCATTCCCAAAAGCATCTTTTGCCCGAAAAACACCAAACCATAGTAAAAAATCTGAAATAATTACAGTCTTTCCTATAAAAGCAAACTAGAGGAAGAAACAGAAGCTAGTAAGAAAAAAATACCCGGAAGAACAAGCAAAACATCGCAGAAACCGCCATCAAAATCAAAGAAACCACCAAATAATAAAAACAAGATATGGAGATGCCTTAGTTGCCAGGAGAATTTTAAGGAGCCTATTGTTAAAGACTGGGTTTAGTGCAGCTTGTGCACTGAATGGTGGCATGATAAATGCATATCTTATGTCGGAATTGGAATTTACAAGTGTGATTTATGCGCTCACTCATTGGGATTATTATGCTTCTCTCTCTCCCTCTCCATAGGAGCCCAATTTGGTCCACTTCTGGACATACGCCTCCTCTAGTCTCTTCCATTTCAAACTATTTTCTGCAATCCGGTGCCAGATTCTATCTGCTTTCCTCTATATGTCGTCTATCTTTTTGGGAGTGTCCCTTTTGATGACCTAGGTCTTCATTGCAATATATGTTTTGTCCACCTCGTATAGTCTTGCCTAGGGACGTGTCCTACCCAGGTCCATTTCAAAGTAGCAATGCGTTTTATTACATCCTCCACTTTCGTGCGTCTTCTTACTTCTTTTTTCCTTATTCGGTTACGTAGTGATATACCCAGCATTATTCTTTCTATTGCTCGCTGTGTAGTACGCAGTTTATTGGCTGCTTTAACTGTTAATGTGGTTGTCTCCACTCCATAGTGGGAGAACTCACAAGTCAAATATTCTTCTTTTCAATTGGGAATATCGGGGTTTTTAAGAGAGTATCCCAATCTTCCAAGCACTGCCCATAACATTCTAATTCTTCTATTTATTTCCACTTCTTCATTTTCTTTCCCAAGTATAATTAGATGGCCTAAATACACATATTTCCCGATTCTTTGTATTTCGTTGTTTCCTACATAAAATGGCTTATCTTCTGGAGACATTATTTGGTTTTTGTTAAGTTCATGCTTAATCCAACTTTCTCTGAAGCATTTTTCAACTCTGAGAGCAATTCCTGTAACTTGTCTAAATCTTCACTTATTAATACCACGTCATCCGCAAAACATAAATAGTTGAGATATCTACCATCGATGCTAATGTCCTTATGTTCTCAGTTTAGTATCTTAAAGACATCTTCCAGTGTTAAAATAAAGAGTTTAAGGGAAATCGTATCTCCTTGTTGCACCCCTAGGTCAATATTTATCTTCTGTGTTTCTAGGTCCTCTTTTATCTTTACTTGCAGTGTGGCCTTATCGTAAATATAATTCAGAAGATTTCTGTATCTGAAGTCAACCCTTGTATTGACTATTGCTTGAAATATGGTCCATATCTCGACAGAGCCAAAAGCCTTGCTTTGATCAATCAATGCTAGATGGATTTGAATATTATATTCGCTGCCTTTTTCAATTAGTAATTTGATGTTCTGTATCTGCTTTGTTGTACTAATATAGCCTTTTCAAAACCCGGCTTGTTCTGGCGGTTGATAGGAGTCAAATTTGTTTGTAAGTCTATTAGTTATAATCTTTGTAAGCGATTTGTACAGATGTGGCAAAATACTTATGGGACGATAATTTCCAGTATCTAATTTCTCGTCGTTTTTGTACACAAGAATGTTTCGGGCGTTTTGCTAGGGCACGATCAGATTTCATTTGTGACAAAGCATGTTTCAACTCTTCCATTGTGATGTCAGGTATTTCTTTGGAACCAACATTTATAACATTGGGGAGCTTAATATCTGGTTTTGGGTTAACTGAAGTGTACAAATTTGAATAGAACTCTATGATGTTACCCACTTCGCTTCATCCATTTTTTATCTTTAAGTTGGTTTATGTTGTGTATACCAATTGAGTTAATGCATTTTAATACCTTCATGTTTTTGTTGTTTTCTATGATCGTTCTAATACTTTCCATGTTATGCTTCCTGATATCGTGTCCAATTTTTTTTTTGATTTGTTTGTTTAGTTGTACGTAGTCTGCTGTGCCATTTTCTATGTTTTTTCGTTTATTTATTATGTCTTTGGTCTATTGTGATAATTTGTCATCTAACAGTGCAGATTTTCTTGGCTACAATTTGGATATCATTTTGGATTTTATTTTCCAGTTCGTTTATTGCCAATGTATTAAGTTTATCCAACGGTGTAAATTTTGTCTTGATATACTCCTGATATGTATCTTTATTTTGTTTTAATTCTTCCGATGCCGGATAACGTTGGAGTTTAATAAGTTTGTTCCTTTCTTTTTTAACGTTAACGAGTCTGTGATCACTACCCAGGTCGAATTTGTTTAAGGCTGTTACATCGGACACAATATATTTTTTGTTGGTAATAATATTATCTATTTCATTCTTTGTTTGGTGGTCCGGACTCCTCCATGCTACTTTCCGGTTTTTTGTAAAATGTATTCATGCAATAAAGGCTTTCATTTTGAAGATAGTTTGTCAGCGCTTCTCCTCTTCCATTGATGCTACCGAGTCCAAAGCTTCCTCTATTTGGAATGTTATCGGCATTCTCTGTTCCTAATTTGGCGTTAAAGTCGCCCATCACCACGCAATAGTGTGCATTTTCTGCTTTTCGCGCCTATATAACATCCTTACATAGCTGTTCTATTTCGTTATCATCAGCACTACTAGTAGGAGCGTAAACTTGGTTGGTATGCAAGTTGTACCTGTCTGATATCTTCATGACTATGTAAATGACCCGATCTGATATTGAATTCGTTTTTATAAGTCGATCCTTGATTCTTCTGTTGACCAGAATAGCTGTTCCTCCTAGATGTGTATCACTTGTTTAAGTATATCATGTGACCAGATTGGATGCTCATTTGTTGCTATGGTCTTCTGATTTCACACATGCCCAGGATATCCCATTTTATGTGAGATAGTTCTTCTTCTAATTTCGCTAGGCGATCATTTGATTGAATTGTTCTTACATTAAATGTTGGTATGCAGAATGATGTGTTGGCTGAAATTTTGAGTGATTGCGAATTCTCGCCTCCCCCAGAATCCTTGAGGCAGACCTTAGAGGTGTAGGATTTGGATCCGTGTCTCCCACCCACTTGAGGTAATGTTCCATACGTTTTAAAATTCGCCATTTAGGGATTAATAGCCATAATCTGTCACGCTGGCTAGACGAGTTGGAAGACGTCTGTATTAGCCGTCCCGGAAAACAGTCGCTCTTTTCAGCCGCTTCTCTGAAAATAGACGCTGCTGTGCTCTGGTATGCGTACTCTTATGGAATTTTATTATCAAAAGGGCGCAATTACCCACGATATCAATTAGATTGTTAATTAAAAAGAGAATAACACTAAGTTAATTTTTCATATAGTATAATAGAGTTGATTTGTTGACCATGATATTAAACTTTTTTTGATTTAATTGTAACCGTTTTATCTGACTTATGTAATTTATTCCTAAACCATGCACACTTGGGGTACCTTACTCTAATATTATCTGGTAATATTATCAATGAATCTTCTAAGGAATAATTTCAAAAATCGGAATATAAATTAATAAATAATCATTAATTCACAAAATAGTAAATAGTTGGTAATTTTATTCATACAATTATTAATTAAGGAAGTAACTAATAAATTTAATTTTTCAAACAATAAATAATAATTTATTTTTCCAAATTATCGTTTTAGTAATTGGTAATTCACCTGAATTAAATTAAAAATAATTTTTTTATTGAAACACTCCATTTTTTTTAAAAAAAAAAAGTAAAGGAAAATTAACAGTACGAAAAATTTGTTTTATACTTCATTTAATTTTACGAGAAAAATTGTAACGAAAACGTAATTAGCATCACTGAAATATTTTTTGTTCAAGCTAAAATAAATAATATATAATTAAAAATAAAATGACACTATTTCTGTTCATTTAAATTTACCGATTTAAGACAAAAATCCCTGAAAAGAAGGGTGTCGACAAATTTTGATCATATACCTTAGTAAGTTTTTTACAATAATTTGATAATTTTTCACACTTTTTGATTAGAATATCTTGAGACTAACGCATTTAAATTCAAGCTTAGCTCATTTTGTTCTCGAAGCGACTTATAATACAAATATGGTTTTCATACATATTCTCTTCTTTATTGAAAGTGGATGATAATCATAATTGCTCAAGCAAGATAAATAATCCTAGTTATGTTGTTATTTTATGTGGTGTTACATTATTTGCAAAAAAACATCATTAAATCATTTTTCTTTTTTAATTTAATTCAGAACAAAATATTAATTAAATTATTAATTCAATAATTTGGAAAATTAGTTAAGTAACTTGTAATGGCTAATTTGAAAGCCTAAATTTTTAATTACTCTTTTAATGAATAATTTTATTCCCAAAATGATTATTTATTTTGTCAGTTGATAATTTCAAAAATGAAATTATTAATTTCTTCGTTAATTAGTATTTTAGTTTCGAAATTATTAATTGATAGAAAAATTTATAATTTCGATTTGCAAATTAATAACTTTCCAGTAATTAATTAATGGTTAATTAATTTTTTTTGTCGATCTTTGATTGCAATTGTAGGAAACGAAATTTCCATACAAAACAAAATACATTTTCTTGATATTGATTTTACACAAATAGCTTACAATTTATAAAGCCTTTATAAGTAGTCAATATTTATTTTCTTTACCGAGCACAGGAATTAAGTATCAGCTGACTTATTCACATGTCATTCAACATGACATTAAAAATACTATTCTAAGTCATACATTTTTAAATACTAGTATATTTTGCTGGCTAAAAATTCTTACTTGAACAAGTTTTAATTTTTATCTGATGGTTGCGGTTCGTGAAAACCTACTATATACTAGTCAACACGTGTTTCAGATAGCTACTTTATTGCAATAATTTTTTTTAAACGACAGATATGGCATACCCTAGTAGTCCCTAAATAGAAATAGTCTAATTCTTGATTTATCCATTGAAAGCTACACGTTTAAAAATATAAAAACTACTAATTTCCGCACCATATATTTATATTGAAAACCAACTCAATATAACGTGAAGGAGAAGTTTCAATTTTGGGACAAATTCGAATCCCCTTTTGCAGTAACTGACAACAATTCGTGCAGGAAGAATAGCATTCCACATCTTTTATTGGAGTTTTTTTATCATCGTTTTTTATATTCTCCAATAAAAACTTTGTTGCTGAAGTATATAAAGCTGACTGGGAAATAAAATTTTTAAACCATATTATGTAAAATTGCCAAATTTTAATATAGGAGCTATTTCAAATAATTGTTTTTCTAATCGTAAAAGTTTGCCATAAAAAGCTAATCACTTTTAAATATATGATATTGTTAAATATACTAGAAAGTTTATTAAATTCCCTTATTAAACGATATCATTAATAATCTGAATAGAGAGTAAAAAATTGTATCGTAAAGATTCCGTTAGAGTGTAACCGGCAGCAATTTTTATCAGTACTTAGAAAATGTTTCATAGCTGACCTTGTACTCTTATTGAAATTGTATCCTAACGAATTGCTATAGATAAATTCCTCAGTTAACCTAGAAAATGTTTCATTTTGATTTTTAAGAATAGCGCAAAATTTCTCCAATGAATTACTTTAAATTATTTCAGCTATTATGTGAACAAACTAAAATATTACTATTAATATGCAGTGCGTATGCGGTTTAAACATATTTAAATTAAATATGGCGATTGTCTTTAATTCTACAAGGTAGCATATTTTATTTCTTCAATCTTATATATCTATATATATATATATATATATATATATATATATATATATAATATATATATAAGTATATATATATATATATATATATATATATATATATATATATATATATATGTGTACTTTTTAGATTCACGGATGGGAACATGTGATTTTGTTTTAAATCCAAGAATACATCTCTTCGTTGATTTGGCTCCTTTGGAAAACTAATAGATATTCCGTCAGAATCTCATTTGGTATCTTCGGTGCTTGCTGTTGAAGATATACTCAAGAGACTTTGCTTGCAGCGTGTTCTTATACACAGTCAGAGTTGATGGTGAAGTTAGTTTTGGGCTCAGGTGCCGTGCCGATACAGTGGTCCCGCTAAGGAAAGTTGTACAGAAGGAGGTCTCTTTTATTCAAATTGCTGTTTTCTTTTCCATTTCAGACCTCCCGTAAAACATAATTAATAAACATGCATCAATCATTTAATATGTCGTTTTGCATATATTAAAAATAAATGATAATAATACTTGATAAAATTTTGAAAAATAGATATACGTTAGTTATTCATGCAATGATTATGCATTTATATATCATATATTGTGTAGTTATGTTTACAATACTATTCATAACCGTCAAAACATGATTTTTGGTATCTTTTCGTTAATTATTTTCCCCGGACAATCATTATTCAAGGCTATATCTGTTCAGAGACTATTTTATTTGTAGGTAAAAACGAGATCCGGCTTGCAAATTGTTATGTTAGTGTTCTTCCAAGCTTCCATTTTCTCTCGACAAATTATTAAATTTAACATAGTTCATATTCTTACCTACTTCTTATACATTTGAACTTATGCCATCTCGTTCTTTTTGTACCTATGTGTACGAGTACAAATTATTTCAGGTATTACCCTAAAACTTATTTGCAACTGATTTTCTCGTTTGTGAAATCTTTTCCAGCCCTATACATATAATGAGCCTCTCTTCCCTTCTTCGATTGATATAATTTGTTCTACTTCTTAATTCTTAATTCAATGTCTTTGCTAAATTTTATTTCGTTTTCTCATGTGTCTTAGTCCACCTGATTCGACTATTTTTTTCGCCTTCATTTCCCTCCTTACTTCTTCGTAAACTTGCCCTAAATTCATAAAACCCTTATTGTATTATGTTTCTCTATTTTTGCTAACAATCTAAAATTGCTACCTTATGTTGGCTTAGCGTAATACAATCCATCTATTTCCGAGTAGGTTCAGTGTCTATCTAGTTGTTCTTCAAAAATTTCCATGGCTGTATCGCATAACATCCTTATTTTCTTTACATACTTTTTTATTAATATGTTATTGCCTAATATTCTCAAATTTAGTCGACTTAAGTATATCTTCCTATTAAATACCTTTAAATACAGCTGCGCTCCCACTATTAATTTAATCCATTATATTTTATCCAGAAACTTTCCCACCCATTTGTGTGGCACAACCGTGATAATATATAGAAATTGATCTATATTAGTCTGCCTCGTTGTTCCGTGATAATTATTATTTCATTGCCAATAGTGTGGTCATTTTGACAATTCTGATACAGTTTCTGTTTTCTTTTTTGTAAATTTCCGTCTATTTTTCTATTTACTCACCTGTAATGTACCTTTTAGATTCATATTGCTGTGCTTTACTACTTCAAAGTGATTATTTCATCACTTCTTTTTATGCCTCGAATTCCGTTTTATGGATCTTGATAGAAATGCTTACTATGTTATTTAATACTTTGTCGGCGATTGACTTGAGGCTTTTATTCTCAGCCATTCCTAGATTTGTATTATAATACAATAATATGATTTTAAAATGGATTTACCTAAGTCTAGTATTTAACGGGGTATTGAAAATTGTTGTGAAAAATTTGCAGTCACAGCCCGTGAATCTGAAATTGAAATAAATATATTATTGTACGTTATGCATTTTTACATATTATTTATCTTTCATATTCTGGAAGCATGTTCAGGGACTAGTGCACACAAAGCATTATTATGTGAACATTTTACACCTATGCTTAAGTTAACGCGGCAGCAATAAAATAGATATGAAATATTTAAATTTTATGTTTTAAGTGCTAGGAATTAAGTACTTTTTAAACAGTATTATATAGTTTCACCGCAGCCTATGGGTGTCGACTAAAAAACCAACCTTGTAATCGAATTTTAACTCATTTCTGATTATCCAATCAGGCTGAAATATGGTACACATATGTAAACCTAACAAAAATATACTATTAGGAAAATGGAGATGGAAGGAGGTTACAATATCTCCGAGGGCCCCGATCTTCGAACAGTAGAATCTCAGTGTTTACCATCCTCATTACCTTCTCTAAGGAAAAGAGTGAGGAGATAGCGATTCTCTGTTTCAGGACATTGTTTATTGTGAAAAAGTTTGAAAGTTTCCCTCCGATCCACACGGCACTTGAGGAGCCTTCCATGTTAATCCTACTTAAATTAACGAATTTGCTCGGAATTGCCAGCTGTATCATAGCATTCCATAGCTTCTATCGCAAGATATTGTCGTGTGCTTGTTTAAAATTCATAAAGAGCTGGTGTGGTCCTGTATCGTATTCCCAGCATTTCTCCATTAATTGACGGATTGTGAAGATCTGATCTATGGTTGATCGTTTTTTCCTAAACTCACATTGACAATCACCCAGCTGATCTTATACGTATGGGGTTAGTCTATCGAGCAGTATCAATGACCAGATCTTATATCCACGATATTCCACGATAGTGAGAGCATTGTGGCTTGTCGCCCTTCTTGTGCAGGGGTACGATAACAGTCTCTTTCCAACTACTTGGCAGAGCGTGGAAATGTCGGAGCAATGCTTCTCCTCCATGCTAAAGACGCTCTGTAGCTATTGTGTCACTACCCGGAGCATTAAGCCTGTTAATCGCCTTCGCTACCTCATCTAGAGTTGACTTTTCCACCAGTAGTTCTGCGGAATAGTAGGTGACCGCGACTCTGTCCTAGTTCTACTGCTATTATAAGATATAAAAGGAAAAAGTCAAAGTCATAATACATTATGCCAACCAATATAAAATTATGGTAAGAAAATCTACGATAAATAATGATATAAAATAATTTCATATTTTAGATTACTAGTTTGACAATTTATTTTGGTTATAAAATCGTAGACACTTGTTTTGGATGACTTAAAATATGCTTTCAATTGCTAACCTATTTTAATTTGAGAGTCACATGGGAATGAGAATTTCTCAAATTGAGAATTATGGATATGAATCACTTTTTAGTCATTCGTCATTAAATTAGGACTCCCACGGTTTTGTAACCAAAATAAATTTCAAACTGGTAATCAAACATATGACCCAGTTTAATATCACTAACTTTTTCATATATTTTTATACAATATTTTTATATTGGCTGATATAATATATTATAACTTTAACGTTTACAGCTTATAATATGATAATGCTGTGTGAAATAGAAAGTTATTTTATACCGTTTCGTGTACGATTTTCATGAAAATAAAATAGTTGTTCCTAAAGATAAAAACATTAAAAACATTGTTATTTCTAAAACCTGTCATATGGTTGGTATGGATGAAAAATAGAAGGCTTTGAAAATTGAGTTAATATGAAACAAAGCAGTGCATTTTAAATAACTAAACATAAAAAAGGTAGTAAATTTTAAAAATAACAGTCAAAACGAAATGCAAGTATAATTTACTGTGTAAGTTATTCATGAAGAAAATCCATACACCGATCTTTGGCATTAGCAAACTTATCAGTAATCCGATGACTGAAATCAGGTATGCCATGGCAGAAAGTCTTTCTTTGCTCATAGAATTACCTAAAAATGTTTTTATCCGTTTGAAGGTAGAAAAGCACCTTTCAGCTTCAGCCGATGCCATCGAAATAGTAATAAAAATTTTTAAAAGGTTTAGAACTTCACTAAAGGTCTCACTTAGCTCGATGTTTTGCGAAAGATAGTAAAGTACAAGAAGTCTCGAAATTGGTCTAAATTCATCAGTTTCATATAGGACGATTAGTTCTGTACGGAGTTTTTGTTTGATAAAAAGGGGATTAATTTTAATCGCATCCTTATATTTTTGTTCGGTAAAATATGTATTTCATTCGACATACTATTCCGAAAAACAAAGCTTGGCTGCTACTAAGTGACCTGTAACGCTAAATTGTTCTTTTTGTTAGTCAAATAACTATATCACAAACTTCTTTTGCTGGTTGAGGTGGCTCAACGTCATATGAGGTCATATTATTTCTAATTTCTGTTAATTTTGATTCATATGATAATATATTTTTATTTGCGATATTGCGTCAATTTATCTTGTTTGAATCTTACCAAATAACAAATTAACTTGAGGCTTTATTTTGTAATATAAGTTTAACCATGAAAAGAAACTCGTACTTTTGAAAATTTTGACATATCCTGATGATTGGTTCGTGATACTGACGTTTCTACTGTCATTTAAGATTTTTTCCATTATCACCAGAATGTATTTTATTACGGTACAAACAACTCTAGAATTAAAATTCCATCTTGTTGGGACTGAACGAGGTAAGCGTTTGTTAACAATTTGATCTAGTTTTGCGGTTCTTTGAGGACTATTTGAAAAAAATGCCTTGTAAATTGGAAAAAATATGCTGACATTTTAATTGGCGTAACAATGCACGTAAGCAGCATGTTCATAGGTTCTTTTATAATTGCTCGACGAGCCGCTCATGACTGATGCATCATTGTATGTTTGCGAATGCTTTTGAAGTTCTTTAAGTACAACAAAAGACAAAGTTTTCGCGCATTAAAAAATTCCAAAATCGCTCGTCTCGTACAATGCATCTAAAGGCAATTACCAGTTGAAAGATATTGGATACGGCACTAGTTTGGTCAGCTATTACAGACAAATAATCAGCTTCTTTTATTTTTTTTTTAGAAATTTCCTCTTGACATACTTACAATATTGCTTGTAAAATTTTATTTTGATTGGTTTTCGACGTACCTTTAAATACCGATGCTTTTTCTAAATGTTGTTTCAGAACATCGTCTAAGTCAGCACTATAATTATCTTCAACTCCTTTTGCATTTATATAGGATATAGGCAACCACATAAATATTAGAAGTGATGCCACGTATACTAAAATAGCCAAGATCTTCACTAAATTACTAGTACTACTCTTGCAGGATTTATGAAGGTTGATTGCTTATCTATTGCTTTAGTAACTAAATATATTACATAATTTTGAAATATAAATAAAACTCATCCGTTGCAACAACTGTAATTTTTGTGTGTGAGTGACAAAATCTAATAGGTGCAAAGTTTAAAGAGTTTTCTTTTTGACTTCAAAATTTCAATAAACAAAGTTTTATCCATGGTTATATTATTCAAAATCGATTGTAGAATGTAAGTGTTTGGATATATAGTTGATTTGTCATTTTTCCTAAAACTGTTACATAGCAAATATGTTCCTGTTCAAAAGATCTTCCACGTTATTAAATAAAATATTAGATGATAAGCTCTGTTTGAACTATATAATTATTAATATGTGCTAAAGTGGTATTACATTAAGTAATTGTTTTAATGTAAATAAATAAATTGTTCAGACATATATTCTCTTTTCGGTACTGCAATAAATTTTTCTTCTAAGATACCTTTACTGCCAATCTCAGTGGTCTATAGGTAAGTAAAAATCGTCTTCCTCCTATTCGATAAGTAAATAAGCGTTATTCCTGCAGTTTGCTTCCAATATGGTTGTAGGCTAACTAAGGATGGAATCAATCAAAACTTAGAAAATAAAGAATAAACAAGAATGTAGGGAAGAATAAACAATCCTTACAATCTGTAGAGGCCACAAAAAATTGCTTAACTCATTTTACACCATTAAAAGATAATTCTAAAGATGAATATAAATATGGCGGAATGCGCGGGTGGCGTATCTATGACGAGCCTGCCACGAGTTTATAGCGAGCTTGCAGCGAGCCTCTTTTAAACTCAAATTTCTCACTAACCTTTTAGTTAACACAAAGTAAGCAAGAAAAAGTAGACCTACCCTATCATGTTTCACGACGAAGAATAAACGACAGCTTTCTTAATTTATGCCGTAGGGTTCAACAATTTTTCTTTTTGTGTTTGTCATTAGTCATAAAGTCTTTTAACTTTTAAAGCATTTTCGGTTGGAACAAAATCGAACATTTAATGGAAATAACGCTTCACAACTTTAGTACTATGCATTTTTTTATTTCTCGATTAACAGTATGGGTAAAAGGAGCAGTACTATTTTCTAAAGTCATTAAATAATAATTCTGACAAGATTAATTAATCTGTAGGTTTTATATTGTTTTCAAGCTTTCTCATCTGTTGGCTATAATGTGTTAACTGAATGAGTTCCCAATAATTCTGTTTAGAATTAAAGCATTTTTGTCGCTTTATACAGGGTGCGGCATTTATCTTGAGACAACGAAATATCTCGGTGGGATCACATATTTTTAAAGAAGGTGTTCTACAAAAATTATAGGTGGATGGGTGGCTAACTACTAGTGACCTAGAAAATGACCTTGATATTGACCTTAAATGGTCATTTGAAGGTCAACTTCATAATTTTAAATGGGTCTCCCCAATTTCGACCCCGGGAATGTAAAGTGCGGTAAATTTTACCATTGACGTTAAGGTGCAGTTCCAATATCAAGGTCATTTCAAGGTCAAAATAAAAAGATCGCAGTATTTCATGAAATGTTTCGTACAAAAGTTGTTGGAGGGCGGGCTAAGTGGTAGCGACCTTGAAAGTAATCCGGCCTTGACATTCAAGGTCATTTGGAACTCACATTCAAAATTTGAAAGGAAACTCCAATCTGACCATCGGAAATGAAAAAATCGTTCAATTTCACAGTAATTTCATCATTATAGATGTCCATGGTCTCAAGTTCAAGATGAAATTATCGTGTTCAGTTTGCAAATCGAACGAAAGAACATTAATAAAGGCTTTCTTTTGTCATATATCACAAAAGCTTACTGATCTTTTTAAGTAGTGATAAATATTAAAGAAATCTTCAACGGTAAACTCTTATCACTTTTCAACTGATATTTTTATTAATTTTTCACATCAATAGTTGCTCATTCATTACTCTTTGCAAATGACGTACATTAGAAGACCAATTACTTACAACACGTATTAAAGAAAACATTGATTTATAATCTAAACTTTTCTAACGTATTTATTTTATAAATCCTTAGCAAAAGCTGTAGTTATTGTAACTTAAAATTATGTTTCATGTCTGTAAAATAGAGAATTAGGACCATATGTAATTTTAGCTAAATGATTCTTTTAATTTAATTTTTATTAATGAACTAACTTAATTCAATTAAATTTCAATTTAATTTCAATTAGAAAACAACATGTTGAGGTTTTTTTTCCGAGTTCACTTAATAATACCTGGGGAGAAATGCTCTGATTCTTTTACATAACCATGTATCATTCTTCTAATGCACTTTTCTATAAATCGCTGGATCCAAATTTAGTTTTTGTAGCACTAAATCCAGGATTTGTTCTTGTTATTTCGAAAGACCATATCTTGCTTATAAAAGAAAAAAAAACAATAACAGAGATTTTTTAAAAAAACTAAAATATACAAACTTATTAACAACAACTCATTAGAAATCCATTAAAATAAAGCAAGATTTGATAAACCCAAAATTAGAGTGAAAAAATCTAAATATTTAGCGAAAGAGAATTGCGATAATGTGATAGTGAAATCTCAAAATTAGTATTAATGGGTAAAAAATCAAACGGCAAATGCTCGAATAATCTAGCACGTTGCGAACAAATCGCAGCAATTGTCGTTTTCGGGAGCACGATGACTGGTTGCTCATTTCATACTACCTCTCGGACGGGGAAAACTTGAAGGTCAAGGTCAAGGTTAATTTCAAGATTACTACCACTTATTCCCCGTGCCACACAACAACTTTTGTATGACACTTTTCACGAAATATTGCGAAATTTTTGTTTGACCTTGAAATGACATTGATATTTGTCCTTCATTTTAAGATTAAGCTTTTTTCATTTCCGGTGTTGAAATCCCAAAGTTGACCTTCAACTGACCTTGAAGGACATAGTCAAGGTCATTTTTAAGACTACCACTAGTTAGTACCCCTGCCACCCTATAATTTTTGCATAAAACATTTTTTTTTAAATGTGTTTTCACCGAGATATTCCGTTGTCTCAAGACAAAGGCCGAACCCTGTATACGATATACTTGAATAACAAAATTTTTCTAATCTTCTCTGCAACCCTTCCTTACGTAAATAAAGTGTCCGGAAAAAGAAGACTAGTCTGCTAACCCTACATCTTTTGGATCAAAAAATTGTCTTTTTTGTCGAATTTTTACAATACAGCCTTTCCCCGAATTTGCGTTTTCGAATTCGCAGGCCAATTCCGAACGATATAAATGAACCAAATTTTATTAGTAACTTTACTTTTCCATTAACTTTTATATTTCTAAATAAAAAGGTATTTTTACAATATTTATTGTTAAATATCGAAAATCAGCCTATTCCCGAATCTGCGTATTCCCATTCGCGAGCCCATGTGGCTGTGCTCCAAGTTTTTCAATTGACTCAATTTTTTTAGCATTATATTTTACTTATATCGTTAATATTTGAAATATAAAAGAGGTGTTTTTTTTTCTTTTTTTTTCGTAATAGTCATTAATTAATGTAGAAAACATCTTATATGAGGCACGAAATTATCGCGTTTATTGATCAACATGGTGACTTTTTTTATTGCTTTCTATATTTCTATATAAAAAAAGATCTCTTTGTCGAATTTTTACAATACTTATTGGTAAATCTTGAATCAGCTTGTTCACCAATTTTCGTTTGCGCATTCGGGGTGCATTATGGCTCCAAGCATCCAAATTGGTTCAATTTTTTTAGGAATATATTGTGCTTATAGTTCTTATATTCCTAAATAAGAAGAGACAGTTTTTCTTTGGTTTCAAATTATTTATAAATTAATCCTGAAATTTTTTTTAAGTAAATCGTTCGCAAGTGAAATATGTTTTGGCGATAACCAATATGTAATATAGCTTTTTTCCACAATGTTCTTGGCAACTTTTCTTATAGTTTAGAATGATAACTGACATTATCCAAAACTATAACAGACTTCCCTGATATCCGCCGTCATTAGTAATCTTTGGTAGAGTTCTGTTTGAATGTCAGCGAAACTCCTACAAATTCATTAACACTTCCAATATGAATAAAATGAGTCTTCGGCTCTTACCGGCTAAGGATTTTAAACCTCTCGACAACCCTTCTAAGAATGCTTCACGAAAACTCGATTTGTTTTTTGTACTGTGTCCTTCATTGAGCCAAATTGCATCTAGATACAAATGTTTTTTCCTTCTCTGTGGTATTTTCTAATATCATCTCCAAAATATTATTTCTTCTGTGTCACTTTTGGTTTGGCCTTCTCCAAGAGAAATTCATCTCTCTCAGCACTTTCCACAGAATGGTTTCTCGCATAGCAGTCACATTCTCGTCTTCTTTCACAACTTTCAAAACTTTATTCTAAGATAAAATGTATAAACGCGCTCTCTTAATATTTTCTTGAATCACTGATCAACGTCTAATAGTTTTATTTTCAGAGACGATTTAGGCTCGCACACAGTTCCAATATTCTTTTTCTTAATGACCCTGTAAGTTGTAGATTCGCTAACTCCCATTATGTTAACACATTTTGGAATCAAACTTCGAACCTTCATCAGGCATTTTGTTGAACTAGTGAATCATGCACATTTAAAACTAATCTCTTGGATTTTAAGTTTAAAATACCATTATAAAGTTGCTGAGTAGAAGTAAACTTTTCAATAGCTAGCACTTAAAGTCGTAAAACACTCATTAAACACTTCTTGACGTATGTACCATTTGCCGTATCAGAATTTGGAGAGCGGAATTATTTATAAAACATCTTGCTATAATTGCTACGTCGTTTATTTATTGCTCTTCACAGGTAACATACACAAATCTCTTGAAAATTTATAACGGTCATACCTTGCATGACAACAAAGAACAAACAGCAACTTTGTTAGTTTTATGCAGTGGAATTTTATTGCCATCAATTTTATTAAATACAAAACGAAAACCTCGACCATAATTGCACATTATTTTGTATAAAAATCGGATTGGAACTTTTAGCAGATCTAACGTTCCAACATATTAGCGAATAACACAAATTTCATCAAAATATTTCCATTATATTTTGAATATTCGCTAAGCAAAATAGGATCAGTTATTTCCAGAAGAGAAATATATTTTCTGCAGTCCGTTTCCATTTAACAGACAAGCTCGACATTTTCTTCTTGCTGTCCTCTGCAAATTATCTGATGCAATTTCATTCCACATATGCACCTTCTTTGTTTTAATGAAAGTTTTTTCTTTAACTCACAAATTTTGGAATTATTTGCACCCGTCCTCTAAGTTCAATATATTTTTTTAAACTATTCTATATTTACTTTCCAATAACTGTTAATCAATGTATATAACCAAGGGTTAAATAAGTTTCATTTCTTTGCCAAAAAAAAATCTTGTGTCGTCAGTGTCTCTCACTAGATAAAAAAAAATATTTTTAGTTCGCACCAAAAACTGATAGAAAATGGATCACTGCGAGCATCTGTCGCAGCTGCCCTCAAACAATAAAAATATGTTGATATTGGCTTGCTGTAAGCCTTATCATACGCGCGTTGCTAGCTAGCCTTATTTGTTGACAAATCGTTTGAAAATTGATTTAATACAACAATAGAGGTGCGACTAGCGTCCGTCACGGGCTCGTCACGGGTGCGTAACGGGCTTGTCATGTCGTATTTATAAGCACCTTAAGAATATCATTCCAGGTTGGCCCAGCGCGTAAACATGTTTCGACCAACCAATCAATTATTTTTGATGTAATTATAACTGTTGGCAGTTTCAATATTCTGCTGAAGAACTTTAGATAGGTAGATTCTTTAAATTATTACAGCACTATTTTATTGAAGGAAAGAACTTTTTTAATTATCCTAAATACCTATGCATAATTATATCTTCTTTTTTTACTTTTCTTTTCGAATGCTTTTATATTTGCTTTGTTTGTCATTAACAATTTGATTTTTAATGCCTACATTTTTTTAGAGTTTCTCTCCAAATTCAGGATATAATTCTCTTATTTTTTAAGTTGCATGAAATCGAAATAATATATAAAGTATAAAAGCAGTGACAGTATATATTGGCGTCAGCTTTGAAAATTTATTACGATGTGATACAAATTATGTTTATACTCTAGGTATGTGTTTTAGCTTAGTGAAAAAGGTCACTTGTTGCTTCTGTTCATATACCAATATGCACAAAACAAATGACTTTAAGTTTTAACCGATAATGTAATATAATAAACAAGTCTTGTGAGATTTGCAAATAATGTAATAAAATAGCTTTAATTGCTGACTTCGCAACCCGAAGAACTGGTAAATTATTTGCTCTTTCTAGTTTAAAATCCATTAGCATTGAAAGTGAAAAAGAAATAATGTAAAAAACTTAAGGTGGAAAAAAATCCTATACAAATTTAACTAAACAACTTAGTTATCCAAGCATAAAACTACCGCTTGGATAAGGTCTGTTGAGGCGACTTTTACTAGTCTTTTCAAAAATATTGAACTAAATAAATAACAAAAGAGATGAAAATTACGTAGTTTATCAAGAATCGGAAATATTGATCAATCAATATATTACACAAGTATATCTTAACTCATCATACTTGCAAACTCGAGTTGCTTTCCATATATTATGCATTTGTCATTTTTATTTGAGAAAGATATTCAAATTTTGAACTTTATGACATTTGAATCTGGCATATTGTAGGGGGAATAAAATTCTATTATCTATAACCTTATACATACATATAAATAAGTATGTTTATTTAAATGTCTAGGAACTTCTATAAATCATATACGTTTTCTTTAGTATTTATGCTAGGTCTATTGTTGAACAAGACATAATTTTCCTTGTAAAATTCTAAAATAGTTGAAGTCACTTTAGTCCCATTCCATACCTCTAGATATGTCTATATATATATATATATATATATATATATATATATATATATATATATATATACATATATATATATATATATATATATATATATATATATATATATATATATATATATATATGTTTTTTCTTATTTTTCTTTTCTTGGATTTTTCTATTTGTATATTTTTTAAAGTTTTTGATTTTCTTGGGTGTAAAATCCGTTTTATTAATAAAACTGCATATGTTTTATTTGTTATGCATATTTATTGACGTTTCGGTCACACTTGACCTTCTTCAGAATGATTTTTTATAACTTATATAAGTTTTTGCCGAGGATCACAACTTAGACTACATATTGTTAACACATGGTTCACTTTTTGACGAGATACTGCAAAAACCTTCCTTTTTGTGTCGCATCTTTATTTAAACTTAAACTGACGGTTATGCTATAAACAGATTGTCATTTTGAAACCTAAAATTTGGTGCTCTAAGATGCTAAATAATGTTATATAAATGCTAAGTAAGTAAGATACTTAAATTTTATTTACTTTTATGAGCAGATTAACTGTCTCATTTAAAGTAAAAAGCTTTTTTTTAATTTAAATTTTGTTTTATTCATTTAAATCATAACTTTGATAGTATGGAGAAAAGGTAAATTATAGAACGGTATACAATTTTGTTACTACTATCTTTAACCTACAAAAATATATTTTGTACATTTTATTGTCAAAATAACTTTTAAACCTCTTATAAACAACACATTACAAAAAGTAGTCTGTAACCCTCACATGCCATTTTTATTGATCTTAGAAATTCCTACAACTTTCTTGAAAGATTCTAAAGTTACAAAAAGTTTAATAGAAAAAAAGAAGGTGAATTTTTGGTCTATTCTAAGCCTTGTTTCATAGTTGTCACGTGGAACATAAAACAATTAAAGTTAAAGGTAATATTATCCCACCAAAATAAGGATTCATAACGGAAACAGTAATTAAAACCAAATCAATCTAACTTACTTTAAACTGTCGCAAGATAGCGCTTTACAATAATCTAGGCGCGAAATCCCAGCAATGCCAAATACTTGCAAATACTTTCCGATTACAGTTCCGACCGCGGTTGAAGTTTCGACTGATTTTTTTGTCACCATACATCATTAAGGGTACCTGAATAGGTCTTTTTACTTAAACCTATACCACTGTACAAAGATGGTTTTTATTTGTTATACATAACCGAAAAATCTTCCTCAGCATTTGAAAGCAAGTTTTAATCCATATTTCTCGACATAACTGGGAAGGTTTAGAGCTTTATTTTACCTCGAAAAATTATTAACATCCATTGAAAATAACGATATAAATAATGCTTCTAAACGGAGTACATCTGTCCTCCGCTAGGTGGCATAATTCTACTAAGCCTCAGTGGAGAACTTTTGACCCATACATAACATTGTTATCACAAATACAATAAAATAATCATAAACGGTCTTGAAAATAAATTAGAATTCAATCAACCAATAAAACAACCCGGTTTTAATGAAGACTTTAGTACTTGAGACTGATTATCCGTACCCTAAATGAGAAAGTCACAGTATAAGTTTTCACTATATATATATAGTGTTTATGAACTATAGGAAAGCATTCGATAGTGTTGAAACTTAGGCGGTTGAAAAAGCACTAAGCAATGGTAAAATTGATTATAGTATCACGTTTCAAACTTCAGTTTAAATTTACAATGCCTAATTCGATTAATTGGACCTTTTTTGTAGCAAATACTCACTTTATGGGCAAACACAATATCCTTTTTTTCAAGCATCCCTCATAAATTCCTTAAATAAAACGTATCATTTGTCGGTTATATTTTTTTTTGGTTAGCTATACTATGAATCCCGTAGTTCAACTTCCTTTTTTTCCAGCTCGGATATTTTTATCTTCCTGAATTTTACCTACATTCTAACACTACAAAATGCAGCCTTAAGTTACACTTAATTATCAGTTCGATTAATATTTTTGATGTTTTGCTTGGTGTTTAATAAACTGTTGATGATTATTTTTATAGATGCTGAATTTAGTGTTATCTTTTTTTTCCAGATAAATCTCGTTTTTTCTACCCATTATTCGAGTGAAATTCTTTCTTTTATCCTTTCTTATGGCAGCTTTCCTGAAATTATTTTGAATATTTCTGTGAACTTTTTTTATTTACCTTTGGCACAAAGTGCCCAAACTTACAAGAAATTTAATCGTTTACTTGAAATGTATTTCTTTAATTCAAGATTAACTATTGAGGTACTTATCTAATTTTTGAGCCGGAAATGTTAATTATTAATAAATTGGCTTTAACAAATTTAGTTCAGCCGTTGTTGCTTAGGGTCATTTTTGAATTGTCATTTCTTTCAAACATATCAAGTAAACGTAAAATGCAAGCCATTTTATATTAATTCTCGCTTTTCCTGTTTGGAACGACAAAAGAAACTATAGTTTTACATCTCTATTTATATTTAACATCATTTGGGATTTTGGGCTGCACAACATATCAATCATCCAGGTAATTCCGTTTAGTTGACTAGTTACTTTATCTTTTGCCTGTTTGGCATTGGATTTTAGTAGTTCTGCACGTCGAAATGAAGGAGTTCTGTTAAACACCAATAATAACATCGGGTAAGATCCATTAATTACAATTTCTTAGAACAATCATTCTTAAATTTTTGGTATATTAAGATTTAAGCTCAAAATTTATTCTTACCAGGTCAGGTTATTGCCTTATTTGAATCAGCTCATAGTATCCTGTTTTAAATATAATTATTACCTAAATTGACTGCAATAGTAATTATTAAGTTTTATATTGTGTTTAAGACTATTTGTAGTCATTTTTTTATGAATATTGTTTAGTTTTTCTTGAATTTTTTTAGTATTTGATAGTTGCTACTTTGGTAATGCTTTAAGTATTCCTTTTATCTTAGTGAGAATTAATTTTGGCAACAGCTTTGCTGTTTATTGTGAAATTTACTATATTTTTTACCTATTTGCTTACTGAATGTATCACGATAGCTCCAATTTATAGGAAAACTAATTTATTATATGTATTTTAAAGTAGTTCTCAACTATATTCAATCACTTGGCTCCATTCTGAATTTAAAATAGGTGAAAACAGAATAATGGACTGTCTTGTGGCTCGATTACTTTCAGTTTTACTTCAGCATAACTTTTTTATGTTTGATTACAATGCTTTGTAATGTACTTGAAATTAACTTAGTTAACTTAAAATTCAAAGCATTATCATCAAGAAGTTCATTTATTTTTATTTAATTGAAAAGTTAATGCCAAAATAAGTATCTATCCTGGCCCTCCCACATAGTGTTATGTTGAATATAGTGATTATATTTTGATATATTATTTTTGCCTTGTAGCTTAATTAAAATTGAATTTATTTTATGTTTAATAGTAGTTATTGTTAATAAAACTAAGCATCTAGTGTCATTCCAGTGGTCTCAATTCCTAATTATTATCTATTTTTTTTTATTATTTCCAAGTTAGTGTTGGTTAATTAAGTTGAGTATATCATTATTTTCTATAGTGAATCTTTTATTTCATCTTGTGTTAAACTAATTATTCATGATCATCCGGAGTCAGATTGGATTTTTATCGTACCTTTATATATTTCTACCCTTACTGACCTTGAGTTCAATAATAGAAGCAGTTTATTAATTATTTTTTTAATTATTACTAATTAGTTTTTAATTAAAATTTCATTTACGTATGTTACTTTAACTTAAAGATCACCTTCGATATCTTTTCTTTTTGAATATGTCCGTTCCTGAATTCCTTGTTAATATGAAAAATTGTTTATAGCCTAGATTCGTGTGTGTTTATGAGCTTATAAAACATGCAAAAACTTAATTAAAATGAACAAGTCCGCTTAAAAGCTACAGTCCAAAAGGTAAAATAATGCATACCCTTTTTTGGCCCCACATCTCCATTATAGGGCCAATTAAGAAAAAGAATCATAAGGAGTAGTAGGGTTATTTACAGGCCTTCTGTACACTATCCCGAGTTTAATATATACTTATCTGTACAGTACAGCCGTACAAAAGGATATTTTTGCTTTGTTTTGCGAGCCAGAACGTGATAATTCTAATAATTGAAATTCAATCCAATTGAAATCTGAGTACTGTTTACAACCTTGAGAAACAAAAACCGTGATTTCAATTAAAGCGTGGAAATAATAAATCTTGTCAAACAATAATTTTATTTTATTTATAATAAATCCTTGGTATTTTAATGACAAGTGTAAAATATATTTTAACAATTAGCTTCATATTTTAGGCTGCCTATTATTTTTAACTTTCTTAACGATTAAATACCTCGCAAACTTTTAATAAAAAAGTGCCTATAGCGAGAAGGAAAATAACTTTTGAAGGGTAATTTTAATGGAAGATTTATGGTCTTGTTTTGATCTAAAATATGCTATAACCAGAACTTGTCGAAGTAATATATAAAACGAGAAATAATTTGTTTGTAGGAACCCTTAGCTCTGAGAAATGACCTAACAGTAAGCAAAAGGTCTTTAGAGACATAAAGTGGTATAAAGGCGATATCTTTATATACAGTCCAGCCAAGGATGAAGTTTTTTTATCTTTTTGTTAAAAGCTTTGAAATAAATCGATTGTTTACCATAATTCAAAACTCCTAATAGTTTCTTGTAAAAGTTAATTTCTATTAAACAGGTTTTTATTCTATAATATTTTTGTGTATACGAATTAACTAATATTTATATATATTTTGTGAAGCATAATTTGTTTAATATAGCATCTACCAACAAAGCATGTCAACATGAGAAACGATAGTCAAAATTCAAAAACATGCAAAGACTCGTCTAATATCCTGTGTATTAGATTATTAATAATCTTTATAAATTTAAAAGGAATGCATTCTCCGGAAAACAACATATGAATCAGAAACATTGATCCTAAAGTAAATAAAATTTTTATAAAAAAATTGAACCGACTTCTAAGAGTGCGCTAAAAAGTGAAAAATAATTAAAATTTTTTTTATGAAATTGAAATTTTTGAAGTCGGCGCCAAATTAATACCTGACAAAACGTTCTTCGGCATAAACAAATTAAAAATACTTTATTTGTAATTGCTTTCTTACCATAATTTGTATATATTAATAGTTATTTATTTCATTTAAAAATAATTTAGCGCCGACTTCAAAAATTTCAATTTCATAAAAAATTTCTTTAATTATTTTTCACTTTTTAGCGCACTTTTAGAAGTCGGTTCAATTTTTTTTATAAAAATTTTATTTTCGATTTTTAGTTTTGAATTCATTATGATATTCATAAATTATTTTGAACTAAGTGCTAATCGAGATTGTGTACCTCGCAATGACTCCAAGGTAGCAAAAAAGTACCCATTTTATCCATAATTATAAATCACCCTAAAATGAACCACTAAAAATTTTTTGACTTAGAGTTATCCAAATACCAATGAAATTGTGTCAAATAAATATTTGGTCTGCCATAGTAAATCCGCCATCTTAAATTTCAAATTAATTTTAGATTGATAATATAGGCCCAAAACCTTCAATATCGATATTTAAAAAAAATAAATTAATTTTTTATCCACCATGTTGGATACGCCATATTGAATTTTTTAAAAATAATTTCAGATTCTTTATGAGAGGCCCCGAAATCTTCCCCATACCAATTTTGGAGAAAATCGGACAAAATTGATTTTTTTCGTCCGCCATATTGGATCCGCCATATTGAATCTTCTTAAAAATTATTTTAAATTCGTCATATGCAACCCCGAAAACTCATCCGTACCAATTTTGGAGAAAATCGGACAAAAACGATTTTTGTCGGCCATATTGGATCTGCCAATTCGAATTTTTTTAAAATTATTTTAGATTCGTCATATGCGACCCCGAAAACTCCCCTGTACCAATTTTGAAGAAAATCGGACAAAATTGACTTTTTCGTCCGCCATATTGGATCCGCCATATTGAATTTTTTAAAAATAATATCAGATTCGTTATATAGTACCTCGAAAACTCCCCCGTACCAATTTTGGAGAAAATCGAGCAAAAACGATTTTTTCGTCCGCCATATTGGATCCGCCAAATTGAATTTTTTAAAAATTATTTTAGATTCGTCATATGCGACCCCCGAAAACTCCCCTGTACCAATTTTGGAGAAAATCGGACAAAATTGATTTTTTTATCGGCCATATTGGATCCGCCAAATTGAATTTTATAAAAATTATTTTAGATTCGTCATATGCGACCCTCGAAAACTCCCCCGTACCAATTTTGGAGAAAATCGAACAATAACGATTTTTTTTTCCGCCATATTGGATCCGCCAAATTGAATTTTTTAAGAAATTATTTTAGATTCGTCATATGCGACCCCGAAAACTCCCCTGTACCAGTTTTGGAGAAAATTGGACAAAATTGATTTTTTTATCGGCCATACTAGATCCGCCATATTGAATTTTTTTTAAATTATTTTAAATTCGTCATATGCCACCCCGAAAACTCCCCTCGTACCAATTTTGGAGAAAAATCAGACAAAATAGATTTTTTCGTCCGCCATATTGGATCCGCCATATTGAATTTTTTAAAAAATAATATCAGATTCGTTATGTGCAACCTCGAAAACTCCCTCGTACCCGTTTTGGAGAAAATCGGATTAAATTAAATTTTTTTGTCCGCCATATTGGATCCCGCCATTTTGAATTTTTTTAAAAATAATTTCAGATTCGTTGGGTACAACCCTGAAAATTCGTCCATACCAATTTTGGAGAAAATCGGACAAAATTAATTTTTTTGGCCGCCATATTGTAAGCGCCATTTTGGATTTTACTGCACCAATTTCATCTAAAAAAATATGGGACCACCGCAGCAACTTCCTTTGCATAACGTAAAAAATTTCATTCAAATCGGTGCAGCCGTTCCGGAGTAATCGGTGTACATACATAAAAAAAAAATACATAGTCGACGAATTGAGAACCTCCTTCTTTTAGAAGTCGGTTAAAAATAAAAATTAATAAATTAAATGTGCACCATATAATGTACATTATTAGAAAAACCAAGAGTGTTATGGAAATCATACGTTCTTTTAAATTGCCATGCTCAGGATATGTCGCGAGGCATCCAGAAAACTGGAGTAAACATATAACTAGATGAAAACTTTGAAGTGAGAAACAAAGCACAATATAAACCAAACATGGATGAGGTGACGACTCGAAAAAATCCATTGCATTCAATTGATTCCAGGTTGCTCGAAACATAGAATTAGTTCAATACGAGAGAGGCCCATATTCAATAAATAGATTATAACTCAGAAAAGAGGAAGAAGAAGACGAGATTCTCTATCTGAATTTAATAGCCAGAAAGTATGATTATTTACATTCTTATAAGCCATAGTATCCAATACAATATTTTGCTGGTGTTAAATATTATCATTACAGGTTGGCTTGCACTCTAGTGTCACTATGGTGTATAATGGAAGAAGTTTTTCAGACACCGCTATCTTTATTTCAGCCTGGGCACATTAAAAGCCTTCCAGTATAGTTACACATACTAGTGTTACTATAAGAGATTAAATTGATTTATTTACAGAAATGTAACTTTTTTAGGAATTTTATTTAAACTGCGTGGAGAGACATATTAGTAAACGTTAAACCATCAAAAATAGATTCCAAAATTTTGATTCCAATATATATATATATATATATATATATATATATATATATATATATATATATATATATATATATATATATATATATATATATATGTATATATATATATATTGTATATATATATATATATATATATATATATATATATGTATATATATATATATGTATATATATATATACATACATATATATATATATATATATATATATATATATATATATATATATATATATAAATTTTTTAATATATCGGCCTGACATATATAACAGTAAGCATAAATTATTGGGAATCAGTCTATAGTTAAAGAAAATTCCGTTTTTAAGAAAATCCCTCTATATTTCGCTATTTATTTATAGCTTCATCAACAGGCAAATTGCTAAGAATATAAAAACATAAAATCCTACAATGTACATAAAAAAAAGTATACATAATTCATATACAAAAATCAAAGGTTAAAAAACACAGTATAAAATATGTTATAATCGAAAAATGAAAGTCTTTTTCTTTTTTATATCTTAATTTTACCCCCATTTGGAAAACACAGTAATAACAAATAAAAAGTACTTACAAATAGAGTTAAAATTCACTAGCTATCTCGAAATGCATACCTAAAATGCGCGAAGAGAATGCGATCTATTCAGTTACAGTTCTTTTTTTATAAAACAAAAAAAAATGCTATCTGAAAACATTTCTTTGCATTTAATGATCGTTTTATTATTGTGTTTCCCTTTTTAACCGACTTCTAAAAGAAGGGGGTTCTCAATTCGTCGATTTTTTTTATGTATGTACACCGATTTCCCCGGAACGGCAGCACCGATTTGAATGAAATTTTTACGTTGGGTTCAGGAAGTTGCTGCGGTGGTTTCATATTTTTTTAAATGAAATTGGTGCAGTAAAATCCAAGATGGCTCTTACAATATGGCCGCCAAAAAATTAATTTTGTCCGATTTTCTCCAAAATTGGTATGGAGGAATTTTCAGGGTTGTACCCGATGAATCTGAAATTATTTAAAAAAAATTCAAAATGGCGTATCCAATAAGGTGGACCAAAAAATCGATATTGCCCGATTTTCTCCAAAATTGGTATGGGGGAGTTTTCGGGGTATCACATAACGAATCTGAAATTATTTTTAAAAAATTCAATATGGCGGATCCAATATGGCGGACAAAAAAATTTAATTTTTGGCCGTTTTTTTCTAAAATGGGTGTGGGGGAGTTTTCGGGATCTCATATAGCAAATCTAAAATAACTTTTAAAAAATTCAATATGGCAGATCCAATATGGCGGACAAAATAATTATTTTTGTCCGATTTTCTTCAAAATTGGTATGGAGGAGTTTTCGGGATCGCACATGACGAATCTAAAATTATTTTTAAACAAATTCAATATGGCGGATCCAATATGGCGGATCCAATATGGCGGACGAAAAAATCAATTTTATCCGATTTTTTCCAAAATTGGTATGGAGGAGTTGTCGAGGTTGCACATAACTAATTCAAAATATTTTTAAAAAATTTAAAATGGCGGCTCCAATATAGCGGACAAAAAAATTAATTTTGTTCGATTTTCTCCAAAATTGGTACGGGGTAGTTTCCGGGGTCGCACATCACGAATTCAAAATGTTTTAAAAAAAATCATTATGGCGTATCCAATATGGTGAATAAAAAAACAATTTTGTCCGATTTTTTTCAAAAAAAAATATGGGGAAGTGTTTGGGATAGCACATTACCAATCTGATATTATTTAAAAAAAAATTAATATGGCGGACCTAAAATGGCGGATTAAATATTTATATATATATATATATATATATATATATATATATATATATATATATATATATATATATATAATATATATATATATATATATATATATATACCTTATTCGCATTTTTCAGATTAGGTATTAGGGGGTTGAGGGGTGGTGTATTACGAATATGAATTTAATTTTTTACAACTATTAGGTTGATAAGATACAATATGAGGGACTAAAAATTTTACATTTTCCGATTTTATCTAAAATTGATATTATGGGGTTCTTGGGGCGTATACAAACTCAATATGCAATATAAAATATATCGGGCTAAGAAACTTACGTCTCAAATTTTTTAACTATCGATATAGGAAGGTTTTGGGGCATATATCACCAATGTAAAATCAATTTGAAATTTAAGATAGTGGATTTACTAAGACAGACTAAATATTTTTTTGACAGAATTTCATTGGTATTTAGAGAACTCTAAGAATCAAGGAATTTTTAGTGGTTCACTTTAGGCTGATTTGTAATTCTGGATAAAATTGGTACTTTTTTGCCACCTTGGAGTCATTGCGAGGTACACTAATATCAATTAGTACTTAGTTCAAATAATTTATGAATATCATAATGAATTCAAAACTAAAAATCGAAAAATAAAATTTTTATAAAAAAAAATTGGACCGACGTCTAAAAGTGCACTAAAAAGTGAAAAATAACTAGAAATTTTTATATGAAATTGAAATTTTTGAAGTCGGCGCCAAATTATTTCTAATTGAAATAAATAACTACTTATATATACAAATTATTGTAAAAAAGCAATTGAAAATAAAATATTTTTAATCTGTTTATGCGAATCACATTTTGTCAGGTATTAGTTTGGCGCCGACTTCAAACATTTCAATTTCATATAGAAATTTCTAGTTATTTTTCACTTTTTAGCGCACTTTTAGAAGTCGGTCCAATTTTTTTTATAAAAATTTTATTATCCTCATACTAACCTTTTCAATGATCAAGACATTAATATATTTATAGAATAGCAATAGAACAAACTTATAGGGTGAATATTGTATACAAAAATATATGGTGAATTATGATAAAATATGATAATATATATTACTTAATTGTTCAATATTCAACGTTCATTTCCAAAAATAAATGCTTCCTATAATTGGATTAATTGGCCAAAATTGAAACATCCCCATAATTAAACTGGTGGTCTAACTCTTGAAAGTGTATTGCCAAGGCACAAGATCTTTTCCCAACCTACTATCACTTTCACGTTGTGTGATTCTTTGTTGAAGTGTTTGTGATGTTTGTCCTATGTAACATTGTGTGCAACTTAAGCATGGAATCTTGTATTCTACATTGGATTGTTTTATGACGGGAGCTTTATCCTTAACTCTTGCAAAAATATTGTCAGTAAGATCAACAATATAGGGTAACTTTCTAAATTTCATAATTGGCGAAAGGTGATCATCTGCTGGTCCATCGAAAGTATTAGAATTGTATATAAGTTCCCTCAAAATCGACCTTGGAAAACCTAAATAATGGTTTTCACAAACAAGACAAACAAGGTCTTTAAATTTATTTTTAGGGATTCTTTGTGCGAAATATGAGTTATATGATTTTTCGTTGCAATCTCTGTATTCCAGTTTTGATTCTTTGGGTGGTTAGAAAAATAATTAATAAATCTACCTGCGGACATCGGCTTTTGATACCAATTCAAAATAATTCTACTAGTTTGAGATCTAATGAGTATTCAAAAAAGGTATACTGTTATTTTTTTCTGTTTCAATTGTGAATTTTTAAAATGACTATTAAAAGAGTTAAAGACTTTTAAGGAAATATCAGTTTTATCAGAAGGGACAGCACATATTATATCATCCACATAGTTGAAGGCAAATGGGAAATTAAACGGAATATTTTCAATAATATTGTCCAAAATGTAGTCCATTACGATATGTGCTAGAATTAGCCTAATAGGTGAACTTATAGGGGTACCAAAAATCTGTCTGTAATGTATGTTATTAAAAGTGACATAGCAATTGTTACAAACAAATTCTGTCAACCGGTTTTATAAAAAAGAACTGTAAATTAATAGACAGCATTCTCTTCGATCCTTTTAAGTATGCATTTCGAGATGGCTAGAGAATTTTAGCTCTATTTGCAAGTACTTTTTACGTGTTATTACTGTGTTTTCCAAATGGGGGTAAAATTTAAATATAAAAAAGAAAAAAAAAATATTTTTGAATTACAACATATTTTATACTGTGCTTTTTAACCTTTTATATTTGTGAATGAATTATGTATAACTTTTTAATTTTCATTGTAGGATTTTCTGTTTTTATGTTCTTAGCAGTTTGCCTCCTGATGAAGCTATAAATAAGTAGCGAAATATACAGGGAATTTTGGAAAATTGAGTTTTCTTTAACAACAGATCGATTTCCATTAATTTACGCTCACTTTTGTATATATATATATATATATATATATATATATATATATTGTAGAAATCGAAAGTAGGAACAATTTGCTTTTCAAATAAATTAGTAAGAAATCAGTCTATACTGCGGAAACAATCGTTAGACATAAGAGCTAGAGAAAATAAAACAGAGATTTCATGGTAATCCTAAGGTTAACCTTAAGAGAGACTCTTAAGACCATTCCTAGGTAAAGTTACTTTCTTTAGTAAGAACGCATATTTGCTATTATGATAATGAAATATGGGGCAAATTTCGCATTTGATGGTATAAAATAAATAACATAAGTTAAATATCATCTGGAGGTCACCTTTTTGGTGAATTAGTAAATAACACAGGTTTACAAAAAAAAATTGGATGCCTATTTGACCAGACCATTTTATTCTTGTGTAACTAGATGCCCTAATCCAAATCTGAGATCCGCTAACCTCTATCACGTCAGGTTCAAGGTCATTTCAAAATCACATGGAGTAAAATTCACTAAATAAATCTGAAGAAGTAGATACATACGTTTTTGAGATCAATGAATCTGAATTCGTGGTTTGTTTAATTCTTAAAGGGCGACTAGAGGCCATTTTAGGGTAATTACAAGGTAAAATTGAGAAAAATTCACTAAATAAATATGAAAAAGAAGATATGTAAGTTTTTTGGGTCGCTGAACTCAAATTTATAGTTTGTTTAATCCCCCAAGATGAGCCAAAGGTTATTTCAACATCATTTCAAGGTCTAATTGAGAAAAATCTACTAAATATGTACTTACTCCATGACTTACAACCCTGGGTGGATCTTTGCCGATTTCGCAATACTCCTCCATTGCTGTCTGTCTGCCATGGCATATAGTGGATTACTAATATTCATTGCCTTTAGATCTTTGGCAATATTGTCTTTCCATCGGAGGCGAGGGCATCCCAGTGGTCTTTCCCTACCGGTGCTTCCTCCCATGCGAGTTTGACTGTGCGACTATCTGGTAGTCTTCTTACGTGCCCCGCACACTGCAGTCGCTTAGATTTTATTTCTCCTGCAATATTAGTGTCTCCATATAGATCCTCCAGTTCTTTATTGGTACGGATTCTGTATCGTCCTGTTGTTACATCCACTGTTGGGCCATATATTTTTCTAAAAATTCTTCTTTCGGAGACTCGGAGCCGTTCTCCATTTGTTACCGTTAATGTTCAAGCTTCGCACCCATCAATCACTACAGATCTTATTATTGTTTTGTATATGTTTATCTTGGTACGTCTTGTTGTTAACTTCGATTTTAGGAGGTCTTGTACTGCATATAGGTACCTATTACCTGCTTGGATTCTACAGTTAATTTCAGTGTTTTCAGTAAGCATCGTTCCCAGATATTTGAACTATTTGACGCGTTCAAAGTTATAGTCCCCCATTGTGATGTTTTGGCCTAGTCTGCCTTTGTGTTAGTTGTTTCTAGTGGAATACAGATATTTAGTTTTCTCTTCGTTAATTTTAAGCCCAATGCTACCCGCACTTTTTTCGAAGTTATTGAAGGTCGTCTTGATATCCAGCGTGCTGTTTCCCACAATGTCTATATCATCTGCAAAAGCCAAAAGTAAGTTGGGACCGTTATGATAAAACATCGCTGTTGGCGGTTGGATTTTCGCCTTTCTGCTGACGTATTCTAAAGCTACATTAAAAAGCAACGGGGATATAGCGTCACCCTGTTTGAGACTGTCATTTATATTGAACATCTCTGAAAGGTCTTGTCCAATTGTAGCAGTTAAAGGCAGTAATGTTTTGAGTAACTCCGGCATATCATAAATTGTTATTGTTTTTACAGGATTATTAACCAGCCAGTTATCACTTGCTCTGTTGTAATACTTTTTTAGAGGCCCGTAAACAGATATGTCAAAAAGTTGTAACTTGTGACTATAGTGTGAAGTGAATGACAAAACTCTCACCCCATTAACTTTAAAATAATCCAATACTTCGATCGACAAATCAGAGTCGTGTGTATTCAAAAGCAAGAGAACAGGTTTTCCTTTACTGGGTTTAGCATGTTTTATGAAAGGTTTTTCTTACTTTATGAAATTTTCCTCTTTCATGTAATCAATGGATTAGCATCACCATCTAATCCTAACAGTCCGCATCTAATGACATGATCTTTGTAATGTGAAAAACCAAAAAATGGGAAAATTGTGTTTCCAAGAGTTAAGATAGCTACAGCAGTGTGTCTTTTTAACCTGATGTCATTTTACTAAGTCTTAAGCCACAACGAACTATTACTCTGTTAGGTTCATGTACCATTGTATTATATGTCTCATCGACGTTCCAGATATCGCCAGAGCTAAGATTTTTTTACCAGCTTATATGCTAATTTTCGAGCCTCAAATGGCGTTAATCTGTAACAGATGTCAGCTGCCATCTTCAAGTAACTCGCTGAAACTTACTTTTCTTGATCATCAAAATTTGTCTATTTTTATATCCCCACTATGTTCAGGATTAATTCACCTTTCATCAATCGGAACATTCTTGTACATTTGGCCACATAACGATGTAATGTTTTATAAATGTCAAACTGTTTTGCTGTCGTACTAATGCTTTTTTCGTCATAAATGACTGCGAACAAGCTCTACTAAAACATCTTTTTTGTATCACTCCGTTTACTGGTTCTGCTATAGGTCCTCATTATTCTGTAACCACAAAACCGTTATAAGTAATAGTCTAACAAAAGTTTGTTAACTTTCAATGAATTCTATATTTTATGATGTTGGTTGGCTAATTATTCTACTTGACCCGAAAATAATAGATCAAAAAGTCCCAGAACTCAGCTGCCAACTTGAGGGAAAGGTTATAATATATGATAAATACTTGGATATTCTTAGCAAATACTTGGACTAATAGAAAAATGGTTTACATTAAATGTATAGGCATTAGACTATATATGTACTATATCGAAATATTACCTACGTAATCCACAAATGAAAATCGTATCACTACTCGGAAACGACGTGCTACCGCAATGCAGTGCTTCGAAAGGCTAATCGGGACGCGAAGTGCGATTTTCGACTGTCATTAAATGACATAACACTCTATCGGTCCGCAAGTTTTGATCGTTGGTGTACCTACCCTTAAAGTCAACCATCCCCGGTCTTCCCTACCTACGTCACTTAACTGAGCATTCAAATGCCAAAAAAGTACTATCCGTCCGATATAGATCACCTTTTCCTGTGCATATCTATTAATAATAATTTTTAAAATTTTTAAATTTCAAACATTCCCAGAAATATAATATACGAGATTTAGCGAATTAATATTTCTTCTTAATCATCAACAATCAAAATTATCTCTAAAATATCGTTAGGCATATAATTATACGTGTGTTTGACGATCTGACATATATATTTTTCAAATAGCTATAATATACAATAGAGGCTGTATTGTTTAATTAACGTACCCAAATTGTAAGCACAGCTGTGAAAGATGGTAACATTGGCATAAAGCATATTAACAGAAACGGTTCTGTATATGTCATCAAATAATTTGTGTTATAAATACTCCAACATATATCAGCCGTTTATGTATTAAATAATTTGAGGGAATAACATATATATCAGCGCCATTTTAACCTGGGAGGTGTTTTAATTTAAAAACTACTGTAGATAGCTTGAAATTAAAAAAAAAAAAATTAATAACTAAAATGTTCAAACAAAGTATGTTTCATATCTACAAACCGGAACGGGGCAGTTTCTATTAAGGAAATGTTCATTAATATTAAAACTTGTTTTTAAATGAACAAATGACTATTTCAAAAATATTTCTTCTAGTTGAAATAAAAAACATGAAATGCATTAAAAAATTTTTAAAGGAGGAAATTTGTTGATAATGCTTTCTTAAATTTCTTTGACTACAAATATAGTTTTATTTTTAAAAAGTAAAGCTTTTTGTTCTATCCCACGCTAAGAAATACACCACAGATTCAGTAAATTTATTTTTATTGCAAATGCCAGTATCAGTTGGTTTTATGATAATTACTCGGAAAACTGTTTTTGTATTTTATTAAAAAAAGATTAAAAATTAATCTTTTTCAATAAAGTTATAAAAAAATATTTTATGCCTTGTTCTATTAAAAAAATGTGTTCCTGCGTAAAACTTTTACCGCGAATTTATTTAATCTTTAAAAATTTGTCCAAATATTGTTACTGTGGGTAAAACATTACTCCTCTATTTTCAGTGCCAAAAATAAGGCTATAGTATATATCGTCTTCTTAATAGAAAATGTTAGTTTCAGTTTATTTTACTGGAGATTTTCAACATGGCAGAAATTTTTATGTATGTAAGTGAGAGTATAAATAACGAATTCAAAATTGTTTTGATAAAATTCAATATGGCAAATGAAATAGGGCAATCAAAAAAATTTAAATTTTCAGAATATGTCTAAAATCGGTACTGAGGGATTTTCGAGAGTGTAGACTAACAGTTTAAAATAATTTTTTGAAATTCAATATCGCGGATTCAATATGGGAGATTATGAATTTTACGTTATTCCGATTTTATAGAAATTGATTTTGGAGGGTTCTTGGAACTTATGTTGCCGTTCCTAATTAACTTCCTCCAACTGAATATGCAGGATAAAATATATCAGACCAAAAACTTTACATGTCTCAAGTTATTTCAATATCGGCGTTGAAGAGTCTTGGGGCCTAGGTTATGAATCTAAAATTCATTTCTTAAAATTCAAGATAGCTAATTTACTATAGTAAACTAAATATTTGTTTGGTACAATTTCATTAAAAACGGGTATTTGGAGAATTACCAGAGTCAAAGAATGTTTTGTTGTTCAGTTTAGTGTGGCCGAAAACTTGGGATAAAATGGGTACTTTTTTACGACCTTAGAAACTCAACTCTATTCAAAAATAAAAATCGAAAATTAAAATTTTTATAAAAAAATTGAGCCGTCTTCTAAAAATTTCCTAAAAAGCGAAAAGTCGGCGCCAAATTATTACTAAATGAAATAAATAACTACTAACACCAGATATATACAAGCTACGGTAAGAAAGTCATTACAAATAAGGTATTTCTCAATATTTTTATTTGAATCACATTTTGTCATTTATTCAATTTTATAAAAAAAATTATTTTTCGCTTTTTAGGGCTTTTTTTAGAATGTCTTCTCCTCTTCCTCACCTTATTTCTGTCTTTCTCTTCTTCTATTTGTCTTCATTTTCTTTTTCAGGTTCTATCTTCGCTACACAGTTTAACAATCATCATTGCTATACACAGTAAACGTACATTCAAATTTAATTCCAATAATAATTTCACCCTGAAATTCCCTTGTATAGCCAACTGCAATATTTGATATTATTGCTTGCCAAAGGTTCAATTGTGACGTTTGATAGTATTTAGAATTTTTCGGTCCTTGTTCATTTTTTGTTACACTTCAACGTTAGTCACTTTATCGACTCTAGATATTTTGGGTATACCTCTATGGACACCCTGTATATAATGTATATGTACGTGTCGAATTCAAAACCTCCCCATTTTCTAAAGAATGCTTAAAAAATGTCAATCTTTCTTGTCTGAAACTTATACTAAGTTATTTACCGTAATGTTTTATTTTTGGCTTTTACTTTAATATTTTAATACTATAATCACACTTATTTAAATCCCATACATTAGCAGGGCAAGATTGATACAACAAGTTTGCGTTACCAAAAACACCACAAAAAAATCTGGTAATGAATATAATATGCATATAAGGAATATTTAAATATAAGAAATTACTACTGCCACTATACATATTATAGTCTACGTAAGATACATCAATTTTAAGAATTAAATATTTCGATTATCGTCAAGAAAAAATATTAAGTGTAAAATATGAGTTTTACTACATCATATAAATTCTTTACTCCATGATTGTAAAGTTTGGATTATGTTACGATAAAATTTTCAATTCAACATTGATTTATATGTTCATATGTTACAGTCATTGCGCTTTGTGCATCCGTAGCAATAATTTGCCAATGAGATCTATAGCAATAAAAATATGAGGAGAATAAATTTAGATTTCTGTTTATTTTATGAATAAAAAATACTGCATAAATACCATATAAGCATACAAATATTGGAAGGTGTTTCATTCTGAGATCCACTGATTCTTAAACAATTTGATAGTTTTTCTATCAGCTAAAAATTTTGTGAAAGAATACAGAGATTATATTTCAATTAGATAATGTGTTTCCTTAATACCGTGAAAAGGAAAGGCAGAGAGTTTATTTCCACTTTCTCTTTCTATATAAGCTTCGACCAATTAAGGATTTAGTGAGTGAAGCTATAACGAATCAAGAGCAGAATTCACAGAAATCAACGGTTTATTGAAGATTCCCATTCCCTAATGGTTTCGTCAGGATACTACCTACACAAATTGATGCTGGACTGTAATCATCAATAGAACAAACTAACATTAAATAATGTGTATGATATGTCGGATATTCTCACGGGTGTGATGTGTAATCGAAGGTTTTAAGGCATCCCGTGTATGTGCTGAGTCCCCCTCAGGACTGTAAGGCAGCTTACAGTCCTGAAAGGGACTCAGCACATACACGGGATGCCCGAAAACCTTCGATTACATATATATATATATATATATATATATATATATATATATATATATATATATATATATATATATATATTTCGTCTGAGTGTTAAAACTTTACAATCCAGCATCAGATGTTAGCAGGTTTATTATTTTACCGACATGTCTTGGAACTGGGATGAGAAATCTAAAAATTACGTCAGTAAGTGAAAATAATTTTAATTTAAAACTAAGTTTACTAATAGTTTGTTACGTGGTTATATAATATTAAATATACATTAAATCCTGATTAATATCATCACGTTATATACAATTTCCCTTATAATATGTCATTGTGAGTCATGTTTTCATACATTTTGTTACGCTTAATACGATTTATCTTCTAATTTACTACTTCCTTTGCAACCCGCTACACTGACCACTCATTACGTCTTATTTCACTCGGGGGCGATCAGCGACTGATTAAAAACTTCCTGATGAAATGTAAATGAATAATACTGTTCATAAGTAATTGCCCTAGATTAAGACATTACAAGAGTATTCAAACAAGGTTATAAAGTACGACTGATATGTCACTATGTGAATAAAATGGACTAGCCTGCTTGCAAAAGACCCATGAATGTGGATGATGCGATGCTAAGCATTGCAGCGGCATGGGAAAGTAATTAGGTTTGAAAATTGTTTCAAGAAAGCAAGTTTCCAGAATGACGAAAATAATAACGTATTGGAAGAAGCAGAACCCTTGATACTGTGAAATTTTCTAGATGATTCTCCATCGATGACACTGTTGCAATCTACGAAGTCCGTTCAATCGAAAATCTTATTAAATATGCGAATAGCACCTAAAAGCCGACCCTAAGGATTGATGGCGACATTGATTAAGAGAAATCAGCTCTAGTTTTGTCAAGCGGGCAAGCTTGGTAAGCAGCTAATGATTTAAAGCGTTGTGGGTGAAACAAAAACGCACTTCAAAAATTAATTTATGTCGAAAGTTTTGTAAATACTAATGCATCCTTGTAAAACCAAAATAAGTTATTAAGTTTTATGGAAAAAAATTGTATATATAGTGAGTTAGTTCAAAAATATGGCCTTCATAACATAACTTTATAAATATAATATTTTTCCTTTCCCGGTTGATTTTTTAAAATCACCTTAAGTGGGTTTTAATGTATTTCCATTGGCCTTCTATGTTAAATATACCCCAAATAGTTTAGGATATTTACCCAAAAACTCTGTATTATTACATGATACTTAGGAAGATTTATTTAAAATAAAAGAGATTTATTGCAATTTTTGTTAATAAATTTCAGTTGATTGATATTTGTATTTTTTAATATACATAATAAAAATTTTAATTGTTAATCGCCTATGTTAAATTTGTTAGTTTATAGGATAATTCGTATCGGAGGACTATATACATTGTCTTTTAATCTGTTGTAACAAGACTTATTACATTTTTCTAAATGCACGGTTAATTTTGTTTATGACTCTATTCAAAACACGTCGAGAGCCTGACTATGCAGCGATGTGCCCATCAGTTGGTTCAAATATTTTTTAGTTTCAGGTATTTTGGAAAAATTGCAACGAAGTTACTGAATTTTAGGCAAGATTATGTTCAGGAAAATGTATCTAAGTTATCAGAAAAATGTAGTTCTTACGAGAAAAGGTTATTTAAACTTTCATATTACGGTTCTCTAATTACTTTTCCCGAGCCAAATAGAATTTTCCATTGTTTGGTGTTATGATGATACCGAGCCTTATACCGTAATATTGTGTGCGCGATTTCCTCATGCTGTTACTTGCCGGTATAGTGAAAAAACGGAAGCAACCGAACGACCGATCGCCGTTCGGAGAAACTATTTGTAGCTGTACTGGCGATTAATTTACTGAAAAATTCACGTTTTCGACTCCACGCAGAGTCTAAATAGAATGCCGCTCCTTCATGGTGTGGCAATGTAGGTCAGGCAAGGTTGTGTGTATATGGTGTCTCACCATCCACTACTTTCCTTACATTCTACCCCTCGTGGTCAACGTTGTCGAGGACACTTATAGGTATGGACAGTGTTGGTCCTTTTCTTAATATTTTACAGCTATTGGTCGACATTATCGAGGATCTTTATAAGTACGGGCAATGTCATTCCATCTTACCGACGCTGTCGAGGACCCTTATAAGTACGGTCGACGTTGGTTTCTTTTTTTCCATTTTACCATCACCAATACAAACACGCATTGCATGCCGTCGTTTTTTATTCTGTAATGGCTAGGAACGTGTTTATCGCCAGATGCTCACCCGTGTTCGCATAACAACTCGCTTGTAACGGGTAGGTTTTACTACCCCATGTTACCCCCGCCGCGTAGAGAACCACCGCATAAAAATGACGCCTCCGACCGATGTCGGGTAACGGTTAAGATATATAACGTACCGTCGACGGTCGAATATTTAGTTTGAGGCGCTGTGGACGGCATCGTGGATTTTAATTACGAGGCATCGCGAATAACGTCGCGAATTTTATTACGAGGCATTTTGAAGAGCGTCGCAATAGTATAGTATGTGAGTACCATAAATAGCATCGCGCACCACCACCGTTTAATTAATACGAGGCTCCACACCGTCTGTTTGTTTATATTGTTGTGGATGTCAGGTTGTAAGTTAGTTTTCGGCCATATTATTATTATAAAGTATGAAATTCTCATTTTTCGCATTTCAAGTAACTAACACGCGCAAATGATCCCTGGCTTGCCGTTTCTCTACTGTAACATGCTACCTGATGAAAAATGGGCCTTCTACCATATTAGTCCAGAGGGTGGCGCCCAAGACCATTTGAACAGTTCAGAGGATAGAGATATCTCGACCGTGAGTGGGTACCGACCGGGAGTATTAAGGATAGTTATGGGATATCCTTACGCTGTGCGTTTGACTGATGACTGTCTGCAGGATAGATATCCACCCATCGATGTTCCGCTGCTGTAACAAGAATGCGTCCGTAGATTCGTAGATTACTTGATTAAAAAACGCCATCACCACAGGAACTTATTTTACATTATATATATTTGGCACCACCAACGCGGGGGTACGTATAGAGGTAATTTCCTGTTGGATAAGTTTTCATTATCATCATCATCATCACTGAAACATTTCCAAATGAGAATTAGCCCAGCGTACTCATTTTAAGGGCTCATTTCAAGCAGCTCGTTTCTACTTTCTTCCACAATTCGTCGTTCGTTGATTTTGCAATTCGTCAGACGAGGAATTCTTTCTTTAGAGTGGTTCCTGAGTTACCTTTATTTATCGTGCTTGAAAATCAGTCCAAAAAGAACCATAAATTCAATGTAATAATATGCCTTTAACTATATGTTGTGTTTATTTTCAGATAAACTAAATATTGCAAAATTAGAATAAAATTTTTAAGAACTAATTTTAAATCGATTCAAAATTTACAGGATGAAAATATACATCTGAAAATATTCTACTAACAATAACATTTTATTCTAAGAAACTTAAATGGTCAACTAAAGTTTTTATGAAAAGTGACTCTTGGAAAAAACTATTAATAATTTTTATGATAACGAAGTCAGATCGACCGCTATTAACCTTCATGTATCAGATTTGCTTTATATTAAGAGAGGGTAGTTAAAGGAACTAAAATAATTAAAAATACGAAACTGGAGCACTTTTGGTGCATTTTTGTAAATTTTACATGACAAAGAATTAATGAATTTATTTGTTTTTAAATGTGTAAAAAGTTAAACGAGGGAAAATTTTGAAAAAACCCTTATATTTTATGAAGATATCTGTCAAATAATCCCATTTTATCTGGAAAATTATTAAAAAAAATATTTTCTTAGTAAAAGTATCCACTTTTTTATTAAAAGAAAAGCTCCATCTTTTAAAAATAAAAAAAGCATACCAGTAGCCCTAGGCTTTTGAGTGCACTTAAAATTACAAGTTATGAATATTTTAGTAATACGATGCGCAACACCATCTGATTGATCACTGTTTGTTACTTATCCTCCAGGAAGTGAAAATAATATGCCATGAAAAATTATGGTCGCATAACTATCGGCTAAATGCAATATACAAAGGAAATAAATTTTATTTCGGGCCCTAAATATTTTAGATCTTTATGTTGTATTCAGTTCGAAACTTATTACGTATACGCACTGAGTCATATATAATTCCCACATGTTTTTTGCATCAAAAGCCTAAATAATCTACGATGAGCTTCATAAACTGATCTATTGAAACAAAAAAAGGTGATGGTTTATGTAAATAAACAATTCATAAATCATTTTGTACCCACTCTCAGGCATACGCAATGCTTTTTTACGTTATGAATAGAAAAACGTCTCATTTTAAACCTGTGGAACATTAACTACATAGTTAAATAGAATATTTTATAAATATTCAGTTAGTAGTATCGAACTGATCAATCCCATCACTCATAAAGTTTTCTGTATTTATAAATACTAGTTCAATGTGATCCTATAGCTCGCAGAAGAAATCAAGTTGATCAGCTCCATACTACTAAATGAATACGAATAATTATAATTTATATAAAACTAATCACTAGCTGTTCCATAATAAAAGAACAATTTGGTTCGAAATAAGATGTTTTTCAACTCACAAAGTCAAGAAGTGTTTCATAAGACTTAGAGTGTGTATAAAATAATTTATGAGATTCTATGAACTGACACATTTTTTTCTAATTTTTATGAATACTATCGAAGATGACTAGGCTCATGATACAAATAATATTGAAGAATTATGTGCGACCCAATGGCTACACGTAATAAGTTTGTAACTGTGCAATTATGAATAAAACTTGTTTACAAAAAAATTAATCTCTCCGACGTTTGCGGCGGTTTAGCAGATCGCACATGTGACCTATTGAGTTTAAATCTGAACTATGATGGCCAATCTAATTTTTAAATTTGTACCGCATCAAGGTAATTGTTAGTATACCATCCACACAACCTTGACGGTTGTCATGAATTCGTACGAATTTTTGATATCCAATAAGAGCGACATATGGTAAAACATGATCCTGCGGGAACTTTTAGGGATAGCTGCATCTACAAGTTCGGTACATCCCTCCTAATTAATAATCATCTTCAGATTTTTAAAGAATCAATTTTTTGGTTAGATAAATTGTATAGACTCTTCAAAATCCTTTCAGCGTTTAACTATTTCAAAATTCAAATTCTTTCTGAACTTTGAATAAAAGCATTTTATAAAGTACAATTTTAATTAATTCTGTTTACAAGCTTGACCATCATTTTGGCATTTCAATACACTCTTAAGTATTTCCTTATCGATGCTGAATTTGTTCTTACTTTTTTTTTTTATTCAGATAGGTTTCATTTTTTTTGCCTAATGCTATTTGAGTGGAGTCGTAATGTATTTTGGTTTACAGGAAGTTTATTTTTGAATTTGAAATGTATTTCTTAGATTTATAAAATAACTATTGGGATACTTATTTCATTTTTGAGCGGAAAATGCTAACGATTAGTGGCTTATGTAATAAATTTATGTTACCCGATTGTTGTTGCTCAGTGTCATTTTTTTCAAACATGGCAATTAAAAGCACCTAACAAATGCAGCGTAATGCGCAAGCACGGTCTTGGTTATAAATGGAGGCCATTTTGCCTTGAATTTTTCTTTTTTTCTAGTTTAATTCGGCTGAAGTAGCTGCAGAATTCTATCGTAATTTATTTTTGCCAATTTTCTTGAGATTTGGAGATGGAAAGTCATTTATTATCCTAGTAATTTGTTGCGTTTTTGAGTTAGAGTATCTTTTGCTGGTTGGCGATTTTTTTTTACCAGGATAAACCTGGAGACAGAGATTTTGGATGGTTTGCACCATCAACGAAGGAAATCTGTTAGATCCCCCTCCCCAACAATAGCAGGTGAAATCTACTAATTGCAATTTATTAAAACAATCCTGCAAGGATTTCTGAATTATCAAAAATTTAATTTTAAAATTGATTTTTAGGAAGTAAAATTAATGCCTAAATTTAATTTGACAATAATTTGCTGTTTTAATTCTCATTAAAACCTAATTGACCTCATTATATTATTATTAAGTTGTATGTGGGATTTTAGGGTCAATTATTGCTATTTATTTATGATTATTGTTTAAATGCTCTTCAAATTTTCTCAGTTTTAATAGTTGTCAGCTTGTAAATGCCTTAATAATTTTTGTTATATTGGTGAGATGTTATTTTGAGCGTAACTTTTCTGTTCATTGTGAAATTTACTATGTTTTGTTACATATTTGCTATTGGAATATATCACGATGGCCCCAATTTAATTAATTCATGATATGCATTTTGTAGGATTTTTTATTTGTATTCAATCTCTTGGCCCCATTCTGGGCTTAAAATTGGTGAAATACAATGAAATAGTATCGTGATATGTCCGAAATCTTTCGCTCAACTCCAGTTTACTTTATTTTGTGTTCAAATACACTGTTTAGATACTTCGAACTAACCAAAGTCATTTAAAATTCTAAATTTTCTCGGCCAGAAGTATATATATTATTATTTAATTAAAAGGTCAATGCCAAAATGTGTCTCCTAGTTTTCCATATAGTATTGACGAAATTACTGTTATTTTATTTTCATTATATTTGTTCTATTTTTCTTGCCTTGGAGCTCAATTAAAACTGTGTTAAAGTTAATAAACTAAGTATATGGCTTCATCATACAGTGGTCTCAAATTCCCAAATTGTCAGTTTTACTTATTTAATTGAGTAATTATTTTTTTTATAGTAAATCTTTTGTTTTATCTTATTTTAATCTAATTATTGGTAATCACCTGATGTCGAACTGGTCTTTTATTGTACATTTGCATATCTTTTTTCTCTCTTGATTATCTTGTGTTCATTAGTTATTAAATATTTTGACGAAGGTCTTTTTTACATCTAATTTTATAGTTTTCTTAGACGAATTTTTTTTTGTATGCTTTACTCTACTGGTTATATGAGTTCTGGTATCCACCCTACGGGTAAAATTATTATTGGAGCCCTCTCTACGAGGCGTTTTATTACTGGTTATTATTACTGTTCATGTTTTGCGAGTACATGTTGATGTTAAGATAGAGCCAACACCGTTAAGCAGAGAAACCAAACAACTGGCCGTCTCGCCATTTGAGAGGCAAAATTTATTATAACCTTTTATTTATTTGTAACGTATTCATTCTTTATTATGGTAAGGCATTGCACTATAATCCAAAATAGCATCTATGATCATAGAATGAATAGGTTTGCTTTATGTGTTAAATCTTATTTGATAGAATATCTTCATTTCGTTGTGGACTTGACGGAGTTCTTTTTTCTATAATAATACATCCAGCTTATGCTACAACTCTAGTTTTGAAATTTTTAATTAAAGATTTTTATTTACTATATATTACTATCTTTACCGAGTTTTATTTGTCCCACATGCTGCTTGCATTTGTATTTTGTTGTGCTTGATAATTTTTAGGAAGTAAAGTTGGAAACGAGTTTCTAACGACATTGAGAAATATTTCTGCATTCAGCCTTGCTTTAGATGCAGTGACACCCTGGGTAACTCGCTTCAATTTTTCGGCATATTGGCTAGCATGGCACCTTGGCTTGCTGGTGCTGCTTTTAGCGTTCAACAATACTCTGATTTTTTTTTTGATTACCTCCCTTCTCACTTAATCGTGAGGTTCTGCGCCCTTAAAAATCAGTGTAGCACGTCGATGAGAAATTGAGATAGGGAACGGAATGGTCAGAGCCTTAACAAGGGGTATTGTTGAATATTCGTTTATAATAGATTCTTTGAATTATTCCTTTATAATAAGAATTATTCTGAGGAATTTCAGAAGGTGAAAATAACTCAGATTCGTAAAATTGGAAATAGTTTAAACTCTCAGACTATTCAATATCATAGAATGGTCCGCTTTTTGAGGCAGTATGGTACAGATTGTCATGTTTATTAAACATTATTAAAAATAACAATTGGGACCAGCGCACCGCGATTATCCGAGAAGTTGGATTCTCAGCAAGTATGTATAGCCACCATTAGAACCCAACAAGAGCTTAAAAAGGCCAGATGACTGAAAAGAGCTGTTCAAAAGAAGTTGTAGGATATCACGGTATCAATGAAAAATCTCAAGTAGGGTTCAGAAGTTGCAGAGTGAAGGCAATTTTAAAAAACTTCGTTTTTTAAATTAGTGGACACGATATCTCAAGATCGATTAACCAATTTCGATCAAATTTAAACCACGTACCCTCTGTAATATTGCCTAAAATATAGAATAGCATTTTTTCATTTTTTGTAAATTTTTAAAACTCAAAATTTCGATGAAAATCAGATTTTTTTTTTCAAGTAGCTATCATTTCTAGAACAAAGTATTAAAAAATCGTAACCAAGATTCATTTTAGCTACTGCCTTTCATTTTTTTTTAATCCACCATCAGCAGGTATTTTCAAAAAACGGTAATACTTGACGGCTCATATCTGCGTTGTTTTTTTTTCTTGTTTTTTTTTTTTAAATTGTTCATAAAATCCGTGTATATGTGTAAAATAAAAATGTATTTATATGCATGATGGCGCAGTAGTGTGACAAAGTTTTGACAAATTTGTATGATATGAAAATTTCTACAATCTAAAAATATTTGTAATTATCACGGTGTTTCATGACAGAGTGGCGCTACAAAAATTTTTTTAATGGAATACCCTGCATACTTTTACATATTTGTGGTCCCCCAGGAATTATCAATATGATAGCATACTTGGTTTTGGAATTTAATTGCGACGTTGCCAACTTGTTCTTAAAATTCGTCAAATTTTGAAAAAACATGGTCCTCTATAATCTAAAATATTTTTAAATCTACAGCAATTATAGTACACCAAATTGACATTAAAAACGACAAATGTACTATTAAAAGTCTAATAAAGCATCTAAGTGATTATCTCATACTGGGTGTTTGCCAGGGTTTTTCCCATTTGATGATATGTAAATTAATTCTTCTGTGATTTTTTAAATAAAACACCCTACTTTATCTTGCACAGTTATTGTTTCTTTATCACTTTTTATCAAGTTTTCCTATACCTATCAGCAGCATATACATTTTATTAGTTGTCATTAGTGTTAAATGAAAGAAGTAAACGTCAAACTAATATTTATCATTTATCTGCAGCTAGTAAAGAGTATTGTTTTAACTTACTTCTTAAAAACTACAATTTTAAAGTTTAAATTTTAAATACTAAATTTTCCACAAGCCAAGATGTTTGATATGATTTTTATTTTAGGGGTTAGTGACAAGAATGCGCTATTAGGGAAAAACTTGTATCAAGTGTTTACAAAGAACGGACAGCATAGCATACAGCAAGAACACTCGAAAAAAACGTCCTTATACTGAGGAAAATTAATTAAATATTCGTTTGTCACCGAAAATCCGCATATTGGACAGCATCAACTTTTTTGCTATGTTGATGTTGAATGCAAAAATGGTTCAACGAATACTTCAGACTCATACAATTCACTCTCATTATATTCAGTTATTTCAAGAATTGTTCCTCGAAGATTACAAGAGAAGATTAGAGTTTTGTTTGTGAGTTCAAAACCGAATAAATGAACAAAGGAATCTTGCTGATTTGATTGTATTTGGAGATGAAGCTACGTTTCATACTAACGGAAGCGTTAACAGACACAATTTCTATTATTATGCAGCGAAAAATCCGCATTTTTGTAGAATACAATTTCCAAACTAGGTGGTTGTCATTAAATGTTTGGGGAGTTATTGTCGGTAACTTCGTATTTGGACCACAGTTTTTTGAACAAAGAGTAACAGGGGAAGTATACTTAGACTTTTTGTGAATCAATTTACCTGACCTATTGGCTCAAGTGCCAAATGAAACTCTAGAAGACATTTGGTTTCTTCACGACGGTGCTTCAGTCTCTATACAGAACCGATTATAACTTTTTTAAATCTCACATACCCGAATCGTTGAACTGGAAATGGAGGACCTGTTTCGTGGCCCGCTAAATCTCCAAGTTTAATTAAAATTTACTCTAGTATTTGAGAAACTTATTGAACTTTGTGTTCAAGAGGGTGTAGGATATTTTGGACAACTAATTAGATAGTATTTTTTAACTATTTAAGTTTAATTAATATTTTAAGGTCTAATCTTTATTTGATGTGGAGTAATTTTTAGATTTGCTCTTTAACTATTTGTTTTCGGTGTAAGTAAATAATCAAACTTGTCTTTTTAAATGATTTGTATTTTCATTTACTAGAACAATAATATCAACAATATAAGTTTTAACGTATTTTGGAGAGAACAATTAATAAAATTCTGTATTTATTTCAGCAATAGAACTAAATCGATTATTTAATTTTAAAACCTAAATAACTCACAAAAAGTTTTCAATAATACTCTACTAGTGACAGATAAACGATAAAGATTACTTTAACGTTTACTTCTTTCTTTTATTACTCATGAGTAACTAGAGAACAATCTGTATACAATTAATAAAAATGAATATATCGGAAAAACTAGTCCTGATAGGTTTCGGAAAGCTCTAGAAAAAGTAATGGAGAATCAATAACTGTACATGATAAAGTAGTTATATACAGGGTGTTACATTTAAAAGATCAAAGGAAAATTAATTTATACTTCAAGATATGGGGAAAATTTTGGCAAACACCCTATATAAGGTAATAGCTTAGACGCTATATTAGACCATTAATAGGACACTTATCTTTCTCATTGTCAATTTCGTGTACTATAATTGCTGTAAATTGAAAGATATGCTAGATTAACAGTTGCCAAATTTCAGTAAAATTCAAAACTAGATGTGCTATCATATTGATAGTTCTTGGACAAGTCCAAATATGCAGAGATATACAGGGTATTCCAATAAAAAATCTGTCATGAAACACCATGTATAATTAAAAATATTTTTAGATTTTAGAAATTTTCATATTATATAACTTTTAAGGAAACGTCTTCTCAAATACCCTGTATTTAATAGCTGCGTTAAAAAATCTCTTTATACCCATTTCTCCAAACACCAAAGTGAGGTAACCTCTTAAATTATTCTACGACACTCTCCGAAACCAATTCTTTCAATTAGATTGTGGCTGGCGTACTGTTAGTTAACTCTTCGTAGACGTTGTGTCGTTCATTTGGTTTCTATACAAGAATTTTAAATTCTTAGAAGGAGTCACCTTGATGCCCGAAGAAGCACAGCACTATTCTCCAAAAAATAATAGACTTCTTGGAAAGTTATAACATCCTGGGCTTATATTGAATCAAGGTATCAATGAATGAATGAACAAAAGGTGATGATACTTGATCATCTATACCTACGCCTCGTTGGGCCTTTTCCATTCCACTAAAAATGCAGCTCTTTAATTGAACTTACTTAAAGGATTCTAGTAACAAAATTATATCTCCAAAATGTTTTTGCCTCAATCCGTTCGGTGCTGGGCACTATTTGAAGAAATTGTCCTCTAGACACCATCTAGGGTCATCTACGACACTAATCTTATGAAGACTGCTCTTCAGATGACAATATTCTGTCAACAGTCACACAAAAATTCGTAGCTTTTTTTTCCTACGGAAAAAAGCTTCCTAGTAAGCCGCGCAGTAGATCCAGTTATATGTTCATTGGCACACCTTATCCAGGAACTCCTCCTCACGATTAAATACTTTCCAGTAACAATTTTAACTCCCTTTTACCAACGGCAATTGGGACAGGTAGAATAGGTTGGAGTCCATATGGTTCAATCTCGGCCTCATTTGTGTCAGATGGTCCTTTTCCTTATTCCCGTGTACACCTGAGTGAGTCAGGACTCATCCGAGTTTAATTGTTCAGTCTTCCTTGCACTCAGACACCGGTCGCGAAGTTGCAACACCAGACTTCAGTGCCATCAGGGTAATGTACAAAAGATCTTATAAGTCGAAGCCTGTAGAGAAGCAAAGAAAGGCATGATAAACCACTTGCAATATACAATCTGCTTCACCATAAATAACTTAAATCCCTTTAATTTTTAGATAATATAAAGACTTTTTTATGCCATTAATATGAATTAAACATCGACATATGTAAATCAAGAAAAAATATCCGCCTATTAGATGAATACGTTTACGGTCCTAATTAAAACTGTTTTCACGCAATAGCACAAAAAATATTCGATAATTTTGATTGTAATAAATGTAAATATTGTTTTGAAAATTCCCTCTAAATCTCCATTTTTCCCTTCCATTAACAATATTGAGGACAAACACAGCTTTAGGGACAAAACAAACATTTAGGGATTTCTGCCTTAAGGTAATTTTCTGCGCTTGTAAATTCAACTTTAATTATGACATAGAATTCTCTAACTCTTATCGTAAAACCTAAATTAAGAGACAGGTTATTGTGATATTATGTTTTGTGTTTTTAGTCTTTATGATACATTATTGTATAGTATAAACACGCAACGAGTGGGTCAAACTTCCTTTGTCAAAGTTTTGACCTTTGACCAAAACCGTATTATACATTGTACAATTAAATTCGGGTTATGCATGAACTTCAGCTGGTACAACACACAATAATAATGAACTGAATGTTTAGACATTGGAACTTAATATTTATTGTAAGTTGAATTTTTTTAATCATAATTTTTAAATAAACAATAACTAGTTGAATGTTCATAAAATTAAAGTTCTTCTCTATATAGCTAAGTTTTATAAAATTATTAAAGCCATTTTACAATTTTTAGGATTTCATAGTGATGCGGAAGCAAAGAAACATTTTTAGATTCAACTATCAAACATAGCGTGACCAATTAAAGCGGGAGATAAGCTATATCTCAAAACCAGATGCAGATATTAATAATAAATATTTTGAAATTCATATTATATATGTTTTGGTTCTAAACTATTTTGGTTTTGAATAAATCAGTCATAGCAACTAAAACAAAAAAATTATTCTTTTTTTAGAGTAACATATTTCTATAAGGTATTTTTTATTTCTGAATCCCTGTGATCTCGTCTTTTCTAGTCCCAATGTCAACGGCGATTCTATCTGTAATACCTTCGCAATTGCATCCTTTTGTTCGACCTAGTACTGCAAACAATTATACTCACTGTGCCCTATTCGGAAAATCTTACATCCACCTGCTTTTCTCCTCTTCTTTTAATCACTGCCTTAATCGGGAAGTTCTATGCTGCAGGCTATTGGACAAGTAACTAATTTTGGAATCGTTAAAAAAAGCTAAGAACCAAATGTAAAATTAACTAAAACATAAAGTTACTGCTTCGCAATTAAAACTATATCAGCATTTAAAAAAATAGATCATTGTAGCTTCGATTTTTTTGCTTTGAAGAGATGAGAAAGAAAATTACAAAATATAAAATTAAAATTGTATTTAAGCTTCTCTAGACAAAATGTTTGCAAGAAGTAAAATATGTTAATTTTTGCTTCAAGTGTTCTATAAAAATGGTTTATATTGGCCTGTGTACGTGCAAAGGTTCAACTTTGGAATACTATTGCGGAAACCTTACATTAAATCTACCACGAATGTGGAAAAGCTTGCCCTATATACATGCGAGATCAAAAAGGCTGTAAAAAATTAATTAAAAACGAAGAGGACTTTTAATTTAAAAAACCTTAAAAATAAAGCCAAAATTTGATGAGGAAACATTTTAAATATAAATCTCTGCTTTAAAAGGGCATTGGTGCACTGGCAGTGGACCGACGTGATTTCTACAATAACTTTCACGACCACGATGACATATGCAATGCTTCACATCTGAGCCATGTTTTAAAGAAGGAACGAAGGGAAAAAAGCTACATCAAAACCATCATATAATGGACTAATTAAGCAGTTCTAGACAAAGAGGAAATATATTTCGCCGTAAGAACTTGAAAAAGCCAAGAAGTTTATAAAAGAGTATGATGATGTTTTTGAAGCAATAGGTGGTAATACCGGTAGGAGAAACATAATTCAGCATGAAATAAATACTGGCACTGTAAAAGCAATAGCTAGCTACCTAGAAGACTTCCTATAGCCAAACGTCTAGAAGTGGAGTTACTTGTAGATAAAATGCTCAATGAGGAAGATCTAGAAGAATCGTTTAGTCTTTTGTGATCTCCCTTTATAGTAGTAGCCAAAAAGGATGGAACTACTAGATTTTGTGTCGACTACAGGTAACTTAATGACTTCACTAAAAAAGACAACTATCCACTTTTTAGAATTGACAATACTTTGACTAGGTAGACTAGATCACAATGGTCCTCCACACTGAATCTAAAAAGTGGATATTGGCAAGTAGACATCGAAGAAAACAGAAGGAAAAACTCTCTCCGCTGGCTTGTAATGCTCCTGTCAACTTTTGACTGATCAATGGAAATAGTATTGCGAAGTTTTAAATTTAAAACAAGTCTAGTCCACCTTGATGATGCCACGATTGTGGGAAAACTTTTGATAAATACTTACAGTATCTACGGAAATTTCTTGCAAGATCTAAAAATGCTAACCTTCGATTTAATCTCAAGAAGCACTTACTATTTCAACAAAAAGTTGAATTTCTTGGACATGTCATATCATCAAAGGGAATCCACACGGAGGAAAGAAAAATTCAAACAATAAAAGATTGGCCCCTATCACGTGACAAACATTAACTGAGAAGCTTTCTCGGATTATGCACACATTATAGAAGATTCGTAGAAGGTATTGTCAATATTGCTTCACTCTTGCTTAAGCTTACTAAAGAAAAAGTCCTAAGATATATTACTATGGGAATTCTGATTGTGACCAAGCTTTCGGAAAACTAAAGGCTTCCTTATGTTTCATTCCAATTTTAGGCTACCCACAAAATCTAGGAAAATTCTATACGGATGCCAGTAATACACAGATAGAAGCTATATTGTCTCAGATACGAGATGGTCAAAAACGAGTTATTGAATATTTCAGCCGAGTGCTTTCCAAAACCGGAAAACAATTCTCGCCATCATCAAAGCTGTCCTACATTTTCATAGATATTTGCATGGATGGGAATTTTCAATAAAAACGGACCACGCGGTTCTTAAATGACTTCTAAATATGAAGCAGCCTAAAGGACAAGTAGCAAGATGGCTTGAGAAGCTACAACAGTGAAATCTTAAAATCAAACATGGACCAAGAAGACATAATACCATGTTAGAAAGAATTCAAAAAGTGCAGTAAAATAAAGCAAATTAAAGGGTTTCCCATTCACAGAGTCATTTTTGATGTTGATCCAGACTAGAGTATAGCTAAGAAGAGAAAAGACCAACTTAAGGAAATGATCTGGTGCCATTTTTTCAACTTAAAGAAAATAATAAAGTTGGGAAAATATTTCGGATAAAGGACTTACAAGCACTTTGGGCATAGTCTGACTCACTATTGATTAAAAACTGATTGGTAAAGAGATCCTGAGAAAGTGCCGATGGCAAGGAAATCAAAACTCAGTTTAGAGTGCAGGAAATATAGTTCCTACAGTTTTAGAAGATATTTACGATGGAAGTCTGGTGTCCATTTAGGAGTTAACAAAACTTTAGAGAAACTTCGAGAAAGATTTTACAGAGCTAACTACTGTTAAGACATAAACTCATGATGTAGATAATGCTCTAAATATGGAGCTAACTAAGGCCCGAGCACAAAACCTAAGAGAAAAATAAAGAAATATGAGGTTGGAATACCTTAACAACTGATGGGTATTGATATAGCTGGATCATTCCCAGAAACAGATAAAGGCATCAAATACCTTTTGGTTGTTATTAACAATTTCAGTAATTGGCCTGAGGTGCCATCCCAAGTTATGATATCAAGACAAACTCTGCAGGAATCCAGAACCGTAATAAATTTTGGTTATGAAAGCCACAGAGAAGAAAGGCAAATAACCTAAGCGGATACCAGCATGGAAACGACCATATACTGTTCTGAAAAGCATGAATGACGTTCTTTATACAATCCAGTGAAGTCTAAAGTTTAAAATGAATAATGCATCTTCATCTTCATGTTTTAGCCATGGCACGGAAATATCAAAGCCGATCGAGACGACCAGAATTAGAAGGAGGACAGTATTAAGAAGCACTAGGGGAATTCGGATACATCCTTACAGAAATATCATATTGTAACCAAGAACTGGCTGGGTTTAGATGTGTTCTTATAGAAATAATACAATGATGAATTATCATTATATATCATGTTCCAGTGTAATTCTAGACTTGTATTCTCGTATGTTCACAAAATAAATACATAACATCATCATGATTACATAAAATGCCAAATTAGTATGCAAGAACATAGAAATGCTGCAGGGTAAAAAATTAGGGGATGGGGAAAGTTTTAAAAGTTGACAATGGCAGGAAGTGGGCGAAGTGGATTGATAGATTTTTTTTTGAGTATAGGTTTTAAGACTATGGCTAATACCTTCCTAAGAGAGTTATTTCATAAGCTAATAAATTTCATATACCATGCCAATGAATACGTTTTACACTAAATTAATAAAAAAGGAATAAACTTATATTTATATTTAAAATATATTATTTTATTCCAGGCCCTGCGACCATTAAATATACATTTCAGAAAATTTATCGATTATTTTTTGGCACTAAATATATGTCAAGCAAGTTTCACTTCCATATGATCAAAGTTTAAAATACCTTTGTTTAAGAAAATATTTCGGAAAACTAGTTAACTTTTAGTTAACCTGGTAATTTTTGCAAACTGTTTGTAGCATATCAATTTAATAATTTTAATAATTTATCAAAATCCAGTGACAATTTTAGACTCTAAAATTTGAACAGCTGTAATAATTAATAACAAAACAAAAGTTTTAGACACTCCTGTGAAAGTATGATTACAACTTTCTAAATTAAGCCTAACCTAATTAATTTAAAACACAGAGGCGACAAGCAAGAATAAAAGATTTAATTGTGTTATATAATTTATTTTTTACTGTAATTAAATATTGCGTATTATCTACTGATGACTGATATCCATTTGATTTTGGATACTTCTTGAATTTTTCATTGCATTTTATAAATTTTTTATATCGTTCCCAAACACTTGCATATGCATGCTGCCAACATTAGAATGATCCAAGTTCAAATATTTCATGTAGCTTACAAGAAATGGATGCGATAATGAAAGAATATTACAATTTATAAAAGTTTTGCAAAGCGAATTCGCAATTTACGAAAATTAGCTCACGACGACATGTCAAAAATTTCAAAGCCCTTGCATATATTTAATTGTAAAATAACCATTAAACTTTTTTCTTAAATATATTTTGTAAAAACATGAGCAGAAATAAAATTTAATAATTTGTTGGGTGAAGCTCAACAATCAATAGTAATAGGTATAGTTGGTGAACACAAGCTTTTTTTGCCACACAATGTTTACAAAGAAAATAGAAGTAAGTTGTTTAGAAAATTACACCGCTAAATTAATGTATTATAATGATACCAAAATGATTTTGTATTAATATTATAATCTGTTCAGAAATTAATTCAATGAATAGTTTTATTCTCACTTAAGCTATTTATTTTAATGATTTTAACCAACTTTTAACTCACTGATATTTCAATGAACTAGATCAAATAGTTTAATTTTTTTGAGTCTTGTTCTTATGTTGGTGTGGTCAAGGAGCTGGATCTCCTGAACATTCACATGGTTCGTTCAAAATATTTTGATAATCTCAGTGCTGCCATTATTTGTACATCCCCAGAGGTAGATGCCATAAGTCCAAATGGGGTTCAGGATTTGCTTGACGTATATAGAAATCTTGCAATTTCTCTCAAGTAACAAGTACATTTTTTATATTTTAATCTTAGCTTTTACTTTTCCTTTTTAAATGGAGTTTCTAGCGAGATCTTGGATCAATGTTCATGCCCAGGTATCTTTCTGAGTCAGCATATGGGATCTCAGCATTGCTTACTCTTATGGGTATGTGTTGTTTTTTCTTTTGGTGCAGTCTACATGTATAGATTTATTCTTTATTAGTTTGATATTCCAACGCGTTGTTCAAGTGGTAATTATAACAATAAATATTTGAAGTTTTATGCAGGTTTTTCATGATTTTTTCTATTGACAATAATTGTTTTATTATTGGCAAAGTTTGCATTGTATTCTATTCTAGGTCAAGGATATCACTAGTATTAAGCAGATAAAGTACTGCTCAGTAAAATTTTGCTGCGAAAATGACAGACAGGCAAAATCTCCTATAATTTTTGGGAAAGCTAGTGGACGGCAGGGGCGGATCCAGCCTCTCTCTTTGGGGAGGGGGGGCGGTGATATCACAAAAGTACGAAAGTGAAAGCAGGTTGTCGACGTGGGGGGGGGACACCAGCAACATTCCCATTTCTAATGTAAAAGGCAGGGTGGGTCGGGTCTATTTTTCATTTTTCTGAATTTCAAGCTCTTGAAGAGTGGAAAGGGGGCATCACAAGAAAAAACAAGTTGCCGACCGGGGGGAGGATTCGAGCAGCATACACAATCCTAGTATAAGAGGCAGAATTGGGTCTATTTTCCTGAATTCAAAGCACTTGGTGGGGGGGCTATCGCCAGAAAAACAAGGTTGTAAACAGGAGAGGGGGAGTGTCAGCAGCATACATATTCCTAATATAAAATGCAGAATCGGTTCTATTTTCCTGTACTCAAAGCTCTTGGGAAGGGGAGCGGCGATCGCAAGCATACACATTCCTGTACTCTATTCAAGAACTAGAGAGAGCAATAATACTGTTACTGAAACCTCCAACGTACCTGCTCCAGTGCGCAGGTAACTGAAAACTGCGGTAAATATAATTATATTTAATTATATTTAAATATTATAAGCTTTTATAAATTTACTGTAGCAATAAAATTTCTGATAGTTCAATTTAATTTCTGTCAGTGAGCAAAGTACGCCTTACAGTGTGTCCTTAGTGATTTATCTTGTTTGTGCTTGTTTTTATATATTATTTTAGATTAATGAGATACCCAAAAGATATGGCTTACACATCTATATTTATTCCAGAATCGTTAAACTAGGGCATTTTTTCCTTAACGAAAAACTTATTACGATGAATGTTTATGATGCCTTAAGATATCAATATCTGGATAATAATGTTAAAAGCTCTAGTGAGATGTATTCTAACATGACAGGAATTGGAAAATCTACTATGTACCGAATACTGAAGGAGAAAAACATGACTGGAATTGTTAGTATTCCCAAGCTACATTCGATCACACAAACTGTAATCAAAGGAGTTGTACATACATTTTATTATGAGAAGCAGATCTCAATCGCCAATAAAATTCTAACTAAAATCAATGAAGATCGGTATTTACCTGAAATTAAAAGAACTGAGCTCTAGAAATTTCTGGGAAAAACCAGATAGGAAATCTGTTCGTATAGATCGTCCGGGAAATGTCCGTTGGAGAAGGAAAATTGTCTCTGAAGTAAAAGGTAGAGTTGCTAGAAATAACACAACTGACAAAATTAGTAATTTAACTGAACTTTTGAAAGATTTTTTTTGAATAAAGTTAGTGCAGAAATTGGGAAGAATCCAGATAATAAAAAAATAAAAGAAAATGGGAAAACTCGATCTCATGATCGATGAGATAGAGGAACCAATTATAATTAATCTGAGCAAAGATAGCTTCACTGACTTTGATTACAAATAATATACGTAATTTTTACCAGCGTAAACAAAATGTATTATTTAAATTTTCTGTAACATATAAAAATTAATTACATTTGAATCCCTTTTTAGTGTTTAATTTTAATTCTGCAGATGATTTATGAAATAAATAAACTGAAACGTCAAATATCCTAAAAATGTTTTTAATTAATAATAAAATGACCAATAGCTCCAAAAAAATTTTAATATTATATGGACGAATTTATTTTTTTATATGTGTAACCTCTTTTATTTTTGACAATGGGTATTTTGTAAGTATTTAAATTATAACTTAGAATTTTTTGAGAGAAAAAGGCTACGTTTTAGTCTGAATGTACCTCAAACGGTTTCTATGCCAAAATTAAAAATAATAAAAAGACTGTTGTGATTTGTGTTAACTATGTGAAAATTATCTATATTTTCTAATGTATGTGAATTATTAAGAAATCATAAGAAAGAAAATAATATAAAACCTTTTTATTTTAAGTTTTTAACTGAAAGATTATTCTGTGCTATAAATATTTAGTGATAAAATAATCCTCTTTCCGACGCCTATGACAAGGATTAAAATCCTTTTTAATATTTCACATCCAAATATCTATTATTATCCTATCCAAATAGTCCATTATTATAGATCGGTATTTTTGATTATAAAATTTCTAACTGATTTCTATGAAAAATATATGTGTCTAAGACATCGGAATTTGCCACAGACATCGGAATAAAGAACACAGGTAGTTTGCAAAGAAAAAATAGGGTAAAAAATGATTTATTACTCTCTCTAGTTCTATAATAACTATAGTATAAGAAGCAAATTCTGGTCTATTTTCCTGAAATCAAAGCTCTTGGGGGGGGGGGGGCGATCGCCCCCACCGCCCCCCCCCCTTGGATCCGCGCCTGGTGGACGGTGCTGTCGAGAATCCTTTGAAATTTATTCAAATCGGCTTTAGTAAAATTCATCTTTGTTACAGTCTTAAGCTAATAATTAACATTTAGATTTCATTATTTACTAGAACAGGTCGCTATTGGTTGTGCGGAAAGCTAGGCAGCACCTCTTTGTATATTGATAAGGGCAGTTTATCATTCCTATTGGTGACAAATCAGAGATCAGGGTCATAATCTCCGCCCCAGGCAGCAAATCTAAATGTGCCGGGTTGTTTTGCGTCGAAAATAAGGTTCATACTGCTGTTCTCAGCATATAATTTTAATTAAATGTTTGTCTCTTCGTCGCTATTGTAATCACATTCCGTACCTTAGCTATTCAAGTCACCAATGTAGAATGCAGAATATTCATGTACTGAGAGCACAGCTTCAGGTCACGTTATCCTAGGAAGTTTGGACAAGTTATATATTGTAAGGTACTCAGTCTTTACTGTTATATTATAAATAACATCTGCCGTACTGGTAAATACTAGGTTAGTATGCTTGTAGGTTGTTCTGAGTGCTGTGTAGCCGGAAATGATACCTTTATGTCGGAATTCTCCTTCGTCTTCAATATATGGTTCCTGTAGGGCCACGACATTAATATTATTGTCGGTCTTGTTTAGATAAGAATACTGATTTAGACTTGCTAATGCTTTCTACATCAAATTCAGGGTGAAGGTCTGATATTTCTGGTCTGAGCACTCAGACAAGCACCGTTTTGGTTCTGACTTAGATATATTTGCGAGTTCATCTTTGCTCATGTGTTTTGGGTAGAATAAGCACAGAAATAGTCTGCCTGCCGGTTTCTCTTCCAATACTTTAGCGGTGCCCAAGGTACGTCAAAAGTAAGCGAGTTAGCTCTGAACCCCACGAACGAGGTCAACAACTATATTCTAAGAAACCACACTTTAGCGGTACCCAGGGTACGCCAAAAGTAAGCGAGTTAGCTCTGAACCCCACGAACTAGGTCACCAACTATATTCTAAGAAACCACCTATCTAAATTATGGATTTGTCTCTTTACCTAATTAGCTGTATCTTGACTCTCTATGGAAAAAGAAAAGACAGTTATTTAAACCGAAATATTTTCTTAGTCATTCGAAAAGTCTGTAACAAAAGTAAAGTAGCAGCAACGACTAATATTTTTCAGCTTAGTGATAACGCTAGTTAATAAATGAAATACGCAAACTCTGGTTCTCGATACGAACAGTTACGTTTGGTTAAGTCTATCAATAAAACTTCACTGCTGCAATTTTTTCAGATTGTAGTAATAGTTACGAGTAGTGTGGATACCTACAACATTTATATTTTTGTTTTCTTATTAACAGCAGTCAGTAACGGAAATAAGATCTTTTAGACGTTAAACAAAAGAAAAAAATTGAAGAGAGATAATCAGAATGCTATTCTTGCAAATTCGACATACATTTAAAACGACCATAGAAGATACATGTTATATTTGACAAATTTAAGATTAGACAAGTTTTATGTAGAAATAAACCAAAGTATTCGTTGGATGTTTTTTAAAGAAAATTAAGAACGTTGATTATGTTGAACTAAATTTTTAACTTAGACAATAAGATGTCTAATATTTTCTTTATGAGAAGATAAGTAGTTAACGTATTATGTATTTATCGAAATTATTTAGCTGGATATAAGAAATGTTGAAATTTATTATTCGCCAATTAAAATTTGGACAATATATTCATTTATTTGGCCAACTTTTGCTTTAAAGTTTGTTGATTGATCATCTTTGTCTACTAAAATGTATTGTTTAGATGTTAATATCTCCAACAATATTTACATTGGTATAAGAAATGTAAATAAAGATATCTATTATAAGTTTTTGCAAAGAGTTATGTGAGCATACATAAATGTTATTTGATATATTTTTTCTAGACAAAATTTATTTAAATTTTTTTAATTGAGCAAGTTAAGGTTTGTTTAATTGTATGGACTATGTGTCCTAAAAAAAATTTAGATTAACTAGCAGACAAATATAACATACTTATTTAGACTCAAGATAGATTAAGCCGTTGTTATCTTGTTTTAAAAGAAGTTTGATAGCACTGAACACTACGCCCAGCTCATAAAAGCTAGTTAGTCCGACCGTCTGATGGGATTAAATGTATATTTCGAGGTCCCTTCGGTAATTTGGGGTTACTTTGTTTTCGCCTTTTTGGTTGCCGAACTCAAAAGGTGTGAGTTTAACAATTAATAACAATTTTTTTACAAAAATAGCCATTTTCTGTTTTAACAGTCTTATTATCTTCCAAAGGGGTGTTTAGAGGGATCTCTGTAAAAGGGATACTATTTTTTATGATTAGGACTACACCTCCAGATGCTCTGATAGGGTTGGGTCTGTCTTTCCTAATATAGGTATACCCTCTTATTGATAAGTTATCTGATACTGATACTTTTTCGATAAGAGCTGGTGGTTACTTAGCAGCAACTGAACTATATGGTCATATAAAAGTTGAGTTTTGATCTCTATATTTTTTCTTAGCCTCTGAGTAATTTAGTTTTTCTAATGTCCGGAACTTTTGTATTCCAAACTCTTACTTAAAAGCTGTGCAGCTCTTATATCTAGGTGAATGAGATTCATTACAGTTAACACATGTAGGGGTGAGAATACAGGGAGTATCTGTGTGAGTTGGATAGCCGCATGAGGGGCATGTTGCTGGATTCTTACATCCCAAGGCAGTGTGACCAAAGCGATTACAGTTGAAACAACGCAAGGGATTGGGTATGTGTGGTCTGACTCTAATTGATAGATATCCAGCTTTAATAGTGGGAGGTAATGAGTGAAGATTGAAGGAGAGGATGAAGGTATTAGGGTTCTTCTCTGGAACTCTGGATGGGATTCTAAAAAGTCCCATTACTCCTTGATCTTTGAGACCATCTAAAATTTCTTCGTCTGTGCAAACGGAGAGGTCGTTGCTTGTTATTACTCCTTTTAACACATGTAGGGAAGAATGGGCGGTAACAAATACTTCGTATATATGCAGTTTTGAAAGTTTCAGTGCTTGAAGAATTCTACTTTCAGTAGAAACCTCTATAAGAAAAGATCGAGTCTTGGAGGTAGCTTTGAGGGATCCAAAATAACCCTGCAGGCCTTTATGAAGAAGAAATGGAGAAGTGTCTTTAAATGTTCCTTCTTTTCTTTTAATAATAAAAAATCTTGCATAGTTTATACTATACTATACTAATTGGAGACTCTATTCTCAGTCTTTTATTAGACCGGTGATCCATTCCAGATTGATTCGTTTGCACCCTGGTCTGGTCTCCCACCATGGATGCCGAATTTGTTTTTGATGCAATTAAGGGCGCATCAACCCCTTTTTTTTTCTTTGGGTCCATTTTGTTCCCACGAGTAGCGGAGGAAATAACGGTCACCTACAGCAGTGCCCCACATGCTGTGGGAAGGCATTACTTAAACCAAGAGGCGCCCGGTTCTTGGAGTTATCGAACAATAGAGATTTGACTCCCCCCAAACCACGCAACCCTGGCTTGTCCGAAGACACCCTAACTTGGGGCGGCTTTTATTGTGGTTCCCTTCCACTTGGCCAGCCGGCTAAGGCAAGCCACCATCCTCGCAGAGCACATCCTCAACAACCATCGACCCTCCGAGAACGGTATACATATAAGACACCACAGGACAAACACAAACATGACTGGGGCTCCGGGGACGTCACGCCCCCTAGTTGTGAAAGCGGGACAAGACCACTCTCACAACCCCCCTGAGGGGAGAAAATGTTGAAAAACAAGGCACTTCAAAATATTGCGAAAAAGAAATAAAGATATTAGGAATGAAGTTATTGAGTAAAATATTAAATTTTAAGTATATTTCCTAAGAAATATAGGACATTAAACGAATGTGGCAACACTGCTAAACGACTAGCATTGGAGTTCCCATTTGTGCAGGCCTTAGGAAGAGCCATCATTTCTATTGGTTTATATGGCCGTGAATAAACTTGAAGAATTATTAAATTCTCTCCAATGGAAAAAAACCGTATAAGGGTCCATTCTTGTAACAGATTTCTTACCAGCCAAACTGTCGAAAACAAACAATTAAATAAATATATATATATATATATATATATATATATATATATATATATATATATATATATATATATATATATATACATATATATATATATATATATATATATATATATATATATATATATATACATATATATATATATATATATATATATATATATATATATATATATATATATATATATATATATATAAATGAAGTTCATCTATTAATATGAATAAATATGCTTCTTTCTTTTGATCTAAACTGGATATTTGAAAACTTAAATAAAACACACTATATAGTTTTAATGGAATATTATTAACAGACTTATAAATTCAAATTACTAAATTTAGGAACAAACCTGTTTTAGGTATGCAATAAGATCTTTCCTATCTTTTTCTTTTCTTAATCCTCTAAATATCATTCTTGTTCCAGGCAGATATTTCTTCGGGTCCTGTAAAAATTGTGACAAAGTGTCTTCATTCCAAGTCACTCCTTTTTCCCTAAGTGCATCTGAGAAGGGAAAAGTAGGATCTTGTCCAGATTTTCTACCAAAAAGACCATGTAAATTATTTCCATTTTTGTGTTGCCCGCCTTTTTCTGTTGTATGACATTGTCGGCAGATTTTATCAAAAAGTTTCTTTCCTTTCTCTATATCTCCCATAATTGAATTTCAAATTCAAGTTAAAAAAAAATTGTAATTCACATTTCAAACTGACAATTTCAGAAAGACGTTTTTTTAATGACAGTGTAGTAAGAGATACAACGGAAATTAAAATTTATTATTTTCAGATTTACTTTTTGAGCCTAGCAGAGCAGTTAATACAGTTTGTTCAGATTTTCTGATTTATTAGTCCAAAGACAACAGCAAACTGTACAAAAAGAAATGAAATGATAAAAAAATTGAGTTCAAAGAAAATGAAAGGTAGTATATCTGACAAAGTGAGGATTTTAAAATGTTACGACTAAATATCGGGAAAACGGTTTGAAATATTTTAATAAGAAACTGGCGGACTAAAAACGAGGTTGGGTGATAAATTTTAAGATAGTTTTGCATTTATTCCCGCTTCACGTATTGAATGCTGGGTGACAACTGTAAAATGTCAAATGGAAAGGTATTAAGTTTTTTTCGAAATTTCGATTCTTTGTCAAAAACTAATTTTGTACAACCAAAATTTTGTATTTGCCACAATGGTTGCCTAGTTATGATTTAAAAAAATCTGAAATCTGGCATTATATACCTTGAATTTATATAGCTGGTCCTGTTAAGAAATACTTATAACTCATGACCCTAAAAGAAATGTTTGGAAATGAATAAACTGATCATAAGGGTCCTGAAAAGAGGCTACAAGGTCTTCTAATTTGATCCCCTTCGATATTTTTGGTGAGGATTTATAAAAAATTAAATTCTCGATATAGCACGAAACACAACAGAAAATACCAAAAGGTAAATAGTCGATATCTTTATTTTGTTCTTTCTTATTTTTCTTTTAAATCGTAAGTAAGCAACCACTGCAGCAAATGCAAAAATTTTCATTATACAAAAGTAGTTTTTGACGAAAAAATCGAAATTTTGAAAAAATAAATACAATTTCATTTGATATTTTAGGGTTACCACCCTCCATTCCGTATGAGAAGGGAGGGTAAATATTAAAAGTATTTTATAATTTGTCATTCTAAGTCCTTATTACTCCACCAGAATACATTATTACTATGTATTTAGACATAATATATTATGAATTATAAGTAAGAAAATATGGAAAATTGTTGAATAACTTTTTAAAAATTTATCCTTAAAACTTTAACTTTTTTAATGGCTTGTAATCGTTTTAGTCTACTTTTTAGAAGATCTTCACAGTAGTCCGGTGAAATTCTTCCCCTTCTGTTTGGGCTCAATTCCATAATATGGTTAACGAGGACGGTGAAGAATCATATTTATTTAGCAGATGATGTTTTAATTGTGACTGCAAATTTTCGATTACGTTTATGTCAGGAGTTTGTGTTCCAGTCCATAAACCGTAATATATCCCTAAAGCTTAATATTGTCTCCACTGTTCTTTGCAGTATAAAGGAAAACTATTTGATGTACTTGATTTTTGTCTCACCTGATCAATTTACTTGCATCCACTCTTCTTCTGTTCAGCCTTCATATTTTTTCTTACAAAGTTTAATCTTGCTTTTATATTTTTCTTACTTAGTAATGGCTTCTTTTTCTTTTCAATAGTTCGAAATTTATTTCTTTTTAGCTCCCATCTATTTACTAATTTTTCAATATCATGTTAAAAAATTTTGGCTACTGTATACATACATCTCATTAAACACTTGCAAATTGTATTTATATTACACAAAAAATATTACATGAATTAAAAGTAAAAAATTATTCTTTCAAATTGCAATGCAAAACTGAATCACACGAATAATATTAATGAACAAGTTCAAATTTGACTTATGCGTCAAAAACAATAAAACCTTACTTTTGTAAGAATAGTAGTGAATATGATGCTTCTGAATTAAAAAAAATACGATTTTTGAAAACATCGGTCGTTTTATATCAAAGTTTATATATATATATATATATATATATATATATATATATATATATATATATACATATATATATATATATATATATATATATATATATATATATATACAGGACGGCGGAGAAAACGTGGAAAATGTCCCGGAAATGGAAAAAACACGTGAAAGGAATATTACAAGATCATATAAACTTTTTTCGTATTGGCCTCCTCTTCGGAGATACGGGCTCCCAAAGAAACTGCAATGAAATCAAGTTTTTACACAAAATTATTGAACCACTAAGTATGTTTCAATTTTTTAATATGATGTATACCAGGTAAGACCCTTCAAATTACTATTCAAGAAAGTGTTGTGAATTACTCACAGCTGCAGGGACAGACTAGCTGTGACACTCATGACCACATTTTATTTGTAATCTGTATGACAAGAACTTTAGACAACGTTTGTAAAAGTCTTTAACTATTGGCTAAAGATTAAGTATTCTTCATTCATATCGCTATTCTTAACCGTTTTTGAAAAAAACGTCATTTAATTTACATTATGTATTTGACGTATTTCGATTAAAGTTGCATCTTTGTTCCTATCAAATGTCAACCTTATGATAAAAAAAATTGATCCAAAATTAAAGGCTACATCTTTAGTTAAAAATGTGAATTTAAGTTCTACCTAGGTTCGCAAAAAATGTTCGTATTATTTTAGCACCGAAATCAAAGTATTGTTGTTGCAAACGTCGATAGGTACGATAGAAATAAATATCCTGCATTTTAGAACTTGTCAACTTTCACGTCGGTGACACATTGATTCTTTACTTGGATTATAATTTACTGATTTTTGTATTTTGTGGTGAAATTAATTGTGAAATAATTCGAAATACGGAATATAAGTTTATTGAATATGCAGATAGGCATCTGATGTATGGTCTTGCATCTTGCAATGCTTTGGAAGCCAGGATGTTATATTACGAAAGATATCCTCATCTTACTCTTCCGGATCAGAAAATATTTCAACGAGTTGACCAACGTCTAAGGAAGAATGTTAGGCGATTCCATTTAATAAGGTAATAGTATTAAATTTTTTTAGTAATTTTGGGAAAAGAATTACTGGTACTGGTCGGAGAAGAACAGTACGTACACCGAAATTAAAGGAAAAAGTTTTATGTGTTGTAGATGACACTCCTTCAACGAGCACTCGAAAATTATCAGCGCAGTTTAATACGTCGTAAACAATAAAACATGAAATTCTTCAAGAACAGCTCCAATATCCATATCATTTGAAAAAAGTGCATGAAATGATTCCTGAAGATTCTCTCCGTAGAATGCAGTTTGCAAACTGGCTATTGGATCAGCAAAGATATAAGCACATTAGCCCTATTCTCTTCACGGATGAAGCATTACCAAAAATGGTATAAATTTACACAACTCACATGTATGGGCTGATGAAAATCCTCATGCAACCATTGTTTCGCCTCATCAACATCACTTCAAATCAATTAATGTCTGGGAAGGAATCATTGGCAATTTTTTGATTGGACCATTCGTATTGCCGGCACGGCTGAATGGAGTTGGAGTTGGAGTTCCTTCAGAACGCTTTTCACGATTTAGTAGAGTACTTACCACTTGAAGCCCGCTAAAATATGTTCTACATGCATGTTCTCATTTCAACCTTGCTATGCGGGAGCACCTGAATAACGTCTATCCAACTCGTTGCATAGGTAAAGGCCGGGCCTTCTCGATCTCCCGATCTAACGCCGTTGAAATTTTACCTGTGGCAACGCCTCAAAACCTTGGTGTATTCCACTCCGGTCGATAGTAGGGAGGAACTTCTATGGAGAATCACGTTTCATTGTGATCCAATAAGGAACAATGCTGAGTTAATGTGGCGAAAACATCAATCCTCAATTCATCGTACCAGCGAGTGTATCAGATTTCACAGAGTCCATGTTGAACCCTCTTACGAAGTTTTTAACTAAGCAGTTTAACTTTTTATTAAAACTATAGTGACAGGCGAAAATTCCTCTTTACCACATTCAAACTGACAGAACTTAATGGACTAACAATGTAAATAAAATGACGTTTTTTCCAAAGAAGCATTAGCGACATGACTGAAGGGTACTTGATTTTTAGTCAATAGTTACGGGTATGTCAAAACGTTGTCCAAAGTTCTTATCATACAGAGCGTAGAAAATGGGGCCATAAGTGTCACAGCTAGTCCGTCCCTGCAACTGTGAGTAATTCACAACACTTTCTTGGATAGTAATTTGAAGGATCTTACCTGGTATACATCATATAAAAAAGATAGAAATACACCTGGCGGGTTCAATAATTACGTGTAAAAACTCGCTTCTACTGTAGCTCATTAGGTGCTCATATCTCCGAAGAGGAGGCCTATACCCAAAAAGTTTATATGAACTTGAAGTATTTCTTTCACATGTTTTTTTTCATATCCGGGAAATTTCCCACATTTTTCCGGACGCCCTGTATATATATATATATATATATATATATATATATATATATATATATATATATATATATATATATATATTCTTTCATTTTCCTGTCTTTATTAATATGGTTTTATATTTCAAAACACCGTTTCGGTCGTTCATAAAAACTTTCGTCAGAACTAAAATCTACAAAGTACAATCGGTGTCTGCTTAATTTTTTAAATAGTTAGATAATATTCCACAAAAAGCCTAAATTAAAAATACATGTAGACACATATTTCAAACCGTATCTTTCAATTTACAACATATATTTCGGACGTTACTTCAGTCAACTTTCACTAAGAATCTCAGTATCTCTAAAAATCATACACAATTTAATATATATACGAAAACAAACTTTCACCTATAGTCCAATACCAATATACTCGCTATATTATCCTCGATACCACTCACTTAAGAAAGTATAGAGAGAGAACTCGACACTATCAAATACACTGTCCGTAATAAAGGTCGTTATTTCTTAAAAGACAAATCACTTTAAATTTAATTTTCCCAAAGATTAAATAACTAAATACTATACAAAAAATATAAATGAAGATTATTTTTAACACCATTCAAAGCACGACTGTCGCTAAATTTATGGTATGTATTATTTTTTCTTTTTTTTTCTTAATAATAACTGGACAATCAGTAGAACAAACATAAACACTTTTGACATACATTAATATTTTGTGATATTGAATCGAAATTTTGAAAAAATAAATACCCTTCAGTTTGTTATTTCACAGTTTCCATCCGCCATTCAATATGTCAAGAGGGAGTACATTTCAAATCTATCCCCCTGTTGACTTATTATTTCACCAGACTTTAAATAAAGTATTCCAAATCGTTGTTCCGAAATGCTTGACCTGCATAAAGAATGAACAGAAACTGGCATATTTTTATAGAAATCAAATTTCAGCATCAAATTATACTCAAAATTCTAAACATATTTCGTATATTTTTTTTTGTCATTGGCATTTGATATATATCTTTTGCAAATTTTGACGAATTCTAACTTTCAGGTGGTTCCTTTTGAAGCAAAACGGCTTCCATCCTATCTTAGTTTTAAATATGTAAGGGAGCCCTAAGTTAACTTCTGATTTAAATAAAAATTAGAATATTTAGGTAGATTAAGAAAATCTATGATAGAAATATGTGAATGGTTTCATAAAAACCATAATAAAGTTAAGAACATAAATTAAATATTTTGATAAAGCTAATTTCTAAAAGCGAATACAGTTATTGGTAAAAAATGTCTAAATTCATGATAGTACGTGCAATTGTGTTTATATAAGCTTGAGATGTAAAGAAAACCAGTATAATTCACGATAAAACTTATTACAATATTTCCTAGAGGGCGAATAATAAATTACAACGACCTGCACTGTGTTTTGGTACAAAATATGCCGAAATCATTAGATATTTGTTTGATTTGGTAATTCTTCCACAGCTGGTTTTTGAAGGATGGTTTGGTCTCAAGCAAGTCATTGATGTGCATTCGCCGATAATATAAGAGGCTTTTTCCCCCTCTCTATTCAAATCACATTATCACTTTGTGCAATTTTTGTTACCTAATGTAAATTAAATCGAAAAAATAATTGACGATCGAGTCACAGAACCAATATTTTTAGAGGAAAATTTCATTGGGCATTTGTATATAAGCGGGAATAAGACATTTCTGCAAAAAAATTACTAGAGAGACGTCTTATTCCTAAATAACATGAAACGCGATTTCCGTGACGATATCATTTTAACACCATGCTTCACCAGCTCATTAAGCTCGAAATGTGCTAATACATCTGGATGTGTTTTTTTCCAGTCGATGGATCAGTGGAAGGGGTGCTATTGAATCGTTAACAAGATTACTAGATCTAAATCCCTTAAATTTCTTTAGGATATGACCTTCACGGAAGAAACTCAATAATATCGAGAGTTTCCGGAAAAGAATAGCATACAAGATACGAAAAGTTACTCCAGAAATAGAAATAATTTTAGTAAAGAACTTTACTTCAGGCTGGAGCTATGCTAAGAAAGAAATTGTTTCATCTTTATTTATTGTTGCTTAACAACATGTCAGAATTACAAAAGTAAATAGTTTGTTAGAATCCATTTTTGTGACCTTTTTTAATGAGATACTGTAAGACATACCATTTCACTAAGAGAGTTGAGTGCAGTTTCAACCCCTCCACACAGGATAAAATTGAACCAGATTTTGAATTTTTTAGAGATATAATGGGTTTTCTTTAGTTATTACATATACCCTATATATTTATTCAAAATAACAGTCTCAAATGATATATTATTTTTGTTTCACTTTACTCATGGTTTATAAATACGCACTGATATTTATTTTGTAAATAGATATAATGATATTCGAGTGTTTTAAAAACAAAATTATATCCTTTCTCTTTAAAAACTGATCCAAATTGAAGGTTTTTTTATAAATACTTCTTTCCAAAATGTTTGTACTTTTATGGAAATTCTTGGGTCAATATAAACTAAACTATTACTCAAACCAATGGCATGTACTCAATAATAACGGATCGACGCTCTCAGCTAGTGAAGTGTCCCTTCTAATTGACGAGCCAGTCCACTTCGATTAAGCTACAATTTACATGAAGAGAAGTAAGCGTTTCCGCAATAGTAAGTACTGGAGAATTACCTTCCACCGAACGGAAGCCAGCCAACCACTTCACTAGCAATCATCGGGCACTCAGTTTGCACTTGTAATGTAATCGAATCTTTATTAAAGAGGATATAATATAGACACATCGAATGGTTTATTATGGCGTTAATGGACGAATAATATCTGAGCTAAAACAATAAATATTGTAATATTCTTTTTTTAAGAAAAGTGAGATAACCGAAAGTTGAAAATTTAACTCAGTATATGAGATGGTACAATATTCCTTTGAAAATTATTAATGATGTCACGGTCCGGCAATCTTAAGCGTCCACTTATATTTCCATTGGTTTTTCAACAACTCCTAGAAAATGTTGAAGCGATATTGCCAAACTAATCCCAACGGATTTTTGTTGTGAATCATTTAAAACTGATGTCTTAAAAGAGAAGATAACAATATAGGCATTTAGTTCGGAAAATCATAATTTAGGCTTTCAAATGAAATTTGCTGCATTATACCTGTACAGCTGTTTACTTTTAGGTGCCCATTAATGCTTTTTGGTGGCTGTTTGATAATTTTGTTTCTTTGTGGATTTCATTGAAAAATATCAGTATATTTTAAATTCTAATAGTCCTGTAAATACTTCTAAGATGCCGTATAAATATTGTGTATCTGATTAAAGGGAAAATCACCCAACCGGTATGATGCTATGGGTGTTTTATTTCCCAAAAAATAACGATCGCCGGTTAAAATAGCTTCGTAAAAGTTTAGTGTCCAGTGATAGTAGACGAGTGTTTTAATTATTTTATAAAGGAGGATTTCATCTGACTGATAATTACATAAGAACCTGAAACGAATACAGCGTAATAAATAAATTTTCCAGTTGTCCAAAATACTTAGAAATTGAAATAGAATTATCGTAAAAATTTATTGATGTGCTATAAAGAAGTTTTTGTTGAACATAATTTTAAACTCATAACTAACTTATGAGGAGGCGCACTCTAGAATCTTGTGGTTAAAGTAGTTATTTTTCATTTATTTTATTTCGTAAAATACTTATTAAACATAAGAACAAATTCTTGATCATTTTTTTCTTAGAGATAAAGTTAACTAACCTCTTAGCCTTAAATAATAATTTTGTATACATTTTGATAACTGCATTACAGACTCAATAAAAAATTGATGTTTTTGTTACCAGTATTATCAATACTTTCATTAAAAATTACTATCGAAGTACTAGGCAAAGGTCATAAAAATGGAACAGTATCCTTTTAACTTTTACGCCTGTCTTATTTAGACTTGGAGTTTGCAAAAGATTATATTTCAAGCTGGTTTTCTGTATAAGTCTTCGGCATCAGTAAATTGTTTATCTATTTCCATTGCCATTTCTGAGTGGATAAAATTGAATTTTGGGGATACGTCGTCTCGATAATTAGAACCGTGCCTTTAGAAACCCTCTTGAAATAAGAATTTTGAAAAGTCCAGTTAGAAATTATCCAGTTCAGCTATTTTCTTTGCAATTGACCAATTTAGCAGTGGTGTAGAATTGTTAATGAATAAAGAAGTGTTTTTTATTATTTGATTTGGTCAATCTACACCAAAATCAGATAACTATATTCTTTATTTTTTATTCTCATCGTCTAATTCAATAAATTAAATTTTTTCCGCTTTACGCGCGCTATAACCTCATAAAAATTTCCTGAATACTGACCTTGACATTTTCCTTTTATTTAAGCGGTCAGATTTTAAAATCGTAGCTCAGTTTTTTAAGTTATATCACAGCATCTATAGCCTGCATATACGATATTTAAAAAAATTATAGTATAGAATGCTTCTATAATAATTTATCAAGACTTTATTGTAGTCATTCGCATTTAGCTCAGTGTCTTAAAGATTTAGCTACTCAAAAGGTGATATTAAAATATTCGGAAGCTGTGCTATTTCCAAGTGTTCCGTTGACCCAGATCTTCTCTTGGTGACTGCAGTCCGATAACCATTACTCATAAACCGATAAGTTGCTCTATTGTTTAAATTTGTAAGAAAAAGCAAGTTAATATCATAAATTTTATAGTTTAGTACAAGTATCTTGAGTTTTATTTGGTTAACCTGAGGAATCTATCTATATAGATTAAGTCTTCCCGGATTAACCCTTTTATCAGTTTTAAGCTACAGATGGTGCCTTAAATTTGCTTAAAGTGATATAAAAGGAATTAAATACTTAGAGAAAATAACTGTTTGTATTGTATTATAACTTTGATTAAAATTTACTGTAAAAGAAAAATACTCTATTAAGCCAATGCCATAAAAGGAAATAAATATATAGATAAAATAACTGTTTATTGTTTATTGTTGATTGCTGATTTTATGACATAGCAGGCCAGGGTGGAGAGGCCCTTACACTGCCGCCATCAGACTTATGTGTGTGTTGTTTGTTATAGGTTCTAGGTGAACAGGTTGGTTGTCTGAATCAAGTTTAGCAGCCTGCTCACTAGTTTATCCTCTGGATATAAGCCTTCTGAGTGGATTGATCTCTGAAAGTGTCTCCAGTAGGTCAAAGCTTCGCAGTCGAAAGTGATGTGTAAGGCCGTCCCGTCCTCTACATCACATATCCTACATAGTGATCCTTCATTGAAGGTGGCCATTGTGGCTAGTTATAAGTTGTCACCAGCTCCATTTGTTGTATGCTTCGACAATTTGCCGGATGGTCTGCTCAGCAATAACCTGCTGTGTCTGTGGCCAGTAACGTGGTTTCAATGGATCTGGTATTGTTGATTTAAACCCCAGAACAACCAACCACAAATAGCAGCCTTTGTAGTTTCAAATACTGGCTATGGTTCAAAAAATGGAGTGGCAGACCTCTGTCTTCCAAGTTGGTTCGCTTTTTCATTGACCGGGAAGCCTTTGTTCCCTGGTATCACGCGAGAGTGACCTTGTTGTGTATTGTCAGAGCGATAAGACTTTGAAGATAGTCCCAGACCTATTTTGATGTCACACTAGAGCCGTCAGCGTTACCTGACTTTCAGAAAAGATCAAATTCTCCCGAAGACAGACATCGATAGCGTGGATTTCTGCCTAAAATACTGTGGTACGCTGCCCCAGTGTAACAGTTATATTAAGTCTAGATGTATCCCTGCGTATTCCGGCGCCTGTACCATGGTCTAGTTTGGACCTGTCCATGTACCAGACGAGGATTTCCAGCTGACTTACTGTTCGATCCCCGCCCTCCAGTCAAGCGGAATGGTGTATAGTCTGTGAAAGTTGTAAGTTCTAAGCATAGTGTCACTGCTCATTTATAGTAATGAGTTCGTTACCACGCCTTTAATACTGGTGTGTCCGAGGGTAGGTCCAGTCCACCAAATGTAGTTTCTTTCCAGCCCGTAAATCCCCATCCTCGCTCAGCCCTGATTGTTATATCAATGGGAGGAAGATTTAGTAGGATTTCCACGGCTGCTGTTGGGTGCTCCTCATGGCATCCGTGATGTAGAGATAATTTTCTGCAGCTGTGAGTTCCAGGTAAGATTTGCATCTAGGGTTACACCAAGATCGTTTTTGAGTATGTAAATAGCGAACATAAAATTTATATTTAGATTAGATTAAGACATTAAAATTATTTTTCAAATTCAATATGACTGATCCAATATGGTGGGTAGAAAATTTTTTGAATTTTTTCAGATTTGGTATTAAGGGATTTTCAGGGTCGTATATTAGGGATGTGAAGTCAATTTCTTACAACTTAATATGGCTGATACAATATGAGGGACTGAAAATTTTACATTTTTCCAATTTTGTCTAGAACTGATATTACAGGATTCTTGGAGCGTATACAAACTCAATATGGAGGATAAAATATTCCAGCTAAGAAATGTACGTCTCAAGTTCTTTAAATATCAATATTGGAAGGTTTTGGGGGTCTATATTACCAATTTAAAATTAATTTAAAATTTAAGATAGTAGATTTACTATGACAGACTAAATATTTGTTTGACACAATTTCATTCAAAACTGGTATTTGAAGAATCAAAGAATTTTTAGTTGCTCATTTTAAAGTGATTTACAACTTTGGATAAACTGGATTCTAATTTGCCACCTTGAATTCATTGCGAAGTACACTAATGTCGATTAGTACTAAGTTCAAATAATTTATGGACATCATAATAAATTCAAAACTAAAAATCGAAAAATAAAATTTTTAGAAAAAATTGATCCCACTTATAAAAATGCTCTAAAAAGTAAAAAATAAATATACATCTCACATGAAATGGAAATTTTTGAAGGTGGCTCCAAATTATTTCTCAATGAAACAAATAACTACTGATACGAGCTATATACAAATTATGGAAAGAAAACAATTACAAATAAAGTATTTCTAATATGTTTATGCGAATCATGTTTTGCCAGATATTAGTTGTAAAATTTTATAGTCAGTTTCTACTTTTTAGCGCATTGTTAGAAGTAGCTTCATTTTTTTTATAAAAATATGAATTATCGAGTTGATATTTGACACAGGAACTAAGCCTAACTACATCCTGCTATAAAAATGTTTTTCTACTGTGCCATGAAAGGTCACTTTACTTGCAATTAAAATATCCTCTTTCACATATCTTTTTTTCTTTGACAGCTCTTGGAAAAAAGAATATGACATTTTAAAGATAAAAAACTATTTAGTAAAACAGTTATTCTTGAATCAAGTTGATAAATCAAACCGTTTAGGCACAAAATGGAAATAAAATAAGTGTTTCAAATTGATGCAAATAATTTTGTATTTCATGTTATAAATTTTGGGTCAATCTGACAAATATTTAGGAAAAGTTTTATTTGATCAAACAATAGTTAATAAGTAAAACCTCTTTCTATTTTACTAGACGTGAAATGAGTAAAAATCTTAAAATTACCACGATATATAATTATTTACACAATGGCTTATGTATATTGAAATACTGGATATCGAGATATGCAGTTTTGCTATGGAAAAATGAAAATGCAGAAAAAATAAGGCGAATGTATCTGGAAGCATATCCTAGGAAAAATCGGAGCATTCAAAAATAATTTTGGTGCTAAAGGAAGACCAAGATCGCTTAAAAATGCTGAAATGGAAAAAAGTATTCTTGAAAGAACAAAAGGCGATATACAAAAAATGTAAGCCATAGATGAAGGAAATGAACAATTGCGACTAAACATATACAATAGAATTTTATGATTATATGAAGAAAATCATAAGTTCAATAAAGTTATATTATTTACCGATGAAGCTACACTTACATGTGATATTATTACCAATTCTTATAACACTCATCAATACTGTTATAAAAACCCTCATGCTATTGCAGAACAACAACATCAGCGCCGATTCTCTCTTAATGTAAGAGGCGAAATTACTGGAGACCAATTTATAGGACTTCACTTTTTTGATAGTCCGTTAAATGGAAATGAATATTTGAATTTTCTGCGTTGAAAAATGACTAATTATTTGACTAATTCATGATGGTGCTCCACCTCATTTTAATTTAGACGTGCTGAGATACCTCAACGAGACATTTCATGATAGATGGATGGTACGAAGTGGACTAATACTTTGGGTTCCGCGCTCGGCCGATATCAAACCAATGCATTTTTTTCATTGATTTGCATTTAACGGCTCTTATTCATAAAATATCCACAAACGATATCGAAGATCTTCGTCACAAGATATTAAATGGATTCCAAGTTAGAGTTCGAAAACATTAGGAAATGTACAGTAATGAATTAGGGTCATTTTGGAAATGTATTATAATTCTTTTTCTTTTAAAAAATATTTTAAAATAAAATAGTTTCTGTGTTATAATCTTTTTTCTTTCTAAAATAATAATTTTCTGTTAAAAATTTCTTTAAACTAAATAAAATAAAAAATTAGTTATTTAGCTGTTAAGATTTACCTAAATTTAAAACATGATTTTTTGTATTAACTTGAAAAACTGATTTTACCGTTAATAAAAATTTTAATTCTAATTTGCGCTTAAACGGTCTGGTTTCTCGACTGAAATAAAGAGTACCTTTTTTATTAGGTATTCTTTTATCTTTAAAATCGCATGCCTTTTTTTCCCGTAACTGTCCAAATAAACAATAAAGAAACGTTTGATATAGAATGATAGAAGTCATCAATTCTAATCTCTGTGCCAAATATCAACTTGGTAAGTTTAAAACTAACCGAAAGATGTTAAAATTAAGAAACAAAAAATAACTTCGATAGGCTGTAATACGAGAAAAAATGAATGAATTTTCAGATTTATGTTATACAACTTATTTTATTTATTTTACCATGTAGAATTACCTTTCCCAGTATCGTGATGCGTCATCCGAACAACCTGTATAGAAAGATTTCTTATTAATTAACTTAAAAAAGATTATAGTCTGTCAGTATAACCAATATTTTATTATATCTGGGAAAAAATCTTTTAATCAGGAAATGCAAATTTTTTAACAAAATCGAGTAAAATTTATTTCAATGAAGGTAAAATGTTTTGAGAGATTATTTATTATAAATTTTTTATATCAAATATTCGCCATAAAATCTTAATCTTTAATAAATCTTCAAGTAATAGCTTTGAACTTTTTTATATAACAAAATTCTCTGAATATTTTTTAGATGATTAATTAGTCCGGTCGGACTTATAAATAAATTTTTTATTTTTTATAAATAGAATATTTGATTTGGTAAAAAAAATTTCTTAGGGATCAACTTAAATTGAAAACACTAATTTACAAAAAGTACCTATTTTTATTCATTGAGTGAAATACTAGATGCCCAAGAATGGATTTCCCTTATAAAACGCTAATAAAAAATTTGCTTAAAATTTTAAAATGAATTTATTAATGCCAAAACACAATATAGGTGGATTCTATATTTTAAAAATGATATGGTCGAGGCGCCTTCCATTTTGGCCCAGACACCCTGCAATGCCGACTTCATGTGGTTAAAAACATAATCTTTACTTTTGAGGTATTCTCGCACAAAAAAGTTCAATGGGGTGAGATCGGGAGACCTAGCTAGCCAGTTCAGGTCTCCAAAGCGAGACATGACCTTTTCCGGAAATAATTCTCGAACGACTTCCATAGACCTCAAGCTGTATGTGTGGTCACCCCATCTTGCTAAAATTATGTCTCTTGTTCAAAGCCAGCAAATGCTTGCAGCTGAGTTACCAAAAACTCCCGAAGCATCGCACAATAATGGTCACTATTTACAGTCTGAATTACGACACGCCGGTTCCCAAAAAAGTACGGATCGATAATTCCTGAAGCCGACATTGCACGCCATACAGTTACTTTTGGGCTATTTAGGGGTTTTTCGTGTTTTCACCTTAGATTCAATGGTGCCCAATAGCGACAATTTTGCTATGAGACCTGTGCCTCATAGTGACGAACTCCCTATTCCAGAACCCCCAGAAACATTCGCATACGAATTAGATAATAACAATACTAGGATTTCTCAAGAAGAAGATATGCCATCAACATTAAGAGATCCTGATTTCACTCTCAGTACGTTATACCACTAACCGTACAAAATGACTCAATCAAAATTAAATGATCTTGCGAGCGATTTAAAACTTCCAAAAAGTAAACGAAAGTTACTAGGATGAAGATTGCAGCAGTGGAACTTATTAGAAAACGATGTTTCAATACATGTTTCTGTAAATCCCATGTCCTAGTTTTTTCAAAATTGGGGGTGTTTCTGGGTTCGCACATTACAAATCTAATATTATTTTAAAAAGTTAAAAATGGCGGATAAAAGATTCTACATGTCTTGATTTTGTCTAAAATCAGTATTGGGGGATTTTTGTTAGTGTTAATTAAGAATTTAAAATACTTTTTGAAAAACTCGATCTGGCGGATTCAATATGGCGTCCTAGAAATTTTACATTTTTCGATTTTCTCCAAAACTGATATAGGAGGGTGTATTTTTTCAGGATTCAATATGGCTAATTCAGTATAGCGCACTGAATATTGTACATTTTTCGATTTTGTTCAAAAGTGGGATTGAATCGTTTTTGAGGATGTAAATGGGGAATACAAATTTATTTTAAGAAAATCAATATGACGGTCTAGAAATTTTAAATTTCCGGATTTCATCCAAAATTGGTATTAGGGGGCTTTAAAGGGTTTAAATTTAGAATAGATTAAGAAATTATTAGATTGATAAAATACAAGGAGGAATTGAAAATTTTGCATATGCCGGTTTTGTCCAAAATTGATATTGCGGGGTTCTTGGGGCGTATACACACTCAAAATGCAGTATAATATATACTGGACTAAGAAATTTGCATCTCAAGTTCTTTAAATATAGATATTGGTAGGCTTTGGGCCCTATACTACCACTTTAAAATTTGAGACAGTAGATTTGCTATAACAGACTTAATATTTGTTTGACACAATTTCACTGGTATTTGGAGAACTCTAAAAATCAAAGAATTTTTAGTGGTTCATTTTAGGGTGATTTACGATTTTGGATAAAATGGGTACTTTTTTCCACCTTAGAGTCAATACGAGGTACACTAATCTCTCACTAGTACTTCAAATAATTTATGGATATGATACTGAATTCAAAACTAAAAATTGAAAAATGAAATTTTTATAAAAAAAAATTGAATCGACTTCTAAAAGTGCGCTAAAAAGTCAAAAATAACCATAAATTTTTAAATGAAATTGAAATTTTTGAAATCGGCGCCAAACTAATACCTGACACAATATGATTCGCATAAACGGATTAAAAATACTTTATTTGTAATTGCTTTCCTACCATAATTTGTATATATTAGTAGTTATTTATTTCATTTAGAAATAATTTGACGCCGACTTCAAGATCAAAAATTTCAATTCCATGGAGAAATTTATAGTTATTTTTCACTTTTTGGCGCACTTTTAGAAGTCGGTTTAATATATATATATATATATATATATATATATATATATATATATATATATATATTATGAACAAAACCTTGTAAACTACTGTAATTAAAGATTTTAATTTAATACGAGCCGTATAAAGTTCCCTAAGTTTACAAAACCAATTCAAAATTTTTCGTTGTTTGATAAACATATAAAAAAAAAATTGTGTTTAATCTAAGGAGATAAGAACATTGCAAAGATATATTTGGCTGAAAGGGAGAGTGAGTAGTATTAATTAATGACGCATCAACCCTTTGGATTTTTTGTGACGGGACGACCTACAGTTTAATATGGGTTCCGAACCACGGTCCTCGACACTCAACTAACCCCGAGTTTTCACTCTTTGTCAGTTTCATGTCTACCGACTATTGGGACTATTCTCTAAGGGTCTGACAACTTTTTTAAATAAGTTACCGCGCACGAGGCTCGAACTCGCGCTGGTCGTGGTCGTCCCTATCACTCTTAGCATCTTGAACGGTAAGGCTAATCCCACGCTTATTTAGCTGAAAGATTTTCTTGAATAATAAAATTAATACTATAAATGCATTTTTCTCATTAAAAAAAAAGTAAATCAGTTGAATCATTTAAAATTTTTCGCACATTTCTTGTTTAGCATCCCCGCGAAGTTAAAAAAATATTATTATTGGCTAAAAATTTTTTTTTAACTTCTTAGGTCTTCAAATAAAAGCAAACTAATTTTACGAATATTGGACAGAAAAAGTTTGAAGTCATTTAGTAATTTTTTGAAAATAAATAATTCAGTTTTTTGGTTTTGGCCATTAAACATATAAAATACAAATATCTTATTCTTAACTTAATGTATTGTTGAGAAAAAAAATATTACTATCTGACGAAAAAGCTATTAATCACTTTTTCTGTTTCAAAAGTATTTATCCATTTGGTAATACTTTATCGGCACTCTCAGTTAAGTGTTCTATCGATTGCAGAAAGCCAGACCAATTCGATTATGCTTTAATTTACATGAGGAAAAATACTTCTACACTAGAGAGTTCAAGAAAATTTCCTTCGAGTGAACGAAAGACAGCTAACCACTTCACTGGCCGTCCTTAGAAACTGAGTTTGCACTTGAAATATAATTAAATTACCGCTATAAAGTCAATAATGCAGAGGTATATTTTAAAGTTTATTTTAAAGTTAGTAAAGCAACAAATATGCGATAAAAAATACATTTTTTTTCCTCAGCAAAGGTTATCAGCTAATAAAAAATCGCTATTAATCTTTAAATAAAGAAATATATTTGTAAACTTTAGTCAGAAGGCTTAATTTTGAAACAAATTCATTAGTCGTCATTCTAGAAAGTGGTGGAGGATCCAGGAGCCCTTTAGGGCGTTAAGTTTAGCAATACGGGCAGCGACGTACTGGTGAAATTAATAATACATAGGAAATTCTTTGTTTTATTGTTGTCATATGCGTTTTTGCAAAATTGTAAATAATAAGAACTATTACTCAATTCACTCAGTGAGTCTATCTGGCATATTAATATAAGAATATAGAAGTTTAAGCTACAGATTTTCTTCTCATTCAGGTCGTTTAAAGGAAAATAGATATACATAGTTTATTTCCTGCGAATTTATCTCTGGTTCTCTCTCCGTATCCGTTCCGATCACTCAATGATCTCATCAGCGGAGCTATCACGAACCAAGAGGTAAGTTCACAGGAAACAACTCTTCACTCTTCACATAAAATAGTGTAAAACTATAAAATTAAAATTTCATAAGATATAGAGAAATATTTTACGATCGTATAATTAGTTTAGTAAGGCCTTTTAAAAAGAAACACAACAAAATTTCTTAAAGAAGTATTATTTTAACAAACAAAACCAAATAGGCAATGTGATGTCTTTCAATAATATGCTAATATTATTGAAAGACATCACATTGCCTCTTTTGTTTTTAAAGTTTACTTTCAAGAATATTACGGGATAAATCGATTAATTGTAACTAGCTCCTATATTGATAGAAAATATTTTCCTTTAGCAAAAACGACAGAAATTAGTGATTTTAGGTTTTGCCTACAATACTGTTATTTTTGGTTTTAATAACATATTGATAATCAAGAGTCGAATCTGAAAACTTGCGCCGCCAATGGCCTATTATGTCATGGTTATAATTGTTTTGTTAGTATTTCCGGCAATAAAAGAGATATGAAGTTTCGGCGTGCGTTGAGTCTTGACAGTTTTTGTCCTCTTTTGAGTCATATAGAATGATATATACAATGTGATTTGACATGCTCAAAAAAAAAGATGAGACATTTGTTGAGCTGTCAAAAATACATTAGTTAATGAGTTTGTTCAATTGGGGAGTTAATAGCAATTTTAAGAAAAATAGTTTGAAGTTCCTCCACCACTTTATAAAGGGTGTTTTTTATAGAGGTATAAAACTTTAAGTTGGCAACACTTTTTTAACTGGCGGCCATTTTGTAAGCTGTCAAGTGATGTATGTTTAGTTTGGTTTGGCATTTCAACATGAATAGACTGACGCCTGAACAACGCTTCCAAATTGTGCAAATTTATTTTGAAAATCATGGTTCTGTTCGAAATACGTATCGCGCACCACGTCCATTTTACGGTCAACATAATCGTCCATCAGAGCAATTAATTCGATTAACTATGGAACATTTTCGCACCACGTTTACTCTAAATGATAATACGCATCCACAGAGACGTCGTACAGTGCGTACAGAAGAAGTCATTGCTGCTGTAGAGCGTAGCGTAGAGGAAGATCCGAATCAGTCTATCCGCCATCGTGCACAGGAATTAGATATGTGTCCATTCACTTTATGGAAGATTTTGCCGAAAGATCTTGGTTTGTGTGCTTACAAAATCCAACTCGTGCAAGAATTGAAGCCACACGATCACCTAGCAAGGCGTAGATTCGGTGAATGGGCCCAAAACAAGATTGCCGTTGATCCCGATTTTCATAAGCGAATTTTGTTTAGCGATGAAGCTCACTTTTGTTTTAATGGATACGTCAATAAACAAAACTGCCGTATTTGGAGTGATGATATTCCTCAAGTGTATGTTGAGACCCGTTACATCCAGAAAAACTGACTATTTGGTGTGCTTTATGGACTGGTGGAATCATTGGTCCGTACTTCTTTAAAAACGATGATGGTCAGAACGTTACAGTCAATGGTGACCGCTATAGAGCCATGATTACTGACTTTTTCGTTTATCAATTGAACAACCATGATGTACAGGAGCTGTGGTTTCAACAAGACGGCGCAACATGTCACACAGCTCGTGCCACAATTGATTTATTGAAGGAAACGTTTGGTAACCGTATAGTTTCACGTTTCGGACCCGTGAATTGGCCTCCAAGATCGTGCGACTTAACGCCGCTAGACTATTTTCTGTGGGGATATGTGAAGTCGCTAGTCTACGCCGATAAGCCCGAAACGATTGATCACTTGGAGGACAACATTCGCCGCGTTATTGCCGATATACGGCCACAAATGTTGGAAAAAGTCATCGAAAATTGGACCTCCAGATTAGACTACGTCCGAGCCAGCCGTGGCGGTCATATGCCAGAAGTCATATTTAAATTATAATGCCAGAAGGTTATCTTTTGAATAAAGTAAAATTCATGTCAATTTAAAAAATTCATCTTTGTTTTATTCCATTTAAAAGTTCTATACCTCTATAAAAAAACACCCTTTATAAAGGGATAGAGGAACATGTGTGAAAAAGAAATAGTTTTAAATTGAGATGCAAATATTTTCAATACAACTTTATATGGCAAATTACGAAAAAAAACTTTTCCTGTCATCGTAGGAACCTGAAAATAATTTTCAGCGATTCTTGAGGACCGTCCTTACTATACATATTTCCTCAAAGCTGAAATATAACTTCTTTGGCCACGCGGTAGTAGCAAAGTTTTATTTCTCAGAATATTTGAGAAATATTACTGATAATGTATAAGTGCATGTTGATACCTAATATTTATCTCTTTAAATGATCGGCGTAGAGTCCGCCATATTAAGAAAAATATCAGTAAAATAAATTTTAGTTCATTATAAAGGCAAATATGTTAGTCTTTACTTATTAGCAAGTAAATTAGATAATATATTCAAATTAACTGACCGTTCACAAAGGGTTCGTGCATCAGTTTATAATACATCATCGGTGTAAACAATGATTCGCCGAGTTCGTGTCTTTGATATGATAAATTACTGTTACTTGGTTGAAAATAGTAAAAATTTTATAGTAGTAGCGTATTTTAATTGTCCATAACTGAATATGTTACTGTTGTTACTGTACAAATATTTGACAAAAACCAATATCTTATTTTTATAGTAAGCAGAGAAAACACCTTATCTCAATTTCCAAGGATTTTGTAACTTATCTTCTCTGGATCAAATATTCAATAAATATAGAAATATAGTATATTTATTAGAACTCATCATTGTGAAGAGAACATGTTTATTTGCAAGTCTCAATATATCGATTTTTTGTTACATTTCCTGGAAATCTATTGCTACAACACTCTGGATTATACACATGTTCAGAGTAGGTATGAAGTATTAACTAGGATGCAGAACGCCACCTGTGGGAATGAAGTTCCTAAACAACTATTATTTGAATATATTACCAATATCTATTGGCCTGGAATCGACTGTATTTTCCAAACTGCGAATTCGCCTAAATTATTAATTCAATTTGGTGCCAATTTTATAGATTTCTTATAACTGCATAAGCTAATCGAATTATATAAAAAATTCACCAAAAAACTTTTAACTTGTAACCTTGGCGTAAAAAACTACAATCAACGACGATTAAATTTTGAATATAGTTTACTGCAATCGTGCTCCCTTTTAAAAAAGCCTTAATTCCGATATTTGACGACATATACTGAACATTTTGGGCAAATTTTAATTATTTTTGTTTTCACTGAATTACGATAACTTTTTTTATGACAATCAAATTGGATTCCTATAAATTTTATAGGACTTTAATTCGGAATTTGAAATCATTTTTTAAAATTTATTATAAGATGAGAAAAAGTCAAATGTATTAGTGTATCTAGATACAAGTTTATTATTGATTGGGTTTATGATTCACCCGTTCAGAATTTGTGACTGGATAATTGCGAGGCGAGGGTTCAAGTTTTGTGGAATGGATTGGTGTTAATCGACCATAAAACATCAAAAACAAAGTCTTCAGTAAAAGTTTTCTACAGCTATGAATAAAAAACAAAAGTAAGTGCCATGATACCAATATTTAAACTTAACGATATATTTTTAAATAATTTGATTAAGCCATAAAAAACAAAAAAAAAAGAACAATTGTTTAAAGATAAGCCTTTAAGTTTGTTTATTTTCGTGAAGTTTTACTTCCATTATAGTTATTAAAAATGTCTTATGAAAATTACGAAAGTATGATATGATATATGCCAATATAGAATGCGAGAAAAACTAAATAAATACTCTTAATATATATCTTCAACGTTTTCTAGGTTGATGTGAACCTTTTAAAGATATTTTTAAAAACCTGAAAAATATTTCAAAAATTTTGGAAGCTTTAATATATTGAGGCCACATAAATATTTTAAAGGAAATGATGAAATAAATGTTTTTGAATACGCAGAAGCCCAAATTCAGATAAGACTGTCGTCAATCATTACCTAAATAGTCAGAAAGTGATAAAAAATTAAATATTTTAAAATTACGTGAATTGAAAATTTATTTGTAGCGAAGAAAGCCAACATCTATAGCTAGAATAGAAAAAGATGTAGGAGTTTCAAAAACAAGGTCACAAAAAAATACTGAAGAAGAACAACTATTTTTTTTACAAAGTAAATATGATACAACATCTATACCCTGAAGATCGTGAATGAATATTGCAGTTTTTCTATTGGCTTTTAAATAAATGTAACGAAATACCTATTTTTATAACAATGTTTTATGATATGATGAAGCAAGAATTAGAAGTACTGGTATTTTAAACCAACATCACAAAAAATATTGGAACAATACTAATCCTTATATAGTACGAGAAGTTCGTCAACAAGGCAGAATTTCTTTTAAAAAAAAGTTGTTTTTTAAAAGCTTATAAGCTTGTTTACCACATTTTCGAAGAAAATCTCAATATAGAGGTTTACATTAATATATTGGAAATTGATGTAATGAATTTATTGGACGAATAATCATTGGCAGGACGACTTAACATTTATGTTCAGCAAGATGATGTTCCTAGTCATAATGCTTTAAGAGTAAAAGAGTATTTAAGCAATAATTCACTGTCACTGTCTTTAAATAAATAGTAAGAGTATCTGTTATGTTTAAATATAAGTATCATTACACCTTTGTTTTTTTGTTCATGGCCAACTATGATTTTTAATCGACAAGAATATCAAAATCCAGCTTTCCTTTTCATTTTGAATGAGATTGTGTTATAAATATCATTAAAAATATATAGTGTTATAAATATAATTAAAAATGCTACCTTATTAACTAAAAATATATAGAATTTTTCAGTTGAGATTGGAATGAATAATTTTTAACTATACCTCGTATTAAATTTGTGATAACATAGTTAGAATAATTTAAAATATAATAAAAATAAGTCCTTTAAAATATGTAATATATTTTCAAATGACAATGACACAGGGCAAAAAATTTTTGGATTTCCACTGTATCTTCAAAACAAAAAAAAAACTTTTAATTTCTGTGTGCAGCATTGTGTCCCTCTACTGCTGCCCAGTCGTAAGAGTTACTTTATCGGCTAGAGCGGAGTGTTGGACGGCTTCAAGGTAGGTAGCTCCCTTTGTTCGATTTGGTGCGCTCCCCCATCCTAGGATTGTCTAAAGCGCTGCACTCTGCAAGGATATAAATAGAGGTTTCGTCTCCCTCCTTACAGAATCTGCGCTGTTCTCTTTCTACTAGTCCGAGTTTCTTGAGGTATCCCTTCAGGTGGTAATGTCTGTCAGGACCCCTGTTAGAACTCTGAGCTATTTTTTGCTCAATCTTATGAATCCTTTCAATTTCTTCTGGTCGTAGTTCCTCAGAAGTATCTCCGCTTGTCTCAATCTTTGCAGCTCCATCTAATAATTGGATCTCCTGCTTTCTTATTCTACATTTAGTTCTTCCTTTTGCGATGTTACAAGTGTTGTTGGTCGAGTCTCTGAATAATAAAAAAAAGGAACAAATCAATTCTTAGAAATGAAAGAAAAACCAGTTTGTGACACAGTTTAATTGTAAGACCCAGATCCGAAGTATAGCTTATTTTCGTGATGTTAGATCAATTAAACAAGCTAAATTTGAAACTGCAGAGAAAGAAAATGTTTATTATCCAGTGTAGTTTCGTCTTAGAACTACCAAACGGGCGCCGTAAGGTAAAATTTATCCCAATAAGCTACATAGAATCAAACTACTGGACTAAATCAACAATGATTATTTTAATTATTTCTTATTAAGCTGCTACTGATTCCACAAAAAAGCTCTGGCCCCAGAAATGGTATCTCAGTCCTTTTCCTCGCAAGCTTGTCTACTATTTAATTTCCCTCTATCTCGGTATGTCCCGGTACCCTCATGAGAGTGACTTTATTATTCTTACTCAAATCATTCAGTTCCCCTAGGTATTCCCAGACCATTTTATGACTGATAACTTGAGAGCTCAGCGCACTGAAGTTTGCTTGACTATCCGTCATGATATTAATCTCTTGGCCATGATAGCTTTTTTCCTTGTTAAATTGAATACACATCCTAATGGCATATATTTCTACCTGGAAAATACTTGATGACTTACCCAAGCTTTCGTAGTGTCTAGTGCCGGGTTCATACGCTCCTACTCCAGTTCCCTCCGTTGTTTTGGAGCCATATGTATACTATATAGTGGATTTCTTGCTGAGCTTTTCATACCTATACCATTCGCTCTGGCGTCTCAACTTTGTGCTGAAGCTTTTCTTGGGGCATGTCCCAGATTTATTGATTTTTGGATAAGAGATTGGGCCTTCATTTTATGACCTCATCTCTCATCATCCTATAAATCGTCTTCTTCGCCATGTTCTCTAGAAATATACGTAGACGTGTGAGGTTTAGGATTACTTCCGTGGCGGCCGTTTAACAGATTTTCATTGCCCCGGTTATACATGCACAGGCCAATCTTTGAACTTTCGAGAGGTTAACCCTCGTATTAGCCCGACTGGTTCTTTTGCTCCAGATCACTGCCCCATATGTGATGATTGGTCTCACTATTTCAGTGTACATTCACTGCAGGATTTTTTGATTTGTATCCCATCTTTTTCCCGCAAAATTCCTACAGACCTTTTGTAGCCTTGATGGTTTGTAGAAGTAATCAATTACTTCTTTTTCATGCTTCCAGAGGAATTTGTTATTTAGGGTCAGTCCCAGATATTTGACCTCTGACCTCCACTCAATAACATTACCATCCATTTTGATGGTCTTCAGATGTTTCCTTTCTTTGGGAAGTTTACTAGGGTGGTTTTGGTGGGATTGATGTTTAGTCCCATCATCTGGCTCAATTCTATAGTGATTCAAGCCCTCTTTGAACTATGTCAGAGAGGTTGTTCTTGAATTTGTTTCTTGCGATCACGACCACGTCATCGGCACAGCCCTGACAAGATATGCCGAGGTCAGTCAGATCACAGAAACGCTGGTATCCAATTAAGCTCCACATAAGTGGAGAGGCTACTCCCTCCTAAGGGCATCCTCTGGTGGTATAGAGGGCGATAGTGTCCTGTCCTATCTCTATCTCTGCTATTCTAGTGAAGAGAAGTCGTGCTATCCATTTGGATGTCGTTTCGTCCACTCCCCTGTCGTCGAGTGCTCTTTAAACTGCCTCATGTGGAGTGTTGTCAAAGTCCTCTTCTATATCAAGGAAGGCACATATTACAGTTTCCTTCCTGTTTAATGTTTCTTGAATCTCATCTGTTAATTATATCAGTGCGGTTTTCGTAGACTTACCCGCTTGATATACATGTTGATGAGGATGCAGTGCCGCTTTTTCAAGAATTTCTGTTCTAATATAATTATCTACTGCTTTCTCTATCGTTTTTAAAATAAACGATGGGAGACTGATGGGACGCAGGGATTTAGGGTGTGTAGTGTCTTTTTCCCCGCTTTCGCAATGAAGGTAACTCTGGCCCGTCTCCATATTTCTAGTATATAGCCCAGTCTCAGGCTGCTTTCATTGATGCTTACTGTGTGTGGTAAAATCTCTTCCTGCCCTTGTTAGAGCATGGCCAGAATTATTTCATCAACTCCTGGGGTTTTAAATGGTTGAATGGTGTTCATTGCCCATTTTAAGCGACCGCTACAGCATATGTGTCTGGCCATTGCTGTAGCTCGTCTGGTGAGCCTTTCGCGATGTTACAAATGTTATTGGTCGAGTCTCTGAATAATAATAAAAAAATAAATCAGTTCTTAGAACTAAAAGAAAAACGTGAGTTTGTAACATAGTTTAATCGTGAGATCCCAATCCGAACTATAGCTAATTTACCTGATATGTTAGATCAACTAAATTTAAAACTGCAGAGTAAAAAAAATGCTTATTATCCAGTGTAGTTTCGTCTTAATGCTACAAAACGGGCGCCGTAAGGTAACATTTATCCAAATAAGCTACATGGAATCAAACTCCTGGATTAAATTAACAATAATTATTTTAATTATTTCTTATGCACATTGGTTAGGTAAAAAGTTACCACCAATATTTTACGGTCGCGCATAAGTGAATTAGCGAAATATTATATTATTCTATTCGATTTAAAATTATTCGTTAAAAATACGACCGAATTGTGGTTTTACTGGGATATTAGCAGCGTACGTTAACTTTTCTCCCCGAACTAAGCATTTATATACCCAAGCATGCTTGTAATCAAATTTTGAATAGCATTCTGAAGAATAATTTCTCATTCTGTAATAACAGCATTTTTAAATGCCTTGATGTTCTTAGTTACGGGCAGAGATCGACAAAAAAATTTATAATTAACCAATAATCAATTATTAGAAAATTTTTAATCAGCAAATCGAAATTATCAATTACTCTATCAATTAATAATTTCGAAATTGAAATTATCAACTAATAAAATAATTTATAATTTTATTCCTGTAATTATCAATTAATAAGGTAATTGAAAATGACGTTTTCGAAATTATCAGTTTACCATTACCAGAATAAGTGAAAATTTCATTTTTATTATCCGTTACACGAGAAATTAAAAAATCGATATTCCAGATTATTCAATTGTTAATTGGTAATTTTTTATACATTAAAATAAAAAATTATTTATTGGCATTTTTTAGCAAATAATGCGGCGTCATATAGAATAACTATGATTATTTATCTTGCTTGTACAATTATGATTATTACTCACTTTCAATAAAGAACAGAAAACTATACTTAAATTATGAATGGCTTCCAGAATAAAATTAGCTTAGCTTGAACTCCCATTCGTTGGCCTCAAGATATTCTTTCAATTTTTTGGGTCACTCTTCTTTCGCTTCTTTTCTGGGACCTTTTAGTTAAATTGATATATTTATCAGTGTTATTTTATTTTTAATTATTTATTATTTGTATTAGTCTGAACAAAAAAATGTCTCAACAATGTAAAACATTTTTGTTACAATTTTTCCAACAGTTAATTCTCTTATAGTTGATAATTTTATAAATAAAATTGCCAATTACTTTATTACATAATGTAATAGGCTTCTTAGCCTATCTGAAAAGTTCTAGAAGAACGAAACACTGAATACTGCCTTGGTTAGCATTAGACGCATTAGCTGCGAGCACTTGGTAGCTTTCCGCCAATACGCAAGACTAAGTGCTGACGACGCGGTTGCATTGGAAACACGTTTACCCAAACTTAAGCGTGCAAGTTGTTAGTGTAACCTAAAAGTGTTAGGGTCTCGAGTTTATTGTTTCTGCAGCACACCGTTGCGCTGGTCGTCTTGTAACACGGTTGCTGCTGTATGCGAAGCACCGATTGGTGTGAACAACACGCGAGATTTAAGCGGAGTTCACCTTTCCTAGGCTGGTTCCGTCCTCATTTGGATTCATCAGATGTGGAGACACCACATGACGGTATACGGCAGCAGCCGTATTATAAGGCGACCAACGCAACGGTGTGCCGCGGAAGAGGTAAATCCCAACATTTTTAGGTTACATTAACAACTTGCATGCTTAAGCAAGTTTGGGTAAACGTGTTTCCAGGCCATGTGCGGCGCAACCGCGTTGTCAGCATTTAACCCTGCGTATTGACGGGAAGTCACGAGGTGTTCGCATCCAATGTGTCTTAGTGTTAACCAAGTTAAACTATGTTGTATTTCGGAAGTGTTAAGTAGAGCCGAGTCATCGCATGACTAGTACTGTGTGCAGTCGCTGATAGCTATACCTGTGGTCAACTAGACTCAAGACTTGAAAATCATTTTTTCGAATTACCTTATTAATTGATAATTTTTGTAATTAAATTACCAATTGCATCATTTAATGACAATATGATTTTCCAAATTATTATTCGATGAGATAGTTGATAATTCTATTTTGTGAATTAAAGATTTTTCATTTATTGATATTTCGATTTTTGAAATTGTCCCTTACAAAATTCATTGATAATGTCACCCGATAATATTACTAAAAAAGTTTTATTGCCGATGTCTGGTTACATGTGTATGACGGTTCACATTCATTTTAATAATATCCCATAGATTCTTTATAGGGTTAACGTCAGAGGCCGTTTGGTGGTCATTGCATATGTCGTATATTAGTATTATTAAACTAATTAAAAACTTCCCTAGTCATGTGAGGTTGAGTGTCATCTTTAACAAATAAAGAATTGTTGGCAATAAAAGTACCAGAAATCACCTCAAGTTCTACAACAATATTTCGAAGATAATAATTAGTATTAGTATCTCCTACGAATAAGAACCAACTCTATATAAGGACCAAAACAGATCACCCGTCTGGAATGTAACGGATTTACCACCAAATCAATTTTTTGTAAAGATATCGAAGCTAGCTGACCTCCCTTATAGTTTCCACGAGACCCGCTCACAGTCATTAGCATATTTTAGGTTAGTTTCGTTTGTGAATAAAACGTGTTTTCGCATACCGATTTCAAAGATTTTCAGCACAACCTAATCTGAAAATTCAATACCTTCAATAGCAGGTTCCTCTGTACTAATCCAGAAAGCGGAATTAGTGGCTGTCCTATTTTTTAAAGCGTATTGTCGAAAAAACGTTCATTTCGGTACCGTAGTGTATCACTTCTACCCTTACTCTTTGAAATTTATGAATAGTTCATAATCGCATTAAAATATCTTACGGATAACTTATTATGGAAAGATGTTTGAATAACGAATAGACAACATATCTTTTATATTGTTCATCGAATAAAGTTCATATTTTTATTACATCGTGTTTGGTTAAATCCCTTGGTTTAATCATTTTAAAACTTTCAGGAATCACAGATAGAATAATCTCCGATCAAAACACTTGACTGACATATAAATAAATATGAAATGGAAGCCCAAATTTAAACAAAATTAATCACAATTAGGGCACAAAATTGTTTATAGTATTCAGTATATCTTAAAAATTGAAAATCAAAACGAAATGTATTACTTATCTTTAGAAATTAAGCCAAACACCCACGGCATGTTATTCAAATACCCAGTAAATTCAGTAAAAGGCAAATAGCTTCCGAATTATTTTGTTGAGTTAATTTTGTTTAGGAATTTATATAAGAAAAATTTATAAATTTTTATATTTTGATCTTGGATTTTTAATTTTTTTCTAATTACCTTGGTTGGTGAAGTGTTGAAAATATTTTTTTTATCCAATATAGTAAAAAACAGCACTCAAATTTTATTTACGCTTAATTAATAAACTGTTAAGTGGCAGAATAAAAATAATTACGATTACACAAGCAGAAGAGAATAAGCTATTCAATATTACATAAGACATTTAGAAAATTCATCCAAATTAACCATTAGCTCAGTCAATTTAAGATTCTTAATTTATATAAATGTGTAAAGCCATAGTTATCATGACATAATCATACATAGCTTTGAAGCTTTCATATATATATATATATATATATATATATATATATATATATATATATATATATATATATATATATATATATATATATATATATATTTTAAATGAATATATTGTTCCGGATTATTGAATACACTCTCTGTTATTTTGAGAGCTTTTTATTGTCAACGTTAATTGTGACACTTGTCAAACTAAATCAAGTAGCCTCGACGAACTCTCCAAATATAATGACTAAGGAAGCCGATCTGGACCCTTTATATACCCTTTTGGTCGATACCGGAAGATTCCCTAATGCTCTAGAAGGATTTCCATACCACATGGGGTAATCAAAATAAGAAAAAGGAATAATCCGGCGATTTCTAGACCTTCCATCATAGGCGTTTCATGTTAAAAATAAGGAAATCGAATTCTCTAAAAAGTTCCAGACCTTCTTTCATAGTCGTCTCCTGAGGAAATTAACAAAGGAAAAATTACTTAAATAAATTATGAACTCGTAGAAAATATACCTAAAACCCTACAAGCTACGAAGACAAACTAATACTAGGAAATGTACAACTCTGTAAAGTTCGCAACATTATGATGTCTACCATTACAAAGTATGATATACTACAAGATGGGATTTTTTGTCCGGCCTGTTGGTTCACAATGGTAATATGAACTTATTTATCTAATAATAATTGGAATGAATCCCCCCTCCCGAAAACTTCGAATTCAGGAAAATATACCCGACTTTACGTTTTATACTAGGAATATGAATGATATTGGTATCTCCCCCCTCCTCCCGTCGACAACTTGCGTTTGCTTGCCCACCCCCAAAGGCTTTGAATTTAGAAAAATAGACCTGGCCCTATCTCTTACCTATGAGTGTTGTTGGCATCTCCTCCCGTCGACAATTATGATCGATTGCCCCCACCTCCCATGAGCCTTGAATTCAGAAAAATAGACCCGATCGTGCCTCATACATAGGAAGAATGTGAATGTTGTTGGCATCCCCCCCCCCCCCCGTCCACAAATCTCGTTCATTTGCGATCAACCCCTCCCCCCGTGAGCATTGAATTGAAGAAAATAAACTCGGCCCTTCTTCTTACCAAAAAATTTGAATATTGTTGACATTTCCTCTTCCGTTGACAACAAATCGCTTTCGCTTGCAATCGCTCTTCAAGAGCTTCAAATTCAGAACTGTTGGCGTCTCTCCCCTCGTTGACATCTCGCTTTCACTTGTCATACTGTATTTTCATGATATCACCCCCCAAAGAGAAAGGCTGGATCCGCCGCTGACAGCGGTAATGCTGTAACGCAAGATAAGTGCGTGGAAGTTGCATTTTGTACTGATGGAGGGTACATTATCAGTTAAGATCGATAGTAATTAAAATTATGTTGCCAGTTTTGATATATAAGATATATGTACGTTTTGCGGCACTATAACATTTGGTATTAGATCCAGATACAGGTTCGACAAATATGAAATAAACTTAGTTCCTTACTTATCTTTCGGGTTTACATGGTATAAGCAGTGTTGCCAATTACACATTACACTCATGTGAGAGTGTGTCAGGGTCAAAAATGCAAGAGAGAAAAAGGAGGTCGTAAGAAAGAGCATTGAATCACGTTAAATACTTTTGGCTACAACTGTATTAGTGGATAGTGACCCTATAGTCACTGACAAAGAGTAAAATCTCGAATATTGTAACCGATGATCCTGGTTAGGAACCAATGGTAAATTGTAAGTTCAGTAGCTTAATCGTCCCCGTCATTACCAACCGAAACATTTAAATATAAGTCCGTCTGTAATTTTTATTAACAAAATTTCTCCGTCAACCACTATACAATATTTAGGTTAAAACGAAACCTCTATTCCTGACTTTTACCCAATACTTTATATCAATAGAAGATAAAATCTTGCAGCAATATCTAAAACCGATTGATCATATACAATACTGAAATCGTCGAACACAATATTCACGCTTGAATGCGTGTTAATGAATCCGTTGAAAATAGGAGAGAAAAACACACATTAAACGTTGGGAAGGCTATAATATAGATTTTACGAACGGAAAAATTCTCTACCTAACTGCCTAACATATATATATATATATATATATATATATATATATATATATATATATATATATACTACGCAGAATGAATTAAAGACCACTTTTAAAATATCCAACTTTGAAATAACAATGATGATTACTTTAAACAAAAATATATTATTGTCAGACATAATAAACTCACTAAACTTGTAAGTTGCTGTACATGACATGAAGACAAGGAATTATTAAAAGTAATTTTATATTATTAGTAATAATTCGAGTTTCTAAATATATATTTAAATAAAATTATAGGGCGATATGTTTTCTCTTCAGAGTAGAAAACCACACTTAGTTAGCGGTATATGCTCCTCTTGTATTACCTCTGATATCGACGTGCCGTATTGTTCACAATGTCCAACTCTTTCTTGAAGTATCTTCTTCTATTCTTAAACTAAAACATTTGATAGTTGTGGTAGGTTAATTGTCATTTCTCTCTGCTATATGCTTTTTTCTAACTCGTCCCATAGATCTTTAACAAGATTTAAGTGAGGGCTGTTGTTAGCTCACCAGTCCAAAACCGATATGTAATTTTCTTGAAAAAATGTTTGAACATCTCAAACGACGTAAGGTCGGGCATTATCCTGTTAAAAAGTAATTAGTCGTTACAATTTTGAATATAGGTTGGGGTGATATAATCCTCATACGATATTAACGATGTGTCAAATTTTCACCCTAAATTATAAAGAACTCAGTTTTTTTTATTAGAACTAACATCTCCCTATACCTTTATTGATCCTCCTCCAAAACATGGCGTCTCTGGTGGACCATGTTGCATTGATTTTTTTTCTCATTCACCTTCTGTGATAAGCTAAGTTTAGGCGTGAAAAAAAAATTATGCTGAATATGATAGCTTAGGAAATTATGGTGTTTGTATACTCTCGGCTATAAAAAAAAATGGAAGAAATTGTAACATTATAAAAAAAACCAGATGCGATAAAATGCCTTCCTGCAAGAACCAAATGTCTATTCGAATTTCTATTGGATAGAACATGGATGGCGAACCAATGGCAGGCGTGCCATTGATGACACGCGACATAATATTTCGAGCACGCCACCGATCACAAAGTTCACTATGAAGTATTATATTACGAGCGAACGTGAGTGATTCTACGCCACAAAGTGTTGGAGCGCGGTGCGCGGGGCGGCGGTGACGGGCGGGAAGCGCGCTCTTTTTAACCGACTTCTAAAAGAAGGAGGTACTCAATTCGTCGACTATGTATTTTTTTTATGTATGTACACCGATTACTTCGGAACGGCAGCACCGATTTGAATGAAATTTTTTACGTTATATTCAGTGGTGGTCCCATATTTTTTTGGACGAAATTGGTGCAGTAAAATTCAAGATGGCGCTTACAATATGGCGGCCAAAAAAAATAATTTTGTCCGATTTTCTCCAAAATTGGTATGGACGAATTTTCGGGGTTGTACCCAACGAAACTGAAATTATTTTTACCAAAGTCAAAATGGCGGATCCAATATGGTGGCCAAAAAAATTTAATTTTGTCCGATTTTCTCCAAAATTTTTATGGGGGAGTTTTCGAGGTTGCACATAGCGAATTCAAAACATTTTTTAAAAAATTCAATATGGCGGACAAAATATCGATTTTGTCCAATTTTCTCCAAAATTGGTACGGGGGAGTTTTCAGGGTCGCACATGACGAATCTAAAATAATTTTCAAAAAATTCAATATGGCGGATCCAATATAGTGGACGAAAATTCAATTTTGTCCGATTTTCTCCAAAATTGGTGTTGGGGAGTTTTCGGCGCCTCACATAACGAATCAGAAATTATTTAAAAAAAATTCAATATAGCGGATCCAATATAGCGGACAAAATTTCAATTTTGCCCGATTTTCACCAAAATTGGTACGGGAGAGTTTTTGGGGTTACACATGACGAATCTAAAATTATTTTAAAAAAATTAAATATGGTGGATAAAAAATTAATTTTGTCCGATTTTTTTCAAAATTGATATAACGAACATAACGAATTTTGATATTATTTAAAAAAAAAATAAATATGGCGGATCTAAGATGGAGGATTAAAGATTCTACATCTCCCGATTTTGTCTAAAGTCAGTATTGGGGGATTTTTGTTAGTATTAATTACGAAATTAAAATATTTTTTGAAAAACTCAATCTGCCGGATTCAATATGGTGTGCTAAAAATTTTACATTTTTTGACTTTCTCCAAAACTGATATAGAGAGTTCTTGAGGGTGTATATTATGAATTTAATAGTATTTTTTCTGGACTCAATATGGCGAACGCAATATATCTGACTAAGAATTTTATATTTTTCGATTTTGTTCAAATGTGGAACTGAATCGTTTCTGAGGAGGTAAATAGCGAATATAAAATTATTTTAAGAAAATCTAATATGTCAAATGCAATATGACCGTTTAGAAATTTAAAATTTTTGGATTTCATCTAAAATTGGTACTAGGGGGCTTTGAAGGGTTTAGATTTCGATTAGATTAAGACGTTAAAATAATTTTTTTGAAATTCAATATGGCGGATCCAATATGGAGGATTGAAAATTTTACCTTACTCGCATTTTTTCAGATTTGGTATTAGGGGGTTGAATATGCAATATAAAATATCTCAGGCTAAGAAATTGACGTCTCAAATTCTTTAAATATAGATATTAGATGGTTTTGGGGGTCAAATAATTTATAAATATCATAGTGAATTCAACACTAAAAATCGAAAAATAAAATTTTTATAAAAAAATTGAACCGACTTCTAAAAGTGCGCTGAAAAATAACTAGAAATTTTCATGTGAAATTGAAATTTTTGAAGTCGGCGCCAAATTGTTTCTAAATGAAATAAATAACTACTAATATATACCAATTTTGGTAAGAAAGCAATTACAAATAAAGTATTTTTAATCGGTTTATACGAATCACATTTTGTCAGGTATTAGTTTGGCGCCGACTTCAAAAATTTCAATTTCATATAAAAATTTCTAGTTATTTTTCACTTTTTAGCGCACTTTTAGAAGTCGGTTCAATTTTTTTAATAAAAATTTTATGTTATTGTACTTACATCGTGGACTACAATCGCTAATGACATATGGTTTGTTTATGCATAGTATAATAGTCAATTTCGTTGACACAGCTGTATTTTAAAGTTTATTTGTGTTATGTTTACAATTTTTGACTGATATTTAATATGGCTATTTCAGCAAAGAAACAAAAGTGCAAGATAGTAAGTGTATCAGAGAATTTCAAACTTGGCGGACTGAGAAATATGGCATGATTAGTAAAGGTGACAAAGCGGTGTGTGTTTTATGTTCTGGAACAGTGGTATATAGAACATCGTCTGTAGAGAGGCATTTTGAAACAAATCACAAATCCGTTAGTCAAAAAAACAAACGAGAGCAAAATAAATTAATTGAAAGTGCAATGAAAGACAGAAATGAACAGTCGACGTCTATTAATAAATATGTTGGCAAAATACGAGCGCGGCAAGTTACTCGGCTGCAAATGTCATTGTTCGGCATAGTAAACCGTTTTAAGAGGGAGAGTTTTTGAAGGAAGCCTGGTTAGCATGCGCACCCTTACTTTTTAATGATTTCGATAATAAAGATAACATAATTCAGCGCATCAAAGATACTCCTCTATCTAGAAACACAATAAAAGAAAGAATCCTAAAACTGGCCGAACATGTAACAGATCAACAAAAATAGACATTAACCCCGCTTCTTTTATATCGCTGCGTCTTGACGAGAGCACTGACGTCACTAAATCTGCACGTTTAGCTGTTTTTGCTCGATATTGCGTAAGAAACGTCATTAGGGAAGAATTAATTGCGATAATATCGTTGCTAACAACTACAAAGGGCACAGATATTTGTACGACTGTTAAAAATTCGCTTGCTGAGAAAGAAATTAATTTGAAAAAAATTGTTTCGGTAACAACTGATGGTGCTCCAAGTATGGTGGGCAAAAAAAATGGTTTTACAAGTTTGTTTTAAACAGATGTAGGACATTTGATTTTTCACTTCCACTGCATCATTCACCAATAAGCCTTGTGTGCTAAGAGTAGTTTAACATCTCTTGATAATGTAATAGCGGTAGTTATAAAAATAATCAACCTGATTTCGTCGCAGGCTTTAAATAAGCGAAAGTTTGATGATCTGTTGGATGAAGTCAACTCAGTGTAAAATGGCTTACTGATGTATAATAATCTTCGCTGGTTGAGCCGCGGGAACGTACTTCAAAGATTTGTTGGTTGCTTGGAAAAAATCAGACATGGGGAAAAAATTGAACAATACCCAGAATTATTGGACGTTATGTGGCTTTCAAAATTAATGTTTTTTACAGACATATGCTAACGTTTCAATGAATTGAATGTGAGGTTTCAAGGCACAAATAAATCAATTATTGTCATGATAGATCTTATTCGCGCTTTTGACACTAAACTGTATGTTTTCAGAAACGATATTATTACAAGTATTTTGCAAAGTTAAAAAAAAATATATCATCGATTTAGATGTACGTGAAAAACTAGGCGAAAAAGAGTTACTGAAGAATTTATTTCTGTAATTGATTCTTCAATCAAGGAATCTTCAGCGAGATTTTTTCAGTTCAAAGAATTATCGGAAACACTCAAGTTTATTATGTATCCTGATCTGACTTCATCTGTCCCAATTCGATTGGTTGGAAATTGAAGAATTTCAAATGCAGCTGATTGATTTCCAGTCTAGTTCAGTATGGATTCAAAAATGTATTGAAACAAGGAAAGAGTTGGAATTAATTGAAACAGAAAGATTGACAAGCAATATAAGTAAAAATGCCAATAACAAAATTTTGAAAACATGGAATTCGTTACCAGACACATTTAACTGTTTAAAGAAGTTGTCTCGTGCTATTTTAACCATATTTTCGTCTATCTATGCCTGCAAGTCATTATTTTCCGAGATGAACAACATTAAAGACTCTCTTAGATACCGTTTGACAGATGACTCCAGTGCAGAATGCATTCTGCTCAAAGTAAAATTTTATAACCCTAACATAAGTTATTTGTTATCTCATTTGCAAAAAAAAAGCCACTCTAATGTTACTATAATTTGAATTACACGTATAACTGAGACATTGCAATAGGTTTTTTTTTTTAGTAAATAACGAATTTTAAGTTGATAGTATTTAGTATTATTATTTTCCCAATAATAACGAAGTTAAAATTATTTGAAGGCACGTCTATGGCCTCATTAAACATTTCTTTAACAAAATGGTATGTTGATATATAAAGGTTCGCCGTCCCTGGGTACTACCGGTATTTTATGTTTTTTTTACCCATCGAAAACTGGGGTAACTATGTCTCTTAAAATCCTTAAAAGTTCTTTAAGGTAAGCGTTTAAATATTGTCAGAGATCATAAAAACAGACAAAGTGATGTGTTGGTCTAAATTAACAAAATTTTACAAATTATTAACTCATGTTTAATTGTAATTTAAAATTAGTTCATACATACTGTCGGATTGTCTGCTTAATTTGGCCTCTAGATCCCAAGTGGGCTGTAATACGAGATGTTGGTGTATACGTTGCTGGGCGGATCTTGCAGATTATTTCTATGCATGTTAAATGACAGTTTGGAAAACAAGACACGATTGGAACGAGTTTTAAAATTTGCAATTAATTGCAGACCGTTTAATAAAAATTAGTAGTCAATTTTATAAAAAGTGGCCGCAAAATAACCCTGAAATTCGCATGTTTTTGGGTAGTTGTTTACGAATATAGGAAAAATGCAGTCGAAATTATGTTCATATCATATTAATTCTTGAGCAATCCTAAGATGAATGTGACTTTTTTATTTGTCGAAATAGTTCAATATCACCCCTGGTTAGGGGTTGGAGATAATTAAAAAATGCCAATATCTAAAAAAATTGAGAAACACATAATTATTGTTAAAAATCGTATTTGATATAAATGACTTGCAAAAACGATACAATCAAAGATATCAATCTTGCAATACTTTTCTCATCAAAATAATATCAGCTATGGGGTAGCTTCAAAGACTATGCCAAACATGTTGTGTTATTGTCTTTTATAAATAAAACCTAGAAGTTCATAGAACCTATAGAAGTTTTAATCCCCAGTTTAGGGTTTAAAACTATTTGGTAGTAGCTAACTATCTACTACAATTTACATGTTTATTACCTAAATATTTGTATTACTCCGCGCTTGAAGCTGGTTTTATTACAATTCAGAGATAATTACAATTTTATCCTATTTTAGAAGTGGTTTTGTGTTAAATATAATTATTTTGGGAGTGTGCGAGTTTTTTAACATCAGACTTGGACTCAGTGTCTTAAACTACATGTGAAGTTCATAGCTGAACTTGCTAATTTTAAAATCTTAGCTGAGCCAGAGGATACTATTTTGATTCTAATAGCATTGTAAGGTTGATATCTTTGATTTCATCATTTTTGCAAGAAATTTATGTAAAATACCATTCTTAACTATAGTACTGCGTTTCTTATAATTTTTTAAATATTGGTCTTTTGGTAGTTTTGCAATTTTTTCGAAAATCAAAAAGTTATGCTCATTTTAGGATTTCCCAAGGATTAACATGATATGAATAGTTTTGACTACCTTGTTTCTTTATCCGTAATTGACTACCAAAAAAACAGGCGATTTTTGTGATCACTCTCTATAAAAACCACTGTGAACTCACTTAAAATTGCATTGAAATGATCATAATGGACCACAAGTAAGGCGTCTGTCCTTGTCAGGTGTCCACGTAATTAATCCTCTGTCGTGGTAAACTCATGCTCAAGTGATGAGACCTGACTTTCTTACTGATTAGCGCTCAAATCCGACAGAGAAACAAACACAAAAAATAGAATATAATCTACAGCTGAATTCATATACGTCCACGAAATGAAGAACTAACTCTTTCTAAAAACACATTCTATTCAAAGTTCTCTTAAGCCATTCGAAACCTATAAACAACAAGAAAAACAAAAATAACTCCTTTGTTATAGTTGAATGAAATCGGTTTTATTTTCTCTTAATTTAAAGAAATACCGCACCTTAAAAAAAGTTGGAACACGTATTTCAATTCTTTTTAATTTTTTACCACTATCAGTGGTATTCTTTCAATTTTACAATTTTTCTCAGTGTTGTATAACCGATCGCGAGAAAAGCACGGTCACGAAAATAGACCTTTCAACTTCAAAAGCACCGCCAGAATTGTCGTATCTATAAGATGACAAAAACTGAAACAGTACTAAATATTACTGAAGTGAGAATACGTATTAAGATCACTCTATAATCCGAATAGTAAATAAATACAATCCTTTCTTAGCATATGGAATGCAGGATATGAAATGGCATGGGTTGGGTTTCTAGAAAAGAAAAAGAAGAGAATATCAGAACAAGCATATTTTATTGCTGTGTCGCATTCCAGAATCCGGATTCTGTATTTCAGCAGAGAATTCGTATCAATTCGTATCAGCAGACAGTGATGCAAAATACGGATTATTAATAGTTGCAACATTACTATATGTACTAAGTTTCGGGTTAGAAGTGGACGTTTGATATATAAAATCGTGAGATTAACCTCGCCTGATGAATAGTCTGATGCTATCATATTTAGTGACATTTCTGGTTCATTGGTTAGATAAGCTAAAGTCTCATTATCATACGGCTTCTTAGATACTAATTTAATATACCGTATTTCTTCAACTTAGAGTACATCAAGATACTTTGTACGACTTAATGAAGTTTCGTAACGGAGTTTAAGCCATTTCTTTATCTTTCGTATTGTTTTTAATAATTCAGTTTATTTTTCTTAACTTTTCGCTACTCATATCTTTTTTCAAGAACTTTGAACAATGAGATGATCAACCCCTGGAGATTCATAAAAAGGAAGAGGAAAGTTTTTTACACAATGGGTGTGCTTTGTATCCCGATTTATCATTTTTGCCTTGCTAATTCACACACAGTCTTCGGCTTGTTAGCTTAGGTAGTTTGATGCTCGTAACATGTCGTTTTTAGTCACACTAATACCACACACTTCTCAGCAAGCAAGACACTGAGTTTAAGAATTTTCTAACTTAAAATATAAACATGTTGATCATTTTATCAGGAAAACATTTTCTTTTTAAAAATCCATAAAATCATACTAGTTTTATGATTTTCCCAGTAATTTTGTTTTGCTATTTAATTACGAAAATATTTTAAATATTAAATAACTAAATAATTATTTTACTGCGTAGGAAAAAAATTCCGGTTTTAAATTGAATTGTTCGTTGGAACTATAGACGTGTGTAATAGTTTAATCGAAAATGGGTGAAGTACCGATTACAAGATTTCATTCATGTTAGTTCATAGAATCGTTGAAAAAACAAAACTCTGACAAAGCTGGCGAATTTTGAATCTTAAAATTATACATCTAGAATTTTTTACTACAAAAACAATGTGAATATTTTTTATATTGCTGTATTGTTTAAAAATTCATAAAATCGTACAAAATTTTTAATTTTTCAAATAATTTTGTTGTTCTATTAGAATTTGCATTTGAAATATTTACTACAAGAATCTAGCATACTGATAATTTTATCGTGCACTCCAATATGAATGCCTCAAACACTGTTACATTTCAGTTCAATAGATTTGTGTTCAACCTCACATCACAAAAGCTGTGGCATTCAAAGACCCAATACGTAGTCATGATTAGGCACTGAATACAGTGCGGCTGATTATCGAATTAGCTCAAGTACACCAAGATATAATTTTGGCGTCTGGTAATTTTCAATATTGATAAAATAAATTAAAATTAGAAAATATGCATTTGTTTATTTATTTATTAACTGAAACTTCATGTACAGAGTTTCTAACAAATACTAGTTCTCATTTACTGGTAATAAAACTTAAAATAGGTATTATACAACACATAAATCGTGAGAATTAGAGAACAGGTAGTATTAGATAAAAGTAGAAAATATCACATAAGCTATTCCATATTGCTTAAGATAGTTTTAAAATTAATTTTGAATTTTACCTAGAAAAACATGAAAAAAAGTGTAGTATTATTTTTGTTAAAATTACATTATAGTTTCATTATACCTCTATCTGAGTGAACACGCGATAAAGTTGTAAAAGTGTACACAGAAGAGATCACTATGTTAAAATCTAATTTTCATAAAAGATAATCACAATCAACATATCTCTCTAGCAGTGAAAACATCAAAGGCGTATCTAAATAAAAACGTCTGGATTTTAATAAGTCCATATTTAGATAATTATTAATTAGTGAATAAGCACAGTGATAACCAGAAAAATGAATATTTATCCAGCTAGCATAAAATTTTGTCTACTTTCAATAGCGTATAAATTTACATGGAAAAAAGGGGAACAAACCTTGCGGGTATACCTCAAAATGGATCTCATAAATAAACAGTACAAGTTATAGGTTTCAGATGGAAAATCTTTATAACTTCTATATAAATACAAGTTTTTTACGTCAATTTTCCTTAATCGAATATGGCTTATGGCTGTAAGGCTCTGAATAGCAGTATATATAGGCCCATAGATTCCTCTACCCTGAACACTAGCTACGTTATTGATATTGTAGTGATACCAGAAATGTTAAAGAGAACTAGAAAATCATATGCAATAACATTTACTAATGCTGAGACTAAGTCCATTTATCGGTGGTCAATATAACAGCTTATCAATATCATTCTGTAGATGAATACAATTCTCTAACGACTTTATCGGTCTGAAATGTTTTAAATAATCAGCAAACTTGAGAAAACCAAAATGATTAACAAAATTTACTTTATTGTTAACAAACAAAATGTCTCCATAATGTGGCTCTTTCGCTACTGATTAAACAATAATCTTTATGGAAAGACAATTGCACATTCTAAACATATAAAATTATCCAACGAGAAAAGTTCGTATTCATTTATACTGCGAATTTGGTCATAAGCAATCATTGATTTACTTTCGAGAAATCTGTATAAATACTGTCAATTTGAAGATTGTTCTCAAGTCTATTTAACAAATAGTTCTGATTTGACGATATGTCTGAGGAAATCAGAACGATCAATAAAGTTGATTATATTACTAACGCAATTGTCAGAAAACTGCGTATTCATCCTTCAAGTTATTACTGAAATTCCATGCCGAGACTTTAATCACAAGCAATTTATAATCTTCTCTGTTGAATGACTTTGAAAAATCAATATGAACACTATCAATCTAAAGATGGTCTCCACAGATAATTTTGAGAGGTCAGTAAGTTTGTTAACATTGACATATACATGCAAAACTCATGTTGTTCAGACATTTTAGTACACTTATATTTCGATGGTTAAGGGTATGTTACATGATAATTGAAAATGTTAGGAATAGCTGGTTTGTATCATATACTCCTGTTATTTGCCAAATTATTTCTCTTCTCCAAATTTATTATTGGGCTTTACGCAGTGGTGGCTTTTCCTTAGATTTGCAGGTTTGCACAGCCCCCCAAAAAATTGTAAATTAAAATAAAACATATTAATGAATATAGATACAAATAGCTTTTTGATTTCTACTAATAATTTAATGAATAAATTTAAATCAATTTTTTACCTAGAGTATACGTGAACAACAGACAATTATTGAGATAATTTAACTTACTTGGCTTAAATATTATTAATAATTTGTCTGTATTACAGTATTATGTCTGGAAACGTTATCGCTTTGCTGGTTTGCAATTCCAATGCAATCCAAGGTAATCCATTGGAATGCATATTGAGTTGCCTATTTAAGACTAAAATTAATTCCGTCTCATAAGCTTCATGTAGGTTGCAAGTCGACTGCAAACCTGTGTATAGTTTGCCGGTCGATTTTGTAGTCGTAGATGTTTTAGTTTGTTCTGCGGTACTCTATTGTATTTTTTACGTTTTGCGTTTTGGTTTTATAAAAACAAAAATGAATTCCGTTCAGAGCTTAATTATACAGCCATTCTGTGGTCGAACATTAAGTGGAAAGGCTGAAATAAATAGGCTTTGAAGGCCTACTCCTAATTTGAAAATTGAACAATCCCTGTCTAGCAAAAAAAAGGACTTTTACTAGGATGTTTAACTCCGACCTTTATAGTAAAAATATGTGGCTTTGCGGTTGTGAAATTAAAAATTTTCTGTTTCATTTTCCTTGTTTATTATTTAGAGGAGAAACTTCTTAGACAAAATTAGGTTTTACAGACAAATCATTCCAGAGACTGCTTTAAAAAGCATATTTTGTCGGCATAACATATGAGAAATGTTTTGCAATATTTACTTTTCGGACTGCTAACGTAGCTGCTTAATTACGCAGAGCTTATCGAAGAGATATTGAACTGCACAATGAAAAAGTGAGACATAATCGATATGTTTTAAACATTATAATTAATTATGTGCATTTCTGTGAAACTTTCAAACTCGCGTTATGAGCACATGATAAGTCTACGCCTTCCTCTAATCCCAGGGTTTCTCGAGGTCTAGTTGATTTAATGCTGAGATAGACGGTGCTCTAAAATAAAATTTAAAAAAAGCATTGGTACTTAAGGCTCCGTCAAAAACCGTTTAAAATTAAATTTTACAAGCAATGTTTATTGTATGTCAAGAGGAAATTTCTAAAAAAATGAAAGAAGCTGATTATTTGTCTATGACGAAACTAGTGTCGTATCAAATATCTTTCAACTGGCTATTTTCTTTAGATACATTGTATCGGGCAAGCTGCGTTTTGGGATTTTTTAGTGCCTTTAGAACACGACGCGAAAACTTTGTCTTCTGTTATACTTCAAGAACTTGAAAAACTAATTCCTCCAGTTGATTTGTTATTTGGTAAGACAAGACAAATTGATGCTGTTATCGCAAATAAAGATGTATTATCATTTGAATTAAAATTAACAGAAAATAGTATTAATATTACTTTAAACGACGTTGAGCCATCTCCATCTACTTCAAATCGAAGTAAGCTTGATAATTCCGCGCATTTTTCTCTGCAAGCAAAAGAAGTTTGTGATACAATTATTTGTCAAGCAAAAGAATGATTTAACTATACAAATCAATTGGTAGCAGCCAGTTTTTTTTTTTGGAACAGTATGTCGAATGTAGCATATGTTTTCCTGAATAAAAATTTAAGGATACGATTAAAATTTACCCCTTTTTTATTGAACCAAAACTCCGTATAGAACTAACCGTCATATATGAAATTGAAAATTTGAGATCAATTTTGGGATTTCTGGTACTTTATGACTATCTTTCACAAAACATCGAGCTAGGTGAAACGTTTAGTGAAGCAGAAGCTTTTCTACGTTCAAATGGATACAAACGATTTTATGGAATACTAGGGGTCAAGAAAGACTTTCTGCTTTGGCAGTGCTGTCTAAAGAAAGGGATCTTATCGAAAGCATACCTGATTTCAATCAGCGAGTTATTGATAACTTTGCTAATACCAAAGAGCGGCGTATTGATTTTGTTTATAAATAATTCACACAGTAAGTTATACATAAATTTTGTTTGATTGCTATATTTTTAAAATTTACTATCTTCTTTATGTTTAGTTATTTAAAATATACTCTTTTGTTGCATATTAACTCAATTTTTAAACAATTTTATACATATCTATGTTTTTAATGTACCATTGAAACTGCAATCCATACTTTTTTAATGCACCAGCCGCCACTGGCCCTACGAAAGAAAGTTTCAAAAAATCAGTAGAAATCACATTCGCAACAGACAAATTAAAAATAAATTAAAGCAGATTTAAAGGGCATATCTAGGCTTTTAACATTAATTCAACATCGGGGTTATAATAACTTGACCTGTATCACATAACAGAATCAAATATATTAGATGCATTTACATTTAAAAAATAAACCTGAACACATTCTTTCAAGTTTTCATTAAAATCTGGTGTATCTATAAATTCTTCTTGAATAAATAGTGGAACAACAATGTGTAATATATATCCAGAATCCTTTAAATTATCACTGTGATGGTTACCTGGAGTAAGAATAACGATTTAGCTTCCTTGCGTTGCCAAAAGAAGTGCTAGAAGTTTTTCCGGCCAATCTTAAAACTATTATCAAGTGAATGAACATATTTATTACACCCTATTTTTTTTTTAGTTTCTACAATATTCCGAAGAAGTACATAAGCAATGTTTTTCTAAACAATGAATTGCTTGTGTCCACTATTATACCAGGCAGAATAATTAGAACCTTTAAAGTGCTGCAAGGTCAAAAAAAAAGATAGGATCGTTCTTATCCAAATACAAGTACCTGTCAAATTTGAAAAAACAGTTATTTAAGGATAACATCTGCATTCTAGTCATAATATTCTAGGTCGTTTCACTGAAAAATCATTATTATAGTCATAAATAGCTTAAAAATGGAAAATGTGATTATCATTGGTTACAGTTTTCACTTTATAAATTTTAATGGGAGTATTATCAATATCCCACGTCAAGGAAGACTGTGAAATCATTGAATAAGTAGCAAGATCTTTAATAACTTATGTTGCCGTAGGCCAATTGTAATCACCAAAAATCATAAAACGACTGAGTGAATTAGATCTAAGGTAATGTATGGCGTAATAGTGATCATAATAAATATTTCGGATGTCGGCAGCAGGCAGTTTCATTTAAGACATAGGAATATATTACAAAAGTGTATAAAAGAATCAGCAATATCATTTCTTTTTTCTTTGGTTGTTAAAAATATTTTATTTCAAACTTAACCATGAACGTTGTTTGAACTATCATAACTCAAAAAGTCGGTCGACATGTTATTTTCTAGGGTAAAAACGTCTTTTCTTCATGCAAAAGTTTGTTGTCAAACTCGATACGATCTCGATACGCTCTCGGTCCAGTAAAATATTCTTACAGGAGAAACCGGGAATCTATTCACACTATCGGGTTCGCGGAGATTTCGATATCGTAAATTATTTTTCATTTAAAAAAAATTATTGAAACGAGAGAGAACGAAATCCTATCGAGAGCGACACTATAGTGAGAATCAAGCCTAAATGTTTCGATTAGGTGGTATCTCTAATTGTTATCAAGTATAAACTAGTTTATACTTGATAACGATTAGAGATACAACCTAATCGAAACGTCGTAAAAATAAAAATAAAGACAATGCAAGTTCGACCACATTTTAGTCATTCTTCAACATTGTCTACAACCTTCAAACAAACCTAAATGTTTTGTTTCACAGCAGTTGCTAACATATCGAAATTCTTAACTAAGACTCAAACACAATAATTGCAGAAATAATAATCAAAGATGGGATTTATGATTTTAGCAAAAAAAAATGAATAAATGTAATAGTAAAGAAAGAAAAATTATAAAAATAGCTTTGAATATCAAACTTCTAAAAGAAGTACATTTAAGGATATTCAATGATTAACTCTACTCTAGAAGCCTGTGAAATTTCAAAATATAATTATTTAGTGTGTGAAAAAACCCTGAATTTTTTAACATTATTTATCGGGATTTTTTGCAAAAAATCAATTGTATAAGTAGTCCCAAACAATATTCAAGTTCAAGCATCAGTGATCTAAAACTTAATTTTTAATATACCCCAAGTTCAGATATAGAAAAAATGATAAAATGATAATATATATATATATTATATATATATATATATATATATATATATATATATATATATATATATGAAGCAAATTGCGATCAGTAAATGCAAACTTCGTTCCAATCATATCCTTTCCGTGTTAGAGGTTGCACAGTGAATAAATTGAGACAAAACACAATCCATCCTATTTCACCACCATCGAGATGATGGCCCACCTGTATCACCATACCGAGAAGAAAGTCAAAACTTACCCTCCCCGCCACAGTGATACGGCAGAGGTACATGTTTCGTCTCTACTAGACTCATCAGGGTACCGACATGCAGACATAGACAGGTTGATGACTGCTGCAATGGAATGAGAAACTGTGCAACAACGCCTTATATTGTAATGTATATTTTGTCATTTCGGGGTGTCATTCGAGGAGGTTTGGAAGAGAATCGGTAAAGAAGAGGCCCGTATCACTGATCAATGTAGAAAGGTTAAAACGTTGACAGAAGTTGGCAAAAAAAATTGACAATTCAATTAATATTTGTGAATTGCATATTATTGATAATCGCATATTTTATCTTTTAAAAAATTTTCATATACTGATAATATAACTCAAAATATTTTCTTGCGACCTTTCATGTACTTTTCTTCACTTGACATATGTTGAAAATAACATATTTTTATTTAAAGTTTCCTGCACTTTATGCTTTCATCCCATGCCTCCCCTGTTTCCGCAACCCTCCTATAACATTTTTAGGAAAAAATGTATTTCAAAAACAAAATATTTTTTTGAATTTGGCTCCCCAAAATAAATCTATTCCAAAAAAAGAGTTAATTTTGGCGCGGTATAATTTAACAATTACTGTTGTTTCATATAGAGTAAATTTAAAACAAAAACGAAAATTGTATTTGCTCAATTTTTAGTTTGAAACGCCAAGCGGCATAAAATTGACAGCTTTGTCAGCGTGAGAAGCTCGAATCTGTCGGTGCGGTTTTTGCTCTAATATTGGATTGTTTTCGAGCATAAATTGAGATTAGAGGTTTTAGAAGTCATCAAAAACTGGCTCCAGATCGAGTTGTTGTTTTAGTTCTACTACGAACATTGGTAAAATTGTGAAATTTCGAGTACCTAATGCTCGTGCGAGCCAAGCGGATACACTATACCGTTGATGCACAATTGACATTTAGGGTTTACCGTCAAAACGATTATATTTTTGTGATGTTCGAATTTTCGGTGTTCAGTGTCCAGTTCTATTAAATGCTTAACTTTAATCCCATTACAATACTAGTTATCTAGTGATCATTTGTTTAAAAGGTGGTTTTGTTAGTGTCTAATTATTTTTGACTAACAGTTTGAACAGAATATATTGACATGTCAAAAATATATTTGATAGTTTTAATTAAAATTTCACGTCTTTTGTTTATATCTAAAAACGATATTTTAGTTCATTAGTTAACTAACAAATATTATCTGAGATTACCAAATTTTAATAAACAAAAACCAACAACACACATTTAATCCAGAGACATGATTATTTAAATTCGATTTAAAAGTAAATAGTACAATATTTTTTACTTTCTTCTAGGTTTTTAACTTCAAATACGCATATTTATATAAAATATTTTCTCTTTGTTCCAGGTGAATGAACTGTCCCACTGCGGAAACTAGACTTTGGTAAAGTATTTACTTTGAAATAAATGAAATAAATTCTCTCATCATGCTAATGTATATCCTATAATTTGATATCGAGATAATTTTTTCCCTTAGCATATATAACTTTTTTTTATTAAGGATACAACCTTTTTTTTAGTTGGGGTAAATTTAATTATCGGTAGGTAGCTTTATTTAGCATGTTAACCGGTATTTAGCAAATAATTTTAAATTTAAGCCATAGATCTCTATTTATTTTTTTTTTATCTTATACCGCAAAAGCTACAGGAATTAAATATGCAATATTACAGCTATCCAGCTTATAATTTCGCGAATGAGCTCATGTACACGAAACACAATTTTGGGGGAAATATTTTATATTTCTGCTTTGGTAATTTATGGAAAATTACTTTAATCAAAGCAAAGCTAAAATTGCCTTCAATGTATATATTATTCTAATTAAGAATGGTTGTAAGCAAGTCAAAAAATAATAATCAGTTAATTATAAAGAATAATCAAAAGTATATTTGGATGATCTATCTAGGTTAGCTATTCATTTTTGAGTTTGGTGTCCATTAATTTCTTATAATCAAATAAACTAAAATCTGAACGATAATGTGTGATAAAATTTTATTTAAATGGAACATTAATTGTTGTTTTATTATTAATGATCTCGCAAGATATTGTCAAAAACATGTTTAAGTTTTTCTTATATTTTTTTCCTATTCTTTAAGGCAAATATATGTTTTTTTAATATTTAGTCAGCAGTTGACTCTCTACACCGTGTCATCTAAATTTATCTGGTTGCTTGGGTAGGTAAATATTGTATCTCCGAAAAGTCTACATCTCAATTTATTGAGTACTTAGCAAGATACTTACAATTTCATTCTCCTCAAGATACAATGTACATACTGTGTCATACGTGAAGTCCATCTTGTAAAAATGGCTTGCTCTCTGTAGTCCCCACTACGATTCGGAGATCCTTGTTGAAATTGATCTTGTACTACTTATATGATTTTTATTAAAACTGGTGATGGACACTTGGTCAAATTTAAAATTTAGTTGGGTAATCACGTGATTATTCCTCGTTGAGTTTTATGCAACAATAACAAAACCCTTGGAAAAACCCATACTCAACGAATAATAAAATTAATAATATCTCTGTCAATGGAAGATATTCCCTGGAGACATTTAACTCATTGGTGCATATACAAAGAATATATAGTGTTATTATTTTTTTCGGGACAATACTTCTAATAGCCAAGTTACTTCTTGATGTACCCAAGTACGTTATATATACTCATCAGTACTGGATTTCATAAAACACTCGCCAATTATTCTGTTAAACATTCGTATTTAGTCAATTGAATCACTTCAATAGTACTTATTTTCCTTATCTTAATACTTTTGATCGGTACAGAATAAACAAAATTTGAAGAATTCATATAACACCTTACCATATTAGGTTTGGTTGGTTAAACAAGGTTAAAATACATATATTTAATATGTACAGTATTGCTTTAAAATTTAAAACATAGAATGCCCTCTTATCTTTTTGTGGCAGCATTTCACCGTAGACTCCTCAAACGGAATATTTTGGTAGCGTATAACCATGTCGCCCACTATTTACTTCAGTCCCATATTAGTAACTATACTATAAACCTAAATTAAATCCCATTGTAGCAAAAGCACTCTGGAAACCTGATCGTTCTTCCTGACCCTTGCAGTTTTAAGGCCAAACAACTACAGGTTATTATAGATTACCAATACTACAAATACAACTTCAAGATCCCATAAAAGCCATCGAGCTGGTTAGATCTGGTTTCTTAATTTGGAGCTCTAACATCACTAGACCAGCAAGATTAATAGCGTTAAGGTTTTAGTTAAATTAAAGAATACAAGTTTCCCAAAACACTTAAATATATTAATAAAAATAAATAAGTAAATAAGAAATTATTTACAATGTGAAACTTATAATTAATGTTTCGAATTAATTTAACGTACTTAAAATATAAGCTCTTCTAGGCCCTCATGATAACTCAGTTAATGAAATTTGATCAGATAATACGTATAAATAACTTTCTATAATATTAATCAAGAAAAGAATAAAAACACAAAATACAGATGTTTAAATTATTTTAAAAAATTAGCTCGAAAGTAGCCCTTTTTCACGAGTCGCATAAAACAGAATTTTCCCTTAACTTTCAAACAGATAAATCAAAAATAAAAACCTTCCAAAACACAACGGATATACGCGCCGCGTAGTTTTCTATAGAAAATTTCAAAACGTACCGCCAAACCTGCATTTCTCAGAACCCCCGCCGATTCCCGCTGGTACTTGTATCGCCTTCATGGAACCCCGTAAAGGTAAATTTTATTCTCTAATATTTCGGTCTTCTCATCCGTAGAATGCGTCAGCCATCCTATACTAGATAGTTATTTCCTGAATTGATCTTAGTGTGAGCACCTTAATTTTATTTTTTATACATGAGGAATAATAAATCTAACCCACGTCTTCCTATAACGAACACAATTGATAATAACTGGAAAAAAGCCAATTACTCTATTTACCAATTTTGGTATTGTCTAAGTCATTCTTTCTTCCAAAAAGGAAAAACAGTCATAATACGAATTCTTTGTACATGTAATCAAACGTATATATTGCTGTATAGTGGTTTTAGGTGATTATCCTTCTGCTTCCTAATAACGGGAAAATTGTTCAATTTAACAACCATTCTATCGGCGTTTAAGCCATATGGTGCTAAATCAATGTTTGAATTAATCTTTAACCATTTTCATAATTGTATATATATATATATATATATATATATATATATATATAATTGTATATATATATATATATATATATATATATATATATAATATATATATATATATATATATATATATAATATCTTTGTTTTCTTAAACCATCTATATTTATTTTTCTGAAATTTCTTGGGTATGAGGTTTTTTGTTTTTAAAACAATCTAATCAAAATTTGACATTTCGCCCATTTTTTTTGGGCTTTATCAAAAATATATTGTCAGTCAGTCTATGGATAAAATCTACAAAGAAAAACAGAACAATCAGCCATCACTGAAACAATCAAATACACTCAAAATAGACATACATATTTTACAACTAACACACTGTACAATATTAAAAACGTAAATTTAAAATTCTTTGCTAGATACGTACCCGTTGTAGCTGTGCCATATATAACTTAACTAAGAGTATACATTGCCAGTATGAAGGAATTTGGTGTTATCAGTAAAAGTTTTTTTTAATATATTTTTATTAATTATTTGTGGAGCAATTATTATATTATTAAAGAATCAGATATTTTTTTGGTATTTTAGTATTGTACTTGTTATAATTTTTAATGCAGTTTTTAATTAATTAGGTTATTATAAATTTGGCTGAGATTTTTTATATCTTGTTTGTCATTTACGACATGTTTTTCTTTTTTAATGTAAATCATCTCCTTAATAAGCAGTTTGCGGTAGTTTTGGTCCTGGGCTAATATCTGTGTATTTGCAAAATCAAATTCATGTTTTTGAGATGATTCGTGCTTATGTAACGCAGTTGAAGCATTTTTGGTGTACTTGTGACCATTCAGTCTACTATCCAAATATTGCGTTGTCATACCTATGTATTTTTTTGGGCAGTTTAGACAAGGTACAGAGTATATTAAATTTGATTTCTTTTTGGTTGCTACTTTGCTTTTTAATGGAGTGAAAAGTGAAGACAAAAGATTCTGAGATTTGTGGCATACAACAATGTCGTGTTTTTTTAAGGTGTATTTTATTTTTTCTGAAAGTCCTTGGGTGTACGGCATAGCTATGTATTTTTTGTTACCATCTGGGTTCGTTAATTTGTCTATATTACTAGTATTATAAAATTTATGAATTCGTTGTTTAATAATTTTATTAATTTGATATTCTAGAAAGTTATTTTCAATCAGAATCCTTTTGACTTTCTTAAGTGTCTCGGCTCGATATTCAGGAGACGTTAAAGTTAGTGCTCTGTCTGTTAGACCAATGACAACGCTGTTCTTTTGAGATAGGGGATGGTGTGAATTGTAGTTCAAATATCGACCAGACCATGTTTCTTTTGTATACCACTTCGTCTTAAGACATTCATCAACATTGTTTCTTATTATCGTTAAGTCCAAAAAGTTAATCCTACTGTTTTGTTCGATTTCTGATGTAAATTGTAATTTGGGGTGAAAGTTATTGAAGCAATCTAAAATGTCTTGTACATGGATTTCTGGAACGGCAGTAAGGCAATCATCAACATACCTTTTGAAAAAGGTCATAGGGATATTAGTATTATTTAAAACGGTTTCTTCCAAATACTCCATTACAAGTTGTGCAACTGTGGAAGAGATGGGTGATCCCATGGCACAGCCATCTAATTGTTGGTAAAAAGTATTTTGGTATTGGAAGTAATTATTAGTTAATGTTAGATTTATAGATTCTATAAAAAGATCTTGATTAAGGCTGGTATGTTCCTTTAAAATTTCCCACTTTTCTTTTATTATTTGATTTAAAAGTTCGTTCGGTATATTGGTATATAATGATACTACGTCAAGAGAAAGTAAACTATAATTATTTGGAATTTTTGTTCTGTTGATGAATTCCTTAAAACTAAAAGAGTCCCTTATATAATACTCATTTTTACAAGTAATTTTTGATAAACAATTACTAAGATATTTAGATAATTTGTAGAACGGTGATTGTATGCACGAGACTATGGGTCTAAGTGGAATGCCTGGTTTATGTAATTTAGGCAGTCCGTAGATCTTCGGTGCAACTGCGTTATGTATTAATAATTTTTTGCCTTCCGTTTCAGACATGAGTTTTTTGGATATCATTTTCTTGATCAAGGTATTATTTTTTAATTGAAAAGTGTTAGTAGGATCATTGCGAAGTTTCTTGTATGTTAGGTTGTCAGATAGTAAATTATTTAATTTTAAGTTGTAGTCCTTTGTGTTCATAACTACAGTTTTATTTGTTTTGTCTGGTTTTAAAATGGTTATATCGGGATTATCTTTAATAAATTGTTTTGCTCTATTTAGTTGCTTGGAAATTTTTTTCTGGAAGGTATTTTGTTTTTGATTTTTATGTTTCAATTTAATTTTATGATTTGTAATTATATTTACAATATCAGCGCGTATGGTATCTTTAATTTCAGTGGGTTTGTCATGTATGGCAGATTCTAAACATGCTATATATTCAGTTGTTGGGAGTTGTTTTTCAGTTACCACTGGTAATGCGAATTTATCACCCAAAGCCAAAACCTCCGCAACATCCTGTGGAATTTGCCTATCAGAGATATTTTCTAACCAATCAGAAGTTTTACATTTGTCATTATTATTATTATTAGTATTTGAAACAAGCTTAGATATTTTATTTTGATTTTTAAGTTTTATATAATTAAAAATTTTTTCATATTTTAAAGTTTCATATTCTAAAAATTTCGTAAAAATCTCTAAAGGTATTTCATTTTTTATTTTTTGTGTAAGTGTGTTTCTTTGAAAATTTAAGGAATTTATACTCTTAGTAGTTTCAGTGACACATAAATCTAAAATTTTTTGTTTAGTACTATTTATAATATATTTAAACTTATTTTTAAGGTACGTACCTGCAAAATGTATATTTGACACTTTAAAATTTAAAAACACAGGAAAAACATTCAAATGTTTGCATCTTAACAGGAAGATTCTTCTGTTCTTCTGCTTTGCCAGTTTACTGCAAGTTTTAGAGAATGTTTTCATAGTTTCCGCATATTGTATTCCATAGGTTTCTCTTATTGCTGTCAGGAACGTTCGGTTAGGTGTTGTTTGCATTTTTCACCCATGCAATTCTTTATAATATCTTTGTTTTCTTAAACCATCTATATTTATTTTTCTGAAATTTCTTGGGTATGAGGTTTTTTGTTTTTAAAACAATCTAATCAAAATTTGACGTTTCGCCCATTTTTTTTGGGCTTTATCAAAAATATATTGTCAGTCAGTCTATGGATAAAATCTACAAAGAAAAACAGAACAATCAGCCATCACTGAAACAATCAAATACACTCAAAATAGACATACATATTTTACAACTAACACACTGTACAATATTAAAAACGTAAATTTAAAATTCTTTGCTAGATACGTACCCGTTGTAGCTGTGCCATATATAACTCAACTAAGAGTATACATTGCCAGTATGAAGGAATTTGATGTTATCAGTAAAAGTTTTTTTTAATATATTTTTATTAATTATTTGTGGAGCAATTATTATATTATTAAAGAATCAGATATTTTTTTGGTATTTTAGTATTGTACTTGTTATAATTTTTAATGCAGTTTTTAATTAATTAGGTTATTATAAATTTGGCTGAGATTTTTTATATCTTGTTTGTCATTTACGACATGTTTTTCTTTTTTAATGTAAATCATCTCCTTAATAAGCAGTTTGCGGTAGTTTTGGTCCTGGGCTAATATCTGTGTATTTGCAAAATCAAATTCATGTTTTTGAGATGATTCGTGCTTATGTAACGCAGTTGAAGCATTTTTGGTGTACTTGTGACCATTCAGTCTACTATCCAAATATTGCGTTGTCATACCTATGTATTTTTTTGGGCAGTTTAGACAAGGTACAGAGTATATTAAATTTGATTTCTTTTTGGTTGCTACTTTGCTTTTTAATGGAGTGAAAAGTGAAGACAAAAGATTCTGAGATTTGTGGCATACAACAATGTCGTGTTTTTTTAAGGTGTATTTTATTTTTTCTGAAAGTCCTTGGGTGTACGGCATAGCTATGTATTTTTTGTTACCATCTGGGTTCGTTAATTTGTCTATATTACTAGTATTATAAAATTTATGAATTCGTTGTTTAATAATTTTATTAATTTGATATTCTAGAAAGTTATTTTCAATCAGAATCCTTTTGACTTTCTTAAGTGTCTCGGCTCGATATTCAGGAGACGTTAAAGTTAGTGCTCTGTCTGTTAGACCAATGACAACGCTGTTCTTTTGAGATAGGGGATGGTGTGAATTGTAGTTCAAATATCGACCAGACCATGTTTCTTTTGTATACCACTTCGTCTTAAGACATTCATCAACATTGTTTCTTATTATCGTTAAGTCCAAAAAGTTAATCCTACTGTTTTGTTCGATTTCTGATGTAAATTGTAATTTGGGGTGAAAGTTATTGAAGCAATCTAAAATGTCTTGTACATGGATTTCTGGAACGGCAGTAAGGCAATCATCAACATACCTTTTGAAAAAGGTCATAGGGATATTAGTATTATTTAAAACGGTTTCTTCCAAATACTCCATTACAAGTTGTGCAACTGTGGAAGAGATGGGTGATCCCATGGCACAGCCATCTAATTGTTGGTAAAAAGTATTTTGGTATTGGAAGTAATTATTAGTTAATGTTAGATTTATAGATTCTATAAAAAGATCTTGATTAAGGCTGGTATGTTCCTTTAAAATTTCCCACTTTTCTTTTATTATTTGATTTAAAAGTTCGTTCGGTATATTGGTATATAATGATACTACGTCAAGAGAAAGTAAACTATAATTATTTGGAATTTTTGTTCTGTTGATGAATTCCTTAAAACTAAAAGAGTCCCTTATATAATACTCATTTTTACAAGTAATTTTTGATAAACAATTACTAAGATATTTAGATAATTTGTAGAACGGTGATTGTATGCACGAGACTATGGGTCTAAGTGGAATGCCTGGTTTATGTAATTTAGGCAGTCCGTAGATCTTCGGTGCAACTGCGTTATGTATTAATAATTTTTTGCCTTCCGTTTCAGACATGAGTTTTTTGGATATCATTTTCTTGATCAAGGTATTATTTTTTAATTGAAAAGTGTTAGTAGGATCATTGCGACGAAGTTTCTTGTATGTTAGGTTGTCAGATAGTAAATTATTTAATTTTAAGTTGTAGTCCTTTGTGTTCATAACTACAGTTTTATTTGTTTTGTCTGGTTTAAAATGGTTATATCGGGATTATCTTTAATAAATTGTTTTGCTCTATTTAGTTGCTTGGAATTTTTTTCTGGAAGGTATTTTGTTTTTGATTTTTATGTTTCAATTTAATTTTATGATTTGTAATTATATTTACAATATCAGCGCGTATGGTATCTTTAATTTCAGTGGGTTTGTCATGTATGGCAGATTCTAAACATGCTATATATTCAGTTGTTGGGAGTTGTTTTTCAGTTACCACTGGTAATGCGAATTTATCACCCAAAGCCAAACCTCCGCAACATCCTGTGGAATTTTGCCTATCAGAGATATTTTCTAACCAATCAGAAGTTTTACATTTGTCATTATTATTATTATTAGTATTTGAAACAAGCTTAGATATTTTATTTTGATTTTTAAGTTTTATATAATTAAAAATTTTTTCATATTTTAAAGTTTCATATTCTAAAAATTTCGTAAAAATCTCTAAAGGTATTTCATTTTTTATTTTTTGTGTAAGTGTGTTTCTTTGAAAATTTAAGGAATTTATACTCTTAGTAGTTTCAGTGACACATAAATCTAAAATTTTTTGTTTAGTACTATTTATAATATATTTAAACTTATTTTTAAGGTACGTACCTGCAAAATGTATATTTGACACTTTAAAATTTAAAACACAGGAAAAACATTCAAATGTTTGCATCTTAACAGGAAGATTCTTCTGTTCTTCTGCTTTGCCAGTTTACTGCAAGTTTTAGAGAATGTTTTCATAGTTTCCGCATATTGTATTCCATAGGTTTCTCTTATTGCTGTCAGGAACGTTCGGTTAGGTGTTGTTTGCATTTTTCACCCATGCAATTCTTTATAATATCTTTGTTTTCTTAAACCATCTATATTTATTTTTCTGAAATTTCTTGGGTATGAGGTTTTTTGTTTTTAAAACAATCTAATCAAAATTTGACGTTTCGCCCATTTTTTTTGGGCTTTATCAAAAATATATTGTCAGTCAGTCTATGGATAAAATCTACAAAGAAAAACAGAACAATCAGCCATCACTGAAACAATCAAATACACTCAAAATAGACATACATATTTTACAACTAACACACTGTACAATATTAAAAACGTAAATTTAAAATTCTTTGCTAGATACGTACCCGTTGTAGCTGTGCCATATATAACTCAACTAAGAGTATACATTGCCAGTATGAAGGAATTTGATGTTATCAGTAAAAGTTTTTTTTAATATATTTTTATTAATTATTTGTGGAGCAATTATTATATTATTAAAGAATCAGATATTTTTTTGGTATTTTAGTATTGTACTTGTTATAATTTTTAATGCAGTTTTTAATTAATTAGGTTATTATAAATTTGGCTGAGATTTTTTATATCTTGTTTGTCATTTACGACATGTTTTTCTTTTTTAATGTAAATCATCTCCTTAATAAGCAGTTTGCGGTAGTTTTGGTCCTGGGCTAATATCTGTGTATTTGCAAAATCAAATTCATGTTTTTGAGATGATTCGTGCTTATGTAACGCAGTTGAAGCATTTTTGGTGTACTTGTGACCATTCAGTCTACTATCCAAATATTGCGTTGTCATACCTATGTATTTTTTTGGGCAGTTTAGACAAGGTACAGAGTATATTAAATTTGATTTCTTTTTGGTTGCTACTTTGCTTTTTAATGGAGTGAAAAGTGAAGACAAAAGATTCTGAGATTTGTGGCATACAACAATGTCGTGTTTTTTTAAGGTGTATTTTATTTTTTCTGAAAGTCCTTGGGTGTACGGCATAGCTATGTATTTTTTGTTACCATCTGGGTTCGTTAATTTGTCTATATTACTAGTATTATAAAATTTATGAATTCGTTGTTTAATAATTTTATTAATTTGATATTCTAGAAAGTTATTTTCAATCAGAATCCTTTTGACTTTCTTAAGTGTCTCGGCTCGATATTCAGGAGACGTTAAAGTTAGTGCTCTGTCTGTTAGACCAATGACAACGCTGTTCTTTTGAGATAGGGGATGGTGTGAATTGTAGTTCAAATATCGACCAGACCATGTTTCTTTTGTATACCACTTCGTCTTAAGACATTCATCAACATTGTTTCTTATTATCGTTAAGTCCAAAAAGTTAATCCTACTGTTTTGTTCGATTTCTGATGTAAATTGTAATTTGGGGTGAAAGTTATTGAAGCAATCTAAAATGTCTTGTACATGGATTTCTGGAACGGCAGTAAGGCAATCATCAACATACCTTTTGAAAAAGGTCATAGGGATATTAGTATTATTTAAAACGGTTTCTTCCAAATACTCCATTACAAGTTGTGCAACTGTGGAAGAGATGGGTGATCCCATGGCACAGCCATCTAATTGTTGGTAAAAAGTATTTTGGTATTGGAAGTAATTATTAGTTAATGTTAGATTTATAGATTCTATAAAAAGATCTTGATTAAGGCTGGTATGTTCCTTTAAAATTTCCCACTTTTCTTTTATTATTTGATTTAAAAGTTCGTTCGGTATATTGGTATATAATGATACTACGTCAAGAGAAAGTAAACTATAATTATTTGGAATTTTTGTTCTGTTGATGAATTCCTTAAAACTAAAAGAGTCCCTTATATAATACTCATTTTTACAAGTAATTTTTGATAAACAATTACTAAGATATTTAGATAATTTGTAGAACGGTGATTGTATGCACGAGACTATGGGTCTAAGTGGAATGCCTGGTTTATGTAATTTAGGCAGTCCGTAGATCTTCGGTGCAACTGCGTTATGTATTAATAATTTTTTGCCTTCCGTTTCAGACATGAGTTTTTTGGATATCATTTTCTTGATCAAGGTATTATTTTTTAATTGAAAAGTGTTAGTAGGATCATTGCGAAGTTTCTTGTATGTTAGGTTGTCAGATAGTAAATTATTTAATTTTAAGTTGTAGTCCTTTGTGTTCATAACTACAGTTTTATTTGTTTTGTCTGGTTTTAAAATGGTTATATCGGGATTATCTTTAATAAATTGTTTTGCTCTATTTAGTTGCTTGGAAATTTTTTTCTGGAAGGTATTTTGTTTTTGATTTTTATGTTTCAATTTAATTTTATGATTTGTAATTATATTTACAATATCAGCGCGTATGGTATCTTTAATTTCAGTGGGTTTGTCATGTATGGCAGATTCTAAACATGCTATATATTCAGTTGTTGGGAGTTGTTTTTCAGTTACCACTGGTAATGCGAATTTATCACCCAAAGCCAAAACCTCCGCAACATCCTGTGGAATTTGCCTATCAGAGATATTTTCTAACCAATCAGAAGTTTTACATTTGTCATTATTATTATTATTAGTATTTGAAACAAGCTTAGATATTTTATTTTGATTTTTAAGTTTTATATAATTAAAAATTTTTTCATATTTTAAAGTTTCATATTCTAAAAATTTCGTAAAAATCTCTAAAGGTATTTCATTTTTTATTTTTTGTGTAAGTGTGTTTCTTTGAAAATTTAAGGAATTTATACTCTTAGTAGTTTCAGTGACACATAAATCTAAAATTTTTTGTTTAGTACTATTTATAATATATTTAAACTTATTTTTAAGGTACGTACCTGCAAAATGTATATTTGACACTTTAAAATTTAAAAACACAGGAAAAACATTCAAATGTTTGCATCTTAACAGGAAGATTCTTCTGTTCTTCTGCTTTGCCAGTTTACTGCAAGTTTTAGAGAATGTTTTCATAGTTTCCGCATATTGTATTCCATAGGTTTCTCTTATTGCTGTCAGGAACGTTCGGTTAGGTGTTGCATGTACAAGACATTTTAGATTGCTTCAATAACTTTCACCCCAAATTACAATTTACATCAGAAATCGAACAAAACAGTAGGATTAACTTTTTGGACTTAACGATAATAAGAAACAATGTTGATGAATGTCTTAAGACGAAGTGGTATACAAAAGAAACATGGTCTGGTCGATATTTGAACTACAATTCACACCATCCCCTATCTCAAAAGAACAGCGTTGTCATTGGTCTAACAGACAGAGCACTAACTTTAACGTCTCCTGAATATCGAGCCGAGACACTTAAGAAAGTCAAAAGGATTCTGATTGAAAATAACTTTCTAGAATATCAAATTAATAAAATTATTAAACAACGAATTCATAAATTTTATAATACTAGTAATATAGACAAATTAACGAACCCAGATGGTAACAAAAAATACATAGCTATGCCGTACACCCAAGGACTTTCAGAAAAAATAAAATACACCTTAAAAAAACACGACATTGTTGTATGCCACAAATCTCAGAATCTTTTGTCTTCACTTTTCACTCCATTAAAAAGCAAAGTAGCAACCAAAAAGAAATCAAATTTAATATACTCTGTACCTTGTCTAAACTGCCCAAAAAAATACATAGGTATGACAACGCAATATTTGGATAGTAGACTGAATGGTCACAAGTACACCAAAAATGCTTCAACTGCGTTACATAAGCACGAATCATCTCAAAAACATGAATTTGATTTTGCAAATACACAGATATTAGCCCAGGACCAAAACTACCGCAAACTGCTTATTAAGGAGATGATTTACATTAAAAAAGAAAAACATGTCGTAAATGACAAACAAGATATAAAAAATCTCAGCCAAATTTATAATAACCTAATTAATTAAAAACTGCATTAAAAATTATAACAAGTACAATACTAAAATACCAAAAAAATATCTGATTCTTTAATAATATAATAATTGCTCCACAAATAATTAATAAAAATATATTAAAAAAAACTTTTACTGATAACACCAAATTCCTTCATACTGGCAATGTATACTCTTAGTTGAGTTATATATGGCACAGCTACAACGGGTACGTATCTAGCAAAGAATTTTAAATTTACGTTTTTAATATTGTACAGTGTGTTAGTTGTAAAATATGTATGTCTATTTTGAGTGTATTTGATTGTTTCAGTGATGGCTGATTGTTCTGTTTTTCTTTGTAGATTTTATCCATAGACTGACTGACAATATATTTTTGATAAAGCCCAAAAAAAATGGGCGAAACGTCAAATTTTGATTAGATTGTTTTAAAAACAAAAAACCTCATACCCAAGAAATTTCAGAAAAATAAATATAGATGGTTTAAGAAAACAAAGATATTATAAAGAATTGCATGGGTGAAAAATGCAAACAACACCTAACCGAACGTTCCTGACAGCAATAAGAGAAACCTATGGAATACAATATGCGGAAACTATGAAAACATTCTCTAAAACTTGCAGTAAACTGGCAAAGCAGAAGAACAGAAGAATCTTCCTGTTAAGATGCAAACATTTGAATGTTTTTCCTGTGTTTTTAAATTTTAAAGTGTCAAATATACATTTTGCAGGTACGTACCTTAAAAATAAGTTTAAATATATTATAAATAGTACTAAACAAAAAATTTTAGATTTATGTGTCACTGAAACTACTAAGAGTATAAATTCCTTAAATTTTCAAAGAAACACACTTACACAAAAAATAAAAAATGAAATACCTTTAGAGATTTTTACGAAATTTTTAGAATATGAAACTTTAAAATATGAAAAAATTTTTAATTATATAAAACTTAAAAATCAAAATAAAATATCTAAGCTTGTTTCAAATACTAATAATAATAATAATGACAAATGTAAAACTTCTGATTGGTTAGAAAATATCTCTGATAGGCAAATTCCACAGGATGTTGCGGAGGTTTTGGCTTTGGGTGATAAATTCGCATTACCAGTGGTAACTGAAAAACAACTCCCAACAACTGAATATATAGCATGTTTAGAATCTGCCATACATGACAAACCCACTGAAATTAAAGATACCATACGCGCTGATATTGTAAATATAATTACAAATCATAAAATTAAATTGAAACATAAAAATCAAAAACAAAATACCTTCCAGAAAAAAATTTCCAAGCAACTAAATAGAGCAAAACAATTTATTAAAGATAATCCCGATATAACCATTTTAAAACCAGACAAAACAAATAAAACTGTAGTTATGAACACAAAGGACTACAACTTAAAATTAAATAATTTACTATCTGACAACCTAACATACAAGAAACTTCGCAATGATCCTACTAACACTTTTCAATTAAAAAATAATACCTTGATCAAGAAAATGATATCCAAAAAACTCATGTCTGAAACGGAAGGCAAAAAATTATTAATACATAACGCAGTTGCACCGAAGATCTACGGACTGCCTAAATTACATAAACCAGGCATTCCACTTAGACCCATAGTCTCGTGCATACAATCACCGTTCTACAAATTATCTAAATATCTTAGTAATTGTTTATCAAAAATTACTTGTAAAAATGAGTATTATATAAGGGACTCTTTTAGTTTTAAGGAATTCATCAACAAAACAAAAATTCCAAATAATTATAGTTTACTTTCTCTTGACGTAGTATCATTATATACCAATATACCGAACGAACTTTTAAATCAAATAATAAAAGAAAAGTGGGAAATTTTAAAGGAACATACCAGCCTTAATCAAGATCTTTTTATAGAATCTATAAATCTAACATTAACTAATAATTACTTCCAATACCAAAATACTTTTTACCAACAATTAGATGGCTGTGCCATGGGATCACCCATCTCTTCCACAGTTGCACAACTTGTAATGGAGTATTTGGAAGAAACCGTTTTAAATAATACTAATATCCCTATGACCTTTTTCAAAAGGTATGTTGATGATTGCCTTACTGCCGTTCCAGAAATCCATGTACAAGACATTTTAGATTGCTTCAATAACTTTCACCCCAAATTACAATTTACATCAGAAATCGAACAAAACAGTAGGATTAACTTTTTGGACTTAACGATAATAAGAAACAATGTTGATGAATGTCTTAAGACGAAGTGGTATACAAAAGAAACATGGTCTGGTCGATATTTGAACTACAATTCACACCATCCCCTATCTCAAAAGAACAGCGTTGTCATTGGTCTAACAGACAGAGCACTAACTTTAACGTCTCCTGAATATCGAGCCGAGACACTTAAGAAAGTCAAAAGGATTCTGATTGAAAATAACTTTCTAGAATATCAAATTAATAAAATTATTAAACAACGAATTCATAAATTTTATAATACTAGTAATATAGACAAATTAACGAACCCAGATGGTAACAAAAAATACATAGCTATGCCGTACACCCAAGGACTTTCAGAAAAAATAAAATACACCTTAAAAAAACACGACATTGTTGTATGCCACAAATCTCAGAATCTTTTGTCTTCACTTTTCACTCCATTAAAAAGCAAAGTAGCAACCAAAAAGAAATCAAATTTAATATACTCTGTACCTTGTCTAAACTGCCCAAAAAAATACATAGGTATGACAACGCAATATTTGGATAGTAGACTGAATGGTCACAAGTACACCAAAAATGCTTCAACTGCGTTACATAAGCACGAATCATCTCAAAAACATGAATTTGATTTTGCAAATACACAGATATTAGCCCAGGACCAAAACTACCGCAAACTGCTTATTAAGGAGATGATTTACATTAAAAAAGAAAAACATGTCGTAAATGACAAACAAGATATAAAAAATCTCAGCCAAATTTATAATAACCTAATTAATTAAAAACTGCATTAAAAATTATAACAAGTACAATACTAAAATACCAAAAAAATATCTGATTCTTTAATAATATAATAATTGCTCCACAAATAATTAATAAAAATATATTAAAAAAAACTTTTACTGATAACACCAAATTCCTTCATACTGGCAATGTATACTCTTAGTTGAGTTATATATGGCACAGCTACAACGGGTACGTATCTAGCAAAGAATTTTAAATTTACGTTTTTAATATTGTACAGTGTGTTAGTTGTAAAATATGTATGTCTATTTTGAGTGTATTTGATTGTTTCAGTGATGGCTGATTGTTCTGTTTTTCTTTGTAGATTTTATCCATAGACTGACTGACAATATATTTTTGATAAAGCCCAAAAAAAATGGGCGAAACGTCAAATTTTGATTAGATTGTTTTAAAAACAAAAAACCTCATACCCAAGAAATTTCAGAAAAATATATATATATATATATATATATATATATATATATATATATATATATATATATATATCCTTTTACTGGACTATATTTTACAATAAAGAACATTTAATAAGATTCGTCATAATTAATGCTTGTTCCAATACATTTTTGATACACTAAGTTTTAGGACCAATATTCGCAACTTAGATATGCGCAGGCGCCATATTTTAACTGTGCACGACGACGTAGAAAAGAGCTGTCTAAGATATAGCATTATTTAACAATGTTAATAATATTGATTTATCTATATATCCCCTGACTTTTAAACACAATATCAAAATGTTACTCCTCGACTCTTAGGAGTCTCTTGTTTGCTTGCTCGGCTGCCCCATTTCTGTCTCGGTCTCCTCTACTTAGCGTCGTGTGTCTTTCTTTTCTAAATTTTGGTATGTTGTTTGGCAACAGCTTTAATTTGTTTATGAAATTTTGCTTTCATCGTTTCATTTTATCTTTATTTTTCTACTTTAATTATTTAATATTTGTAGTGAAGTTTAAGTTGAACAGTATTCGATTTTGTTTAAGATTGGAAGTTTATCCTCTTCTAAGGGCCATTATAATAGGAATTGTGTTTATTATTGTTACAATAAATGAATTTTATTATTTATTTTTAATTTTTATTTTTATTTTATTACATGTAAATTTAATCTTTGTCTTTATTCTGTGAAATTTTCAAGATTTTTTCCATTTCTTGACTATCTCGTTATCTAGTGGTACTTTTGGTAGGTTCACGTTTATAAAATTTGCACTTGTATTTCTTTCCTGGAAAGCACTTTTACAATTTTCATTTTTCTTACTCTCCGATAATCACATAAAAGAATGTCGACATTTCCAAGCCAGACTTGAATTAGAAATGTATCATTCAATGCTGCCTAGCTGTCCTTCAATATGTAAATAATTACACTTTGATTACCTTTTTTTACTTCTCCAAATTATATAGAAATATAAAAATAGGATTGTAGATATCAAAAACATAAGCCCACTAGTCATAAGAGTGACACTCAAGATAAATAAAAAAATACTTTCTAAAGGTTATTCAAGCATATGCACCAACTATCGAATACACAGATGACCTGTTAGAAAACTTTTATGAAGATGTATACACCGTTCTACAAAATGGAAAATCACACTATACAATGTTGATTGGAGATTTCAATGCTAAAGTTGGTAATAAACAAGATGAAGCTGAAACTGCAGTCAGTTGCAATGAATTGGGAAGCCGAAACGAAAGAGGTGGTATACTGATAGACTTTGCTCACCACGTTGATTTATATATAATGAACACCTTTCTCAAGAAAAGAAACAGCACAAAATGGACATAGGCTAGTCCAGATGGCAAAACCAAAAACACAGTAGATTTCACAATCAGCAATAGAAAAGATTTAATCAAAGACGTAAGTGTATTGATTAGATTTTCGACATGAAACGATCACCGCATTGTAAGAGCCGAAGTAAAAATAAATATAAAGAAAGAAAGAATCAATATGGCACTGAAGAAAAATGGCAAGAAATGGGTAACTCCTGAAAATTCAGACTCGTATAAGGAATGTATTGCCTGTAATCTAAATTATGAAAATAGTACTACGATTGTACTGCCTCTACTCTAAATTATGAAAATAGTACCACGATAGATGAAATATTTGGAAACATCCAAGACTCCATAAATACAGCTATCAAAAAATACTGCCCTAAGGAAGTGAAAGAGCAAAAATTAAACCAAAGAACAAAACTTTTAATGAAGCACAACAGAGAAATGAAAGACAAGAACACACAAGAATATAGAACCCTAAACAGAGAGGTATTAAAAGAAATCAGAAAGCATAAGAGAGAACATAATACGGAAAAAATTAGTAACGTAATAGAGGAAAACAGAAATATTAAGAAACAGTACAACAGGAAGAAAGGAAATACAGAAGATCAAGGATATACATGGCAACATAGTAACATACAAAGAGGAAATTTTACACCCTATCAAACTTTTCTACCAAGAGCTTTATACATCAAACCAGCGACTGATCACAACCGACATTCCAAAAGTGCTAAATCAGGGATCGGAAGAAATTCCAGAAATAACCGAGGAAGAAATCATGAGTGCCCTGTTATAGACCACTGATGCTTGTCTTCGTTGATTTCGAGAAGGCCTTTAATTCAATAAATCAGCGTAAACTTCTAGAGGCATTAAGCGAATGTCGCGTCGATCATCGATACTCCGCAATTATCAAAAACATATATGAGAATGCCACAGCAAATGTCAGAACATCGGCAAATTAATGCACATATAGATTTAATATCGCTCGAGGGGTAAGGCAAAGTGATCCACTCTCTCCAAAGTTGTTTGTTGCATTCCTAGAGAGTATGTTGAAAAAGATAAACTGGGATTCAACAGGAATCAACATCGATGGCGAATTGGTAAATCATCTCGGTTTCGCAGACAATATTGTGTTAATAACAGAGAATATACAGGAAGCACAAAATATACTGCATACGCTAAATGATGCCTCACAAAAAGTTAGTTTGAAAATTAATTTATTAAAGACACAATATATGACAAACCTAGTAATGACTAGTCCCTTAAACATCATTGACATAAATCTAGAACAAGTGCATCTATACAAATACTTGGGATATAAGTTTATCGTAGGCGGCATTCGATAGACTCAGATATATCTTGAGATCTAATCCTCCTATATACTTGAAATGAAGGGTCTTTAACCAGTGTGTGTTGCATGTTCTCACATATGAAGCTGAGACACTTACTTTGACAAAAAAGAACATTAACAGAATACATGTCATGCAACGAGAAATGGAACAGTCAATGTTAAAAGTCACTTTTAGGGATAGAATATTCACATCAAAAGAAACCGAATAGGAGTAACAGACGCGGTAAAATCTATCTGACATCTTAGAACTGGGCAGGATACGAGGCTAGGATGACTGATGGACGGTGGAGAAAGAAACTTGTGGAATGAAGGCCAAAACATGAGGCCTAAGAAGTAGAGGACGACCTCCGTCGGTGGACAGACGACACTAAAAGAGTTGCTGGAAATGGGATACAAGTGGCACAAAATAGACAGAGATGGCTGGATTTAAGAGAGGCTTTCGTTCAGCAGTGGACCGGATAAGCAACATGATTAATAAAGTAATGTAGAAAATTAAAAAAAAAACAACAGGATCTCAACGCTATGCTTATTCGATATGTATGTAACTAATTTTATTATCTATTTTCTTAAGATCTACATCTAACATCTATTTACTGTCATCTACTAAATACTAAATTTGAATATGTGTAGGAGAGTTCACATTCAAACAGACAGTAGACTGTTTCTCTTGTACCTGCTTATTGTAACAATAGATATTATATAAAGACCGTGGATAGTGTAAAAGAAAGTAGGCTCACACTTAGAAACAGGCCAAGCATTTTCAATGAGTGGTGCTTCTCTTTCTAATGACGTAGCTAAGGACGATACTCCAAATATCCCTGTCATCTGACCGAAATTAGAATAGAATACTACTCATTGAAAACGCTTTATCTTTCTCTATGCGTAAGCCAATTTTCTTCTATAGGATTCGCAGTCTATATTAATTACTCTTATGTCTATGATTGTAACGAAGAACCAAAAGAGTTTCGATATACCCATGTAGAAATATTGTTTTGATGAGTCCTTATAGAAATATTATACCGATGGATCATCATTGTTTAGTCACATTTATGTAATTTCTAGATTTATTTCTTGTATATTTTAGTATATTCTTTAGGTATATAAATAGGGAATGAGTTTAATAAGTTTATATTTGAATGTGAAAATGTTAAAAAGTAATTATTTTTAGGGTTGTCATTTAGTAGTGAAAAATGTTGTATTTTATTCGAATCCAGTAAGAAAATAAAAAGAGAAAAGTGTAAGATTATTAAATATATATCAATATATAGTCTATAACGCGATATTAAGGTATTTTTGAAAATTTTTACAATATCTACTTTTATTTCATTGTCGTGATCTCAACTAAACAATAATTTTCTTCATTTGCCTTGTGAAAAAATTGTAAATCTTTGAACTTTCCGCCATCCTAATTAGAGAGTATCATACATCAATGCATTAGAGTTAGAGATTTATGTTTAAACCTAAAAAGCAAAAACTTTAGAGTTCAAAGTTGCAATATATAACATTTGGATTAAGCATCAGTATAGCCTAATTAGTGAATCACCTCACGTACATTCGGATACAATTTCAATGGAAAAATGAGACGTTTCCGCATTGCCCATTTATAGAAAATTGCTTTTAACCACAGTTAAGCTGACTAAAATTGCACTTGAAGTGTAATCAAGTCTTTGTTTTAAAGCCTATAATCCTGACACGTCGAGAGGCTTATCAGAGCGTCGAGAGGGCAGAAAATACAAGTTTAATGGCTGATAATTTGGTTTAGCCACTATTTTGGCATTAATTATGGAGCTAATTGCAATTGAAACAGTGGCGTATGATTGATATTCTGTTATCTGATACAAGATGTAATTTGCAACGATGTATAGATGTTGTGGTATGTAATTCGTATTGTGGTATGGGTTTTAACTCTATTAGTCACAGGTGCCACTATAGTGGTGTCTTTTTTTCCATTCTTTTTTTTAAATTTTTGTTTGTATTCTGTGCACACTCCCACAGTTTTTTGCATTTTCAGGTGGTTAAGTGTTTCAACTTCATATTTTGCAAATTTGGAAATGTTGATAAATGCTACAAATAAATACATGTGATAAAAATCTTATTTTCGTGAATTTAATTTGATAGCGTGGAAATTAGCACACATTAAGAATCTTTGGTATTTATGTTTCAAATGTTGAAGACCTCTTATATATCCAACATGGAGATCAAAATTATGAAAAAGTGGCAATTTTCTGATTGGCACCAGCGTTTTCTTTCAAATTATTAAATTTTTGTATTGTAAAATATCTATGAGGCTATTTAATTTGAACATATTATTTGATTTCCAAAATTCAATATGGCGGATCTCACATGGTGACCAAAACTATGAATAAGAAAAAGCTTTCTCATATCATGAGATTTTATTTTTCAAAATTACTAATGTTTTATACAGAATTAATAATAATTTAGTAACCAATGAACAAAATAATGCTGGAAATAGAGTTGATGAGTCAGTTGATCAGATATTTAGCTTGCCAAAAAATCTTTGATGTGATGAGAATTTCACCTGTATTGCTAATGATAGTGACAAAAAGTTTAGAATTCAATCGTATCAAATATCATTTGGTAGTTTGTGAAGGCTTTGTATAGTTGGATGTTGTATTCCGTGGGTATCTCTATTATAGTTCTAAGTGTCGATAAGTGATCTGCTATTCTATAGCCTTTGTTCGACTGATTGATAAAAGTCGAATTTATCTGTCAAACGATGAATTGTTATTCGTGTTAGCTATTTAAGCATGTGGGACAACAAACTTATGGATCGATAACACTACTTTACAGTCAATTTGCGACTGTAATATAAAACTTCCTAATATGTAAGATTTTTGAGTTATGATTTTTTCATCAAAAATGAATGAAAGTTTTAATCACATTATTAAAAACTAATTTGTAATATACCGGAGTGCGACGTCGCCAAATTTATAGTTTCCACAAGTTAGGGAAATTGTGCACAATCTGGCAACACCACCACGTGGGGTGCCTAGGGATGACAAGTCAACCACGAAGTCTCAACCCCTTAGGGCTTAAAATCGGGAAAGTACTCATTTAAACCCATATAATTTCAAATTTTACTCTGCCCCGTAGGTTAATCTCTTTATAGATGGCCCCTGTATACGACAAGTATGCCTTCACTTTTCGAACTTGCGATGCCAGATGTTTCTAGAAAATGCAAGAAGTACGGAACGGCTCTAAAAGCAGCTGGTCAGCAGTCGTATCATCAGTATTAGTTTAACACGAGTAGTAGTCAATATTAGATAGAAAAGCGAAGTGCGCGAACAAGGCAATAGTAAGAGCCTTGTATTAGTGTTATCTTTGTGTCGAATTAAATAGTTGACGCCTGTAAACATAGTATTACATTTCTCTGTGCTACTGGTCAGTGTACCAGTAAGTCACAGAAAAGGACAATTAGCAAAATGACCAAAGTAGTTTATCATAAGTATTTTGGATGTCTTGTTAGCGATCAAGATCGGGACTGGGGTCCCTACAAATTTTGTCAAACTTGTGCAGCAAATCTAAGTAACTGGTTAAATGGCAAACGCTCTTCTATACCGTTTGCAGTTCCAATGATTTGGCAATAACCAACAAATCATTTTAATGACTATTACTTTTGCACGACAAAAGTGTCTGGTTTTTCAATAAAGAGCAAACATAATAATGAATATCAGGATATTCCCTCAGCAATAAAATCGGTTCGTTATGGAGAAGGTTTACTAGTTCCAGCGCTCTGGGTAAATGGGAGGAAGATTTAGAAATGTATGATGATAAGGCAGAACCTGATACTGTATAGGAAAAGGACGATTCTTATTTTCCAGAAAGTAAACGAGAAGCACTCCATTTAATTAAATAATCTCAATTAAATGATCTAGATCGGGACCTATACTTACCCAAAGAGCATGCTGTAAGTATTAGGTCATAGATTATAACAATAGTATTTACTAGCCACTGGAAACAAAATTACAATATTTAGGAACCGTGACCAACATTTATTCTCGTTTTTTTATTCTACAGGATAAAATGTGTGTTTGTGTTAATGCAAATAGTGTTATGGAACAATTAGGATTTCTACATAACCTTGACGAATAGCACTTATTTAAAGATTCTTCTAAAATAAGTTTAAAGGCAGTTCTGCTCTATAATGGCAACAATAGACCCTCTACTCCTCTTGCACATGCAATTCACATGAAGGAAACATATGTCAATTGCATATGTTTGTCACATGTTTTAAATGCAATAAGCTATGATGCGTGGCAAATATGTGGTGACCTAAAAATCAGAAGACTGTTACTAGGGCTTAAGGCTGGATTTACGAAATATTGCTGTTTCTTTGTCTTTGGGACAGTAGAGCAATGTAGAGCCATTACCAAGTAAAAGGATAGCTTCAGAGAGATCCATATATTCCAGGTCTAACTAACGTAAAGAACATACCTCTTGTTGATCCTATAAAAGTACTGTTAACTCCATTAAACTGGGATTGATAAAAAATTTCGTTAAAGCATTAGATGAAGAAGGAGATGTGCTTAAATACCTTAAACAAATTTTTTCTGAACTAAGTGATGCTAAGATTAAGGAAGTAATATTTTTTGGACCATTAATTTGAGAAATACTAAGGGATCAACAGTTTGATCAATAATTAAGTGATGTTGAATTGGCTGCATGGAGTTTTTTAAACAATTGTTTCGGAGTTTTTAGAAAACAAAAAAGTAGAAATCTACAAAAAACTTCTTGCACTCCCATTTAAATTTTTTCCCAGATAATTTAGGTGCAGCTAGTGACGAACAAGTAGGTAGGTTCCAACAAGATATATTAACAATGGAGCGAAGATATCAAAGCAAAGGGATCCTGCAACGATGGTGGATAATTGTTGGTTTCTTATGAGCGATCAGGAATATAAACGAAAGTCAACATTTGCAAAAAAAGTTTTGTCCAAAAGAATTACTATCAAAGTATTTTTATGTGTATTTTTGTAAATAAATCCTGTTATCCTTAAAATATCTTGTTTTTTTTAATTTTGAACTTCTGTATAAATATTATATAAAAATGTTTTTATAAATTAATATTTTTATCAGGCTGTTTTCCTTATTCAACATTTCACGATATTCTGTCATACCTGGGACCTGGAATTTGTATTAGCGAGCATCTTATTTCTGCAGGTCTTTTGACCAAACGTCTAGTACATTTCTAAATGTATGGTTTTTGTTCTATACAACAGATTAGTGTGAGTTTTTATAGAATATCCTTATTTCAAGCTCAGCCTCTCTCTTTGATAAATTTTTTTCTTCCTGATCCTCAATTTTTGTTATTTTCTGTTTTCCTTCTGCTAACTTTTTTCCGAGTACCTTCATACTCTTGTTATTTCCGATGGTTCCAAATATTTCTTTCGCTTTATATGCTCTCAGATTTTTTCTTATTTTCTTTCTGGCCATTGCGTTTAATTCTTAAAATTCAGGTGTGCATCTTTCCGTCTTTCTTCTATTGATTTTATCATTTCTGGAGTCAATCTGGCTGTTTTTTGATCTTTTACTTTGTTACATATATTTCCCGTAGTTTCTATATTCTTTATGATTTTTTTTGGAATAAAATCAATGTTCCTATCTTCTAGTTCTGTAATTGGTCCTAGTTTCTTTTCTAGCTATGTTTGGAAATTTAATTGTTGGCGTGATACCGGCATCGTTGTTGGTGAAATTTCCTTTACTGACTAACTCTTTCTTATCCATCTTTGTATTTATTTGAATTTCTATTCTTATGGGTGTGATCATTTTCCGTGTTAAACTAATTCAAAACAGAAATATTCACACAGATTTTTCAGTCGTTAAAATGTATATAGTCGATCTCATTCTTCACGCCATAACAATGACGCCATGTTCTGAATTATTATAGTTCCTCTTAAATGTAAACTATCTACAAAAGCATGGCAAAATTCAAAGATAGAAAAACTCTAAAATAACATTGTTAGATGAAACCTAAAAAGGGTTCTAAAATTTGGGTCAGAACACATAAATATCGTATTGTATGAAAGTTTCAAGTATAAACAGGATAAATTGACCTCATATTCATTTTTTTTTAATAATTTTAGAGTCGTTATGTACGACCCCGAAAACTACCACATACCAATTATAGAGGAAAGAGGACAAAATGAATTTTTTTGAACGCAATATTGTCAGCGCCATCTTCGATTTTAGCCAAAATAATATGGGACTATCGCAGCAACTTCCTCAATATAATGCAAAAAATTTCGTTTAAATCGGTGCCGTAGTTCCGGAGTAACTAACGTACATTCTTTGAGAAGTCGGGTAAAAAAGAGAATAATAAGGGAACACGTATTCTTGATATTGACACATGTGTATTAAAAACAACAAGTAAAGCTCTCCCAATATCAAGAATATAAGAACATTTTCTTTTTTTACTTATGTTATTTAATTTGGCAGAAAAGCCATAAAATTTATTATTATTGTTCCGTAAAAAAAATGTACCTCAAAATGTGCTTTAAAACTAATCAGGAAATATTGAAAATTCTAAAATTCTTCCAAGGGGAAACTTGGAGCGGGAAAAATTGTAATAATTTATTTAAACAATTTATAATAGAAAATTTTTACCCTTTAGAAAAGCTAATTTATTAAATTGAATTTCGGTAATTATATATTCGATTTAGGTGATGTAAATTTTAATTCTTCACAATTTAAAAATTTATAATGTATTTTACAATTCAAAACTTTTTTAACATTTTTAAAATAATGTATATTGTAGATATAAAAATATTGTCTATTTTTTTAGAAGTACATAATGGTAAGAATAACTAAATATATTTTATTATTACTCTAAGGCATTGATTTCATAATTACGGGAAAAAATTGTAGGTACATGAAGCGTTAATGAGGATCCACGAACTTGGATCTTATTTCAGTAGATTATTACCAAAATTTAGCCATTTTGTAAATGTCATAATGTACCTAACAAAGATTGCATTTATGTACTTACGTAATACTTAGAATGGACAAATAAATTACCTGTTAATGTATTAATTAAATATATTTTATTAAATTATTGTCTATATAAGTCACTATTCGCTTTATGGTCATAGTGTTGAGAGATGAACCAAAGCTGCAAGGCCGGAGGCGAAGACTTCCACGAACTTGTTTAATTGGCTAGTATTACGTCGACAATTCGATGCTTCAGCTATCAAAAATACGTTGATAAAATTCTAAAAACTCAATATTAGGAAGACAGAGGGAGCCTACGGAAAACAGAAAAATTTGGCTAATCGTCTACGGGACAAAAAGTTTGGTAACTTTTGCTGTAAAAGTTTTACACAATATCTTATATAATAAATGTTACCGATCATTTTATAGTAAAAAATAGTTTTGTTTATGATCCAAATCCAAGTCAATGCGTTATATAGGTTGCTGTAGATTCGAAACTGTAAGAGACACGAAATCATGCGAAGTAGTAGATATCTGTCGGGCTTCCATTGTCTTTATTTTTTGTTGAATATAACGACGTTTTGGCTAGTAGTTATCTCTAACCGTTTTCAAGTGAAACTAAATAAATTCCTAAGCTATAGTATTATCTATACTAAAAGTGAATGCAGTGGAGTGTGTCAAAGTCCAATTTATGCTGCATTTAGTTTTAATTTACAACTATTAAGAAGTGGTTTCTATACTTCTGTTATATCTAAAAATGAGTGGCTAAAACAATTCTGGTATGTTTTTTGTGTAGAATTTTAGCTTCAGACCATTTTATGTGGTGTTCAGGAGTCCAGGCATAGTTGGCGGTACCAAATTTTTCTGTTTCTCCTCGAGATGTAGATTTTTGATATTTTTTGATCCTTACGTCAAGAAGTATCTTTGTTTCGCCAATGTAAGAGTTGCCAAATTCACATGGTATCTGATACACACAGTTCTTCTTATCCCTTTGAGTTGTTGGTTTGAGCCTAGTGAGTCGACTTCTCAGAGAGTTACTTGAATTGAAAACAACGTTGATTTTATATTGTTCTCCTATTTTTCTAACTTTTTCCGAAATGTCTCTAACATAGGGGATGTTCGATATTGGATTTCGTTCTTCGTTCGTTGTCGATATTGTCCTATTTCTGCGTTGTTCCAAAATTTTGTCCACCAGATATACTGGGTGTCCGTTAGCTGTAGGTCATTTTTAATGTGATCTACCTCTTTCATCAAGTTCTCGTTGGAGTTGCAGAAAGTTGGTGCTCTATCTACGAGATTTCTTATAATTCCTTGTTTGGTGTTGTTAGAGTGATTGGATGACTAGTTTAAGTACGGTCCTGTGTGTGAGGCTGGCAACAGACATCTACTACTTTACAAAAAAACATCGTTGTCTATGATCTTCAAACAAATACAGACATGAAATCAGTTAATTTGGGGCAGACTTGCGTAATTTGATTCTAAATTTAGGAAAATTCAACTCTCGATAATATTCATAAATAAACTAAAATTGACTTTTCCATTTTTCTTTTTTCCTGAGTTTATTTGAAGGCCTAGTTTTATATAAATTGCATATTGTTATTGACAGTTTTCTCTTCTAAAGAATTGTATTATCAGCTTTTAAATCCTATGCTTTATATTTCAGAGACCGTCATCAACTTCATTTTCTTAAATAAAACTCGGATAATTTCAATATCTTTTTAAAATGATTTCATTTCACAAAATATAAGGTTGGCCCTAATGTGAATATTTTGAATCCAAAATATGATGTTGGGCCTATTGTGAATATTTTCAACCCTTTCTGTAAGACCTGATCCACCAGAGAGAAAAAGAAAACTGATTTCACTAAAAACACATTTTTCCATTCAGTTGTAACAAACTTTTAGAAAAGAGAATAGTCTGTAAAAAGAGCTAATATAAGATATATCAATAATTATAATATCATAAAAATATAAAACATTGAAACACAATTGTTTTGAAGCAACAACGTATAATATTCTGTATGTATTTATTTAAAAAATCGTATTCTCCAGAATGTTCCAATAAAAGTAAATTCTCCTTTCCTCTCCTAGACGTAAGGTTCTTATGAAAAGAGACGAAAATATTCCATTTAGTGACCAGTGAAATACATCACCAAATTTGGGAGATAAAGACCCTTTTAAAGTACATGGAAAGTTGATGATGATCCGCGTCATTCGGCTTTAAAAACAGCTAATGCCTTCCTGTAGATGAAAAAAAGAAACAATGATAATATGTAATTTAGTTTTTAATATATAATTACAAATAAAGTCAGGAGAAATTAAACATGAATGAATCTTCAATTTTTATCCATAACAATGGAAACAATCGAGAGTTTCTCAGTAACATTTAATTGCGCACTAAATTGTACAAATTGATCAGAATTATATCGTTTTCACGCGAATTTGTATGACCCGATTTACAAAAATGTCGAATTTCTTCGTAAGGTTAAAGAAAAACCGGTGGAAGCGATTTTCATAGGTTCAATTTTATAAATCGAAAAAATAGATTTTATTTAAAACCTACCTGTTCAGCTAACCTAAAAGAAGATACCCCTAAAGTAATTTTGAATTTATTTCTGGAGATAAAGTTTTTAAAAGAGTATACCGGGTGTCAACGAATCTATTAGACAAGTCATAATTTCTAGAGTATTGAGTATCAAAATGAGAATTGGTACAAGTAAATGTTATGTGAAGAGGAGAGTTTTCGCATATTTTCCACTTTCCGGTCACTTCCGGTTTCACCGAAAATGGCTCCGGTTTTGAATTCTTAAATAGAACACCCTGTATATTTTAACATCTTTGGATTTCTGAGATAATTCTAGATCAGAATATGATATTTTAAAAACTTTTTACGTCTACTTCATTTTTTTAGAGCCACTTTTAAAATTGCATCTAGGTGGCCATGATCGGACGCAAACTAATCTAACGGCCTTAGGTGATGTCAAAAAAATATAATCGTAAAGTTTTAGTAACTAGTATGAAAGACAGGAATTGGATTAAACATTTAACAAAATGAACAATAAACTAACAAAATAAACTAATAACTTAGACGACGCACTTAAGATATTTGAAAGTACAGTAGCTGAATTTGTTAAAAAGTTTAATGTAGTAAATGTTCAAAGTGCATTCCTTCTTTTTCACGACACATTTCAGCTCGTTCAATTGTTTCTCTCAACACGTTTTGTAGCATTTGGGGCATTATACTTCTAAATGCCCGTAAAATTCTTTCTTCTAATATTTCAAGAGTAGCTGGGGCTGCTCCATAGTAAACCCTTTCTTTAACATATCCCCAGACAAAGAAATCGAGCACAGTAAGATCCGGTGAGCGGGCTGGCCACCGTACCGGACCATTGCTTGCAATAATTCGATTATTAAAATGCTCTATTAAATAATTAAGAACTCCTCTAGTATTGTGAGGCGGTGCTCCATCTTGTTGAAAGTAAATTCGCCGTAAAACTGCTAAAGGTATATCCTTGAGATGATTTTCGATTTCATTTTGAAGAAAACCTATGTATCTAACCCCTGTTAACTGATCTTGAAAAAGTATTGGCCCAATTATTATGTTTCCAACGATACCAGCCCAGACATTGACGCCAAATCTTTCTTGAAAATTGCCCTCTCTCATTTCATGTTGATTTTGTTAGGCCCAGTACCGAGTATTTTGCTTATTGAATCGGGATTCGTCGGAAAATAGAATAAAACCGATAAAATTTGGGTTAACTGTATGATTTTGAAGCAGCCAATCACAAAACACTACCCGTCTATCGCCATTCTCAGTATACAAATGTTGATGTAACTTATATTTAAATGCTCGATATCCATGCTTTTTTAGTATTTTTCTTGCTGATTCATAACTTATCTGCAGTTTTTGACTAATTTTTCTTAACGAAACTGTTTTATCAACCTCGACCATAGCAAGTACGTTAATCTCAGTCTCTTCATTTATGATAAACCTCTGTTCCGCCTCTTGATTTCCTATTTGCCTAAAACGAGTCTCGACATACGGAAAATACTGATGGGCTGGATGTTGCCGATTCGGATATCTATGAGCATTCAACTCGGCAGCATTCCTTGAATTTCTTTGACACTCCAAATATTAAAACATATCCACTTTTTCACTTTGAGTATACATTATTTTAACGAAAATTTAAACTAAACTTAACGAAAATTAAGAAACTTTTACGTCTGTTCTTAGAGCGTATGTCACTGTCATTATCTACTTAAGTGAGTTCTTTGTTTTCCAAAGAAGACTTGATAAAAACAGTTGCAAATTATTATGCATCATGGCTGTCCATGGCACACTTATCATAATTAAATAAATTATCCAGTATTTTGCTTAATAATATTTAATTTCTGTTCTTATGTCTAATCCAATCGCAAATAAATTAGTGCCGTTAGATTCGTTAAAGAATGTTTTTTTCGAAAAGTAGTTGTCAAAAAGGGGTCGCCATTTGAAAATTAATAGTTAGAAATGAAAACGTAATTTTGTCAACTTGTCTTATTCCTGTCTTTCATACTAGTAACTAAAACTTTGCGATTGTATTTTTTTGACATCACCTAAGGCCCTTAGATTAGTTTGCTTCCGATCATGGCCACCTAGATGCAATTTTAAAAGTGGCCATTTCCGGTGAAACCGGAAGTGGTCGGAAAGTGGAAAATGTGCGAAAACTCTCCCCTTCACATACCATTTATCTGTACCAATTCTCATTTTGATACACATAATACTCTAGAAATTATAACTTGTCTAATAGATTCGTTGACACCCGGTATATATAATTAGTGTCGGTAAAATAAAATTTGAAAAAAAGGTAAAATGGGATTTTTATAAGGCAAAATGTTGAAAAACGCTACAAGGGAATTTTAAAATCTAACTAGGGAGAAAATTTCAGAATAGAGTCCAGGTACTTTCCTCTTAACTAAGATTTCATTAAATACATTTATTATTCTTGAATGTATATAACTCTATATTTTTTAGATTAGTTTGTCATTTGAGTTCATAAAAATTCATTTACCAAAATAATATATTATTAAAGATTTTTTAAATTTTCGTTCCTATATTAGTAAATTACTCATTAATATCTCGCTATAAATATATTTTTTTGACATTTGGAAATCTATTATTGTTGTGTAACCTCTATTAAAAAATCTGTCAATCTAATTTACTTTTCATAAAAGAAATGAAAATTCGGGTTTTTATTACCAGAAAATTACAAATTTTTGCTGACAATGATTTTGAATTTAAGTATAATCTGTAGATATACAAAATAAAATGGGGTCGTTGGTTGGAAAATTGTGTCTAATTCTTTAATATTTGAATAAAATTTTAATATTAAAATAAAAAACTGATTTTTTTGGGGAAAAATTTTAATAATAAATATTATAAAAGGAAAACTAGTTCCTCCCAAAAGACATACCAATGAGTCTTATAATTTAATTATGAGCAGATTCTTTTTCTTAATTTTAATAAAAATATTCAGCTATTGTTTGATTTTGTAGCCATTACTACAGTGTCAAAGAATGGCGTAAATCAAAATGTCAGATGAATGAATAAAAGGTAGCTATACTTCATCTTCGATGCTTAGGCCTTGTTGGACCCGTTAAACCAAACCATGGCTGTAAATTATTCGAAACTTTTGCGATTCTAAGTAGTCTCGTCAACTAAAGTTGACATAGTTTCAGGTTATAATATTATATCTCCGAAACGTCTCTGCTGAGTTGGCTGAGTATTGGAGACTCTCTGAGGATATGGTCAACAGTTTTATTCTCCTCAGATCTATGAGGATCGCCTCGCTGGTGACAATGTCCTACCAATAATCTCACTACGATTCGTAGTTTCTTTCTCTACAGAGAATGAATTTCCCTAATAAGTTCAGCGCTGAATCCAATTAAATGTTCCTTGGCACAGCTCATTCCAATAACTTCCATCCAGGATTCTTTCCTGCTACTTTCACAACAATTTTAATTCCTACCAATCAATGGTAATGAGAACAGATAGAACTTATGGGAGTCCGTATAATATAGCCGCGAACTACATCTTTATCAAGCAATCTGCTTCTTCCTTCCCGTATATACCAGAATGACCTGGAACACACAGGAGTTTGATTGTATGGAGAATCTTTCTTATACTATCTAATATATCTTTGCACTACGACATTGAACTGCAATGCTGATATTGAAGCTATAGTGTCTGAGCATACATTTATTACTTTATTCCTTTTTTCATTTTATTTTACCTCGTAACCTTAAATTCTTTAAAGCGCTTACAATTTTCTGTTCATCGCATTTGCGGGTTATAATGGCGCATGTTTATATAAAGGGACTTAATTTAATCAACCCATTGTTTCTAAAACTTGTAACTGAAATGTTAGATAAAGCAAATACGTGTATAAAATTTCCTAAACGTACTACAGAAATTATTGCTGCTAAAACTTCTGGAGGGAAAGTTGTGAATATCCTAAAGATATCGGAGTAATTAGCCCCACACAGATTGAAATTTTATCCCCGAATTCACAAGGAAGGTCTGACTTTAACGTTGGTCTAAGATGTCAATAAAAAATTTTAATATGAAGGTTATATCAAAATAAAGTTTTTAGCAAGAAATAAATAAATTTACTTCCGTGTTTAACTATTTTCCTTTATTTATTCTTCTTTAAAACATTTAAAGGAAAGAATATATCCGACAGGTTATTTCCTGCAAATACAACTCTGTTTCTCTCTCTATACTCATTTAGAGTCCTAATAGTCTCATTATAGGAGCTATATCGAACCAAGAGCAGCAATTGCAGGAAACAACTCTCTATATAAAATATGAATTCTGAGACATATCGGCAGGATATTAAATCGCCTGTCAAACGACATCTATATATCCACTGAAATAGTGCGAAACTTAAAAATTAAGACTTCAATAAGAAATAAATAAATTTATTTACTACTTTGGTGGTTAACTAGTTGCATATATTTATTCTTCTTTCAAGCAGTTAAGGGAATATATGAAGGGTACAAGAATAAAACAGGGAGTGTCACTAAAACATCATTTAGAGAAATTTAACTTTTTAATGTTCATTTCATTATAAAACAGGGGAATAGATTTAAAAAAAAATAATTATATTTTATACAGACTTTAGGAAAACATGTATTAATTAAAATAAACAAATGCAGTAATAAAATAAATTTAGTTTGTGCTAAATTAAATGAAAATATCCGCACACATTCGAGACTACAGGCATAAAACAAGGAATGTCCTCCCACGCCCTGCATTTTTACTTAGTAGATTAATAAAATTTTAATATTATCAGGTCATCAGTATTGAAATTCTATCAATTACCTTTATTTTTCTTCTGATTTATTTTTTCTTCTTCTTTTCTTCGTGGGGACGCTCTCAATAGAATAAAACAGCATCTGGATTTTCGCCATATTCTTTTAACTTCAACAGATTTAAGTACTTTTTTCGTTGATGGGAAGCAAATCTGGAATTACAAAAAAAACGAAGATTCGAAAATTATTTTATACCTACTAATAATATGAAGATGTCGCAGGTAATAGACGTAATTAGTTAGCACATTTGTGAGATATATATTTTTCTGGAAATCTAGTGCAATTGCTGCAAAATTTTTGGTAGTTCTTGCTTTATTCTTTGCCTTTCTTTTTTCGTCATAAAATCCTTGAGCCTTCCTCTTATGCACTTTGTTTTCTGCTCCAAATTTCATTATTTCATTTTCTAAGTTTTCTTCCTCTCTGAGTCTGTTCACTTCTACTGTAAACATATCACATGCGCTGCAAGTATCACTACCTAGAAAATCAAAACTTATATTAAATTTAGTATTAAAAATTCTGTACATTTCATAGGAACTTTTACACTGGGAAATAATTCATGAAATATTGTGTACATTTTTTTAATGTTTAAAATCTCCGGTAGGTATAACTTTTTGTTATATTTAATACTATAATGTGATAACCTTCCCTTAAACGAGTGATCTATAACTTTGGCCTAAGTATCGTCAGGTATTCTTTAAATTACTCTACTATATATATATATATATATATATATATATATATATATATATATATATATATATATATAATATAAACTGCGTGAAAGGAAAATAAATATAAGTAACTAGTTAAACACGGCGGTAAATAACTTTATTTATTTCTTACTGAAATCTTAATTTTTATGTTTTGCACTGCTCCGATAAATATATAGCTGTCGTTTGACTGGAGATACTTTTTTTTTACTGTCGGACTATTCTGAGGCTTATTTGTTGAAAAAATCAACTGGGGAACAAGATAGTTCAACTTCCACAGCAATTAGGTGAGGTTTAAAGTTTAAATTTTTTAGTGACTCTGGCAGTTTAATTTTTTTTCATACAGACATATCCTGTATAGACAGATACCAATAACACTACATGATATTTTCTAAAAAGAACAAATAAAAATAATCACTTTTTTCAAACTGGGAGGAAACTTTACTAAACCACTGTTGCACCAATCAATCTGAAATTTTAACAGTGGTTTCACAATCACATTATCTTCCCTGCTACGTAGCCATTTTTTGACTGGATGTAAACTTTTAAGGGCGCCATTTCCACAAAATTCGATGTATGAACTATAAATTTTCTTTGTTTTTTGTTCCAGGTCTCATAGTTCACGCAAAATGTTTTTGCTCGTTTTTCAGGTTTAAAAAAGGTGATTTCGAAGATCGGCTCGGTCGCCTCTGTTTTGCATCAAAATAATAATAAAATTTTTTTTTCATACTTAAATATATGCTCAACGAACCCTCTGGAAAGAATTTTCCTACTTCTCTTCAACACTCACAAAAAAAAATTGTCAAAATTAGCCCTATTTTTCGGCCATTATAGTGGTGTTACCCCTTAACATCGGTAAAATGCTGTATTGGTTATGTATTTTGTATTGCTTATTTCGTGTTAGAGATTTACTACAAATCAATACAATGTCACGTATCCGTTTTTGAAAAATACTTCTTTTATATTAAATTATCAGTGAAAAGTTAGTTCAACAAAGCCTTTTATGCGACCATAGTTAAAGAACAAATCATATTAGTTGCAAAAATTCTATTTCAGAAATGATTATTTTAAAGACTTCAATTGGATATCCGTCCAAAGTTGAATGACTTCTCATTATAACTTTAGGTATTTACCATTTTGCATTAATAAGAGGGCAAAGATTATAGATTTGTAATTATTTTAATTATTGCAGTCTTTTTAACGCTATTTTTTATTCAACTAAAGATAAATCTAAAATTAAGAAAACAAATGTAAAAAAGACATAAGCTAAATGAAAAAAAAAACAAGTTAAAATTCTAGAAAAAAAGCAAGATCAGATTCTCAAAGTCGAATATTATTTAGAACTCTCAACATGCTAGTCTCAGTTCATTTTTTCTGTGATTTTAGCGATTTATCTAAGTAAATTATGCATATCCATCTAGATTTTTCTGGGAAAAAACAAATTTAATAGTGTTATAAAAGATGGAAATTCGCACACTATTGTTGTGTTCTTTAGATTGTAAAATATTACACTATATATGGATCGGAATATCCAATAATTGAGGTGAAAATATCAAAAGGTTTGGCTCTCTGGCGATCAAGATATCTAAATGTTTAATGGTCTCGGATGCCACCTTCTCGATTAACTGGTGTTAGGCTCACTTGCACTGAACAGCTTGTTACAGTGCAGAAACGACAACATAGATATCATTAACACATGTTGCTCACTGGTCTATTAATGTTTCCTGAAATGGTAAAAGGAAAAGACAAAATAAAACAAACTATTCTAAATAACATTTAGTACTTTGTAATCCATACTACACAAAAGTCATGGCATAAGACTAATTAACTACCTATCTTAACAAATAACGATAAAACACCCTAACAAACAATCTGTACATCTATACATATAAATAAAATTGAAGTGTCTGTCAGTCTGCACGGGCTAATCTTCGAAACGTCTGAACCGATTTTGATGAAACTTTACAGACATGAAACGGAGGTTCTGAGGAGTAATAAGGGCTACTTTTGTTTTGTTTGTCTGCACGTATTAACCTTTAAAATAGTTAAATTTATTCCGATGAAACGAACCAAGAGCAAAATTCACAGAAAACAACTGCATTTTTAAAATTTCTATTCCGAGATACGTTAATAACATGTTAGACCTGTGGACAACTGATACAGATTACAAAATATCCATAATCAAACGACATCTATACATAAACTAGTAGTAAGAAGTTTGAAAATTTTATAAAATATACAGCAATCTTTTAAGGTCATTCACATGAGTTTTAGCAATTTTTGTTTTTTCTTTTAGACCATCACACACTTTAGAAAGGGGATTTTAAAAAACCGTTATTTCCTATGAATTTTGCTCTTGATTCGTTATAGCTCTACTGAGAAGACCATATTGAGAAATAACTGCAGTGGAATTTGCAATAAATCAATTATCTGCCTTTCCCTGTGACAGTCTGAAGTAGAGGTTGGCTAAGTTAATAATTTTAAAATTTTTCTGAACATGAACTCTCGTTCATGAGGTCTGATTTTTTTATTAAATGGATAAACATGACAATTCAATTTTAATCCTGATGAATATTATAAATAAATATTCAACTCTGTTGATATTTCGTACAATCATTTTTTTTTCTGAAAGGCCAAAGACTGCTAAATGTTTTATTGACAGAAAGCCTATTTTGCTATTTCAAAATGGTAAACATTTTTTTAAAATTAATTTTTAATAAATTAAATTCGGACCATTGTAGTTAAGTCAAATGATAGACTTATCCTCCACAAACAGCACTGTATAGTCCGCACACAAAATTACTTTGCTTATATATCTTTTCTGGTTTGAGTAAATGATAAGCAAAATAGGGCCCAGCACTGTACTTTTTGGGATATCCTGGCTAATTTCTTTTGTACTACTGAGTTGGTCATAAATTTGTACCATCTGAACATGGGTAAGCAAATAAAAAAGTTCAATTTTCTTAGAATTGCATCATTAATATTTTCATATTTTGCATAATATTTTTGTTAAAGAAAAAAAGACGGTTCGAATTAGTATAAAGTTGCGAGCATACTGCAATCGGGAAATCCTCTGGAAATAAAAGATATATTTCAAAATTAGGCAGTGAAGGTAAATTTAAAAAATCGACATCTCCTGCAGCGAAATTTTTAAATAGGATGATTTATTCCTACATATTTGTCGTTTTTTTTTATTTCCAATGAAAAATTATTCGAACACGCCTGAAAATAACCTTAATAATGGTTTTGGCAGCATCCATTTTGTTTTATGAAAAGGAAGCAAAATAATAACAAGCACCAAAACAAATTGTGAATGTGCTGAGGTGAAAAGTAAAATATGAAGTTATTTTTCATTATTTGATTAACTATATATATTTTGTTAAAAAGTTTAATTTGAAGTATTTATCAAAGTTTAGGAGTAGCTTTAGAAAATTTAATAGTAAATTATGTATTTTTCTCCTAAGAAGAAAACCTAGGTTTTCAGCTACAGTTCAAATTCTTGTAATTAGTTAAAATATTTATTACTTAGCACAGCAGATTAGTTTAAATTCTCAAGAAGCCTTATATTTTTTTAATACTCGAAATATGTCGTAATACATAAAAGTTCTGGATGATCAAAGAAGTATGTTAAAAATTATTTTAAAATAATTTATTTATGTTCTTGGTATTTAATTAACCGACTCCTAAAAGAAGGAGGTTCTAAATTATTTAAGGTATTAGTATAGGGTATTTTTAAATGTATTAATTATGAATTTAAAATTCTTTTTAAAAAATCAAAATGGCGTACTAAAAATTTAACGTCTCTCGATTTTGTTCAAAATTTATTCCTGTGGGGTCTCTGAGAGTGCCAATAACGAATTTAAAGTTGTTTTTAAAAAATTCAATATAGCAAATGCAATACGGCGGTCTAAATATTGTATATGTCCGGCCTATGTCCAAAGTTGGCATTCAAGGGTATTCGTGGGTATAGATTAAGATTATAATAAGAATTCAACAATATTTTTTTGAAATTTAATATGGCGCATCCAATATGGTGAGTAGAAAATATTATATTATTCACATTCAAAATTGGATTGGGGAGTTTTTTGAACCATGGTTACGAATCTGAGATTAATTTTTTACAATTTAGTATGACAGACACAATGTGGGAGACTAAAAATTTTACATTTCTCCGATTTTATTCAGATTTGTGATTTTTGTGGCTTAAATTACAGATTTTAAATTTATTTTTCAAACGCCATAAGAAAAATGTACATATTGTAAATTCTTTCGAAGTCGGTATTGGGGAGTTCTAGGAACCTAGGTTCGTAACCTAAAATTATTTTCTTAAAATTCAAGCGGATTTACAATGGAAGACTAAATATTTGTTTGATACAATTTCATCCAAAAATTATAGCAGAGCAAAGACATTCTTGATATAGTTTTTCTAGGCTATGGCTAATTAATTTATTTTACTTTTCTTGCTAATACCCACGTTATGGTCAAACACAATAGATTTCCTTTAGGTTTCTTTCAGAAATTAATTGAATAGCAAATGGTACGCTTCATTTTTCGGTTAGTTGAATTTTGATTTTACTACAAATTCTCGTATTTATACTTCCATGTTAATTTCTTTCCCAGCTCGGTTATCTAATCTTCCTAAATTTTGGGTATATCCTTACACCACAAAGTACGGTTTTATGTTACGTTTGGCGATCACAATTTCCCCCTATTTATTTTGTTTTGCCTGGCATTCACTAGAAAGTGGGTAGTTGTAGTTAAGTCTATTGTTACTTTTAGATTCAAAGAATTTTTGGTTGTTCATTTTAGTGCAATCCACAGCTATAAACGAAACGAGTACTTTTTGCGGTATTAGAAACTCAACTCACTTCAAAGTTAAAAGTCGACAAAAAAAATTCATAAAAAAATTAAACCGACTTCTAAAGAACCTCTAAAGAGCGAAAAATAGCAGTATAGATTTTTATGTGGAATTAAAATTTTTGAAGTCGGCGCCAAACCATTACCAATTAAAAAATAATAACTACGAAGACAAGATACTTAAAAGCTGTGGTAAGATAGTAAAGTATTTCGAAATCTTTTTATGTGAATCACATTTTGTCAGGTACTAATTTGGCGCCGACTTCAAAAATTTCAATTTCATATAAAAATTTAAAGTGCTATATGTTGCTTTTTAGCGTTTTGTTAGAAGTCGGTTCAATTTTTTATAAAAATTTCTTTTGTTTTACATTTCTCAATTTTTGTTCATTTACTATTTGAGCTTTTAAGTTAATTTTTTTATCACCTTCAATTAAGTTACGAAAACCAGCGAGACATTATTTTTAGTCATATGGAATTTTAAATTTTATTCTTGGTTCATATATATATATATATATATATATATATATATATATATATATATATATATATATATATATATATATATATATATATATATATATATATATATATATATATATATATTTAAAATAATACTTTCGAATTTTGTCTTCGGTCATACCAGTAGTTTTAAACAAATTTGACTGTCATTTATAGCTCATGGGGAAGAGGGAATATTTGACCTTGAAATGGCCCTGAAATGACCTCTTGCTGACCTTGGAGGATTAAACAAACCACGAATTCGGATTCAGCAACCTCAGAAACGTACGTACCTACTTCTTTATTTGACCGTGAAAAGACCTTGAACCTGACGTGGTCAAAATTAGCGGACCTCAGATTTGGATTCAGGGCACCTAATTACATAAGAATAAAATAGTCTGGTCAAATAGGCATCCACTTTTTTTGTGTAAACCTGTAATTATTAAGAGTCTGCAACGCAAACACTATACCAATATTTCGTTAGAAAGCAGCTTAGTATAAGCCAGACTAGAAAACTTTTTTTTTTGTTAAAAAAAGGAACATATTGTAGTTAACGAGTTTTTACACTAGAGACTGCATCTTGACTAGAAATATTTTTTTTATTTAAAAAACCAGGTATTTTTAAGTTTTCTCTTCAAGTGTTTTTAATTATATATATTCCTATAATTTAATTGTAAACAATATTTCTTTATAAAATATTGTGAAATCTTTTCATTCAAAGTTTTGCTAAATTTTCTTTCTAATTTCCTCACCCCTACAGACAAATGCCACTGTTTAATAGTTTTAGGCCTTTCAATGGTCTAGAAATGATTGCCTGTTCTCCTTACTTGTGCCATCAAAATATACTGAATTTACAGTTTGCAATTTAGTGTTGAAATGTCGCTTTTATGCTTAACTCTTGTTAGGTTAAAATAAAATAAAAAAGAAATAAAGTAGGAGATTGCAGAAAGAAGTTGAATATTTTGAAATATTGTCTTGTCGATTCTAGGTTCCAAATATCAAAAGACTTGCCAAGTGGTAGCTATAGGTTGGACCTTCCTTACCTTTACTTGCACTCATCTCGGTCATACTCAATAGCTTTAGTATAAATAGTTTTGTGGCTTAAGTCTTCATGTAGTTTCACTTCCAAATGGCTAGAAATAACTACTAGCTCCAACTTCGTGATTTTCAACAAAAATAAATATCATGAAAGTCCAACATATTTACTACTTCACAAAAAAACATCGTTATGTATGACCTTGAAACAAACATTAAAAGACTTTCTGTAACTAGATCCAAAACAGCAAAAATTGAAGAAAATTAATGATAAGAAAAGCAAATTCAAAAGTCATTCAAACTAATGGACGGACAGCTGAAAGAGAAAGTTGATTTGGAAATTCAACACTAAATGTATCAGAAAATAATCTAAAAATTAATTTGTTTTACAGGGCGAAGAGCTTGGGTTATATGATGTGATAGCCAAGTTCAACATCTTCCAAGTAGAGATTCTTAATATTGATATTTACTTGTGATAAAAACTTAGGATACAATAAAAGCTTACAAATTAATTTAAAACTCTATCTAGAGTCATTCAATTTCAAATAAACAGAATCTTGTACTTGTATGAATGTTGAGTCACAAAGATAAAAAGAAATGAAATAGCGGACTCTGGTCAGAAATGGCCCCACAGCCATTTATATGAGCCCCGAATCCATATTCGGAATAAATCTTGGGCCGTGAGTGATAAAATATATTTATGTATACTAAATATATAAAAAAGAAATGTTACTTGTAAATTTATGCGGAAACTATTGGTTTATCAATTAAATAGTTATGTACAGGAAAATAAACGAAATGTTAATTTTCTCTTGCAGTTCTATAAAAATATATATTTTGAAGTGATGAAAATTGCATCCCTAAACTTCCATTTGACGATGGATGAATGCCATTCCGAGATATTTTGAAAATTTTTGTATTGTTAGTATATAGGGTATCCAGAAAATACGTGTAAAGTGTTTGATAACGGACTTGACGTCAAAATAGGTCGATTTAATCCAACTTAGTTATATCCGGTACTGTTTGGTTTAGGCGGTAGGAAACGTCAAAGTTTTAAGAAAATATTGATTTTTTTCAAATTTTTTGAAAACGTAACTCAATTTAATTATTTTTTGGTGTGTTATCTAATACTATAATATGACGTTTTCGGGTGGTAAAACGATCGGCTGTAAAGTAATGTGAGTGTTACAAAAGTGACGTCACTTATAAACATCGCTTCTGATGAAAATGTTAATTGGATGAGCGGTTTTGCCAGGAAAAAATATTTTCAATTAGAGGCATACATCAATTTGTTGTAATAATAAAACATTTTAAAAATAAATGCTTGAGGTACATGAATGTATTTTAGCAGATTGAAAAAACTTACCAAAAAGGAAAACAATAATTAGGCAAATGTGCAAAATGACCATTTGGCTGAATACACTTATTAACACTTTTTAAAAAATGAAATTGGACTCTTATCTAATTTATAAAAGGGTTGCCAGCGTTTAAAATGCGCATTAATAATTCATTGCGGGTGGAGAATAATTCAGTTATAATAGATATGTGATAACTTCCAGAGTCGATTTCTTGAAGTGGGGAGTGATGTTTTCGTAACGTATTGATAGTCGATAGTGGATAGGGAGCCTCAAGATAAATATTTATATATATATATATATATATATATATATATATATATATATATATATACATTCAAGGAGTGTGAAATCTGTAAGATTAATACTATTTTATTTGGGTATGTTAAGTGGTTACTTATGTGGAATGAATTCGTTTAGTGATGTTGTGTAATTTACTTTTTGGTTCGGAAGATTTCTTCGAAATAATATTATATTCTTTTGGAGGTTATCGCCTACTATCATTTCTACTAAGAATTCATTCAAAGATTTAGGTGCTAATTTTCAAGATCAGTTTTTGGGGGTTTAGGTGGGGATCTATCACGGAGTAGGTCTGAATTTTAAAGGGAGTTAGTTTGGGTTTGGTTAGAGAGGGTTATAAAGACAGTGAGGAGGTGAGGGAAGAAATAGGAACGGTAGGATTGGAAAAAGTTTTTGTAGAGGTTTTCATGGAGAGAGGATTGGAAGTGATGGATTTGTGGGGATTCTTGACTCTCTGGGTGATTATTGAGGGGGTGTAGGGGGGGATGTTACATTGGAGATGCCACACTACGTGAATACTGAGATTTTTTGATAAGAGGCTTTTTTTTTGCAGCTATTGAACTATATGAAGATATAAACGTTGGATTTTTTTCTTAGCTTAAGCGTAATTAAGTTTTTCTAGCCTATGGTTCTTTTGAATTCCAAATTCTTGCTTATAGGCTATACAGCTCTTATATCTGGGAGAATTCATTACAATTAATACGGGTAGTATTGAAGGTACAAGGAACATCTATATGGATTCGATGATTGCATAAGGGAAAAATTGCTGGTTTGTTACATCCTAGGACAGTGTTGCCAAAGTGACTACAGTTGAAACAGTGTAAAGGATTGGGTATATGAGGCATGATTCTGTCCAATTCCCGTTGTGAGGGATGAGGCATAAAGATTAGAAGATAGTATGAACGTGTTAGAACTTTTTTCCTTATATCTGGAAAAAATTCTAAAAAGTCCTATAACTCCTTGCTCTTTAAGACCGTTCAGGATTTTCTCATCTGAGCAAATAGGGAGGTCGGCGCTGGTTATTGTTCCTTTTAAGACGAGAGAGAGGGATGGTTGGGTGGTAATTTGTACGTCGTATGTTGTAATTTTAAAAGTTTAGGAACTTGAATTTATTGGCCTTCGTTAGATATCTCTATAAGGGTCCATCTCTACTCTTGGAGGTTCCTTTAAGGGTTCCAAAATAGCCTTGTAGGGATTTATCGCTAAGAAATGAGGAAGTGTCTCTGAAACTTTCTTCGTTTCTCTTAATAATGAAACACTTCGTGTAATTTATTTTAAATGAACACTCTATTCTCAGTCTTTTGTTAGAGGGGCGATTAGTTCCAGATTTATTCGATTGCATCTTAGTCTAGTCTTCCACCATTGATACTGAATTGGCTATTGATGATGTTAAGGGCACATCATCCTCTTCTATATTAAGTAAATTATTGTTCATATTGTTCTCATGAATCGCGAAGGAAATAAATGGGCGTCTACAACAATGCCTCGCTTGTTGCAGGAAAGCATAATTAAAACAAGAAAATGCCCAATTTTCGGATTCTCAACAATCAGGATTTAGCTCTCTCTATGCCACACAAGCATCAGATTGTTCTGTGTCACCTTGACTTTGGAGGGATTTTCGTGGTGATCCCCTGCCACTCGGCCGGTCGGCTAAGACAAGACTCCACCGTCTAAAGTTATTTCCTCAATAACTATTTACCTTCCGAGAAGGACTTCACAAAACATAGACAATCGTATTTGGAACTGGGGGATGTCGGACCCCGTAGTCATAAAAGCGGGGTCACTCGCACTTACATGACCCTCTCGAGGAATCGAATATAGATCCTGACATTTTCGCTGAGAAAATGAAGCTTGGATTCAGAAATACAATAAGGGTCTCTACAAGGTTCCCTACAAGGGTTCCATAAAGGTTTCTGCCTTCCAAAAAACCCTCCACGCAATTTTTATCTAAAATGCTCATGGCAACCGTCTTTTGGGAAAAAGCAAAAATTATATTATTTTCGTTTAGTGCTTTTCATTAAAAATATATATTTAAAAGTTGTTTTTCAGAATTACTAATAAAAAACCAATTAATCAATTTCCGTATCTTTTAACGAAAAAGTTTTTCTAAAGCCTATAGTATATGTAAACATATCCCTCATCCAAAATTTACTTATACCCAATATTTTATGATTATATTTTTAATTAAAATTAAGCCAGAATGACCGAATACGCACTTAACTGAACCAACATTGAGAATTGATTTTTTAATTAGGTACATACGCATTATTAGCTCAAACATGCATTCACGAAAATATTTTGATTTAAATATTTTTGGCAGAATTAGAGGTAACTTTGAAAAATCCAACTGTTGCATACAATTTCATTTGAAACTGAAATATGTTATTCCTAGCTATACTAACTAAATAAATAGGTGAGTAGAACTTACCCTTAAAATGACTGGGTAGTGACCATCGGCGTTATATTCCTTAGAACCACTTTTTATGTTTTTAAGGTCCCTATATATATTACGTAGTGTAGAAAAGTTAAGAAGTACTCCGAGTTTTTAACGTAGCGACATTCTCAAAACGTGGTTGCATCGAGCCAGCAAGATATTTTTCCAGTTTTTGAGTGGCAGAGTTGTAAGCGCTAACGATGGGTCTTAGGAGGACATTTTACCTGTGGATCTTTGTCCGTATAGTCTAGGGCACCTGCTGGATCTTTCTAGTGGTATAAGTTTTTGTTTGACATCCAGTTCTATGGGTGAGTTCATGATTTTGGTCTTTGTTATTTTCTCAAGATATGTATGATTATTTCCTCCGTAGGAATCTTTTTCAGAGCTATTAAGTAGTTAAAATCTTTACTTAAAACTGTTTTTTTGGCTTTAGTCAGTTGATATTTGGATATGTTGTACACTGTTATGTTGTTCTTGGTTGATGCTTATTTTTCTTCTTGTTTGTGGTGGTGTTTCATGATGTTTTCAAATTTTTTTAAATGCGTTCCTCTTTTTGTAGTTTCTGTTCGCCAATAGCAAAGAGTTTCTAAACAACTCCATAGGACGGGATGCATTAAGTTACTTAGAAACAGGTGAAGTTGGTAGAATGCCTGTTCCATCGTGCTTAGTTGTATCGTTTTCTGCCGTACTTCCTCTATAAGTAAGGCATTTCGAAATTTTCCCAATATTGAAACTATTCTCCTTGTTATGATGTGATAGTTTATCTTTGTAAAAGCAGGTTACACGTTGTTGTATCTGCATCTTATTAAGAAGGTGAGATTGCATAAGAGTATGCAGATTTCTCTTTTTCATGTGATTTGGTTTGTTTGAATATCTTCTCTCCGTAGAGGTGTACAATGTTGTTGCGTAGTTTTTCACGAATGGGAACATGTAATTCAGTATTAATCCGGGAATACATCCGTTTTTTCGTTTGGTTTCTTGTAGAAGTTTACAGACGTTTCGCCAAAATCTCATTTGACATCTTCTGTGCTTGCTGGTTGTAGATCAACTGAAAGGAATTGAAGGTGCTGCGTGCTTTATACGCGGTCACTGATAGTAACGGTTAGTTGGTGTCGGCTCCACCTCTCTCTCGAGTGCCACCGTTGGTGTCAGTTTAAGCATGGCATGCGTGTTGGTATAATGGTCCCGCTTAAAGAGAGTTTTCCAAGTAGAAGGAAGATTAAGTGCATCGTCTTTCTTATTCAGGGTGCCGTCTTTGTCAATTTGGATGGATTCACGATCTTGCCGTTGTAGTGTCCTATATTAGTGACTTGATGGTAGGTGTCAAAATATATTTTGTGTCCTGTTTCATGCTGCTGTTGAAAAAGTGCAGATGTTGTCTGTTTGTTTCTTATACTGAGTTTATGTTCTTCTAGTCCCGCTGTTATCCTTCTATTGATCTGGTCTATGTAGGTTTTATTAAAGTGCCACATGCGATTTTATATACCCCTTGATTTTCTATATTGATTTTGTCTTTTGGATTTCTGAAAGAAGAGCCTATTGTTTTGTGTAGTTTGTAGGCTGTAGTTATGTTATGTTTCCGGAGCCGATTCTGTATGTTGTGCCTTTTATGTAAGGAAATATGGTGATTTGTCTATCCTCGGCAGGTAGCCTTGTGTCTAGCATTGGTTTTTGTTGCAATTTTTTTGCCTTATTTATGGTTGGTGTCTTGTAGTTGTTTTGTCTGAGAGCCCTTTTTATGTGTGACAGTTCATTTTCTTTTCCTTGGTCACCAGTTAGGCGAAGGGATCTTGATATTAGGTTGTTGGCTACGCCCTGTATTTGTGAAGGGTGATGGTGAGAATCAGCATTCGGGTATCTGTCCGTATGGATTGGTTTTCGATATACTGTATCTCGCAGACCTCCAACCATTGTTTTGGTTACGAGGACGTCTAGAAATGAAAGCTGATTATTTTCTTCAAATTCCAGAATAAACTGTATTTTTGTGTGCAGAGAATTGAGAAACTCATGGAAGCAGTTGAGCTGTTGTTTGCTATGAGGCCATATTACAAATACAACATCAACGTAGCGATACCAGAGTTTTGGTTTGAGGTAGAAATTTTCAAGAGCTTTTGTTTCGAAATAAGTCATGAATAGATTTGCCACAGCTGGAGATAGTGAAGAGTCCATGGCAGCGCCGTCTATCTGCCTGTATATCTGATCATCAAACAAAAAGTATGAGTTTTTAAGACAATGTCTGGCGAGAGCCATAATATGAGTTGGGAAATCCTCTTTGAGTGATCTGGTCCAGTGCTTCATCCATCGGTATGCTCGGATACAGGGGTTTTACGTCCAAGCTTGTAATGATGTCATCCTTGTCAGTTCTTACGGAGTGTAGAATAGTTAAGAAGTGCTCCGAATTTCTATGCGATCTCTCCAGCTTTTACAAGGATAAACTACCACACCATAACAAGGAGAACATTTTCAGTATTGGAAAAATCACTAAATGCCCTACTTAGAGAGGAAATACGACAGAAAAGGATACAACTAAGCACACCGGAACAGAAAATTCACCTGTGTCTGAGTAACTTAAGGCGTCCCATCCTATGACACCGTTTAGAAGCTCTCTGCTATTGTCGAGCAGAAACCACAAAAATCAAGAAAATAGGAACGCATTTAAAGAGATTTGAAAATATCATGAAACACCACCAGAGAACAAACAAACAACAACCAACAACAACAGAACGGTGTAAAACATATCTAAACACCAAGTGACTGAAACCGAAAAAGCAGTTTTAAGTAAACGTTTCAACTACGTAATAGCTCCAAAAGGATTCCTACGGACACAAATCGAGTCTACCTTTTAGTCCAAAGACAACCACGAGGCTGAGCAAATACGGCAGAATGTGTTATTAATTCTTAGAGCATCGAATCCTCCGAAACAGAATCCGAATAGACCGGAAGTTACAGCCTCAAAAGACCTGAACAAAAATAATAACATCATAATATGACCAGCAGATAAAGGCAATGTAACTATCGTCATGGATATCTAAGAATATAGTGCAAAAATAAAAGATATCTTGAAAGATTCCGCTTACAAACCTGTGTCAAGGAAATCCATCACATATCTGGAGAAAACAAAAAAGACCATGGACTCACCCATGGAACTGGATGTCAAACAGAAACGCATACCACGGGAAAAATCTAGCCGGTGCCCTAGACTATACGGACTTTCAAAGATCCACAAGCAAAATGCCCCTCTAAGACCCATCGTTAGCGTTAACAACTCTGCCACTCAAAAACTAGAAAAATACTTTGCTGGCTTCATGCAACCACGTGTTGAAAATGGCGCTTCTTACGTTAAAAACTCGAAGCACTTCTTAGCTATTCTACACTCCGTAAGAATTGACAAGGACTACATCATTGCAAGCTTTGACGTAAAATCCCTGCATCCGAGCATACCGATGGATAAAGCACTGGACCGCTCAAACAGACGATTTCCCAACTCACATTATGGATCTCACCAGACATTGTCTTAGAAACGTATATTTTTTGTTTGATGGTCAGATATACAGGGTGAGTCAACGATTGGATGGAGTAGGTTTGTGCCTTTTCGGTGAAATTAACAAAGAAACTATATTTATTGTTTGATACAGTTTATCTTGACGCAGATTTTAAAAATATTTAGGACTCTACAGGGTGAGCCAAAAAACTAGGACAGCATAAAGTTGTATTTTTTTAAATAGAACACCCTATATACGAATAGTATTTTCGATTTAGCTTATAATTCTAAATCTTTTTCATTAAGGGTTTACTATAACAAAACTTTATAGTTTCTGAGATAATTAAGTTTAAAGAAAAAAAGTCACATTTTCAAGCATCAATTCAATCCTAAATAACGTTTTCAATTTTGTGACAAATATATTCAAATTTGGAATTTGGCAAGGCCAAGGATAAGTTAACATAATTTTTACCTAATATTTGCAATAAAAGCTACAGGGTGTTGAACACATCGGCTCAAATTTGAACAAGTTTAAATGAATAAATATCTTTTTTTTTAAATGGTACACCCTGTATATTTTCATGTTATTTAATAGAGTAATAAAAACCCTAAAAGTTTTGTTCAATATATCCTATACCTATTTATAATAGTTTTTGAGATATTTCAGTTTTTCTTATTTTCCATACTTTTTTACAGAAATAGTCTTCATTATCATACTAGCCATGTAAAATAATAAAAAGAAACTACAGAAACAAACAGAATGTGGTTAAATATGATGAAATACATTATTCGTTTTATTACAATGGCAATAGTTTAATTAAACATAATGTGAAAAAATTAACACAACAATAACGACAAGGCAAATACATATTTACTTTTATACTAAAATGAAACAAAAAAATTACCTATTAAATACTGAGATTAATTATTTCTTTTTAATAAGTGTTCGAATAAACGACCCTCTTGTGCAATGCACAAATTTAGTCTTTTTTGCAGATTTTCTCGGACCCTGGACAAAATTAGTGGCGTTATTGTTCTACAGGTATCCCTAATCCTGTTTCGCATATCTTCCACTGTTTTTGGTGGATTAACCTTATTTTTAATATAACCCCATAGGAAGAAATCTAATGGGGTGATGTCGCAAGACCTTGGTGGCCACTCAATGAAACCCCCACGTCCAATCCATTTTTGCGGATATCGTTGGTCCAAAAACGCACGAACTTCACGATGGTAATGCGGAGGTGCACCATCGTGCTGGAACCACATACTGTCGAGCTCATCCCTATCGAGACCTTGAAGCAGTTGGGGTAGTTCTTCTTGTAGAAAGTTCAGGTAACTATGGCCGTTTAGTGGTTCATTAAAAAAGTGGGGTCCAATAATTCGATATGATGAATAACACACCAAACATTTAATTACCAGTGGTTTTGATGTTGCACCTCTCTAATCCAAAATGGATTTTTTGTGGCATAATAATGCATGTTGCGTCTATTTACGGCACCGTTACTTCTAAAAGTAGCTTCATCACTAAGCATTACCTTGCATAATAAATTTGGATTCAATTGAATCTCCGCATTTATTGTACGACAAAAGCTTACACGACTTTCAATATCCTGTCCATGCAATTTTTGGTGTAATTCCATATGATATGGATGATACCTATATTTCTTGGTAGTACGATTAGCGGTGGATTGTGATGTTTCACATAATGCTGCTAACTGACGGCTACCAATATAAGGATTTTCCTGAACATTTAACAATACTTGTAGTTCTTTTTCTTCATTAGTTACTGGTTTGTTGACCACTTTACGTTTTGGATAATCAACAGTACCAGAAGAATCAAATCTTTGCATTAAGTTTTGAAAAGTATGGGTATTAGGCTGGCGTCGATCAGGATACTTCATTTTGTAAATTCTTTGAGCAAGAAGGCAATTTTTTTGAGCCTCTCCTATTGTATAAATCATATCTATTAACTCATTCTTTGGAAAATTCATTTTACAATATAAGATGAATGTAAAAAGAACCAAACTACACTACATAAAAACCAAAAGAAGCGATTGCGGTTATAAATTTGACACACAGAAAAATGTTCTTTTACATTGTTTTTGCCATGGCTACTATGATAATGAAGACTCTGTAAAAAAGTATGGAAAATAAGAAGAACTGAAATATCTCAAAAACTATTATAAATAGGTATAGGATATATTGAACAAAACTTTTAGGGTTTTTATTACTCTATTAAATAACATGAAAATATACAGGGTGTACCATTAAAAAAAAAAGATATTTATTCATTTAAACTTGTTCAAATTTGAGCCGATGTGTTCAACACCCTGTAGCTTTTATTGAAAATATTAGGTAAAAATTATATTAACTTGTCCTTGGCCTTGCTAAATTCCAAATTTGAATATATTTGTCACAAAATTCAAAACGTTATTTAGGATTGAATTGATGCTTGAAAATGTGACTTTTTTTCTTTAAACTTAATTATCTCAGAAACTATGAAGTTTTATTATAGTAAACCCTTAATAAAAAAGATTTAAAATTATAAGCTAAATCGAAAATACGATTCGTGTATAGGGTGTTCTATTTAAAAAAATACAACTTTATGCTGTCCTAGTTTTTTGGCTCACCCTGTAGAGTCCTAAATATTTTTAAAATCTGCGTAAAAATAAACTGTATCAAACAATAAATATAGTTTCTTTGTTAATTTCACCGAAAAGGCACAAACCTACTTCATCCAATCGTTGACTCACCCTGTACAGGCAGACAGTTGACGCTACCATGGGCTTTTCACTATCTTCAGCTGTGGTAAATCTATTCATGACCTATTTCGAAACGAAAGCTGTTGAAAAATTCTGCCTCAAACCCAAACTCTGGTGTCGCTACGTTGATGATATACTTGTAGTAGAGCCTCATGGCAATCAACAGTTCAACTGCTTCCATGAGTTTCTTAATTCTATCCACACAAAAATACAGTTTACTCTAGAACTTGAGGAAAATAATCAGCTTCCGGTTTTAGACGTCCTCGTAACCAGAACAATGGATGGAGATCTACGACACACAGTATATCGAAAACCAACCCACACGGACAAATACCTGAATGCTGATTCTCACCATCACACCTCACAAATACAGGGCGTAGCTAATAACTTAATATCAAGATCCCTTCGCCTAATTGATGACCAAGGAAAAGAAAACGAATTGTCACATATAAAATGGGCCTCAAACAAAACAGCTACCGTTGTAGCATAAATAAGGCAATAAAATTGCAACAAAACCAACGCAAGAAACAAGACCATCTGCCGAGGATAGACAAATCACAATATTTTCTTAAATAAAAAGTACAGAGTCACAATCGGCGGATTGCTCCGTAAACGGAACATAACTACAGCCTACAAGCCACACAAAATAAAAGGCTCTTCTTTAAGAAATCCAATCTAGAAAATCAAGGCGTATATAAAATCTCATATAGCACCTGCAATAAAACATGCATAGGCAAGGCCAACAGAAGAATATCAGCGAGAGTAGAAGAACCTTAACTTAGTATAAGAAACAAATGGACAACACCAGCTCGAAACAGAACACAAAATTGATGACTAAGGAAAAGAAAACGAATTGTCACATATAAAATGGGCCTCAAACAAAACAGCTACCGTTGTAGCATAAATAAGGCAATAAAATTGCAACAAAACCAACGCAAGAAACAAGACCATCTGCCGAGGATAGACAAATCACAATATTTTCTTAAATAAAAAGTACAGAGTCACAATCGGCGGATTGCTCCGTAAACGGAACATAACTACAGCCTACAAGCCACACAAAATAAAAGGCTCTTCTTTAAGAAATCCAATCTAGAAAATCAAGGCGTATATAAAATCTCATATAGCACCTGCAATAAAACATGCATAGGCAAGGCCAACAGAAGAATATCAGCGAGAGTAGAAGAACCTTAACTTAGTATAAGAAACAAATGGACAACACCAGCTTGAAACAGAACACAAAATTGATGACCAAGGAAAAGAAAACGAATTGTCACATATAAAATGGGCCTCAAACAAAACAGCTACCGTTGTAGCATAAATAAGGCAATAAAATTGCAACAAAACCAACGCAAGAAACAAGATCATCTGCCGAGGACAGACAAATCACAATATTTTCTTACATAAAAAGTACAGAGTCACAATCGGCGGATTGCTCCGTAAACGGAACATAACTACAGCCTACAAACCACACAAAATAAAAGGCTCTTCTTTAAGAAATCCAATCTAGAAAATCAAGGCGTATATAAAATTTCATATAGCACCTGCAATAAAACATGCATAGGCAAGGCCAACAGAAGAATATCAGCGAGAGTAGAAGAACCTTAACTTATTATAAGAAACAAATTTACAACACCAGCTCGAAACAGGACACAAAATAGATTTTGACACCTGCCAGCAAGTTGCTAATGTAGAACACTATACATATATATATATATATATATATATATATATATATATATATATATATATATATATATATATATATATAATTTTGTCCGTCTTTCGTCATTTTGGTTTACTTTTAATTAAAAAGATAATCATAAATAATAAATAAATAAATTTTAGATGTGGGGTATGTTTATATATACTATAGGGTTTAGAAAAACTTTCTCGTTAATAAAAAATAAGAAAATTGGTTATTTGGTTTTTTATCAGTAATTCTGAAAAACAACTTTTTATATATACTTTAAACGAAAAGCACTAAAAGAAAATAATATAATTACTGCTTTGTCCTAAAAGACGGTTGCCATGAACATTTTAGACGAAAATTACATTAAGGTTTTTTTGAAAGGCATAAAACCTTATGGAGCCCTTGCATGGAACTTTTTTCTGTTCCCAAATTACAGTAATAGTAATATATCCAAGACTCATTTAAGTCAGGGTTAACATCCGATCCATCGAAGGATGACGTGGGTGCTATATATATATATATATATATATATATATATATATATATATATATATATATATATAGTCCGAGTATGGGACTCATCAGACCATTGCGTTCGGTACAAACCATCACCTCGCATCTATGTCCTATAAACAGATTTTGCAGTTCAAAGACAGTAAATAAGACACAGTAACGACATCTCGATGGATCCCTCAATAACACAAGAGTAACACAAACCAACGATATTGTATGAAACCGCCATGTGATGGCGCGACGGTAAATTAAAAAAGTAATTTATCAAAATTCGATACATAAAACGTGCTACTCCAAGGATAGAGGTCGCATTATATTATTCGGCACCGGCCACGAGTTCCGCAGATTAAGTAAAGTGTTACACCAACAATCTTCCCAAGAGAGCCGATGCGTGTTTTTTAAGCCAACAAATTTTAAAAAAAAAAGATAGGTTTTCGTCCGTGTAATTTTAAAATAAAATAGGAAAATTTGCTTTTCATCGACAATTTGAACTGAAATACAATAATTGTTTACCCGCATTATTGATACAATAACCTATTCCTTTGTCACATTTAGTAAAATTGCCTCTTTAAGTTAGTTTTTACTTAAAAATGGAACTTACTAAAAAAGAGAATCCTGATTTAGCTCATCTACTTATGTGATTTCAACAAAACGTTGCCCCTCTATATTACACACTGGGTAGATTGAAAGAAGAGGAACCTATTAAGTAGCTGCCGGACTCTTCAGACTTAAATCCTCTGGACTTCTCTTTGTTGAGTTACCTTAAAGGTAAACCAAGCCAGTTGACCTAGAAAACTTAAAGATTCGGAGTGTCCAAGAAAGACGGTTAACTACTACAGAAGTGTTCGAAAATATTCAGAAAAAATTTATAAATCAGCTAGGTTACTGTCATTTAAGATACGGGAGGCATTTTCAAAATTTAAAGTAGGGACCATGTAAAAGAACTAACGGCGTTCACTACTTAAAAGATCAAACTTTATTACAGCATAGTTTTACAAATAATAAATTTATTCCAGACTTTCTGTGCTCATTGTATATAATTGCCTGAGACAAGTGACTCGAATATAAGAATAGTATGAATATTTTTTGCCCTAGTTTTTGACTAAACGTTCTTTTTTTCAATGTTTCCTCATTTTTAGAGGAAAAAAATGCACAATCGTATCCACCGATCTTGAAAACCTAAAAAAAACTGGCTACAAGAACTAGAATGCCGTGGTCACATACTGCGATTTCTAAGCATCTTTTTGATGACATCCCGCTCACATAAAACAAGTAATTTGCCATATAAGATATAAAATTTAATGCATAAACGATATATGGTTTCTCCCAAAAAAAAAATCGAAACTCTCTGGGCATATGAAGACGGGTTATCATGTTCAGAAATTAATCCTTTGCCATAATTTTGAATATGCATAATGGATTGTTTAGTGTACATTAGGTATAGACGATCTAATACATTTCCACCCTAAATTACTGTGATTTCATTAGAATTAATGCCTCATCAAACTATTCTTGATTCTCCTCCAAAATACCAAGTCTATTGAATCATATTATCATGGAGTCTTTTGCCGCGTTTCCTATAAACTCAACGGCAATGAGAATCGTCTGATGACAATATCAGCTGCCATTCCTGTTCTGTTCAGTGTGCAAGTTCGCTACAAAACACCAGAGGATTTTTAGGATGTTGCGTTGTGAGTTGTAGTACCCTTACTGAATGTCTATATCTCAGTACCCTCTGTGTAAATAATTATCAGAAAACACTATTTTTGATACATGTAATTACATTGCATTCTTTTTTCTTGATTCATAACTAACAACTTCAAAATTTAAAAATACCTTAACGTAGCTCAAGAATGGATATAAAAATGACCCTTAATATAAAAATTCTGTAAAATTTAAAAACAGCCTGAGCTAAAAAGTATTTGTTATATTGATTAGTATTTAATTTATTTTTATAATAGGTTTTTCCTGTAGCATTCTGAAGTAAAATTACAGAGAATTTAAGTTGAGGCTTAATTTGTATTGCGCAGTATATCTCTGATGACTAAAAAACTACAGGATGATTCAAACACTCTATCTAAAATATTGACTAAAGTGTGGTTTTTGAACTTGCATTGTTTTTATTTTGATTGGTCTCTGCGACTTTTTAAGGCAACGCACTTATATATGAATTGTGTCGAATCAAGGGTGAAGTTTTGTACTGAAAACACCTTAATGATTTGATTTTATGAAGTAGAGGTGGTCAAAACTGAGATATTTCAACACAGAGTTTACTGTGGATTCCATTATTGTTTTCAATTTAGGCATCTTCTTTAAAGTTTGTCTTTTTCATTTTGGGTTCCATATATCTTTCTACTAAAAAAGGTTTTAATAATGTCAATGTACTAGTGTGTTGAATGTTTTAGTTTTAATTTTAATTTGTGACATAATTTTTTAAAGAATTTTAATTGTATACGATTTGTTCTGTGTGGAGGCTACGCTGGCGACTGCTCTCAAACTGGCAGGGTTAAGGTGTGCCATTTGATGAGGTCTGAGCCCTGAGGATGGTCTAAGTTAGACCGAAAGCGCTTGGCCAATATTAATAAAACATACACTGAAATACAAAACCCGTCTATTTCTTGAGAACTTATAATGTCTAAAACAGTTGTTACTTCGAAATTAAGACCCCTACCCAAATGTTGTTCAGCTGTTATGAGAATCATTAAAGATAAGTTTATAATAGTTTTCCTTGAAGTTATGTTAGGTGAAAGCTGCTATATTTATGATTTTAGTTTTTTAAATTTACTCTGGTGTTTCCTCGCCATATTTTCCTTTAGCTTTTTGCATTTATTTTCTATTTTATGAAAAATTAGCTCATGGTCATCTGACTTTGTTTTGGCTTTGATTTCTCTATAGCGCTGGACTGCTTCCTCTAGAGAAAGGACTTTTTGCCATCGGGGATAATTTATTTGTGAACTTCGCCAGCGTTGACCAGAACGCGGCGTGTTTTATTACCTGGTTTGGTGATTTAAATCTAATACCAATAGGAATGATGGCAATGTCTTGAGCTTGTAGCAAAAATAAGAAATGAGCTTCCTCCTTGGTAAGTTTGAGCTTTATTTTTTATCTAAAATATAATTATACCACTACAAAAATACTATTATTTAATAACTTAACTGTTTGTTAACGCTTTGGGACGTAAGTCATTTCCATTTTCTTTTTGGGGGCTATAAAACTTTCTCTACTAGTCAATATTGATTTTATTCATGAGAATTATCAACAATATTTAGACGGAATTATTAACATTTAAATAAATTAAATTATTTTTTAAAAATAAAACCTAATTATTTATTCTTTTATTCAATAATTACTTTTGAAATAACAATATCTTTTTATAAACATAAAATATGTGTAAACCAATACACACGACACAGTAAATTATATTTAATTATTATTGTTAAAGAGGGATGGAAATTTCAAGGGAAACTGCCTAATCTGCATTTGATCAGGGCTGAGAAAGTAGGGTGAAGGGTAAGTCGATAACATCGCGGCCCGCTTAAAATTCAATTAGCAGCTAATTATCAAAGTATAAAGAACAGCTAAAATTTGGGCTTTTTATTCTGTTCACTTTGAAAAGTGTCAGCGAAATTAAAACGTTGGCGTTGACTATTAGGTTTGAATAAATTTTAACTTAAAAGTAATGACATTTCGAGGTATTATAGAACGAAAGCTTTCACGGGGAAGGGAACAGCTCGGAGATTGATACGTAAACATTTTACAGACAATAACCGTTTCCTCCGAACCAAGGTTGGTTATCTCGTGTAATTAAAATTTTTATTTATTTTAATAAAAAGCCAGACTAAATCTGTCATAAAAAAAATATTTCATTTATATCAGGTAGCGGTCTTAGCCTCCATTTTATCCGAAATATATTCCTTCCATTTAAAAATTTATATTTCAGTAAGAAGGTTCAAAATCCTGCCGACATGTCTTTGAATTTATATTTTAAATAGACAATTGTTTCCTGAGATTGTTCCTCTTGGTCTGATACAGCTCCACTGACGAGACCATAAGGTGGTCGAAACATGTATGGGGAGAGAACCAAAGTTACATTTGCTGGAAATAAATTGTTTGTATATATTACTTCCTTTTCGTCTGCTTAAAGGGAGAATACCTATAGACACCTATTTAAATACGGCAGAAAATAGATTCATTTATTTCCTTCTTAATTTTTAAATTTCATACCACTACAGTCGTTCGACTGGCGATATGCTTCAGTCTGACATTGAAAAGTCTGAATTAATACTTTATATAAACAGTTGTTTCCTGCGAATATTGCTTTTGGTTCGGTACAGTTCAACTGACGAGACTATAAGGTGGTTTAGTCGCGTATGGAGAGAGTTTCATTTGCAGGAAATAATTGTTTTATATATATATATATATATATATATATATATATATATATATATATATATATATATATATATATATATATATATATGTAATCGCAGGCTCTCGGGCATCCCGTGTATGTGCTGAGTTTCTCTCAGGCAGGGGCGGATCCAGCCTCTCTCCTTAGGGGGGGCGGTGATATCACAAAAGTAGATTATGGCAAGAAAAACAAGTTGTCAAGGGGGGGGGGGGGAGTGCAAACAGCATACTCATTCCTAATATAAAAAGTAGAATAGGTTCTATTTTCCTGAATTCAGAGCTTTTGGGAGGGGGGGGGACGATCGCAAGCATACAGACTCCTATACTCTATTCAAGAACTAGAGAGAGTAATAAAACTGTTACCGAAACCTCTAACGTGCCTGCTCCAGTGCCGCAGGTAACTGAAAACTGCCGTAAATCTAATTATATTTCATTATATTTAAATATATTTTATAAATTTACTGCAACATGGAATTTCTGATAGTTTAATTTAATTTCTGTCAGTGAGCAAAGTGCAACTTACAGTTTTTTCTTAGTAATTTATCTTGTTTGCGCTTGTTTTTATATATTATTTGAGATTAGTGAGATACCCAAAAGATATGGTTTTCACCTCTATATTTATTCCAAAATCGTTAAACCACGGATTTTTTCCTCAACGAAAAACTTATTACGATGAATGTTTATGATGCCTTAAGATATCAATATCTAGATAATAATGTTAAAAGCTCTGTTGAGATATGTTCCAACATGACAGAAGTTGGAAAATCTACTATGTACCAAATACTGAAGGAGAAAAAACGACTGGAATTGTACTCCCAAGCCACATTCGATCACAGGCAAACGAAAAACCTCGTTGGAAGAAGAGATGAAAACTGCAATTAAAGGGGTTGTATATACATTTTATTATGAGAAGCAGATCCCAACCATCTACAAAATTCTAACTAAAATCATTAGTGATCGCGATTTACCTGAAATTAAAAGAACTGATCTCTGGAAATTGTTCAGAGAACTTAATTTTTGCTGGGAAAAACCAGATAAAAAATCTGTTCATATAAATCGTCCGGAAACTGTCCGTTGGAGACGTAAATATCTCTCTCAAGTAAAAGGTAGAGTTGCTAGAAATAACACAATTAATAAAATTAGTAATTTAACTAAACTTTTGAAAGATTTTTTTGAATAAAGTTGCTGCGGAAAATTGGGAAAAATCCATATAATAAAAGAATAAAACAAAATGTGAGAACTCGATCTCATAATCGGTGAGATAGAGGAACCAATTACAATTAATTTTAGCGAAGAATGTTTCACTGACTTTGATTAGGAATTAGATACGTAATGTTTATTAGTGTAAACACAATTTATTATTTAACTTTTTGTTTTTGTTGTATTTTATTGTTTATATGTTTTTTTATTTTCTATATATTTTTATTTTAGTGTGACCCACTCTTTAATTTTATATCTATTTAATTCTAATTAGCCGTAAGTTTTTTATTATTTTATTATTGTGTTTGTGTCTTTTTCTTAAGCGTGTAGAATTAACATGTTTATCTTATTTTTTTGGGGCTATCGTATTTCCATATATAAAAGTAAATTAAATTAAGATATCAGTACAATAGAAATAAAAATAAGATGGTCTAATTTTAATTACAACATAAAAAAAGTAATTACATTTGAATCCCTTTTTAGTGTTTAATTGTAATTCTGCACATGGTTGAAGAAATAAATAAACTGAAATGTCAAATACCCTAAAAATGTTTTTAATTAATAATAAAATGACCGATAGCACCAAATATATTTTATTATTATATGGACGAATTTATTTTTTTATATATGTTTAACTTTTTGTATTTTTGACAGTGGATATTTTGTAAGTATTTAAATTATAACTTAGAATTTTTTGAAAGAATAATCCTACGTTTTAGTCTATTATTATAGACCGGTATTTTTGATTATAAAATTTCTAACCCATTCCTATGAAAAATATATGTGTCTAACAAATTTTGCTAAAAACACCGGACTAAAGAACACAGGTAGTTTGCGAAGAGAAAAAGGGAAAAAAAATTATCTATTACTCTCTCTAGTTCTTGAATAAACTATAGTATAAGAGGAAAAATCGGGTCCATTTTCCTAAACTCAAAGCTCTTGGGGGGGGGGAGGGCGATCGCCCCCCCCACCGCCCCCCCCCCTTGGATCCGCGCCTGCTCTCAGGACTGTAAGGCAGCTGACATTTCGGTGAAATCTCATTCACCATTTTAAAAGCTTTGAAAATCGATTTTATTTTGGATACCTTTTGGCTGTTATCCAGTATAATTAAGACATACATTTATTGTCAAATTTTATTATAATGTTTCATATACAAAAATTAATGAATTATTCTCATGAATGTCGTGCACTAAATGGTATAAAATAATTTCCTATTTAAAAAAATGATAAAAAAATATACGAAAAATAATGATATACAGTAGATGCATATTTAAGATTATTAGCTTGATAATTTACTTTTGCTATAAAATCGCGGGCTCTTGCTTTGTATGATTCAAATTGTGGTATCAATTGCTAACTGTATTTTAATTTGAGATCTACATGAGAGTACTAGTTTCTCAAATTGAAATTATGTGCATTAATTATTTTTTTGACGTCATTCAATTAGAGCCCTTACGACTTTATAACTGAAATAAATAATTAAACCATTAATCTAGAATATGAATCTAATTTTCGTATATTTATTTCACCATATTTTATTTTATATCGTTTAGTACAAGACCTTCATGAAAACAAAACTGTTTTTCTTAAAAAAATATTTATTTTATTTTTCACTTTTTATTTTTTAATGACAAAATTTGATTTACAGTCGACAGCCTATGCAGCAGTGAAACTAAATGATATAATTTGATTATTTGAAAATAAAGTTGATCTTGAAATGGCCTTGAAATATAAGTCCAAGGTCAATTGAAAAGTCGTTTAAGTCCTTCTATATAAAAAAAATTGATGTCGTCATTAAAAAAAAATTCTATGCCTTCTTTGTCAAATATGTGCGATTAACCTTCAAATGATCTCTAGATGTAAAAAAAGCATATGACATGTCCGTATTGTTGACGGGGAATTTTCCCTACTTTCTGTTTCTATAATAAAAAAAGATGGGTTCCTATCTAAGAACTAAGTTGACCTTAAAATGATTTTGAAATGTGTATTCAAAGTCAGTTTGGAGTTCGTGTACTAAATATTAGCTTAATTGGACAATTGAGAGTGAGTTAAAATTTAATTATAAATTCGTTTAAAAATGAAAACATTTTATCAGGAATGAATTTCCAGTAAGGTCTGCTTTGATGTTATTATATTATATTGTCGTCGGGTTTATATATAAGTACCAAATTGAATAATCTCAAGTGAAGTTGACCTTGAAATATACGTCCAAGGTTAGCTGCAAGGTCTTAATATTGCATTGTCATTGGGTTTATGTATTTCTATCAAATTTTAGTCTAATCGGATAATCGAAATTGAAGTTGGCCTTGAAATATATACACATCTTTTACCCAATGAAGTCATGTGAGTTCCTGTGATTTTTTAATTTTTTTTGCTATCCGCGTCTATTTTTGAGAAGTTTTTTTTCCGAAATTCGCAATTTTCTCTAAAAATGATTTGAAACATTTTTCTGTGAATAAGACTTGGATTTTTAATTAAATTACTCAACATATAAGAATTATTCCAGTGTTTAAACTTCAATATACGAGAATCTCTACTCAGGCAAATTTATATGTATCACTGATTTTCAGTTATTTATATTTCTTCGTCACTTCTTTCAATTTTAGTGTTAGATAATTTATTATTAATATTTTTTTTCTAAAAACGCAATAATGTGAAAATAAAAACACAATAAAAATAAAGTTCCTTTTTTAAACAAGTACATTGAAATAATAAATGATAAATTGTGACTGATGAGGAAATAAAATTTTAAAGGAAAAATTGTGTATCTAGAAAATGCTAGGCGAGTGAATTAAGATTTATAACAATATTTTAGGAGCTCTAGAAGGAAACGTACTAAAAATGGCTTTGCTGTACGCTGTCTCGCTAAAAAGTCTACCAACTTTGTATTTGATAAGTGGATTTTTTCTTTACATTTTTCTCTCCTCCTCTAGTTGAAAAGTGAACTTACTACTTTAGTATATAGGGTGTGGAATACTACAAGTTCATATAAACTTATTTCATATAGGCTTCCTCTTCGGAGATATGGGCTCCCAGGAATCTGCAATGGAATCAAATTTTTTACAAATAATTACTAAATCACCAAGTATATTTTAATTTTTTTCCAATATGATGAATACCAGGTCAGACCCAGCAAGAAAATGTTGTGAATTACTCACAGCTGCAGGGACGGACTAGCTGTTACAATCATGACCTCATTTTTTTGTCTATGCCCTGTATGATAAGAACTTTGGACAACACTTTTTACATACTTTTGACTATTGACTAAAAATTAAGTACATTTCATTTATGTCGCTAATCCTAACCGTTTTCGAAAAAACGTGATTTTGTTTACACTGTTAGCCCCCTAACATCTGTCCGATAGAATATGAAAAAGAGGAATATCCCCTGTCACCATAGTTTCAGTAAAAAATTAAACTAACTACTTAGTTAAAAACTTATACTCGCTGACACGGCGAATTAAGGATTGCGATACTCGCCACATTAACTCAGCATTTCTCCTTATTTGATCACAATGAATCGTGATTCTCCGTACAAGTTCCTTCCTACTATCCACCAGAGTCGATACATCGAGGTTTTGAGGTGTCCCGACAGGTAAAAATGCAACGGCGTTAGGTCGAGAGGTCGAGAAGGCCAGGCAATAGGTCCTCCTCTACCCATCCAATGGTTTGGATAGACGTTATTCAGGTGCTCCCGCACAGCAACGCTGACATGAGGTGGTGCTATATCGTGTATGTAGTACATATTTCGGCGGGTTTCAAATGGTAAGTACTCTACTAAATCGTGCAAATCGTTCTGGAAGAACTCCAAATAAAGTTCTCCTTTCAGTCGTGCCGGCAATACGAATGGCCTAATTAAAAAATTGACAATAATTCCTGCCCATTGATTGGAACTGATGATGATGCGAAATAATAGTTGCATGAGAAGTTTCATCAGCCCATACATGTGAGTTGTGTAAATTTATGATATCATTTTTGGTAAACACTGGTTCATGTGTGTAGAGAATAGTGCTAATGATGTTTACATTATTTCTTTGTTGATCCAATAGCCATTTTTCAAACTGCATTTTACGGGGAAAATCTAAAGGAATCAGTTTGCGCACCTTTTTCAAATGATATGGGCGTAAAAGCTCTTCTTTAAGAACTTCATGTAATATTATTTTGGACGTATTCAACTGCGCTGATAATTTTTGAATACTCGTTGAAGGAGTGTTATCTATAGCATTTAAAATATTTTCCTCTAATTGCGGCGATCGTACTGTTCTTCCCCGACCAGCATCAATAGTTCTTTTTCCAAAACTTCCTAAAATTATGGAGAAATTTAATAATATTACTCTATGAATGGAATCGCCTCTCATTCTCCCTTAGACGTAGGTCAACTGATCTGGAAGAGTACGATTAGTCGTGATATTATCTTCCAAAGCATTGCAAGATGCAAGACCATACACCAGATTCATATCTGCATACTCATCATGTATTCCATAGTTCGAATTATTTCTCAATTAATTTCACCACGATATCCAAAAATCAGTAAATTAATATCCAAGTAAAGAATCAATGTGTCAGCGATGTGAAGTTGTCTAGTTCTAAAATGCAGAATATTTATTTATTTGGTGCCTAACAGCCTTTGCAACAATACTTTGTTTTTGGTGGCGATAAAATTAATCGCACATTTTTTGCGAACCTAGGTTGAAATGTAATTCACAGAATGAGACGTTTTTAACTAAAGAGGTAAACTCTAATTATGGATCGAATTTTTTTTATCAATAAGGTTAAAGATTGAACATTTGATAGGAACAAAGATGTACCTGTTATCGAAATTCGCCAAATACATGATGTAAATAAAATGACGTTTTTTCGAAAACGGTTAGGATTAGCGACATGAATGATGGGTACCTTATTTTTAGTCAATAGTTAAAGGTATGTAAAAAGCGTTGTCCAAAGTTCTTATATCACAGCTAGTCCGTCCCTGCAGACGTGAGTAATTCACAACACTTTCTTGGATAGTAATTTGAAGAGTATTACCTGCTATACATCATATTAAAATTAAATGGAAATATACCTGGTAGTTCAATAATTATGTGGAAAAAACTTGGCTCCATTGGAGCTCTTTGGGGGTCCTTATCTCCTAAGAGGAGGCCTATGCGAAAAAAGTTTATATGAACTTTTAATATTCCTTTCACGTATTTTTTTTCATATCCGGGAGATTTACCATTTATTTTCGGACACTCTGTATAGTATATAGCACTTTTAATATCATAGTACAGTACATAGTGTAAGTTCAATAAATATAAATAAATAACTGTAGTGACAAATTCAAAAGAGACAGAAGCTAATAACATAGACAAGTTACGAAATCTAAAAATTTTTAACAATAATGAAAGCGTTCTAGTTCTAATTTATGATTCCTGTGAATCTGAAGATGAACCCAAGTAAATCAAAATTATGGACATCCATCTAGATTCTACGGCGTTAACCATCAGCAGTAGAAACGACATATATAATATACCCCGCAGCGGTAAAAGTAAGTTAATATTAAATGATTTCCAATAGTCCTTGATACCGTTTAAGAAAGAAAAGATTGCTTGATATCTGAAAATTTCAATCCTGTTTCTTTTCGAACCTTACTACAAAATTCCATTGATATTATAAGAAGCCATCTGGTAAGATTATTCCGTTCATGTCTGATTATGGGGCAGATACGTAAGATACCTATGGAGTGGAGGGGGCAAAAATAGTGTTTATTCCCAAAGTAGAAAGAACGGATAATACAATAACGACACATCAAGTAAGGAATAATGGCACACAGTACGTTATATCCCTTAGAATTTGCCTCCAAGAAGGAAAATTCAACAGACACGGCACTACATCGAATCATTAAAATAATTAAAAAAGCGTTATTGAATGGTCGATCTGCTTTAGGTGCCTAAATTGATATCAAGGAGGTGTTTGACAATCTTACGATTTGACATGCAATATTAAACAATGACGAGACTCTTAACCGACAGTAGCTGGATAGATTCGAATATTATTAACCCAGAGACTAAAGTATGTTGAACATAAACAATATAACTGTTAAAGCACTGTCAAGCAGGGTGTGTCCACAGGGAGCAGTCGTTCTTGCTGTGTTTCTTGTAGGTTGAATGAACTAAGTGCAGGCGGTTTATATCGATAGACTTACACCGAGGCCCTGGTTATCATGTGTCCTAGTTGCAATGTCCGGGACGAGGGGAAGAGCAATGATGCAAGTTCTCCGTATCGCGGAACGACGGTACCATAAAGAAAAGATCGGAATAAAGCTGGAAGAGGCCCAGATTATGCTCTTTACAAAAAATAAAAAGGAAAATTAGGTGACTGGGAAAGGTCTTTTAATACAATAAAACAGTAAAGTCGCTTGAAGGAATTATAGGCAAGTTACAGAAAATGAAAATATTAACACCATGAGCCCTGGATCAACTCAATTGGATCATTGGTAATAGAGAAAATCAGAGAAAATGCGGAAAATTTAGCACTGTTTTTTTAATTTCATATCTCTCAATTTTAAGTTGCAGCTCTGGCCCGTCGCAAAATAATATTATTTTCTTTTATTTTTTGCTTGCTAAAACCAAGCGCTGAAATCTTTAATGTATTATCTTTCAGCACGTCTGGATGCGTCCTGAATGGTCCAATTTTAATTTTGTAAAAATAATTTAGAAGTAGAAGTATCATTTTACAAGTTTATGTTTTCACTTTGCATGAAAAATTCTGTAAAATCTATGAATATTGCTAGCAAACATGACCGAAAATGGCTGAGTGCCTGAAGGTAAAAGAATAGTGTTGGCAGCCCTGCTGCCGAGGTAGTCATATGTATTATATAGTATTATCGAGATTTCTTCATTAGTTTTGATTTGATAAATAAAAAACGAAAAAGAAGCAATTTTTTTGATTTTATTGTCTATAACAAATTAATGGATCATAGCTGAGAGTGGAAAACATAACAAAATATCACTACGGATTATTTTTAGTGTGATAACACAGTCGGTATCTTGATAGAATTTTCGTTATGAAAAAATATCCTTTAATTGGCCTAGGAGTATAAAGGAAAACGGAGACGTAAATTGTTTGACAAAGATGGGATCCGCAGCCACACCGAATCTAACCAATTCTACCTGTTCTAATTAATATTGGTAAGAGAAAATTATAACTGTGGTTGGAAAGCAAATATATGTACTGGATAGTACATATATGCTAAAAAAACAATTTCTTCAAAAACGTGTAATGTGATTATTTCAAATGGCAAATTTATAAGTTTTTTCAAATTCAATTTTAATATCTTATTTTAACAATAATGAAAAAATTATTGAAACTATATTAATTACAGAAGACGAGTTGCTCTTGGTAAAACAAAAGATAAAATATATTTCAGGAAATTACAACTGACATTTAAAATTATTACATTTTTATTAAACTGCATTTATAATTTCTTGATAAGTTCATTTACTGGAAAAAAATTCTCGAAGAAAATTGGCGAAATTAGCTGAGCGGAGTTAATGAAAAATAAAGATTTTTTAATCTACTCGTTACTAAAGTACTGGCAAAAAAGTTTAAAAGATTGCAGTTTTAATAAAACTGTCGTAAAATAAAATACGTTGATACTTTCTCTAAATAATTTACATTTTCCAATTTGCAAGTTTGGTGTTTTATGTTATTGGCGTAAATAATTAATTTTTATTTTTCGTTATAAATACTTTTAGATATCAGCAAGTGATAATCGTTTCTTGTTGTCTATTATCTAAACTAACAATTCAAATATTGATAGAAAAATTTTAGCCCAGTTTATAATTTTGATTAGTTCAAACCTATTAGCCAGACATTTAAAAAAGGAGTAAGTTTGAATGCTATAGTATAGAAATTATTAGACGGCGATTTTGTATTTCATATGTATTTACTCGATAAGGTAGGATAAAAAATGTGGCTACATTTTTTTTTATTATATTCCCGGATCCGTCCTAAAGCCGGATGCACTGCGACCAGAGTAGACCTATTGTGCTCACCCTAGACATTACAGCACTCTGTCAACCTAGCCCCCTGGCTCAATGTGTACAGTCCTGCTAAGGAGTGAGTGAGTATTTATCCCGGTTCCAATCTTACTGACCCGAAAGTTTGTTGTCTAAATCTCACCAGTGACTCACAGTCACATATGATATGCTTCACCGTTTCCTCGGCTTGCCCACATAGTCTGCAGCCGAGGTTTCCGTTATATAGATTCATTCTATTCAGATGTACTTTGACGGCAATGTATCCCGTCATTATACCCGTAATAGTCCTTAATTGGTTCCTACTCATTTGTAGTAATTTCCTTGCCAGTTTCGGGTCACGATTCCCAATAAATAGCTTGCTGTGATTTAAACCCTGTCTGGTCATCCAGTGGTTTTTATGTTCTCTTTTGATCCGTTTTATGACTGCTTCCCGGGCCGCGCACCGCGGTACCCCAAAGGCTGGTTCTGGACCCATGTATTGAGATGCCGACCCTGCTCTAGCCAGCTCGTCAGTTTTTTCATTTCCATGTATGCCTTCATGTCCTGGTACCCACTTGAACATAACTGTGTTGTCTTTTGCCAGAATTTCCAGCTCACTCTGACATTCCCAAACCAGCCTCGATGATACCTTTTGGCCCTTGAGGGCTTTTAGGGCTGCCTGGCTGTCAGAGTAAATGAGGATTTGCTTCCCTTTGTAAGCTCTCCTGTTTATCTCGTCTGCGCACCGTAAGATTGCGTATATTTCTGCCTGGAATACTGTTGGGTACATTTAGTTAAATCATACACGAACGTCGGCCGAAAACAAACATGTACTGGTGTTTTTAAAATTTCTGCTCCCTTATAAATCATTACGATTTACTACTGTTAACGTTATGTCAATATAATAGTTGTTTTAGTTGTTGAAATGTTAATATATAGAATGCTCAGAAACAAATTTCAACAATGTTTAAATCTATTTTTCTAGGAAGGACGTTTTAACTTCAGACGGGAGAATGATTATTGCTAATGGTATCTATCTTGAACAGCGTTAATTTTTTGGTTTCAATAACACTGATCAACAAATTAGAACATTTTATTCTCACAAAATGAGTGATACTAATTGTTAAAGAGCATAAATAAGCGTTTTTGCCTGTATGTCCAATAATTATATTAATTTAAAAATATTCTTGAATTAAATAATATGACTATTTATAGAATAAAATTCTATATTTACATTAACAAATTATAGCTCCTAAAACAGAGCAGATGAATTATTTCGTCATTTGTAACCAAAATTTGCAACTTTTTTCTTCAAAGTCCAGTAATAATCTGCTAGCAATGCAGAGCTCTTTTTTCTTCTCCTTTCAGTACCCTTGCGCCCAAAATTGAGCATAGACTTTCTTTAATTTCTCTAATTTGTTTTTATTAATTTCGATTCGAATCCATACCAGCCCAACTGTCTTTTTTCAATCCTCATACAATAGTAATTCTTGTTGTCTTGCCTATTAGTGGTCATAATTTATAATTTTAGTTATTCATTTTTCATCATTCATTATTGGTATATTTCCTGCATTTCCCCATTTGAGCTATGTTCTCAATCTTGCTATGTTTATCACTCTTGTTCGTTAATAACTTTATTTCTTAATATGAGGCGTACCATTTCATATCCATACCCCATTGACGTATTTCACTGCCTGCTTTTAAGTTGTCTATGTCTGTGCTCCATTTATTACCGGCATCAAATACAGTCTTGTCAGCAGGTACGGAAGGATTTTCTTTTTTGTTTAAGTTAAGATCAAAAGCTACCCCTCCCAGTCTTCCCTTCTCCCAAACCCGAAATCTATATTTTTCTTTGTAAGTGTTAATTTCTGTTTCAAGGATATGTATTCTGCAACGTTTTCCAGTGTTTTGTGATTCAGAGTTACAGGGCAGTCAATATATACATATATAAATATATATATATATATATATATATATATATATATATATATATATATATATATATATATGTTGTTGCGTAGTGTTTCACGGATGGGAACATGTGATTCAGTATTAATCCAGGAATACATCCGTTCGTTGGTTTGGTTTCCTGTAGAAATTTGCAGACGTTTCGCCAAAATCCCATTTGGCATCTTCTGTGCTTGGTGGTTGTTGATCTACAACTAGCTATCTTTCAAAATATACACTGAGAACTCACATTTAAATTTTTGCCACCAAAATATTGAGATATTAGCGATGATAATGGAAAGCCCTTTTATTGGGCGTGAAAGGGTGGTATTAAGAAAAGCGGAGTCTTACCCAGGAAAGCGGGTAGTCATGCTTCTATAAACCTAGCGGAAGACAATACTACGTTAAGAATGCTGCCTTGCCCACGTAAGCCTTGTTTTTCTCTTCATTCCACCTCGAGGGGCAATCATGTTTCTACCTAAATTCCATCCACAAAACGCGCATCCCTAACCATTCGTTTACTTGCCTGGTTAGCATGACCAATTATGATTAACAATCTCTTAAATTAGAAATATGATTTCAATTTACAATAAAAGATTACCTCGGGTGGATCAAGCCAGGCCTCTCGAATTTCACTGAGACTATAAAAGGTCAGTTTGTTCGAAGCAATTAACTTAATCTAAGATTAAAGGATATATAAAAATATCAACATTCAGTGACCAGTTCCTAATAGACCCTTATTAGCTGGCTGATTTAAAAAGCAAACTATGAAAAAAAAAACAAGTATATAGTAGGATAAGGTGAAGTTAGAAAACAATAGATTACTTACTACAAATATTTATACCAATATGTAGGAATGAACACCAAGAAGTAGAAATGCTGTATGAAAACAGATTTAAAGCTATATACGCAGAAGAAAAATGTACCCATACTTTGGTTATAGGGACCGAAGTCATGGGATATATATATATATATATATATATATATATATATATATATATATATATATATATATATATATATATACATATATATATATATATATATATATATATATATATATATATATATATATATATATATATATATATATATATATATATATGGGATAAGAACTGTATGCTATGAGTATATTATTCGAAAAAAGAACAGGGAAAATAAACATGGATTAGCCCCGATATAAAAACAAGTAATGAAATAGATTTTATACAATCTTTCGAAAAAACATCTAAAACTTTAGCATAATGAACCCATTCGCCCCAGAGAGTCATCATCTTCTGATAGGAACACAAAGGAAAAAACAAGACAATACGCAAAATGTCGCAAATCAACAACTAAGCGCAAGGAAATAATGAATACAAACAACAAATAAAAGTCATTTTGAGTAGTGTAAAAGATATCAAAAATTAAACGAAATGGCCGGTCGCATAAAAAATAAACCAATAAATGTCAATCAAAATATGTATCTATCTCAAAAGTAAAAGAAAAAAGCAGAATATCTCAAGAAACAGATGATAAAATAGAGTAGAATACTCTACATAGAGAGAAAATTGGCAACCAATAAGTACGAAGAAATTAAAGCAAATAAAAAATGAATTATAAAACATAACATGAAAAAGTACTGTAAAGAAGTGGTAAGACAAAATGTAGATAATAACAAGAATATAAAGTTTATAAAAAGAAAAGAAGGTTAAAGAGAGTTTATAATGCTTAAGAACGGCAGAGAAAAGGAAATTAGGAATATAGAGGAACTATTGATACTTGCTCAAAAATACTATAAGGAAAAGTCAAGACCAGACAATTTAGCAGAGACCGAAGAGGAAATAATATACGCGCTAAGAGACATGAAGTGTAAGAAATTATCTACAGAAGATGACATCGTCATAGCTATGACAAAATAAGCTAAACACATTGTTATTACGAAATTGAAATCTCGATTCAATATGTGCTTGACAAACACAATAATATCAAACAAATAGGATAATGCCATACAGAAAAAAAATACTACTAAAAAACTGTAGATCAGCAACCCCGCTCTCGCAAATATAAAAAATTATTCACAAAAATAAAAACAAATACGAGTAGACTAAAACACAAACTAGGACAATATCAACCAGTAGAATAAGGACCTTCTTAAAAAGGCTGTAACATTTGCAAACATCTTCTCAAGGTCATAATAACAGAATATAGTTTACCTTTGTAAATAACCTTCGTAGATTAGGAAAATACCTTTGGTTTGGTAGAATACTAGGCGATAATAAATGAACTAAATATTTCTAAAATTGACTAGCGTTACATAGAACTTATTAAGAATATTTACAGTAACGCTTCATCAGCAGTGAATCTACACGAAAACACAAATGCATACCCAGTTGCAAGATGAAACCATGCAATATCGTTTTTCCACAGCTATCCAATCTGGCTCTTGAAAGAGCATTAATGAAATTGAATTGGTTCAGTTATGGTATAATTATAAAAGGCAAAATATTCTCAAGATTTGTTAATTACGTGGTTTTTACACAGACAAAGAAAATGATTTTGACCTGCTTTTATATATATATATATATATATATATATATATATATATATATATATATAAAAAAGTTGAATTTGAAATGAATGTATCACACAACAGTAGAAGGACCAGTTGCATCACATAATGTAAAGTGGCCTAATTTTTTCTTTCTCATTTAATTTTTAGAATATATGACCACAACGCATGGGAATGTTTGAGATGAACCTCCAGTAGTGAAGTCTTAATTCTCCAAAGTTTAAAATAATAAATATACCACATTTTTATTCACTACAGCCCTCCTATTCGAATCTGGTAAACTAATAAGTTGATCGATGACAATTGCAATTGTCATTTACTAGAAATCAAAGAATTTTGAAAAAACATCGCGAGCATGCATATGCCACGCCGTTCAGTCGAGAAACCAGTTTAAGTCAGTTTATATCAGAATACAGTAAATAGGTGCCTGAAGCGCGAACAAGTGAAAGTAAAAGCTCCTTGTAAAGTAGCAGTGATAATTATTATTATAGTGATTTAAAAAATGTCTTAGTGGTTGTGTGGACCTTGTAAGTGCTTCATTATTTAACTAGATGTGCTAAAACAAAATGTCAACATTTTATTTAAATAAAGCTGACAACTTCTCTTACTTTTATAGGGACGTACAGCAAAAGCACTTATCTTCGCTTGTAAAAATATTTTATGAATTATAATTTGGTTGCAGGATCGACAACAGGACGAATTTTAGTCTCTCTAATTTTATTACAGTTTTTATTGCAGAAAATTAACATAATAGTTAAAGAGGATAACAAATATGTTCCATTCGGAGTGTCAATAATTAGGCGAGAATCATGTGAATGACTGTTATTCCTGCATAATACGCCTTACAATATTTTCTAGAAAAATTACACTCAAAATTTGTCCAATTATTCGTTCAAGTATCAATCCTGTTCTTCACGATGCTTTACCAATTCATTAGCATCTAGAACAGTACATATTTGTCTCCAGTTTGGAGTGTGAAGCATTTCCAATAGAAGTTAAATAAAGCTTCATACGTAGGGCTAATGATGGTAACACAGAATTAATAGCTTCGATTACAACTGATTTTAGCTCCCGAAAACCTTTCTTGAGATTATTATTGGAAATAAAGGTAGAACTTCCTGATCGACATTGTAATATTACTCGAAAGTATATAATGCCAAGACCCAAGATAATCGGTGGATAATTTACACTGATTTAAAACCAGTAACATCACTAACACTAAGGCCAGGAAAATAGATTGAATATTATTGCTTGCTGTATTAATAGAGCAGTAGAACTAACTATCAAAGTAGCTGACGTCATTGAACGCATATCACGACTAAAGTGGCAATGGGCGGGGCACATAGCTAGACAACAGCCTGATAAGTGGACGAGTAAATTACTGCAATGGCGACCGCGAGGAATGAACCGAAATCGTGGCAGGCCACAACGCAGATGGGTAGATGATATAAGACAGTTTGCTGGAAAAGACTGGCTCCAGAAGGCGAGAGACAGATCCCAGTGGAGGCCCATCGAAAAGGCTTATGTCCAGGAGTGGACGTCAATGGGCTGAGAAAGAAGAAGAAGAAGAAGAAGAAGAAGAACTAAGGCTAAATATTACATTGTGAATAAATGTCATTTTCATGGATATAATTTATCAGATAAAATATAATAAAATATATCTACCTCCCCTCCACTTAAAATTAGGCTTTATAATTAGATTAATTCAAGTATTGAACATGAAATGCTTTTATATATGTAAAAGGAAAATTTCCCCATTTAAATAGGTTTAAGATTAGAAAAGGGGTTTCCTCTAATGATTGAACTATTTAACGAGGTCATCTTAAAAGCTACCCCAAATAAATACATAGAATATTTTTCAGAAAATTTGTAGTAATTTTTTGAGAAAATCAAAATCCAAAAGTTTTACATAGATGAACCGTTGTCATAGAAGCTGTAATTTCTATTCACCTATTTGGACTTTTTCTCACAAAAAGTGTCAGACGAATATAAAAGATTTCAGTGACATTACTCGAAAAGGTGAGTAAATATGTTTAAAAGAAAAACTGGCGACTTCAAAAATGAAAGACAACAAGATAAATATTGTAATTTAATTTACTTAAATTTTCTTTAAACAAAAAATAAAAACACATTGACGTCTATTAATCTCTTAAAAATTAAATGTAACTTAAGGCAGTTCTTGAGGTAACCGTGTTTTCATATATTTTCTTGAAATTTTCATTAAATATTCATTAATGATATAATGATAATATGACTGCCTTTCAGACACCTTGCCGATCTCATAGTCGAGATAATCACTGTAAAGAGTACATGGATTTTATAAAAGGAGTCTTGATTAATGTGATATATTCATACATAACTTAAACCTTTCTCTACATATGTTTCTAAAAATCAAATATATGATATATAATATTATGTCATGATATATTATCAGGTGCGAATACCCAGCCATAACATTAATCTACAGTTGTATTGTAAACTTCATTATCTAATAATATTTCAAGGCATCATTACGTCGAACTCATACTAGAAAGAAAAAGAAGTTACGCTATAACGCGAAATTGGCGTGCGTTTGTAACATTTTTTACTGATGGTGGCCACGTCATCAGCTGAGGTTTCAGTTCTATTAGTAATATATTGCTGGATTTTACACAATACATATACGATATGCGTATGTTTGCGACATACGATATTAGATCAAGATAAAGGTTAAACCAATATAAAACAAACTTAGTAAGTTACTTGTCATGTAACAGGCCCTTGCAATATAAACAGTGTTGCCGAATGATCACTTCTTATGAGTTTACAGTCAGCGTCAAAAATTTATGAGAGAAACATGGGGCATGCTTGAAACAGCATTAAATCACGCATGACACTTTGGCTTAGATTGCATCAGATGAACCACCTTAATTCAATATTATTTTTTTATATTCCATATCTTTCCTGCATAAAAGGAATTGGAAAATATTAGTCAAAATAAGAATTCATAGTTTAATTAAGCGATATAAAACACTCAAGAATACCAAAAAAAAGAAGAAATATTTTAAAATGCGATACAGTGTAACTAATATTATTTTTAACAGATCGGGTATTAATGCTTGTGTTATTCCTTTAACGATAGTGTTTTATGGATCAAATTATATTGAGCTTATATATTATAATACACTCTGACTATAATATAAATATTTTAAAATAAAATTTAATTTTATATATAATATAATTATTTTAAGAATTTTCACCGAACGTTGTAATACACATAATTGAAAGAAAATCGATTAACCGTATAATGAAACATTTTAAATAAAGCGAACTGTCGAATGCGATCCAGTTTCTGTTAATCTACTATTTGAAAACAGCAAAGTCAGCCTGTGGTATTTAAACGATAGAAACCCGAGAGGAATTCTCTCATTTGTGTTCAATGCAGAAATTAATGTGGTTTTTGTTAATGTTGGTGCTTAACTATAGAAGCAGTAAACTTTTAAAAGGCAGTAATTTCTAAAACGCAGCAGGTGAATATGTTATTTTGCTATAACAGAACTAAGGGTTTTTAATGTAGGATAAATAAATATTTTTTTTTAAATTAATACAACACTTTTCGTATCTAAAAAACTTGTATAGCCTATGGTTGCAGCAGTAAATCGCCAACTTTAGTACCAACATATTTATTATATTTGAACCTAAATCACTTAAAACACTTTTAGTACTACCTTCTTCCGTTTTGACGTGGATTTTTTCCAAGATGATCCGCGCCAATCGGCATATACTGTTATATACACCGGTGAGCAAAAAATTTAGATCACATCGATATTTTGATGAATTTTTATAATTCTCTATTGTAAGCCTACATTTACAAATCGTAAATCAATGTATTGTATACTAAATTATATTCTGCATATTTAATCGGAAAGCAAATTTTTTCATTTTTATGATTTATGCTGAAAAAGTAACACATTTATATTTAAAACGACTCGTTGTTACCAGAAATTAAATAGGTTAATATAAATAAAGAAATTATCATTATTAACGTGAATTCTCTTTTCTTGCTTTAAAGCTTGTTTAAAGTCGATGGGGTTAATTTACAACTAATTTAAGGGTCATATTTTGGTTGTTGTTATTACACTCATCTAAGAGTAACTTTCGCAGCTTCTCGGGAGTTGTTGGATCAGGTATATGCCCATTTCATCCTATACATCAAATCGCCTAATTTCTACTCCATCCAGATATTCTCTGACAATTCTGGCTGCTGAAGACTGATATTACCTTGTATGAAAATGCCATGCTATCTCATGGTGATCATGAAAGGCATCATTTAGATCTTCTCTTTTAAACCTTCCAGCTTTCTGTATGAAGACCAATTCTGTGCGCGTTTTGGGAAAATAATTTTGTCCCAAAAATAACGGACTCACCAGTCCATTCACTAACATTTACATCTTTTACTACTTGGAGTTAATTTAGGAGCAAAACCGTAGTTTTATTCCGCAAACCTGTTTACATCAAAAACTGTCATCTTCTTGGGTGGCCATTCTTTTTCGCCCAGATTCTGGGCTTCTGGTTATCAGGACAGTCATCTTATATGCTGGTATGCATTTTCCATAGCACAAAGGCTCTCACAGTTTAACGGCATTCTCGAGCATCTTATTTCAATGCTATAATTCCTGTCGCAACAATAGAATATAAAGACATTACGACCTATTAATTAAATACTACAAATTCCATACCGAGTAACCGATATATTATACACAGAAAAATAGATAACAAAAAGTGAATTTTTAATTTAAGCGAATGCACTCTATTTCAAAAAATTTAATGTACTAGAAGAAATGTTGCATCCTCTCGTAAATTAGATTTTTTGAAATAGCGTGCATTCGCTTAAATTAAAAATTAAACTTTTTTACCTATTTTTCTGTGTATATCAATGTTTTATAAAATTTCAGCCCTAGTAATAAAAAATACTTGTAAAATATGGAGTCCAAAAAAGTTTTTAATAAGTCACAATTAATTTGATTACTGAAAAAGGGTGCTGAAAATTATTGTTATATCAAATCAAATACAGGCCATCAAGATGGTTGTAAAATTTGATAATTTACATATTTACGAAATATTCTATAAATTAAACAAAAATAATACCAATCTGAAAATATTACTATTGACAAGGGGAAAAATTGTAATTTAGGCAATATTTGAATAGTAAAATTAGTTTTTTAATATAGAGAAAATTTTTATTAAAAATAACATTCAATAAAATATCAATCATAAAAAGATCTCCTTTGGTAACTTGTAGTATATTATTTTTCAACTAAATATGAATCGCAAAATAACTATTTAAATTACACTAGTCAACAAATACAAAAAAATAATGCGACTGATGTTATAATGGCTGTCCGTGGAAGTTTAAAGCATCCTGATTGCGAATTTGATAACAAAAATTTTCCATCGCGTATAGATTTTGAGTTATTTTTATTCAATGCAAACGATTTTATATAATATCTATACATAAGTTCTAAACAATAAAAAACAAGATATTTTAAGGATAACAGGGTTTATTTACAATAATACACGTGAAAATACATTTATATTAAGTCTTTTGTACATAACTTTTTTGCAAATGTTGACTTTCGCTTATATTCCTGATCGTTGTCCCTCATAAGAAACCAACAATAATCTCCCATCATTGGAGGATCCCATCTACTTTGGTATAGTTGCTCCATTGTTAATAGGTCTTGGTGGAACCTTTCTCCTTGCTCGTTACTAACCGCATCCAAATTTTCTGGGAAGAAATTTAAATGGGAGTGCAAGAAGAGACATGCGACAGCCCATTTTGCACTAGTTTTCAAGTAGTTCTTCTACAAGTTTTTCGTAGTTTTTTACTTTTTTTGTTTTCTTAAAGCTACAAAACAATTGTTTAAAAGAACTCCAAGCAGCTAATTTAACATCGCCTAATTTTTAATCAAACTGTTGATCTCTTAGTATTTTTCTAATTTGCGGTCCAACAAATATTCCTTCCTTAACTTAGCAACTTAGTTTAGGAAAAATTTGTTCAACGTATTTAAACACATTTTCTTCTGTATCTACTGCTTTAACGAAATTTTTAATCAATCCCAGTGTAATGTGTAATGGACGTAATAGGATTTTTTGGAAATATATTGATCTCTCGGAAGCCATGCTTTTACGTGCGAACGGCTCTGTGTTGTTCTACTATCCCAAAGACAAAGAAAATAGCAATCTTCGTAAATCTACCCTGAAGCCCTAGTTCTATGATTTTTAAGTCACCACATATTTGCCACTTATACGTATCATAGATTATTGCATTTGGAATAAGTGACATTCTTTCGTACGTTTCCTTCATGTCAACTGCATGCGAAAGAGGAATAAAGAGTCTTTTGTTGCCATTACGGAGCAGAACTGCTTTTAAACTTATTTTAGAAGAATCTATAAATTTGTCTGGATTATATGTAAATCCTAATTTTTTAATAACACTATTTAGATTATCACAAACACATATTTTATCTTGCAAAGTAAAAAACGAGGATAGCTCCTGGGCACAGTTCCTAAATATTGCAAGTTTGGTTTCAGTGGCTAGTAAATTTCATTGTTGTAATCTAGACCCTGATACTTCAGCATGCTCTTTGGACAAATGGAGGTCCCAAACTAGATCATTTAATTCAGATTGTTCGATTAAATGAGGTGCGTTTCCTACACTTTCGGGAAAATAATAATCGTCTTTGTCTGATACATTATCGGGTTCTGTCTTCTCGTTATACATTTCTAAATCTTCCTCTCATCTTACCGTGGGGTGCTGGAACTGGTAAATCTTATCCATAAAGAACAAGTTTTATTGTTATCTGGATATTCAATAATATGTCTGCTCTTTCTTAAAATACCAGACACTTTTGTGATGCAAAATAACAGTCGTTAAAATGATTTGTTAGATGTCTCCAAATCAATGGCACTGCAAAAGGCATAGAAGAGCGTTTCTCATTTAACCAGTTACTTAAATTTGCTGCACAGGTTTGGCAACATATGTGAGGAGCTCAGTCTAAATCTTGGTCGCCAACAAGACATTCAAAATACTTATGAATAGCTACTTTGGTCATTTTGTTAATTGTCCGTTTCTGCGATTTAAGGATAACTGACTACATATGTAACAAAAACTATCCGCGGGGTTAACACAGCCAATTTTCTTTACTTTAGACATTTTTTGTACCGTTCCGTATGTCGGTTCAGAGATATAGTACTATGTTTACATGCGTCAACTAACTTTATTCAACACAAAGATAACCATAATGCAAGGCTCTTACTATTGGCTTATTCGCTCGCTTTGCTTCTCTATCTAATGGATACTGACCACTACTTGTGCTAAACCAATACTGATAATACGACTGCTTTTATAACCGTTCCGTACTTCAGGTATTTTCTAGAAACATCAAGTATTAGAAGTTCAAAAAGGGATGGCGTACTTCTCGTATACAGCGACCATCTATAAGTAGATTCGACTACGGGGCAGAGTGAAATTTGGAATTATATGGATTTAAATGGGTACTTCCGTTATTTTAAGTCCTAAGGGGTTGAGACTTCGTGGTTGACTTGTCATGCCTAGACGTGGTATTGCCAGATTGTGTATAATTTTTCTAACTTATACAAAACGTAAATTTGGCATCGTCGCGCTCCGGTATATTACAAATTATTTTTTGAAATAATGTGATTAAAATACTCACTCATTTTTGTTGAAAAAATCATAACTCAAAAATCCTCATTACCATCATTTTCGCGTTTAGAGACAAAAAAATTTACCTAAGACTGCCTTTTACATTACAGTCCCAAATTGGCTGTAACGTAGTGTTATTTATTAATCCTTTTTAAACTTCTAACTCTAGAAAAACTTTGGCATCGAGGAGTTGGGTCACTAATATACAAAAACCTATTTAAAATAAACGAATTACATCATTTAGACTAGAAAATTATTAAATTTTATGGATTTAAATTCTCAACAACAAGGCACAATTATTTTTACAATAATTTTTACATTATTTAAGACTGACAGTTGTTATAGCACCTACGTTTTCCTCTCTTAAACATGTTTTCACCAAAATGCTTTTATTTAACTATCTATGATAGCCGAAATCTTGCTTTTTAAAATGACATCCCTTTTTTGTGAGCAAGCTCTTATCAGTTACTAACATTTCAAGACTTTTATAGACTCCATAGGAATCCCCGGAGGTTTCTTAGGAACATTATTATCATTCTAGCTGTAGTAAAATAAAGTTTATCTTAAAGACAGTGTAGAGTATGGGATTACTCCGGCTTACGGTTTATCGTAGAAACTGAATTTCAAACTCGGAATCTGTTTTTCACGGTAACGTGACATAATACAAAGATAAAACAACGGGTTGGGAGATAAAACACTTCTTTTGAAATGAAACGTTTAATGCCCTTTAACTTCTAAATATCTTAGTTATCCAATCACCGCTAGACTAACTAACAGCCGTTTAATGGCCCCGAGAATGTAAGCGATCTTATTAAAAACACTCCCTAAAAACATATACAATAATTAGTATTATTCTTCCTCTTTCACATGTTTTATGGGTTTCTTTTAAATTAAGATGTAATTGTATAGTATTATAAGTTATTCAGGATGTCTCACGTGAGTACGAGATTCGAATTCACTTTCTATTAAGGCTCGATAAAAAATCACAATTTTGTGATGCATAATTTTTCTCGTAGTTGCCTAAAATTGTATTATATAAATAACCGAATGTCAGAGGACATATTCCAAAAATACTTATTTAGTACTTCATATACCTACTCATTCTGTTTTATCTATTTGAATGGATACCAACAAAATATTTGTTTAGTTCATATGCATTAGATTTGTGTGGAAAATTTTAAGAGCGTGAATGGTTTATTTTTAATTTTTACTAATTATACGATCCAAAAACTTTTGATAAATCATAATTAAGGAAGTAAATATAATACGAAACGCTTCAAATAAGAGCATTTTCTTTTTATGATACCTAACTGTATTTTTTAGTCTAATTGACAATATATCAGGCATGGATCCAGTTGGGAAAGGGGCGATCGCCCCCCCAAAAGCATTGAGTTCAGGAAAATAGACCCGCTTTTGCCTCTTATACTATACTTTATTCAAGAACTAGAGAGAGTGATGAATCATTTTTTACCTGTGTTCTTTAGTCCGGTGTCTTTGGAAAAATCTGTTAGAGATATATATTTTTCATAGGAATGGATTAGAAATTTTATAATCAAAAATACGGGTCTACAATAATGGACTATTTGGGTTGGATAACAATAGATATTTGGATATGTGAAGTGTTAAAAAGGATTTTAATCCATGTCATAGGCGTCGGAAGGAGGTTTATTTTATCACTAAGTATTTATGGCGTAGAATATTATTTCTATAATAAACTTAAAATAAAAAGTTTTTATTTTATTTTATTTCTTTTGATTTCTTAATAATTCACATACATTAGAAAATGTAGATAATTTTGACATATTTAACACAAATCGCAACTGTATTTTTATTATTTTTAATTTTGGCATAGAAACCGTTTTAGGTACATTCAGACTAAAACGTAGCCTTTTTCTCTCAAAAAAAATTCTAAATTATAATTTAAATACTTACAAGGTACCCATTGTCAAGAATACAAGAAGTTAAACATATATAAAAAAAAATAAATTCGTCCATATAATTTTAAGATTTTTTTTGGCGCTATCGGCCATTTTATTATTAACTAAAAACATTTTTAGGACATTTGACGTTTCAGTTTATTAATTTCTTAAACCATGTGCAGAATTATAATTAAACACTAAAAAGAGATTCAAATGTAATTACTTTTTATATGTTACAGAAAATTTAAATAATAAATTGTGTTTACGCTGGTAAACAATACGTAACTAACTCGTAATCAAAGTCAATGAAGCTGTCTTCGCTCAAATTAATTAAAATTGGTTCCTCTATCTCACCGATCATGAGATCGAGTTTCCAATTTTCTGTAGTAACTTTATTCAAAAAAATATTTCAAATGTTCAGGTAAATTACTTATTTTGTAAATTGTGTTTTTTCTGGCAACTCTACCTTTTACTTGAGAGACATATTTCCTTCTCCAACTGACATTTTCCGGACGATCTACAAGAACAGATTTCCTATCTGGTTTTTCCCAGCAAAAATTAAGTTCTCTGAGGAATTTCCAGAGTTCAGTTCTTTTAGTTTCAGGTAAATCCCTTTCTTCATTGATTTTAGTTAGAATTTGGTCGACGGTTGAGATCTACTTCTCATAATAAAATGTATGTACAACTCCTTTTATTGTTCGTCTGCCTGTGATCGAATGTGGCTTGGGAGTATTAACAATTCCAGTCGTTTTTTTCTCCTTAAGTATTCGGTACATAGTAGGTTTTCCAACTCCTGTCATGTTGGAACACGTCTAAACAGAGCTTTCAACATTATTATCTAGATATTGATTACCTAAGGCATCATAAACATTCATCGTAATAAGTTTTTCGTTGAGGAAAAATTGCTCTGGTTTAACGATTTTGAAACAAATGTAGATGTGGAAGCCATATCTTTTAGGTATCTCACTAATCTCAAATAATATATAAAAACAAGCACAAACAAGATAACTCACTAAAGACACACTGTAAGGTGTGCTTGGATAACTGACAAATTAACTTCAGCTATCAGAAATGTTATTGTTGCAGTAAATTTATAAAAGCTTATAATATTTAAATATAATTAAATTTACGGCAGTCCTCAGTTACCTGCTGCACTGGAGCAGGTACGTTAGAGGTTTCGGTAACAGTTTTATTACTTTCTCTAGTTCTTGAATAGAGTATAGAAATGTGTATGTTTGCGATCGCCCCTCCCTTTCCCAAGAGCTTTGTGTTCAGGAAAATAGTACGTTAGAGGTTTCGGTAACAGTTTTATTACTTTCTCTAGTTCTTGAATAGAGTATAGGAATGTGTCTGTTTGCGATCGCCCCTCCCTTTCCCAAGTGCTTTGTGTTCAAGAAAATAGATCCGATTCTGCCTTTTATATTAGGAATATGTATGCTGTTGGCACTCCCCCCCCCCCCCCGGTGTCAACTCGTTTTTCTTGCGATGGTCCCTCCCAAGAACTTTTAGTTCAGGAAAATAGACTCGATTCTGCCTCTTATACTAGGAATGTGAATGCTGCTCGCATCCTTCCCCCTGTCGGCAACATGTTTTTCTTGTGATCGCCCCCTCCCCCTTTCCGAGAGCTTCAAATTCAGAAAAATAGACCCAACCCTGCCTTTTACACTAGAAATGGAAATATTTATGGTGTCTCCCCCCCCCCCCCCCACCTTCTTCGACAATATGCTTTCACTTGCCCTATTGTACTTTTCTGATATGACCGCCGCCCCCCCCCAAAGAGAGACGCTAAATCCACCCCAGCTATACGTCCACTGTTTCCTTTGTTTCTCAATATGTCATCTTCTCCTCGATGAAGATTGATGATAATTTTGGCGACACAATGTTAAAAGTCTGATCCAGTGCAATATCTGATGATTTCTAAACAAGCTGTCATATGGCTCTTTTATTTTCTTTTATACCTTCTATTATTGTTTTTAAGAAAAGTATTTTATCATTTCGTATCAAGGGTTTTATTTCTCTTTGTACGCGTCTTTAAAACTCTTTGATTCGTATATTTTTAGTTCAGGCTATACACAGAAAGAATTTTGTACATATAAACACTAAGGTTTAAAACAAAGTTTTTGTTTATTAATTGTGAATTTCTGTTTTTTTTTTCAGTTGCCTCTTGAATGACCCTATTAACTGATATTGATTATTTAATTATAGTAAATACTTTTTCTTGCCTGTCCTTCATTAGTATTGCAAAACTAAAAGAAACTATTTCATTTTCAGTGCTTAGGTTTGTGGTAATATATGCCCTTTAGTAACTTTTTCAACACAGTTTCAGCTTCTTTTATCATCATGAGATGTCTATCCAGTTTGGATATATTCACAGCATAGTATACCGGAAGGTCTATAAATCCAGAAAACTAATTTTTTACCATTTTTTTTTGTATTATATTCTATTGGGATCGATTTCCATTTTAGTAATTTCTACTCCAAAATGTCATAATTATTAGTGAAATTTTCCTCGTTTAATAAGTATAGTTATTTCTTAGTTTAGTCATCCTTTAATGAAGAAAAATATCTGGTATAAAAATTTTATGAAAAAAATTATACTCCATCTACCAATTTTGGTCAAAACTTTAAAATGTAATATAGTTATTCCGCCATATTGGGTCCGTAATTTTTGATTTAAAAGAACATTTTAAATTCATAATTTACTAACTGGAAATCTCCCCTCTCACATAAGTTTTAGAAGAAATTGGATAATATAACCTATTTATCCACCATCTAGAATTCTACAGAAAAAGTTTTAGCTAAAATTCTCTGAAAGCACCACAGCAAATTTCCAAATATAACGGAAATCTTTTTCTTCCAAATGGATATATTCGTTCTGAATTGGTTGGTGTACATACACAAAAATTATACGTAGCCGTAGAATTAAGAAATATCTTCCTGTTCAAATCGGTTAAAGAAGCTACGCAAATTCATAAAATGTACGTTATTTGAATATCTTTCATAAAGTGTATTAACAATGTTCACCAAAATAAACTTGTGCTTCTATTCTTCTTTCAATATTTGGATTATACGGTGACTTTAAACATATTTGAAATATTTACAATCTTTTTAATTTCTAAATAATTGAACTATTATCACCTGTGATAGACTACGACAATCAAGCGTTTCCATTTACAAAGTGACTTCCACATTCCTAGATTAGTGTGCTATTATCTAACAGAAAATGTTTTTCGTTTATTAATTTTGATTTAACTAACAGTTAAAGAATGTTTAGGTTCGGTTAATTGAAAAGTTGAATACACCTTATTACCTTATTTGTTCTTTTGTGTATAACTAATTGTTAGATGTTTTTAAAATTCAATTGATATTAAAGCATTTGTGTCACCAGTATTCATACGTCTTTTGTATCTTCTCCCTTTCATTGTTAACTAATATGAAAGAGTGTTAAATCTTAGGTGACTACCTATATTTCTCAATATAGCGATCTAAATTACACAGTGCCCGCAGAAAAGTCTGAATCATATCGAAAAGTTTTTGTTCCTTTATTTTTGTAGTTTATTTTTCATCACTATAATAAATTTTAATTATTTTTAGAAGGTATATTTTTTGAACATTAAACATTTTGTTAAAGAAACTAAAGAACATCCTTGGATCATTTTCATATTTTCGTGTACCAAAAATGTTTATTTCTCCGTCATTGGGAGCGAAAGAACTAGAAAATACTACTGATTTTAAGTTTAGTACAATGCTATGTTACTATAATTCTCGCTTTCAACAGAATTTTCTTTCAAATTTCTTAACGTTAGTAAATATTAAGCTTATTCTCAAACTTCACTGAATTCACCATTAGGTTTAGAAAACAATCGCAATTTTTTCAAATTACACAAAACTGACACAAATTTTTATTCAGTCGCTTGGAAGATTAGCCGGTACAGACAGAAGAACAAAAAAAGCAGCCTATATTACTGCTGAAAATAACATCTTCATGTTAAGTTTCATCGAAATCAGTTAAGCTGTTTCGAAGATTAGTTCATACACATAGTCATATAGGTATTTAAAATTTCTTTACATGTATATATATATATATATATATATATATATATATATATATATATATAAATATCTCTAAATATATATATATATATATATATATATATATATATATAAATATCTATAAATATATATATATATATATATATATATATATATATATATATATATATATATATATATATATATATATATATTAAATATATTATTCTTTGTCTTGAGTAAACTAACTATATGACATACAAGACATGAATTTTAAAAATATACCATAATGAAATTCCATGGCAATTTATTTTCCCTTCAGAACACTGAACCAAATTTTAGTAATAGATGCGTCCCCTTCTTCTTCGTTCGAATCCTTTGTTGAGCATTCTATTCTCATTTCTGAAGCAAAGCATTTGCCGGTTGTTATAGGTTATTTGTCACATCTCTCTGCCACATGCCTCCCGTAACTCAATCCACAGGTGTTCTATGGGATTTATATCATGACTAATGGCTTGCAATCTCTCAATCATATATAATTTTCATAAAAAATGTGCGAATCTCTCTGGCGATCCGAGAGCGGGCACTATTCTGTTGAAAAATTATTTTTTTGCCATAATCTGAAGATAAATCAGTACTTGGGATATGCAATGTCTATAAAGAATAGACGACCTCTCAAATTTTCACTCACACTAATAACCAGTTTGGTATTTCTATTAACGCTAGTGCTTCTCAAGTCATCATTGATCCTTCTTCAAAATGGTAAGTATTTTGAAGTATGTTATCATGAAATCAATGCTCGTTACCATTCCTGTTCAGAACTGTATTCATATTGCCGAAAAAATAGCAGATATATTTATTAATTTCTTTCTTAAATCTTAATTTTTAAAATTTTGCACTATTCCGATGAATGTATAGATGTCGTTTGACTGGCGATATTTTTCAGTTTGACATCGAAGCTGGCAGGTTTTTAATATCCGGCCGACATGTCTCGGAATTTATGATTTATATAGCAGTTGTTTCCTGAAAATCTTGCTCCAGGTTCGATACATCTCCATTGACGAGAGAGTAAGGAGGTCGAAACACGTATGGAGAAAGGGCCAGAGTTGTATTTGCGGGAAATAAACTCTTCATGGACGTGGTGTCAATCAAAAAATGTCGGAAGAATAACTTCGAACTACTAATTGACGTCAAGGCAAATGTTTCCCAAAATCGATAATTTTCTAGTAGCTATCCAAGATTAGATCTTCTCAATGAGACACTATCTGAAATATATAATCAGAGACCCCTCGATCCAGAACGATCAATGCTGATATGAATGTCGAACACAGCACATAACGGAGGATGTCAAGCACTTACTGCATCGAATTGCAAGGAGAGACATGATTTAACCGCTCATCATCCGTCATGAATTGGCAAAGAAATTCGAACTACTACAGGTAGAGAAAGTGACATACTATGATTAGGTACTGGGCTATATGCTTACTGATCATAATTTTGTATATAACGGCTATCACTGACAACACCAGGGACAAGCATAATGAAGGGATCACCAAATACAATGACTTGGACAAATAGGCATCTGTGAGAATTGAGTTTTAGCCAAAACCTGTATAAGACTATGCTTCAACTCTTTGGAAGTTTATGGGAAATGCAGAGGACTGTAATATCATCTATGGCCTGACAATATGGAAAGAGCCCCCATATGATATCTGAGTATATCTGAGATCAGTGAAAGTTCTCCTAAAGGGAGGACTAGTGCCATTTAGCTAGGTCTATTAATACAGGATCCCAAATTCCACACAGCTACATACAGGGTGTCCATTGAGTACTGCGGTATTTGATTGCGGCTATGTTGTTAAATCGATATAGAATTTGATAGGCGGAATAGTAATGGGGTGGACAAAGATATATTTTGAAAAGAGTTCATTTTATACGAGGTGTTACAAAAAATCGTACCACATAATTTGTTTTTTGTTAATTGTTACGACCTATATTATTTATCGAAGTTAAAGTCGCACTAAACCCTTTCTTTACTCTTGAATTTTTTTGGCTTAAAATGCGTCTTTACCAAATTATTAATTTTTAAATATTTTTGCGCCGAAATCATTATCTCACATGAAGTTTAATACTAACTGAACGATAATTTAAAATAATTTTATTTCACTATAGGTCAATATTTAGTTTTTTTACTAGGTATCAAAAATTTTGTTTTGCAATTAGGTTTTACTCCATTTTTTTTTTAAACTGAATGATAAAGTAAAGTCAAAACTGTCAAATTTTTAACATAATATGGAACAAAGAAAATCATCACAACACAATTCATTCATTCAGATATTTTCTGATTTAAAAAAAAAAAAAAAAATTAAGAGGAATCTTAATACCAATAATATTGATTTTTTTAATACTGGAAAATCTACAGACAATAATTGTATACAATCACAAGGCACTCACTTCATGTGAAAAGGCAATAGTTAGTTTCTATCCTCGTAAATATCGTAATGCATAGGTAAAAATCAACACTTTTTGTTTAATAATAATTTTTGGAAAAACTATTTAAGACAAAGCCCAGCATATTGTTATCCATTTAAAGATAAGTAAATACTCTGTTGACACATTTTACTAGATACAAATCAATCCATTTAAAAAAATATCGCGAATCGCAATGAAAAATATTCGTATTTAGATACCTATTTTGGTCACCATTTATAAAAAAAAAAAATATTTTATGATTGAATGATAAAATATTTCTAGCTAAAACTTCTCACAAATTGTTAAAAAAAGAAAAGAAAATTTAAGTGGAATATTACTTTCGGCCAAAAAATATTTAAAAATATAATAAACTGGCAACATCACATTTTAAGGAAAAAAAAAATTGGTTGAGGAGAAGGTTCAATAAACCTCCAACTTGGATAAAACTGTATATCTCCAAAAGTAGATTTAACACATTATCCAGAAATCTACTATTTACCTTGAAGATTATTATTAAGTGAAATAGGAATTTTTACCCAATTTAGAAAGCATAATATGCTATTTCCTAGAAACCAATTATTTGTCTCCAAAACTTTTACTTTTGGAATATGCATTCACGATTTCGCTAGAAGTTTCGGTTTAGTTAAATTAATCGGCATTGATTACACATAAATTTAGGATAAGCCATTAATATCATATACACAATTAGTATTGCTAATAAGTCTTTGTTAACTAAAATGTAATTCCCGAACATGCACTGTCTTTATTTTCGTGTATTTATACTGACGATTAGGTTGTATCTCTAATCATTATCAATGTTTTGTCTTAAGACTATGAACTCATGTACGAGGCTATAAGCTTAGAGATAATAAGGAAAAAAATAATCGTGAAAATACAGTGGGCAGCTTTTAAGTTAAAATAAATAGATCTTTTAAGACAGTTACCCAGATTCATATTATAAAAGAGCATATATTTCATGTAAAGTTAAAATTTATGGCTATATTCGATAAATTGAAAAAAAAAATTGGGTTAGGCCTTCGTTCTTCTTGGATTATTGAAAAAGAGATAGGCCAATAAATTGGTGCAAACAAATTTAGCAAATAGGACTCTTTATTTATAAAGGAAATATTGACCTTATGTTAAGATAAACACAGAAAAAATTAATCCTTAGTAGTATCTGCAAACTAGGCGATCCTTCTCAACATCTATAAAATATTAGAATAAATCACCAGTAGTTTTTAGGACTTGACAAAAATTGAGGTAGAGAGGAGGTATATACTGTCAGAGCTTTAACAGGTTTTTCTTTATCTATATCTGTTTGATGGTCCTTAGGAAACTCTAAATTTAAGTGTGTTACGGTTCTGAGTACCCTTCTTTCACTTATGTCGATGGCTTGAAATTCTACTAGTGCCCCTATTGTGAACACATAAACAATAAGTTCATAGCTGTCTCTTATAGTAAGCTTCTTCAGTGGACAAGACAGGTGTAGGTAAAGTTTTCATTAAATTGAGACATACTTTCATCATTTTGTGCTATTATTTTATCTCTGTCTGGTACTTTCTGCCTCATTATAATATTACTGAAGCGGAATTTAAATTTTCTTTTCGGTTTTATCGTTATTTGCGGCATTTATTTAAATATTAAATCTGTCGCACAAATTCACAGGAATCGGTAATGGAGGCATGGAAACGATGCTTAAATTCTCTTGAAAAAATATTCCGAAATGTACAGTACGAAACAGGAGCGGCAATATTTTCAGCATAAAGCCTCTACATTTTTCCCAATATAAGGTTCGGTACAAAATATTTCATGTGTAGGTTCTTGCTTCTTAAATAGTATGACTGATAAGTAGGAAACTTTTTTAGATTTTTTTTTAATTTCTATTTTTTCTTTTGGCCCGATTGAAATAGGGTTCTAATCTCGTGAAGTAAAGATCCCTGAAGATGCTCCGTACAATCGTAGGTGAAACATCGGATAATAATTCCAATTTGACATGGTCTAAATCAAAGAATCATAATTTACAACTTAACCAAAGCCGTGAAAACTTTCGTTCTTTAAATATTTAGTCTGCTATGATAAATCCGCTTTCATGAATTTTAAGAACTATTGAAAGAACTCGTGACATGTAAACTTTTTAGTCCAACATATTTTATCCTGCATATTGAATTAAAAAAAAAATAATTTAAGATCCGTAATATACATCCGAAGAATCCCATTATCAATTTGGAAAAAATTTGAAAAAAAAATTTTGTTCCCCATGTTGTATGCACCGTATTAAATTGTAAAAAATTAACTTCAAATAAGAAATAACTTTAAACTTCGCATCTAATCTTAATCTACACCCTCTAAAACCACCCAATACTAATTTTGGATCTAATTCGAATAAAATTCTTAGAACATCATATTGCATATGCTATATTGATTTTTTTAAACAATTCTATATTCACTATTTAAACTCTTAGAAACCTTCCGGTATCAATTTGGAAAAAATCGAGAGTTGTTAAATTTTTAGTCTGCCTATTGGATCCACCATACTGAATTAAAAATATTATATTCGTAATTTACTCTTCCAACAACCCCTCTACACCACTTTTGGACAAAGTCAAAAGATGTGGATTTTTTTGACCCCATATTGGATCCGTCATAAATAATTTTAACTTGGTAATTTACACCCTCAAAAACTCCCTATACCAATTTTGAATAAAATCGATAAAAGTTTTAAATATTTTACTCGTCATAATGAATTTTTTAAAAATAATTTTCATTTCGTAATTTACACCTTCAAATACTCTCGTATACCTAGTGTGAAAAAAATCGCGAGTAAAAAATTTTTCGTTCGCCATATTGAAGTTCAAGAATTTCTAATTCGTAATTTACACCCTCGAAAACCCTCCATACCAACTTTCGACAAAATCGAGACATGTTAAATTTTTAATCCGCCATATTGGATCTTCCAGAATGATTTTTTCAAAATAATTTTGGGTCCGTTATATACGACCCCAGTTTGGAAAATTAGTTTTTCTGCCCGCAATATTATAAACGCCATCTTGAACTTTACTGAACCAATTTCAGCCAAAATCAAATGGGACTATTGCAACAACTTCCTGAACATAATGAAAAAGAACTTATTCAAAGCGATGTCGCTGTTCCAAAGTTATTGACATACATAAAAACAGCTGTCGAGTTGAGAATCTTCTTTTATAAGTCGGTAAATATAAAATTTAAATTTTAAAGGTAGTCAATGTTAAACTGTTTGCAAATGTTTTAAAAAGCTGGACGAAAAAATAATGAAATAAATGAGGTATTTTGCGTCAGCTCTCTATAATGCACTTGTCTGAAATTTTCGGAATGAAATTCCGTGTGAAGGCAGAACATTCCGCAAACTACAGCAGCAGCTGCGAAAGAATGCGCCGAGTTCACGCGGAATAAACAAGTAGTCCAAAGTTCACTGCTTTATTTTTCAAAAATACCAAGAAAGTTCTTTCTGGAAAGTGCCTGTATCGTTGTAGAAAAACCTCAGCGTTCGATATACACCATAATAAAAATATTTAAAATGTTGTTTTCGAGATATACCACGTTTCCTATTTTTTCAAGGTCAAAATACCTAATCATGAAAAATCTTTATTCCAAAACACTCTTCCATTCAATTTAGCCTTATAAACACAAGTTGAAAACAATATGATTTTGCTCTCAGGCTAAGATAATTAACGTGAAACGACCCATATAAATAATTAACGCACAGTTCAATGGATGGTAATGGATGTGTCACTAGGAGTAAAACGAAAAAAAAAACAATTGTAATTTCCAACAACTACTTACCTATATTTTGGCCACCTTGTTGAAGAACGGAAATATACCCGTTAAAACGCCGCGCTTCCATATCAAGAAACCCTACACAATTTGCGTTTAATACAAAAGAAATAAATTTATTTTCAGTTACCCCAACGACTTGCCAGACGAATTCACCAAAAATAACACTACTAAAAATAGGACAATAGTTTTAAGTAACTTTTGGAGTTTTCATTTTTGAATAAAATGAATAAACAAAAAATATTTTATTTGATAAGATAAACGAAAAAGACGAAACTAAACATAGATAGTTTTTGAAATTTGTCATAAATTAATGAACGTAACACACTCCCTATTATGATAAATTTTTTGATATTTTTCCAATATACCTTTAGACAATTGGAGAAGAGGGATCATTTTAGAAGTCACTTTGGAGGATCATCCTCATATATTTATTTTCTGAAAAAGCGTCTTCTTGTAAAAAAAAAATATTTATAAAACTTTGTTTTATAGAAGAAACACATTAAATAACCAGAATCCCAAATTATATCTATAATACTAACATTTGGTTAAACACCAACTTTTAGCCGATAATTTTTCTACAAAATATTGAGAAGTGTAACTCATTCAACTTTACTAAAAGAAAAAATTTGGGTGAATTAAAATTGCCAACTCTCTTCAATACACAACTGAAAATGAACCAAGGTCAAATATCTAGGTCTAATCCTTGATGCAAAGCTTACCTGGAACTCACACCTACAGCAAATTTTCTGTAAAGGTAAAATATCCATCATGGCAACAAAATGGTACTAAGCAAGACGTGGGGATTAATGCCACACATTGTGCACTAGCTGTACACTGCGGTGGTCAGATCCATAATAACCTACGGCTCTGTTATATGGTGGACAGAAATCATACAGAAACGGACCACTCCGGAACTATCTAAACTCCAACGACTTGCCTGCCTATGTATCACGGGTACTATGAGAAGCACCCCAACAGCAGTCATGGAAGCTTTACTAAACTTCCCTCCTTTTGAAATAATAGTCAAGGCTGAAATGAGAATGGGGACTTACAGACTGGAACGAGAGCACATCTGGTGATGGACTGAACCTGCCTCGAATACACCAGCATTAAAGATGTTGGAACGAACTCATTGCTAAAAATGAGCAGTAACAGCATGCCAAAAACTTACAACTTTGATGGCCCCACACCATTCGGCTTGACTGGAAGGCGTGGTCTAACCGAAAAAGAGTCAGCCAGGAATCCTCATCAGGTTCCAAAACTGACCATGATATAGGCGCCCGAATATACGGGAACTCATCTAGACTTAACATAAGTGTATCACTGGGGCAGCATACCCCAGTATTTCAGGCAGAAATTCACGCTAACGATGTCTGTCTTCGGAAGAATCTGAGAAGGGGTTTTAGAGGCAAAACTTCCTCGTCTTCTCTAACAATCAGGCAGCGCTGAAGACTCGAGAGTGCTAACAGGTAACATCAAAATAGGTTGGGGGCTGTTTTCATATTCTTATCGCTCTGACAAAACACAACAGAGGTCACTTTTGCGTGGCTACAAGGGCACATGGGAGTACAGGGCAATGAAAAAATAGATCGACTTGCGAGACAAGGGTCTGCTCCGCCATCTATTGGACCAGAACAAGTATTTGGAATTACTAAGGCTGCTATTGATGGTTGGCTCCCTTGGTGAACAAGTTAACAACACTAGAATTACGCGATTCACATTACGTGCCACAGGCACAGTAAGCTATTGCTAAGCAAACCATCCAGCAAACTAATCTGTGATATTCTACGTCTAAATAGGTAACAGATCAGGTTGGACACGGAACTTAGAACTAGCCACTGCATACATACAATGAGCATCTTCAATGAAGATCCACTATGTAGACTATGTGACGAAGAGGACGAAATGACCTCACATATCACCTCCAAATGCGAACCTTTAATCTGCTGGATACACTTTCAGGAATCAATCTACCCTGAAGGCCTATACCCAGAGGACAAACTAGTGAGCAGACTGCTAAACCCAATTAAGGCAAACAACCTACTCACCTAGAACACGTGTAACAGGAAACACAATAAGTCTGAAGGCTGCAGTGTATGGACTTCCTAACCCTGGCCTGCTATGTTACACAATCAGGAGTCGATCAATTAACTCATGCAAATATAAACATTTTCGAAAATATTGGCTAATTTGTTTGTTTTTGTAAATATAAAAAAGGCTAAAGATACATTGATTATGAAAATTTCAGTCAATGATAATCTTCATAATCTCTTATGCCGCTTAAAAAATGTGTCTTGCGAATCACGCTGTGTCAATTTTTGGACGATCTTGGCTTGATGTTTATTCTTGATATCATAATTTCAAACAATATTTTGCTAACGATCCAGAGGAACTAATGAGTCTCCTAATATAGCTTTTAAACATTATTCAAAAACCTATTGATCATTTTGAATATTATTAAAATGACTAATTTAATTGCAAATATCATGTTATTTTATTTTTTTATTAAGTTAACAGGCATATACTCTTCTTTTCAAATACATTGTTCGTCCTCAAGCTTTTACTACTATGTAAACTTTTGCTGTTAAGATAACTTCAAATAAACTGAAAAGGTTGGTGAACTCCGAAAGTTCAGCTTCTAATGGCTAATACACCTGGAATTTTCATATTTTTTACCTTACTCTGAGTTTTTTAAAACGCCCCCTAGCCATACGGAATTATAATTCAAAACAAGTTTTAAAACACTCCAATCCTCAGAATGATATTCGTTTTTATTAGAAAACTTAAGTACACAACTGTAGTGCTCTAAAAATTCGAGTGCCCTTATTAATTCACTTGGTCCCTGTCTCCTCGTCTTTATTCCACTTCTTCTTGTGAATAATTCTTATCAGTAGCTTTCTGTGCCATTACATCTCGGTAGTCATCAGCTTATTCAGAGATAATTTAATTAAAATATCTCGGAGAAAAGAGACTTAGCACAAAATTGTCCGATTTGAATTTTTTGTTTTTATGAATAAGGAGAAAAATAATAAAATTATGCTTTAGAATATGAACGTTTTATTCTACCTATATTGTATTAAGTTGGAAGAAAAATTACGTTTGTTTTAATTGTTTTTTCTATTTATTGCCTTGAATTTATTAATATATTATGGGCTAACGGTTTGTTTTTTTTTAGGTATGAAAAACAACCCAAACAGTTTTTGTGGTAGATCTAATTTTTGGTAAGTAAGCATGTAGGTTAAAAACTTCTAAAAAATTAAATCTCTGAAATAATTATCAGCTGCGACTAACTATATTACCAATTTTATCGAAGATGTATGTTGTCCTAGTTATTTAGCAGTGAGCTATGGTAACAAAAATATGGTTAAAATTGCTACCCTAAAATCAAGTAAATAAAGATTTAATATCTTTACCAAAAAGCATACTTCTTTAACAAACAAATAACTAAAATGGCCAAACGATTCCATCTAATTAAAATTTGTCATGAAAAACTCCCGTCCTTCTTCTGTATCTATATATAGGGTGTTCCACGACGAATTGCCGCGATTAATTTCTGGGAAAATAGATTTGGTTGAATTATTAGAGTTTGGCGGTTTACTAAAGTAGATGGGGGCAATTCGGCTAAATTATAGTTGGTGGCACTTCCGGTTTTACCGGAAGTTGATATTGTCTTGCTTATTTTAAATGGAACCTCCTTTATGTTACTTTCTTTTTAGATTCTAAGCAAGATTATAGACATATTTTATGTATAATGTCCTATATCTAAGTTTAACTATTTTTGACATATTTTAAATTTTATGGCCAAAATGGCGTTTGCAGGCTTAAACACAATTATCAAGTTGTCCTATATAAAAATCTTTATTATTTAATTGAGGTTGGTTTCCTTCTAGAAGAGGATCTGCTTTAATAACTCTGTAGATATTTTGAAAATAAATACAGGGCGAACAAAAATTACAAAAAACATTAATTAGAAAAAATCATTAAGAGTCATTCTTTTTCAATCTAAACCCCTATTTTTATAATGTTATCTTATTAATCATAAAAACAAGTTTTTTTTTCGAAAATTTGTAGTTGTTGAAATATTGGCAATGTAACATTTTTTATTGTAACAAGGCTACAGGGCTTTTAAGTTTTATTATTAGTTGACCATGACGGTGAGATGGACGAAAGAGAACAATAGAGCACTACAGAAATGTCACTGTTTCTTGCCATTTGACAATTATTAGTAAAAATCATGCCGGAACGATTAAATGGTAGACACGAATTTTTTTTAAATTTGTTTATTATCTATATGAAGAATATAATAAAGTTTTATCAAAAACATGCCAGACCTTTGCTGATAGATCTCCAGATAAACAAAAATCATCACCGAATAGTGTTAAACGAATATTGAGAAATTTCAAAAATTTTGGCAGCGTTAAGGTAAAAATGTATTGAAGGAAACCTATTCTCAGTGATGAAAATGTAGAAATTGCAATTCTGGGATATTTTACGACTTATCCTATAATATCGTTAAGACAAGTGGCTCAACAAACAGGAATCTCGAAGAGCTCAATACATAGAATTCTGTTGAAACACAACTTCCAACTTTATGTAATATCTCTGGTTCGGCACCTAAAAGATATTAATGACTGAAAAGACTACAATTTTGCGAACTTATATTAACAATGACGCAAGACAATCTTTGATTTTTTGACAACATAATTTGGACTGATGAAGCAAAATTTACGAAAAATGGCCTGTTTAACAGACACAATTCCCATTTTTGGAGTGATTCAAATACTCATGCAGCAAGATTGCAAAATTTTCAAGAAACCTGACAATTTAACGTATTTTTTGCTGTAAGAAATGATGGAATAGTAAAATTACAGTGGTTTGTAAAAGTATAATTATGCTAAGTTGCATTGTGTTACAAACTTAGTATTTGTTCATATAGAAAGTTAACGATAAAAATGCGTTGCATAAGTCTGCGTACACTATAATTGGATGTACTATGTATGTAAATTCTTAAGCGTGCTGGGACCACCATATCTGCTTCTCTTTATTTTAGACGTCGCGTCAAGTAGTATTGAAGATAATTCATTTGTACAGACGCGTTCACCCGGGTAGTAGTCAATTCAACGCATTAAAAAGTGATGGATAACAGAAAGAATAGAGAGTTATCAATTGTTGAGAGAAAAGTTATAATAAACCTGAGAAATGAGGGAATGTCATACAGAAACACAGGAAGTATACTCGGAAGAAGTGATTCAACAGTTCAGAGTGTTATGGAAAATTACGAGTATTATAAAAAACTAAACCAAGAAGTGGACGTCCAAAGAAAATCGACAATGAACAAAGAAAATGTTTAATCCGTGAAGTGAAGAAGGAACCTGCTGCTAGTCTGTCTAAATTTACAAAAAAATTTTAAAACCTTTTTTCCGAGAAACCGATTGCGGGAGTTCATTGTATTACACATGATATAATTTTGTTCTTGTGGGATATACCATTTTACACAAATATCTTTCCAAATAAGCAAGCTAGCGAAAAAATTTTCCTGGCAAGTTGGAGAGCTAGAGACGAGATATTAGGCAATGTCATCGATATTGACCTTGAAGTCGAATTTCAAGATTATTTAGAGACCAAGTGGATTTTCAAATGATTTTTGACTACATCATATATATCATCAAATTCATCCGTTGTTGAACATTGGTCTTTGTTGTTGGTTATATCCTTCATAACCTCTAGCCCTGTCTATCTTAAGCAACTTTCAACGAATTGCCAGATATGCTCTTGATGTCATCTGTCCATGTTGTAGAAGATCTACCTCTATTGTCAGTCCAAGATGTCCAGTCTATAATTTTACATATTTACCATACGTCACGGTCGAAGGTTTTTCTTTTTTGATAGTTTGGTAGATTATAGAATTACGTTTGTGATAGATTGTGTTCGGCTGGAGTTTATCTGTAGAGCAACCTACATGTATATTTTCGCCGGTTCGTCTATCATAAATTTTATTTTTAAAAATCAAAATTTCAGTAAGAAATAAAGAAATCTATCTGCTGAATTTAAATAGTTTTTTATATGTATTATCCTTTCAAGCAGGGAAAGAAAATAATATATACAAACAGTTTGTTTTCTGCAAATACCACTCTGATCCTCTCTCCATACGCGTTTCGGCCACCTTATGGTCTTGTCAGTGGAGTTGTATTAAATCGAGTGCAACATTTGCGGGAAACAACTGCTATATAAAATACAGATTTCAAAGTATGTCGGTAGGATATTAAAAACCTACTTCCTTCGATGCCAGACTGAAAAATATCACCAGTCAAACGATATGTATACAATCACTGGAGTGTTAAATAGTTGTTTATATGAATACTGCGTCCTTTTTTTGTTTTAACTTCTACCTTCAATAAATGAATCTATATATATATATATATATATATATATATATATATATATATATATATATATATATATATATATATATATATAAAGTACAATGGAAAAAATTGACGAAGAATCTAGAAAACCGAAAAATGACTTTTTTTGACATGCGTTTTACGATTACTGCCAATAATTTGTTATTATTAGTCAAAATTATTATAGTTTTATAATGTAATTAACTACAAATAATGAGCAAAAAATAATGTAAATTAGTTACATTGCTCAACTACGTTTGAATCATTAAATAAACAATAAATTATGTTGTTAACCCCTAAGCCTTCTACCATAACAATATAAGTGCGGCATATAAATGGCCCCCTTTTTGTGTATTTGTTAATCTTAATATATTTATTTTTAATTTTAGTCGTTATTAATTTTTAACTTTTTTATTTAGATTGTTAATTGTCTATTATTAAACAAAACTAAAAAAAAATTAGGAAATAAAAAATTTACTTTTAGCATGTATAAATTTACTCAATTTAAATTGTTTAATATTGAATAATGTTCAGTTTTAAATTTAAATTGTTTATGTGAAAATAGTTGGCGATGCGAAGGAAGTATTGAAGCGGATTTAGGATTGAACACAGGGACGCAGAATGACAAGACCATAATTGCATGTCGCAATAAACTTGGTTATTATTGCCAGTCTTTTTCTTACAAAAGATGTACTAAGAAAATTAATTAATTTAATAACAAATAATTATTTTCAGTGATAAAGTCATTTTACATTTTAAAAATTAATAATTTTAATATAATGCTCAGTATTTACATTTAATAAACATACAATTATCACACATTATGCAAAAACTTTTTTTACATATCATCATCGTCAAGTCTCGCTTTCTTTGCAGAAAGTGGTGGTTCTTCTTCATCTGATTCCATCATCAACTGCTTCAACATTACTGGGTTCTATTTCTTCTGAGTCATTATCGTTAATTGAAATTTTTGAGCGTCTGCATTTGTACAATTTTTTAAATTGTAACAACTTCAACATAAATTGATACATTTTAGACCATGTTTCCTACAGTGACATCTTGCAGTAGAACAAACTTTTTCGTAACTCCAACTAATTGTTTCAAGGAGACTATCGAGTATCAACTAATCTCCAGTGATATTTGGCTGCATGATTCCTTCCACTGATTTTTTCCAGCGTCAATTCATAGCGGTAATTTAATTTCCAAGGCATGTTTGAATTTGATAATATGCACTAAAACAATGTTGTTATTGTTGCTGCTCGTGACGTTGGTGGTAATTTGTCCAATTTAAAGACTGATTTGATCGTGGCTGTTGGGTACATGCAAAACCGCAAATCATGAAGCGCTACTTTATTTTAAAAATTTTATCTAAATGTTTCTTGTATATAAAGAAGCCGAACCACCAGTAGCTTTTATTTCACTGCCATTTTGGTATGAGATACTCTTAGTTTTCATTTTCGTGAAGTTTTCTCCTTGCTGCTTCACCTCATTGACTACGAGTTTATATTTGATTTTTGATAATTCTATTTCCATCTAGATCATTTTCTCTCTGCCAAAAAGGGTTCTAGAATTGTATTTTGCTGTGTTCAAAAGAGCGGGTTTTCAGGTATTTCAGTGTTGATTGTTTTTTTCTTAAACAGTGTATTTTAATTGAGTCACAATTATAGTTCTTAAAATTATAAGAACACAATAAGAAAGACTGAACTACTTTGAAATACAAAATTACTTTTTTATTCTAGGTCTAATGTATATAATAAATGGATACAGATTTGCATTTATAAATTCTTCTTAAAATTTCTCCCTAGATACATTTAAAATGAACGAATATGATATTGGTTGTAATAACTATTAATTAAATCCCGAACAAACTTGCTTTTACGTACCTCCTTTGTAGCATAGCGCATAATATTACTTCGCCTCTAGTGCACTAAGACCGTTTGAATATTCAACGAATACGGTAATATCTAAGAGGTTTATTATTTGTGATATCGAAATAATTTTATTTACTTTTTGGGGCACATACATTTCACTTCATGTTTCCGAGAATTTTCCAAAGTTTGTATCACTAATTCTTCTATATAAAGTTGTTTCTTAACGTAAATAATACAAATTATAGTAATATCATAAACAAAACAAAATTGACTTAGTTAAATATCAAGCAGCAAGCAACAATATCCAGCATTCAATTAAAAACCTTCTTTGTAAATGTAGCTATAAAAGTTCAGTTTATGATAGTAACGGAGTTAGTCACTACCATTACCACAGTGAAGGGCATTTTGGATTTGCATATATATATATATATATATATATATATATATATATATATATATATATATATATATATATATATATATATATATATATATTCCTCCCTTTCCGCCACAGTGCATATAGTTGTACGTTTGCTGAATATGATTTCAGCACTACAACTGCATAATGTGGATATATCCACTGCTATTGCATCTCACACGGAGGAATCCCTGAAAGCCGCATAAACATGTTTACGCCATCCGGCGGGAGGTCGCATTCAGTATTTACATGTTTCCTTCCGATCTGTCCTTTGCACACCCAGGTGCATGTCGGTACCCTGATGAGTCTATTAGAGACGAAACATGTACCTCTGCCGTATCACTGTGGCGAGGAGGGTAAGTTTTGACTTTCTTCTCGGTATGGTGGTACAGGTACGCTATATATATATATATATATATATATATATATATATATATATATATATATATATATATGCTTCGATTAACTTTAAAGAGTACTCTTTCACTTGCTGCACACCCCAATATTAACTAGTTTATCCTAACTAGTCAGCAACGACTATACATATAAATAAATTCATATATAGTTCTACGTGTATTTTAATAAGAACAATAATTACTTATCAATAGTTCCAGCACATTGCATTTTGAAAATTAACAAAATACCTTTGATGGAGCACGTTCGATGGTTCTAAAGACACATTTTCTATAAATTAAGGATGTTTTCTGAATTCTTTATTTAAAATTATGAAATTCTGGATCCATTTTCTCTTTTGCTGGGTTCTTTCTTCTATATTTTTATTTCCTAAATGTGCAATAGCATCCAAATAGCAGTAACAACGCGATTAAAAAAAGTAAAATTTCAATTTATATTTCACTTTTGAGCTTAAAATCCTTACTTGATTAAATTTTTAAGTAGCATACCCGGCTGCATCATATATTCCTGTATTCTTCTGCCTTTAAATTTATTAAAAATATATTTTAAATTGCTACTTTTCATGGAGTGGTTGAAGGTAGACTAACTCCTGTGGTTCCTTATACTTTTCAAATTCTTAAATTTATATATGATAAGGTATTTTCGACTTATCTAGACTTTAATAATATTTGATTTGAAATATAGTGTTACCGATTTGGGACAACTAAGGTGGACAACTAGTACAGTATTTTGTCTATTCTAATATTTTATCTTCTCTTTTACCGAATTCGCCAGCATGAGTTTACAAAAATAGGAAAAGAGTTTATACTGGAACGACCTGAACTATGATTTCAGCCTACGCATAAAATGAATTGCCATATGCACTGTGCTCCTTAATGAGCACTATAGCTGTTAAATGGGTTACAAAATATGACATTCATAGATTACTATGCCACCAGTGCTATCACACATTCTTTTAATATTCAACGAACAGGCTAAATTTTAAAATAACTAATAATAACTGTTTCCTAAAATACCTCTATATACCTAAAGAAAGTAATCCATGAAAATTCCATAATCTTTATTGTAAGAAACAACTTCCTCTAAGATGTTCAGAATGGTATCCAGAGAGAGACGACTGCCACACTAGCTTCTTATCTGACATAAATATTATACTCTAAACAATCGTGAAAGAACCATGACAATGTGCCTTGACCTGTCGAAGGCTGATATTAGCCGTCAGCTGCTGGCAGCCAAACTTGAACAGTGTAAAATGAAAAGCGTGACATTAAAACTAATCAAACCCTATCTAGAAGATCGGCTACATTGCCAGAATGTCGAAAATTAAATCCAGTGAAGCTGAGGGTGCTTCGAGGGCCGCTGTTGGGTCTTATTTTTACATTGTTTATACTTCTTTTGTAAAAAACCGTAGCATTCTTCAATCAAATCTGTTGTATTAGCAATAGATAAGAAAAATCATCCAACCTGTATCATCTTTTTTACACTTCGTATATTCAATACAAACAAAACAAGTTATACCTTTTTTTGTATTTACCTAATAACGAACGACCTATTTATCGTTCTGCATTATTTGTTGGTTCAAGGAATGCAGGAATTGGTTGGTTGTTTATTCAGGATTCTTGTATGATTTGTTGCATACCTTCGATGTCTTTATCATTCAACCGTTACTTCACTAGGCATGTGCGACGTCCTGTCATTTTTTGTATGAGTTTCATTTCAATTATGTCCTGCCACAATCGTTCATTTTTCTAAAAACACCTTTGGAAAAGCTACGACTTGTAAGCCATCAAGACTCTTTTGGATATTTTACTCTACCTGTGTGTGCCAAGTGAATCATTTGGCCCTGTATACTCCCTAGTGATTTTTGGTGTTGTATGCACTTTGGTATTGTAATTCATCCACTTGATAATGCGCACGTAATTCTAGTGCCTGATTTATACCCTACGGAATTGCGACCCACTGTCCACGATGAACGTGAGTCTAGTTATTTATTTTTAATATTAAAATTGCCATTCGTATACTATCAAATAATTTTCATATTAAAATGTACAATTGTACTCCCAAATTAGTTTGTGTTTCTTTTCTTGGACCCTTAACCTTCAAATGCTAGACTAGGTGAGACTACGCCGCAAAATATCAGATGATCTTCTGGTCTAGGTTGGCGGTTTAGTAAATCAGTGGCGCCTCGGGAGATTGCTAAGTACTAATCTCTTTTCTTTAAACATTTGAGACCTCTCAATCTCCTTCTTAATCTATCAATGCCCTACGCAGCCCACGGGAGCAGCTAGCCTGAGAAGTTGTCAATTATTAGATTGGCATAGTTAAAAGAAGTAAGGAGGCAACCGTTTTAGGTACGGAATTATCTTTTGGCTGTGAAATGAGTTGAGTTATATCTTTGAAGCTCCAATATTCATAAGATCACATGAGGATTTATATTGCATTTATCTCAGAACCACAATGAAAGGAACAAATCGGATTTAATTGCTATCAGTAACCATCCACCTTACATTACAAAATAGTATTAATTGTGTAGTAGTAATAAAATTTTTTAATGATTTTTATTAGAGGTTATGTCAACTTCCTTTAACGAAATTGAAAACAAAACTAAATGACTACTATCCAGTGGAGTAGTTCTTCACTGACTGATCAAGTTACATATATTGTATTTTCAATAGTGTATGTCCTGTATATTGTATCTGATTTTACTTTGCAGTTCCAATTTTTTCTATATATGTTGTTAGGGGTTCTTTTTTACTCTAAATAACTTATTCTTGGCAACATTTTTTTGCTTCGACTCTCCGCAACGAACATCTTGTCGTAATACGTTTGTTGGGGAAATGTCCCTAAATAAAGTTAAATTTTAGAAACAATAATCATTGTTTAATTACAGAAAAGTATTAATAGCAAGCAACTGAAGCTCGGGCGAAGTTTTGACATGTTTTTTTATTTTATTATTTTATTATGTTATTTTATTAGACATATGAGTGACGAGTTCTAGGCTCTAAGAGTAAATTTTATACGGACTTGGAAAATTTTGACTTCTTCGATTTATGCTTACAGGGTTTTTCTTTTAAGAAAGAGATATCACCAGTAAATAATTTCGAAAAACACATTCAACATTTTTCTTTGTACAACATTTCTTCAATTTCGCTTTGGTTTTTTCCTAAAAAATTTTGATGTTTCTGATATAACCGTGATTTTATTACTTCGTGTTGTGTTTCCAATACTAGCTAAACTCTGAATACTCAAATCGTTGAATGAGTGAATGAATAAAAAAGGGTTGGTGATACTAGATCATCAATACCTAGGCTTCCATTGGGCCCTTTACCCACCATAGCTGCAGGTTATTCGAGGCCGTCGCCTTTGCAGCCTCGTTAGTTGAACTTGCCTAACTGCTTCCGGTAACAAAATTGTGTGTCCAAAATATCTCTGTCTCAGTCCGTTGAGTGCTGAGCACTCTCTGAGGACATTGTCAACAGTTTCAACCTCCTCCAAACACTATCTGCACCTCGGATCGTCTTTGACACCGATTCTTGAAGATGGCTCCGGAGATGATAATGTCCTGTCAACAATCTCACCACAATTCGCAGCTCTTTCCTTCCCAAGGAGAGAAGCCAATTAGTACGCCATGCACTAGGTCCAGTCATATGTTTCCTAGCACACCTCATTCCAGGAGCGCCCCTCCACGATTCAATAAATTTGCTTTCCAGCAACGATTTTAATTCCCTTTTGCCAATAGCAATTAGGACAGGTAGTATTTATTGGAGTCCATACGGTTCAGTTGCCAAACCTCACTTTGCCAGACGTTCTGCTTCCTCATTCCCGCGTATGCCCGAGTAACTCGGGACCCACACAAGTCTGACTGTGCAGCCCTTCCTTGTCATATCATTTAGTACGTCCTTGCACTGAGATACCAGTCGCGAAGTTACGTCACTGGACTTCAGTGTCAATATCGCAGCTTTACTGTCTGAGCATATATTTATTACCCTATTCCTGTCTATATCCCTCTCACAGAGATGGGCACACTGAAGAATAGTATAAATTTCCGCTGTGAAGATTGTCGCACATTGTCCGAGAGGGTAGTACTCTCTGACTAATGTGCTCCTGCCGAATACTCCGGCTCCAGCTCTTTCATCTTGTCGAGATCCATCAGTATACCTCCAGGATATATTTTTCTGAAAATTTTACTCTCTTCCAATCCTCTTTACTTGGCAGAAATATCTCGGCCTTGTCCGGATTTATTCCGAGTCCTTCCCTGTGGCATCATCGTCGGCGATCCGGAGGGCCCGCATCATTGGCCCTTTCAGGTCCCAGATATCGGGACCAGGGGAAAAATGACCAGGTTATCAGCATGAACTGGCATCATTCAGTTCACTCAACAGGCTGTCCACGACAAGGCTCCACAGCAAAGGCGATAGCACTCCTCCCTGTGGACCTACTTGACAGTGCTTTAACAGTTACATTGTTAAACTCAGCATATATTATTCTCTGAGTTAACATTGCTCTAATCCATGCGACTACTGTGGGTTCATATTAAGCAAATAAATATGATTAGATTTTAACTACCGTCGATTTGAAAAAATTACACACACTATTCACAAGGTGTTACATAAATAGCTACTACTTGTAAAATACTGTGGAAACGTGTTTTCAATTTAAGGGCTCATTTTTTAAGGTCATTTCTGCGATATTAGCTTAATATTTTGACCAATAATGGGATCTTTTTAAACTCAACACACTCGAAAAGTAAAAACTGTTCTAACCTGAGCTCTTTTAATCACTTTTTCGCAGATGAGCTTCACAAATTTTATTGAAGTGTCTTTATTTTTTAATCGACTTCTAAAAGAAGGAGGTTCTCAATTCGTCGAGTCGATATTTTTAAAAAACTTAATATGGCGATCCAATATGACGGACAAAAATATCAAATTTGTCCGATTTTCTCCAAAACTGGTACGAGGGAGTTTTCAGGGTCGTACATAACTAATCTGAAATTATTTTTAAAAAATTCAATATGGCGGATGCAAGATGACGGATTAAAAATTCTACATCTCCCGATTTTTGTTAGTGTTAATTATGAATTTAAAACATTTTTTGAAAAACTCAATCTGGCAGATTCAATATGGTGTCCTAAAAATTTTACATTTTTCGATTTTCTCCCAAACTGATATAGGGTGTTCTTGAGGGTGTCAATTATGAATTTAAAAGTATTTTTTCAGGATTCAATATGGCAAATCTAAGATAGTGAACTAAAAATTTTACATTTTTCAATTTTGTTCAAAGGTGGGACTGAATCGTTTTTGAGGATGTAGATAGCGAATATAAGTCTAGAAATTTTAAATTTCCGTATTTTATCCAAAATTGGTACTAGGGGACTTTGAAGGATTTGTGGATTTACTATGACAGACTAAATATTTTTTTGACACAATTTTACTGGTATTTGGCTAACTCTAAGAACCAATGAATTTTAGGTTGGTTTACAACTTTTGACAAAATGTATACTTTTTTTGCCACCTTGGAGTCATTGCGAGGTACACTAATCTCTATTAGTACCTAGTTCAAATAATTTATGGATATTATAAGGAATTCTAAAATTAAAAATAGAAAAAAAAATTATAAAAAAATTGAACCGACGTCTAAAAGTACACTAAGAAGTCAAAAATAACTATAAATTTTTATATGAAATTAAACTTTTTAAAGTCGGCGCCAAATTATTTGTAAATGAAATAAATAACTACTAATATATACAAATTATGTTAAAAAAGCAATTACAAATAAAGTATTTTTAATCTGTTGATGCAAATCACACTTTGTCAGGTATTAGTTTGGTGCCGACTTCAAAAAGTTCAATTTCATATAAAAATTTATAGTTTTTTTCACTTTTTAGCGCACTTTTAGAAATCGATTAAATTTTTTTATAAACATTTTATTACAAATACATTTTCTACCATAGAAATTACAACAAATAGGTGTTTACTTTTAAAATTTGTTGAGTGAAGCTAAAACAGGTATGGAGAAAAGAAACAGAAAAAGACGTTCGACTGTCGGCTGATGATCGGAGTAATACGTCATTATTATACCAGAAGTCGAGTTAGACTGTATTATTTTGAGTAAATTATCACTGATCAAAGTGAACAAAGTGAAACTGATAACTTTATGTTCTTTTGAATATGCATTTACCTGCCATTGGGTCGAAGTGATCATGATTACTTCAAGTGAGAATTGAAAATGATAATTACTCAAAAGAATATACCTTTAGTTGGAGACAGAGGTTTTTGTTAAGTAATAAATGGAAAATTGCTTTATTAATGAAGTCAGTCATGTTTTTAATTGGAAAAATTGGTCTATATTGGGATTCTATAAAGATATACGGCATGATAAAAGGCTATGAGAGATTTTTATTTCTTGTTTATTGTTAATTTCATTGCAAATAGTGGTACTCAGTTTGAAAAATTGGTAGCGTTATTCAATTCATAAAATATTGTCGAAATTGTAATCATACAATTACAACATAATAAGGATAGATTTTTGTTATGTTATTATTAAACATTGTAATTTTTGATATTTTTTATATTATTTTCATTTTTTTTTATGAAAACAGAGAGAGTTTGTTGGAAACAACAATAAACATTAATAAAAAGGGCAAAAATGCATTGGACTCCAATCGCGTAAAAATTGCAGTTTAATGATTATTGAAATAAAATCCTTGCTAGTATAAAGATTAACATTGTAATAAATTATAAACCTTTGTTCAGTGTAATTAATATTGAATTTCAATTACCTTTTATTACAAATTTCAAGAAATAGATCTTGAGATATTGAAACTTCAACTTGTGCTTATCCAGAGGGGCTAGAAAGTCTTCATATTGCCACTTTAGCACTATCTGGACATTACCCATATTTGACTTGAATAAAATTATATTACATGATTTACTAAATATAAATAACAACAAAAAATATAAATGTATAATTTAGGAGTTTTTATTTATTTGACAATAATATTCCTCAATTTCTTTTACTAAAAGATTTTCGAAATTTATCAAAAGAGAACATAGTTGTGATTTGTGCTATATAGTACTGAGAGACTCGTAAAACAATTAAACAACTATTTCTATCCATAGCCCTTTCGACATATATTTTTACCCTTGCTAGAGTTTGTGCTCATGTACTTCAGACTAAAAACTGAGGAGTAGATAAAAATGGCGGAATATTTTAACGACACATCTGCCGGAACTAGATGCTTGATTAGAAATCCTTTATCAGCTAGTAGTATAAGATAATCAGGAACTCTTTTTTTTTCAGAATTTCACACTGTTCACCTGCGAACACTTTCCAAATGTATTTATAGAAACTGTAAGTCAACCTTTCTTGGAATTGCTGAGTAAATTTTTTTGCAACGTAATATTATTCTACAATTTGTAATTGGATAAAACGCAGCTGAATAACAAGATTGATTGAAAAGAAATGCATTGCATATATCCATGTCATTACTATATTTGTGAGCGTAGTACTACGACAACTAAGGCAGATGGCCAAAACCTCATGAGATAAATTTAATTTTATTAATGTCATCAGAACATAATTAATTTTTGACAGCAATTTAATTGCCATCTTGCATCATGCTTTATATTAAAAGTGTTCGTAGCTTCGAGCTTCGCATGATGTCAAAAATAAGGCACCTGTTGGTGTTTTAGTGTACATCTGAGAATTAATTTTTTTATGTGCTCATAACTGAATCGAATGAAGAAATTTTTTCAATTCTGCAAGGTTTTATTTTCTAATTCCTGCTACGAAAAGTAATTTTCAGATGTCCCCGAACTCCTACTTACACTTCTGGATGTAAAGGCGTATCTTCTATATTGAAACTTGCTTTATTACATTTTGAAGTGCCCAGAGCTTCAAAATCATTTGCTGTAGAGGACCCTATTTTCTCTTTCCATTGTGGGAAGGATAACTTTGTCATCTGTTTCTTCTGAAGTTCTTTTACCAAAAAAAAAAGAAAATTTATATAAATATAGAATTATGTTAATAAAAGTAATACTGTTTTTTCAAATATCATTTCTAAATATTTTCTGTTATAATATCCGTATGTAAATTTTAGCCAAAAAAATACAAAGAACATGCAATTTTATATTTTGATATACCGTTTCTCTGGACAAGGAAACTTAAATTTATTTTAAGTATTAAATTTAGATATAATTGATTAATTTTTTCAATCCATATTTACAAAATGATGGTTGCAAAATAATCAATGGTGTATTGAGGGCTCTCTGTTTTCTCTCCTACAAAATAAAATTGTAGTACAATGTATTGCTAAGTTTCTTCTATTTCCTATAATTAGATACTTTTTAACAAAATCTGTTTTATTCTTTCTGTCGACTTTGCGGGAAACTAAAAAAGTTTCACGTTTTTTTGGTTACTGTAATGCTTACAGCCAGGTACAAAACACAGAAACATTTTGCTGAATTTATGAAGCTAAACATATAGTAATTAAATTGAAACAAACTTTAATCATCAGACTAGTGTTTGCATGCTATTTTCTGTACAAATGCAGTATAAGTTACCCACATCTCTTTTAATTTTTCAAAAGTACTTTAGTCTCCGTTTGCGATGAAGTATTTACGTTCTTTTACTTAGATTAAAGGCTTCAACAATAATATTAGTTTTCACTGCACCTTAAGAGTGTTCCTAATTTTTAAAACACTTATAATTTTCTGGCTTTGTGTTTCTATTATCTGATCTTGAACACATCACACAAAAATTTATTTTTTGCTTCTAGAAACAACAATTTTTTTATATGTCAATCTGTTATAACCTAACTTTCTCGTTCTGGGAACAACACTTACTAAATAAAATGTAGAATTGCCAGATATTTCACACTTAGTGATTTGTAGATTGATAATTGATAAAATCCAACAAAAATTGTTGAAATTTCTTGATTTTATTCGCGAACTAGTTTCTGATATTTGATTTTATGCTAGAAAATGAGCACATTAAATTTAGGTTTAATCGAAGATGTAAAATAATATATAACCACACTGCCTTTATCAATTAAGGATTTCTCAACTTACTATACTTTATTACAGAAATTACTTTTTCGAGATTTCTACAAGCTAGGATTTACTACATTTTACATTAAGAAATATATGGTTCCCGTTGTGCGTGGAGGTAACATCTAGTTGAATGACATAAAATTATCAACAATAGCGAAGTTAATGCCCCATTAAGATGAATTAATAATAAAAAAATCAATACATATATTCAACTGCAGAATAACTCATTATAGTTTCTTAAAAATAATTTACAATTATGAAATCTCGTTAGACTTGCCTATACGTGCATCCATTGAAGTATGAATTCATAGTTTACTATGCTGCTAGTGCTCTTAAACCTTTTGAATATTCAACGAATACACTAATTTCTAAGATGACTAGTAATATCTAGTTTCTAAAATAATTTTATTTACCTAGTTAATTTGAGAACCCGGAATATGCTGCTTTTAAGAACAATAGTAGCTTTAGGAATTTGACATTAATGCATATTCAGAACACTGTTTAAGAGATTTTAAGAACATTTACAGTTCATTAAATGAAGTTTGAAGCATTTGCATCTACTTAAACTTTCAGCTTTGCTTAAAATATTAAATGAGTTTATACACTACAAAGAGATTTGCTGTTGGAAAATTTTATTTGACTTTTTGGTTCACAATATGAAAGATATGAAGTTATAATACACTTACACACTATATGAATTACACTAGTCAACAAATACAAAGAAATTGCGACTGATGTTATAATGGCTATCCGGGGGAGTTTAAAGCATCCCGATTGCAAATTCAGCAAGGAAAACTTTCCATCACGTATAGATTTTGAGTTATAGAATGTATCAGTTATTTTTATTTAATACAAACCTTTTTATATAATATTTATCCACAAGTTCAAAACAATGAAAAAACAAAATGTTTTAAGGGTAACAGGATTTATTTACAAAAACATACATGAAAATACATTTATAGTAAGTCTTTTGTACATATTTTTTTTGCAAATGTTAACTTTCGTTTATATTCCTGATCGCTTTCACTCATCAGAAACCAATAATAATTCCCCATCATTGTTGGATTCCAGCTATCTTGGTAGCATTGCTCCATTGTTAATACGTCTTGGTGGAACCATTCGTCTTGCTCATAACTAACCACACCCAAATTTTATATGAAATAATTTAAATGGGAAGTAGATTTTAAGAGACATGCGACAGTCCATTTTGGAATAGCTATCAAATAGCTCTTTTACAAGTTTTTCATAGTTCTCTACTTTTTTGTTTCCTAAAGACTACGAAACAATTTTTTAAAAGAACTCCGAGCAGCTAATTCAACATCACTTCATTTTTGATCAAACTTTGTGGTCCAACAAATATTCTTTCCTTAAGCTTAGTATCACTTAGTTTAGAAAAAAATTGTCTAAGATATTTAAACGCATGTCTTTCTTTATCTAATACTTTAACGAAATTTCTTATCAATCCCAGTTTAATGTGAAATGGAGGCAACAGTACTATTTTGGGATCAACAAGAAGTATATTCTTTACGTTTGCTTGACTTGGAATTTATTGATTTCTCGGAAGCCATTCTTTTACTTGGTAATGGCTCTTTGTTACAGTCGCAAATTGGTTGTGAAGTGGTGTTGTTAAATATATAGGGTCACTAAATGGTAAGAATTTAGAATTGGGAGTGAATTTTCTTAGAAAATGTCCGCATTTTCGATTAAGTAATTCAAAAAGAGTTCTGAGAGATCTAATATTCAATGATCATCTTATTAACGAGGCGTGTTTGTATTATATGTCTTAACAATTCAGTCTAAAATATAGTAACCTCTACTGTGTCTAAAAATGCCGTGACCAAATACTAGCTTGTGAGGTCAAACATAAAAAAGTACAAATTCAGTTCATAATAGAGTCAAAGCCGGTGAACTTACAAAACGGATACCGATAACTTAGCGGAGCAACTCAGAGTGTTCTTCTTATCGCACTTACGTGAAATACGTTTTTACTCATTTTACAATGCTGAGACCATCCAAATCGCCTATCTTCCTGTATATATTATTTTAATACTGTTTTAAAAATACTTTTTAAATAAGAGACAGTATAAAAGATTTTAACTTCATGACTTACTACTAATGTAAAAATTATATTAGATAAATTAAATATTAGTTCTAGTATATATAGTGTAATACGTAATACTAATGTAACTTAATAAGCATCTCGCAATAAGTAAAAACCACCAGAACAGTTGGCAATTTCCTATCGGTTAAAAAGATATATAATTTGATGTTATAATATTTCAGGCAATATGTTTTAATTGAGCTTTTTTGTGCCAGATTATTCCAAACCAAGTTTTTTTATAAGTTTGATTGACCATATAATTATATATATATATATATATATATATATATATATATATATATATATATATATATATATATATATATATATATATATATATATATTATATATTATATTATTATATATAATTATATATATATATATCTGTCCTTTGCACAGCCAGGTGCATGTCGGTACCCTGATGAGTCTAGTGAGAGACGAAACATGTATCTCTGCCGTATCACTATGGCGAGGAGGGTAAGCTTTGACTTTCTTCTCGGTGTGGTGGTACAGGTAGGTCACCATCTCGATGGTGGTGGAATAGGATGAATTGTGTTTTATCACAATTTATTCTAACTGTGCAACCTCTAACACAGAAAGGATATGATGGAGCGAAGTTTGCATTCACTGTTCCGCATTTTACTTCACTTATGTACGGAGTTGCATATGGTTGTACGTTTGCTGAATGTGATTTCAGCACTACAACAGCATAATGTGGATATAACCACTGCTAATGCATCTCACACGGAAGTATCCGTGAAAGCCGTATAAACATATATATGCCATCCGACGAGAGGTCGGCGAAGCCGCGTTCAGTGTTGCATGCTTCCTTCCGATCTGTCCTTTGCACAGCCAGGTGCATGTCGGTACCCTGATGAGTCTAGTGAGAGACGAAACATGTATCTCTGCCGTATCACTATGGCGAGGAGGGTAAGCTTTGACTTTCTTCTCGGTGTGGTGGTACAGGTAGGTCACCATCTCGATGGTGGTGGAATAGGATGAATTGTGTTTTATCACAATTTATTCTAACTGTGCAACCTCTAACACAGAAAGGATATGATGGAGCGAAGTTTGCATTCACTGTTCCGCATTTTACTTCACTTATGTACGGAGTTGCATATGGTTGTACGTTTGCTGAATGTGATTTTAGCACTACAACAGCATAATGTGGATATAACCACTGCTAATGCATCTCACACGGAAGTATCCGTGAAAGCCGTATAAACATATATATATATATATATATATATATATATATATATATATATATATATATATATATATATATATAACAAAAGAGTACGTTAAATTTGAAAGAGAGTTTTAGATGCTCTCTCCTTAATAGCAGACCATCACTCCCATAACCCACAAACATTTAAAACTAAGTATTAAATCCTCTAAGAATTTCATATTTTGTAAACTCGTTGTTTAACACACAATTTCGCGTTTACTTTCTTTAATAGCTTTTTGAAATCAAATTTCGTCTATTTCTTTTAACTTTTTCTCTTTTATTTTTTGATGCATTATAGTTTTTGATAAGTATTTTGGACAAACGGGATCTCACGAATTTTGGGGTCTTGATGGACTTTTTGCCAAATCAAATTATTTTCTGTAATAAAGGGTTTTCCAATAAGAGGTGTTATTTTGATATTCAAAGAAAAATGCCATTTTTTAAGATAAATGATCGGATATTTATTACATTATAAAGAGGAAGATATGCCGTTAATGATGGAAAATAACATCAGCCAAATGACCACCACGACCATGCCTACAGGACCATATCCTTTTCATGAAATTTTCCATAACCAAATCGCAAAGTGGCTGCCCTATGTCCTCGATAGCCTCACGAATTCCATCTTTGAGGTCTTGAATCGACGCTGGGCTGTTGGCGTAGACCTTGTCTTTCACGTGGCCCCAAAGGAAGAAATCGCAAGGTGTCACATCACAAGATCTCGGTGGCCAATTGTGATCACCTCTTCGAGAGATAACACGGCCCGGAAACTTTTCCCGTAAAAGATCAATGGTTTCGTTGCTTGTGTGGCACGTAGCGCCGTCTTGTTGAAAGTAAACGTGATCCAGATAAATACCATCCAATTCCGGCCATAAAAAATCATTAATCATCTCTCGATAGCGCAATCCATTCACCGTAACTGTTGCTCCAGCCTCATTTTCGAAAAAGTAAGGTCCAATGACCCCGCCGGACCATAAACCGCACCAAACAGTCACACGTTCAGGATAGAGAGGCTTTTCAACAATAACTCTTGGGTTTTCCGAGCCCCAGATGCGACAATTTTGTTTGTTGACGAAGCCACCGAGGTGGAAATGGGCCTCATCACTGAAGATGATTTTTCGATGGAATTCCGGATCATTTTCATGCATTTCAAGAACCCAATCAGCAAAGGCACGACGTTGTTGATGATCGGCCGGCTTGAGTTCTTGCGTTAACTGAACTTTATAAGCCTTAAGACCCAAATCTTTATGCAAAATACGGTGTAATGACGTTTGTGGAATCCCTAATTCCAAAGAACGACGAGGAATGGACAAACCTGGGTTTTCTTCAACACTTTCGGCTACAGCAGCAATATTCTCGGCTGTTCTTGAGCGACGTGCACGGGTTTTCTTCTTCACATAACTAACTTGTCCCAACAGCTCGAATTTTTTCACCGATTTCTTTATTGCGCTCCGACAAGGTGCTTCATGACGACCCAAAAATGTTCGAGTTTTACGAACCGTCTCTGCCAAATTTTCACCATTTTTATAGTGAATTTTAATAATTTCAATGCGTTGTTGAAGTGTGTATCGTTCCATCTTTATTTATGGCGTAGTTTCTACTTGTCAAACGTCAAAAACTTACAGCTTCAAAAGTGACATCTACCGAAATAGCGGGCTTTTCAAAATGACACCTCTTATTGGAAAACCCTTTATAATACTCATACAGTCGGTTACTATAAAATAAAACATTTGCATTATCGAATCATTTGTGTAACTTTCCTTACAATCAGTAACACGATAGTTGTCAGATATCTGAAAAGTATTAAAAATACTGTGTAATTTTGTAATCTACCGAGGTTTTTCTCTAAATACAAAAAAATAAACAATTTATCAAACCGCAGAAGAAAAAGCGTAAGTCAGTATCATAATTTCACCTATTCAGGAAATAATTATTGTTTTTTTTTAATTTACTTCAAGATGTAATCATAAAGCCTAAAATATGTTTCTCCGATGTAATTGCTTAAAAATCATAGAAAAATGTGCAAACTTTTATACCATCCTCCTATTTTAAGAGGTTAGTTATAAACGATTTATAGCCAAAACCAGTGTAAAGTAATAATTTCTGCACTAGAATCATCTTAGGAGCGTATTCTTGATGACGTTAATGGAGTTACCAAGACATTACAACAGGAAAACTTATTTGTAAGCTCTTCCAATTTAGGAATTTGAGATGTGTCGCTTCAATAACAAAACTAAAACAAAACCAAAGCAAATTTAAACCAACTGCTGATGACTTCGGGCCGTCACGTCATCGAGAAAATTTCTGTCAACACTCTGCCCGTGTATTTAAGAAGTTATTGGTATAAGACCAGACAGCATCCTTTTTAAAGTTTTCTAGCAATAAAATAACAAATTTTTATTTGATTTTTTTGACATATTTCAGTATTAAAAAATGTTTGATTTTTCAATAGAATATTTAATTTCAATATACTTTTTTAGCATAAAGAACTACAACTAATACATTTTCCTTGTTCCTTTGATAATAAATGAACATCTTGAACTTGAAGTTAATATTTCTGGATGAACTTGTGTTCTTGGTAATTTTTCCAATTTCTAGACATTCTAAAAACCAATTCTTCACAATTTGAATTCAAATAGGAGTTTTTATAATTAATCGTTTTTTTTCATAAACACACAGATAAATATATTTATTCTTGAGAATCCATTTTAAAAAGAGAAAAGTTTATTTGCTTGTCCATTTACATTTTAAAATAAATTTGTTTACTAATACTAATACTTATTTATAAGTGTCCCATATCCATACTTTTAGCAAAGAATCATCTTTTTCCAAAATAAATTATTATGGAACTTAGTTATACAGATTTCTTAAGTGGCCTTTAAAATAAATTTGTTAATTTAAGGAACTGAAATGTGCTGTTTTTCAATAAAATGGAAACTTCAGAAACTGTGATTTAATTCATAAATAAAATATCTTATAAGAGATTCTCAAAACCGTTTATAGTTTATTAAATTAGGTTTAATACTATAAGGATCTGCATCAGCTTGAACTTTGCTTGCAATATTAGTGGCTTTTATACACTAGCTACGATAAAATATTCAATATTAGAAACTTTAATGGAGCTATTTAGTTGGCAAATGTAATAAAATGCTATTTATTGCAAAACAAGGTATTGGTAATATAAAATAAGTATCCAAGGCAACAACTTGATACTAATTGTGGATTTTCTCGAAGGTATTTCCAGTTACCGAATTTAAAGGGAGATTTCGAGATGAATGGGTTATAAGAATAATATTTGTAAAAACCTTAATTCAGTGAATACTTGGATATCTAAAACTAAATAACTGTGTCAATACATCATAAGTACCAACAGATTATCAAATAAGAGTTTATTTTTCACTTTAAATAAAATTGTAACTGCGTAAAATATCTATATATATATATATATATATATATATATATATATATATATATATATATATATATATATATATATATATATATATATATATATATATGTTATGTCGGATATTCTCACGGGTGTGATGTGTAATCGAAGGTTTTCGGGCATCCCGTGTATGTGCTGAGTCCCTCTCAGGACTGTAAGGCAGCTGACGTTTCGGTGAAATCTCATTCACCATTTTCAAAGCTCACTGTATGGCGTCTACGAGCGAACTCGCTCGTGGTCTGTTAGCAGGAGAAATTTTTGAAAGTGTTCCAATGTCTTTATAAGGGCGAGTAGTTCTTCTCTTATTACACAATAATTTCACTCAGCTCTGCAGAGAACTTTGCTAAAATAAGCAATCACTTTCTCTTGGCCAGTTTGTCTTTGAGATAAAATTCTACCTATAGAGGAGTTACTAGTGTCAGTATCAACAACAAACATCTGAAAGAGATAAGACAATATTGGAGGATTACAAAGTGCCTTCTTGAGTTCCTTAAAAGCGGTCTCTTAGTCTGCGGATCATTCATAGTTGTTGCTATTTTCACTCAGTTGATGTAAAAGTCTTCCAATATCAGTAAAATCTTTTATACCTTCTATAGTAAGTACAAAGACCCAAAAAACTTGTTAGATCATGCTTGTTTTTTGATACCGGCTAACCTTGAATAGCTTCGGTCTTCTCTGGATCGGTTCTTACACCCACTTCGGTGATTATATGTCCCAGGTATTTCACTTCTTTCTGAAAAAATTTACATTTTTTCGAACTGAGCTTTAATTCAGCACTTCTCAGCTTTTGAAATATACCTTCGACATTTTTCAGGTGACAATCAAATATTTTTCCCAGAATTATGATGTCATCTAGGTAGACTAGGCATGTTTTCCACGTTAGTCCATGTAAGATTCGTTCCATCAAACGTTCAAAAGTGGTGCTGGGGCATTGCATAAACCATATAGCATTATATTAAATTTCCATAGCCCCATTCCAGTAGAAAAGTCGGACTTTTCTTTATCCTCTGGATGAAGCTGTACTTACAAATAGCCACTTTTTAAGTCGAATGTGGAAAACCATTTTAAACAAGTTAATGTGTCTAGCGTATCATCAATATGATGCCATTAAGCCGTCTGAAGTCAACATAGAATCGAGTTGAGCCATCTTTCTTCTTAACTAATACAACTGAGGATGTCCATGGACTTTTGGAAGGTTTTATAATGCCTTGATTCTGCATGTTTTTGATCATCGACCTCATTTCGTTTTGCTAACGGTACTCTCCTTGGAGCTTGTTTAATTGGAGTTGTTTCATCAGTATTTATTCGATGTTCGACTATATTGGTCCTTCCCAAGTCGCTATCTGATAAAGAGAAAACATCCTGATTTCTTCTTAAAAGATCTTCCAGTCTAGCCACCTGAACTTCATTCAATAAAGATGTTGATGTACTAACTAGGTCTTGAAGTACCTTAGTTAGACTAGCAGGTAATTTTTCAGGTTGTAACGGGATACCAGTAACTATTACGTCGACAGTTTGACAGGTAGCAATCTTGTCACCCTTTCTCATCTGTTGAGGATAATTCTTCAAGTTCAGCATCTGTCAAATATAGGACTTCTTTTATTCTGGATCAGTGTTCTTGCAGGAAGAATTTCTTTTGCATACAACGATCAATCTTGAACTGGTTCAACCAAAACTATTTCATCTTCTTTGGAATCATCAATCTTTAGTTTTACTATACATTCTGAACTTGACGGTAACATCACTCTTCAAGAAGTACTACTTCCCAAATCGACACTTCGCAGTACTCGTTGAGGAAGATCAAGGACAAGCATGTGGTGTTCCATGACATATAGACCTAGTATTATTTCATTCAGAATATCAGAAACAACAATAACTTGTTTGAATGTGGTGCTTCCCAGGGTTATTTCGGGTTCATGTATCCCTTTTACAGGTATTACTTCACCACTGGCGGTTTGCAGGACATAATGCTTTTCCAGAAGAGAAATTTTACACTGAGCCACAATGTTCGGTTTTACAATAGTGTGAGTAGAAACAATATCTAATACCATTTCACATACCCGACCGCATACCTTTCCGGATACTATCAAGCTGGAACCATTGTGTTGCAGCTGAGATACTTTAATTGTTATTGTTGGTGGGGCTTGGTAGCACCTAGTCAGCTTTCGCCCCTTTAGTCTGGCTGCTGAGAGTTTTCCTGATTCTGGTCAGTCAACAGCAGTACTACTAGTACAGCAGCATTGAATATGACCCTCTTGGCTACACTTCCAATAACGAATTCTCTTTCTGATATGGAAGGTTGTGTTTTTGTTGTCACGTATTTTTTGTTTGTTTAAAAATTTTTGCATCTCCCTCATTAGCTTCATGAAAAATTCTTCGTTGATCTTGCGATCATCCTGGGAAACGTCGACCTTTTTTATGATTTTTCTCTGATACTCTAGGTCTGTTTGGCTGTTTCAAACTGAAGTCGGGTCATTCTTAGAGTTTGACTTGTTTCTGGGTCGAGTAAACCTTTGATAAAACTATTTACTGCTAACTCCTGCTTTATTTTGTAAGAAAAAAAATTAAATAAATAAATAATCTCTAAATGGTCTATAACTCACCAGCAACAAAGTTGTTATAAAAAAAATTAAAAAGATATAATTGTATGATTGAAAAAGATGTAAGAATGAACGAAAAGTTTATCTAAACCTGTCAGGTGGCTCTGTAATGGTCGCTACCTTTTAGGGCTCCTCCGGCTAGCTTCCAAGGGAACGGAGAGTGGTGTAGGTAAATGCGCCACCTGTTTTAGTGCCCTAAAAGTCAAGGCAGAGACCGATCTAACAAAAAAAACAGGAAATCTAATTTAAATACAAGAAAAACACCTAAAAAATTAAAAAAAACAAGTATCTATATTTACGTGCTTTGGTGTAAACGTAACCACCGAGAGTGGCCCAGCGCTTCTCTGTTTGAAGGAAGAACTTCGGACAGTCAGCTGGTTTTTGACAATTCAGAACTAAATTAATCTAACAAAATGAGCAATTTTACTTTAATCAGTGTTTTGGCTATACTACTAACTGTACAAAAGCGATTTGATATAAATGGCAACTATATATAATAATGATAGTATTAAGTGCACTCTACCCGCGTAAATAGGCCTGTTTACCTGAGTTAACAAATGTGCCCCTTTTACATATGTGAAATATATCAACTGCATATGGTTGCAGGATTTGATTAATTGTACCATATGAGGAAACACAATAGATCTTACCAAGGTAAGTACACTAATTATTCATTAATTTTATATTCAAAATGAAAAGAAAAATACAACGGCTTTAAATTTTACAGGTGATGCCGAAGGCATTAAAGTCTATGATACCCTGAAAACGACACATAAAACCTGTTTAACGGCGGCTTCTTGATGTGCTGATATTGAAGCTCTGGATCATACGGTGTGGTGGTATGTAGCATGTAAGGCAGGTGCTGTAGAGGTATTTGCAAGAATGGCCGAGTGGTCTGGTATGAACAGCAGCCAAGGCAGGTACCGTTGAGAAGTCAGCAAGAAGGCCCCGATGATGATTCCAAATAAGGGCAATGAAAGGAAAAAGAAAAAGGGGAAAAAAGAAAAAAAAAGGCCTAAAACAAAAGATGGACTTAGAAAGAACTCAACCTTTTATGTTACGAGTGAGGTAGGTTACTTATTCCTTTTCTTTTTAAACATACCCACAATTATTAACACTTGAGCATTAAAACAAAAATTAAAACAGACTTACCAGTGATGTTATGTGGCCTTCTCGTGGTGGAACAGAAAAAAAAATAGCAAAATTTGATGTCGGGTTTGTCCCTCGAATTGACCAAACTAAATCAGCATACAGCTGTTAACAACACAGTTACTATAAATTTGGTCAGGGACCCGAAACTCTCAATTAAAAACTAGCAAAATTGCCAAGTGACCTTTCCGGTGCAACTCTGCAAGGAAAGTCCTTATCACTCTCAGATTTTTTTTCATGTCCCCCAGAAAAACGTCCACGGAAACGGCGGGAAAAAATACAGGGATCTGTATATTGACTGACAACTGACAAGCTTCAAAACAATAAAAAATAGAAAAATGAAATTTTAAAATTATGACAAGAAATTTTTATTAGCAATTAACTAAGACAATTGTGGTACGTTCAAGAATTTATATCAGTAAAAAGGCTTTGTTGAAGTGAAACTAAACAAGAAAAGTCGAGTAAATTTCTAACCTTAAACTTTATTTACATTTGACACTAAGGTAGTTTTTTCCGTTTTTAGCTTAATAGAATCTGTAATAGTTATGGTAACTGACATAATGGGAAAATTAAACTGCCTAGAAGACATAGAAGATCCAACAGTATCCAGAGAGCTTCCACTCAGAAATCTGTCGATCCTGCAGCCAAATGATTATCTGCTCACTCGAGGTCTCTCGATGAAGGTAACAATAACTGTAAAAGACAATTTAAATTAATAATTTCTGACTAAATATGCCATACCGAGCCACTCTGTACAATACTAATACCTTTTTGTATTTTAGGTACAAAGGAGAGAAGCCTTAGGAACAATTACTATGGATTATAATAGCATAATTGTGAATCAAATTCTAATAAACAAGATATATTGCCAATGTTTTCTTTCATTTGTAAATCTGTTCCCAAACCAAAAAAAAAAACAAAACACATAAATGATCGAGGAGGTAAGCGTAAAAATTACTAAATTTTAGATAGAAAATTAGACAGGAAAATTAAAACCGTAACAATTTCTTCCGGATATGTTGAGTAAGTCAAATTTATTAGCCTCATTATATCTGCCACGTATTTTTGCAGAGTTTCGTTGTATTTTTATATTCTTTCTTTGAGTTGGGTCTTTTATACTTCCTGGAGGTGCGCTTCCGCATAACGGATTTCCAGGAAAGTAACAATAAACTCGCAATCATTCTGTTTTTCTTCGGAAATATTACGTAGAACCTCCATAGCTTCACCTTGTAGCTTTAGAACTAGAGCACGTGCCTTCTCCGGTGAACTCTAAGTATTGCCGGTGGCGGCAGCTTCGAACTGACGGACATAGTTAAGCCAAGGTACTTTGCCGTCGAAGGTAGGTAGCTTCATTACATTAGTTGCAGAAACAGCATCTACTTTTATCAGATCTGCACTGGATACCTTCTCGATTTGCAAATGTAATTATTTCATCTGTTTTTGGATTTCCGTCACCTCATATTGTACTTCTTGTTCTATGCGCTTCATATCTTCTTGATTTTTTTAACATCTTCATTCAATTCTTCTTTCATATCTTCTCGACTTAACTTAAGTTCCTGTCTCATGCCCTCCAGGCTTCTTTTTAGTTCTTGTTTTATAAATTCATGATTTTTCTTAATGTCTTTTTCCATTCTTGTTTAATATCATCCTGACTTGTCTATAATTCTTGTGTCATACCATCTTGACTTGTCTTTAAGTCTTGTTTCTTATCATCTAGATTTTTCGTCATACCTTCTTGGCTTGACTTTAATTCTTGTTTCATTTTATCTAGATTTTTCGTCATACCTTCTTGGCTTGACTTTAATTATGGTTTCATATCATCTAGATTTTTCATCATACCTTCTTGATTTTTCTTCATATCTTTTTGGCTTATTTTCATGTCCTGTATCATCATCAACATCTGATTTTATTTAAACTACGTTGAAATTGTTCTTCCATTTTTACTATTTGTTTCCTAGTTTCCACTGGCATACGATTTCAGTTCACTTTTTTTTCAAATATTCTAACCTAAACTAATCTCTTCTGGATTTGATCGCCCCTCTGACACCAATTTGTTCAGAACGGTCTATCTTCAAATAAACTCTACACACCTTGTTACTTTAATAACTTTTTATTGTCAGCCTCAATTCTTTCACTTTTTAAACTAATTCAAGTTGCATAGACGAGCTCTCAAACTAAACTGTCCATGAAAGTCGATCTGTACCATTTATATACTCTTTTGGCCGATACCGGAAGTTTCCCTAATTTTCTAGAAGGATTTCTATACTACATGGTATAATAAAGATAAAAAAAGGATTAATCCGGCAATTTCTAGACCTTTTATCATAGGCGTTCCATGTTAAAAATAAGGAAATATAATTCTCTAAATAATTCCAGACCTTCTTTCATAGACGTCTCCTGAGGAAACTAACAAGGGTAAAATTAATTAAATAAATTATTAACTCGTAGAAAATAAATCTAAAACCCTGCAAACTACAAGCACAAACTGATACTATGAAATGTAAAACATTTTAAAGTTCGTTACCATACCATCTGCCATGAGACCTATGCTTCATAGTGACGAACGTCCTATTCCAGAACCCCTAAAAACATTCACTTTCGAATCAGATAATAACGATATTACGATTTTTCGAGAAGAAGATATGCCATCAATATCAAGAGGTCCGCCATTTCGAATTTTTAAAAAATAATTTCAGATTCGTTGGGTACGACCCCGAAAACTCCCCCACCCCAATTTTGAGGAAAATCAGACAAAATAATATGCAACTTCCTGAGCGTAATACAAACAATTTCCTTCAAACTGGTGCCGTCATTCCGGAGTAATCGATGAATATACAAAAAAAATATATAGCAGTCGAATTTAGAACCTCGTTTTTTAGAAGTCGTTTAACAAATTTTACAAATATCTGTACGTTGTGCGACTGTATATTCAAAATAATTTGTGCGATATTACCAAACACAAATATCAGTTTTGGTCCAAAATGAAAAAAAAAACATGGCGGTTATGACATTTCTAAGTTAAGAAGAAATAGTTTGGAGATCCTTTATAAAGTTGCCGCATTAAAATAGAAAAGAAAAAATACCAAATATGAAAACAATCAGATAAATTATGTATTTTCGTTGATTTAAACTAGTCTAGATTTAAAATATAGCCATAATATTATGAATAAGCTAAGGTGATTTAGTTCATTTAGCCTCACTATAAAAAACTATAAGACAAATAAAATTTTTAGTTATAGTATTTTCGGCAGAGAAAGAAATCTAATTCATTTATCAAAAAATAAGTCTTGGCTTTCCACAATGGCAGGAGCTCTAAGCATGTCTTTATTGTAACAAGTTGTTATCATTATTTTAGTCACACAAAAAGTAATAAGTGTTCTCTCTAAATCGTCGGACGTAAGCTTCTGATAATAACTGAACATATGATGGTAGATATTTATTTTTCCTGGTGCTTTTTCCTGCTGATATTATATATTTTAAAATCCTTTCTAAACAGACTTACTATATATGTTCTGAATTTTACCCGACCTCTAGGGTTATTTTTAATTCATTATTTTGATTTAAAATAATTTTTGGTATTATGTTAATACATTAATTTTTGTCACAAATTGCAGTAAAATAGATTTTTATTGACACAGCAACTAAATGATTATTATACATCAAACACATGCCTAACATCACATACATAGAACAGAGAAAATTATGGCCATACATTCATGATATATTTTCTGATTTTTAACTGAAGTAAGTATTATGTATTAAAATTACATTTTATTTTTATTAATATTATCCAAACAGCTTTCGTACTCCCTCCAGGGAACACTTACTCATCCTAGATAAACCTGGATATCATAAAGTTGGAGCCCCGTGGGGACCTTTTCATGTTGCCTGGCCTAGGTGATGTAATGTTCCTCTATTTTTTCCATAAACTTCCGGACAGTTCGACCAGTCTCAAGTAACACTGCCTTTTGCATAGCCTTATACAAGTGTTCATTAAGGATTAAATTCATGATATTATGTAGAAGGTTCTTCGCTACTACGCCGGTTATTGATAGAATTATGAGAATCATCCGGACTTATTATTATATTCATAGACTTAGTCAAAGTACTTTCGCACTTCCTTCAGGAAACGTTACTCATCCTAATTATATTCAGATATAATAAGAGTGGAGCTTTGTCGGACCTTTCCATGTTGTCGGGCCCTTGGTGATATTCCTCTGAATTTTCCGTAAACTTCTAGACACAGTTCGACTTGTCTCTGCATTTAGCGTAGCGTTATACAAGCTTTCGCTAAGGGCGGATCCCTTGATATTAAGTCAAAGATTCTTCGGTAATACACCGGTTGTTGATAGAATTATGGGGATCGTTCGGTCTTAATATAATTGTATTTATGGACTTAGCCAAACGACTTTCCCACTCCATTCAGGGAACATTCCCTCATCGTAGTTATACTCAGATATAATTAGGGTGGAGATTTTGGGGTTTTTCTATGTTGTCAGGGCCTTGGTGCTGTTATGGTCCTCTGCATTTTCCATAAACTTCCAGAAGGCGAGCATTTCCGAACAGCACTGCCATTTGCATAGCCTTATACAGATGTTCACTAAGGACTAATCCGTTGATATTAAGTGGAAGATTCTTCCGTGTGATTGTCCCTTAGTTTGTTGTAGGTAGGGGCGGCGACTTTTATTAGTGTTGCTCACGTCAATGTTTTGTTTATTATAATAACTTTTTTATTGCTGGAAAATCTACAATAGAGAATTGTGCCAAGCGTCTACTGGATTTATACTTCATATTAAAAACTATAATTGGTTTATATACTCGTAAAAGTCGTAATATATATGTAAAAGTGGGCAATTCTTTGTTTAATACCAAAATTTTAGAAAACCTATATAGATAACGGGGAAACTGTCGTTAACAATTTCGAATTAAAGGACATCTTTATTATTATCCCTCATTTGTGAGGCAGTGTTTTTTTTCACTTTTTTTTTCTATTTATTTTAATAAATTCTTCAATAGTTCAAACATTCAAAATTTTTTTCAGAAAATTTCGTAAAGCTCGAAGCAGTACTTTTATATTTTTTAGAGCTTTATTGAATAAGTTTCCTAACGCTCGACTGAGCTTACCCATGCTTGACCTCTTGCAAGCGTGTGCGGTCTTGATCTTATCTAGGGAGCCCAGAATCCTGCGAAGACATGCTATGAAGAGGCAGGAAGCATTGCTGATTTTTAGTAAATTAATTTTAAACACTTGTTTCTCGAAACAACATTCTTGAATGCGGCGTTAAAATATTTTGAAAAATTATTCAATCAATCCCCTCCAAATTCTAACTATGTATTCTTGACATGTATGGCTATATCCAAGCCAAAAGATTTATATTTACTATTTCTCCCGGCATGAAATATACAAAAAAGTCCTGCGTGTTTGCAACTTTTTGTTTAAACATTCACTAGGTCGTTATTTTTGCATGAAATTTCATAATTTTCCCAACGATTATAGCCACAAGCATACTGATTGTAAAACTATTTTTTTTTGTTTAAAATGAACCAGCACAGTTAAACCCCTAACGCCAGCAACCTATCTTACATCTACATTAAAGTACAATTTTTTTCTGTAAAACATATATAAAACCAATAAAAAAAGTTTTTCACATACGTGAATAGTGTAATAATATAGCCTAGAAAGATTTACATTGATATCCATAATAGAAATGGCTAAAAAATTGCATACCATTTTTTTTTTCTATCGTCTAAATTGGGACGCCTCCTTAACATCTAGTTCAATTCTACTTTATACATCGAAAATTGTCTTAGTATGAAATAGTAGGGTACCGAGTAATTATATGTTTGTTATTCCGAACCTGGCCATAGTTACATTCCCGTGAGAACGGTTTATGTCGCAATATTACGCAACCTTGCATAAGCAATTCTCAGATTCTTAAAGCGTCTGTTCCCATGCAAGATCAGCATATTTGAACTTATAAATATAACCAATATGCATAATGTTAGTCAGTCTTATACAGCTTGTATCCAATTCTTGTAATAAAGTTGTTTTTTAAAAAAATTACATCAACCCCGAGTTGAAAAGTGGCGCAGTCGGTAGGATTCACTAGGCGGCTCATCGAACGAAAATCGAAGAAAAGTATTTGTCTCAACAATTAACTAGTGAATCGATCAAGAAAAACAACCTGGGAAGAAAAATAATCAATCCATTAGTAAACTGCATCGAGCAAGAGAAAGTGGCTAGTGTCAACCCCAGAATTGCAGAGTGTGTGCAAGATTGTGTGGCTCACTGACCAGGGAGAAGACGAAGTTCTAAGTCCTATTGGTGCGAGAAGAGAGGAACAAGCATCGTCCTACTTCTCATAAATAGACTCCAGGGAGGAGACAAGCATCGCTCATCCTGTTGGAACCTAGGCTAAGAAAACAAGAAAAGAATCAAATGAAACCAGTAATCATCACCCTCATCGGAATTACACTGTAAGTGCGATCCATTCATTCCTTCCATAACACCCCATTGAAATATTGATAAACAAATAAATTGTTGGATTGTTATATCGAACACATTACTAATTAATAAGTTAATCAATAAAATAATTAAAATACTGTTGATTGTTATATCAAAGTGTTACGATACCAGTTTAATTGTTATATTAAACGCCGAAATAATTAATCATAAACTTTAGAAATCTTTTAATTTTAGTAATATTAGTAATAGTAATAACTGTATAATGGCAAACCCAGACTACCAACTAATAAGATTCCAAGCAGACAACATCCCTCTGTTTGATGGTAATTCTAAACAAATAAACAGGTTTATCAGTGCTTGTGATAACTTTTACAAAAATCATAAAAATGAAACAAATGCTAATGCACCTATAAATGTTTGTCTTTTCGATACAATACTAAGCAAACTTGTAGGCAGAGCAGCAGATCTAATTGCCTCGCGCATAGAATTAACCTCGTGGCCTTTAGTTAAAGACGCGTTTATTACCACCTTTGCGGATCAAAGATCAATAGATTGCGTAGTTCAGGACATAATTACCCTTAAACCAGAAAAAAATGAAACCTCTCATGATTTTGGCTTAAGATTACAAGACGCAAGAAGTCTTCTTTTTTCAAAAATAAATTCGTCGAATGATACTCGAGAAATAAAATTATTAAAAATCGCAGAATACGGCAATCTAGTTTTAAAAACATTTATAAACGACTTAAACTACCACATGCAACTAGTAGTAAGGTTAAAAAATCCACAGACCTTAGAACAAGCCATGAATTTCACTTCCGAAGAAGAAAATTTTCTGTACTATAAAAACCGTAACAATTCTTTAAATAAAACAACTACAAATCCCAATACAACAAATAAACCAAAACCAAATAATTCGCATTATCCTGCTTATACACCTAGACCACATTATCCTGTTAATGTGCAACCCTTAAACCCTTATTATAATCAAAAATCACCCCCACCTTTTAACAACAGACCTCAATTTCTAGGATTTGGCCAGTGGCGTTACAACCCCTCAAATCAAAATAATTCTGGACAACAACCAAATTTTTATTCACGTCCAAATATTAACCCTCAAAATATTCCAAGACCCTCGACTTCGGGAATTTCACGTTTTACGTCCCATCGAAAACCTGAACCAATGGACACATCCTCAGGGAACTCCAAAATAAATCAGAAACCACAAACTTTACAAAACAAACCGAAATGGATAGCCGAAGAACTATTCAACCAAGCAGTTGAAACCGCGAATAATGACGAAAACACCCCCTAAATAATGACAAAATAAATCACCCGCAATTCAATGAAAATGCTTCTATAGAAAATTATTATTATGACGAGGAAACCCCATACGAAAATCAAAATTATTATGATGACGAAAAGTCACATGAAAATCAAAATTACCATGACTTCGAGAATCAAAATAATTTCAGCGAAGAAAATTTTCAGGAGGTCACTTTTCCAAACGACCCAACCTAATCCCTCTAAATAACTACAATGACTCGTGTTTACCGTTTATCTATATCCCAGAATTAAATGCAAAATTTCTCATAGATACAGGTAGCGGCAGAAGCTTTATCAAACCCGACTTAGCATATTCAGTCTACCAAAATTCCATATTTTTCGAACCCTTCACGGTACGATCAGCTCATGCAATTTCAATGCATCATGAGGTAGCAAACATTCCAATATTCCCTTCTTTTAAAATCATCGGAAAACATAAATTCTGTATATTTAATTTCTCCCCAAAATTTGACGGACTTTTAGGTTTGGACTTCTTAAAATATATTGGCGCAACTATTAATTGTTTGAAACGTCAGCTAATAATAGGAAATGTCATTTTCCCATTCATAAACGAAAAAGCTGGAATACCTTTTAATCAATCGAACGATATCAACAGTTCCAAAAGCAATAATTTCGAAAATACCAAAATACTAAGACCTCAAGAAAAAAAGAATTATTTTACTGCAATAAATTCTACAACGAATACATACAAAGAGCATACGATCAGTAAACTACAAAACATTGATAGTTCAAATAACAAAGACTTCGAAAAAGATAAAAACCCGAACAAATCAATCAACCAACATCTCCTGTAAGAAAAATAATAGAATCCCCACCTACTAAAACCATGATCGAAAAATTCCAAAAAATTATAACACAAAAAAATATTAATCCCGAAAACACCGAAAACCCTAATAAAGTAAACACAGTAAAAAATTTCCCCACTCCAATATCGGTTAAAGAAAAAACAATCGAAAGTGCTAAACCAAACCCTGCCGAAACTAAACTCTACAAAATCAGAACTACAAGCGGAAATAAAATAAACTTTAAAACTCGAAAAAAGGTTAAGATTAAAGAACGCACACTACCCCATCGCAAGAAAAGGAAAAAATAGAATATGAACGCGACAAACGTAGTCAAACCCTACCATACGTATTAAAGCTAGAATTAATCCCATATATTAGAGTTAGAATTAAAGTTTAATTAGACTAGGCAACTTTAGCCAAAAATCAATAAAACTTTCTAAAATAGAAAAAAAATATTGATCAAGCTGTAGGACAGAATATTTAAAATATAACAATTTAAAAATCCGAAATAAATTTTTAGACGAAAGTTATAGTCAATTCAATCCCGAAAATTTAGACCCAGACGATGCAAGTCGAAATATTAATCAAACTCGTGAACAACCAATCGAACCGATAAAAAATCAAAAACCCAAAATTAGAATCCTTCAAAACATTCAAATAAGACCCCCAAATAATTCTTAAGAAACTAACACAGTACACAGTACTAATGCAACAGAAAATTATTCTAACATGACCTTATTAGACGAAATAATCAATAATAAACCTCATCAATTTATAATCAAAAAATCACCCAACGATACTTATATCAAAACAGAACGCGAAAACTTTGACGGAAACCAAATCATTCACGCAACTTTACCAACAAACATGTCAACAATAAATAAATTTCTAAAAGAATTTTTAACTAATAAAACTACTCACATTTATTTCTTTTCAAAAGAATTACGGCCTTATTTTCAACAATCAATGAGTAATCTTTTCAAAAATCTAAAACTAATAGAGTGCACAAAGCTCATTAATAACGTTAAACCCGACGAAAGAGAATTAATGATAAAATACAGACACGAAAGTAAGACAAACCATCGCGGAATTGAAGAAACTCGAAATTTTCTAAAACAAAATTACTATTGGAAATCGTTAAAATCTGATATTGTAAAATACATTAACAATTGCGAAATTTGCCAAAGAGCAAAATACAACAGAAAACCACCGGATCAACCCCTAATATTAACAGAGACACCAAGCAAACCCTTTGAAATAGTCCATATAGACACATTCATTATCGGAAAACAAAAATTTCTTACTATTATAGATAAATTTTCAAAATATGCTCAAACATTACTCTATGACGGAAACGCTATATCTTGTTGCGAACAACTAATAAAATTTTTTTCATTTTTACGTATTCCAAAGCAAATAGTTTCTGATAACGGATCGGAATTCAAAAACGAAACGGTCAACGGATTACTAAAAGCACATAATATAAAAATACATTTCACCACACCCTATCATCACGAATCGAATTCTCCAATAGGAAGACTCCATTCTACATTGATTGAACATATTAGAATTTTAAAGGAATCAGACCCCAACGCGGATATCATAAATCTTATGCCTTACGCAATTATTGCCTATAATAACACGATACATTCAAGTACGAATTTTGCACCTTACGAACTTGTTTTAGGACACACAGATTCCAGAGATCCTATGAATTTAATACCATCCCATGTAATCACCGAATATTTAGCCAATCATAAAAATAATACCCAAATTTTATACGACAAAATTACCCAAGAGACTAAAGAAATGAAGCAAAAAATTATCGATAAAATTAACGAAAATAAAAAATCGAAAGATTTAATTATAGGTTCCCAAGTTTACAAGAAATCCACTGATAGGTCGAGTAAAATAAAAAATAAATTCTCCGGACCCTTCACTTTAACGAAAATACTAGAAAACAATAAGATCGAAATTGAAAACCCGAAAACAAAAACGAAAGAAATTATCCACATAAACGAAACTAAAATAATACCCATTGTTCCAGATGGAGCTGGACCAACACAAACGCAGTAAAATTCCACAACCTGAATGATCACCCAGGAATACTACCCTATAGATTAGGAACGGTACAAATCAAGTCTAACCATTGGACTTTCATTCAAAAAATTAATCTTGCCCCTTTAATCACAAAATTTGAAACCCTAAAAAACCATGCGAAAAGTGTTACCACTAATATCCAAAATAATACCAATTACCACGAAACATATTTTAATTCACTTATCTCCTTAAAGACATTCGAACGAAGAATAGTAAATCTAATCGAACAAATAATTCCGTTTAAATATACACACAGAAATAAAAGAGGCCTATTTAACCCATTAGGAACATTTCTGAAAAGCATTACGGGAAATCTAGACCAAAATGACGCGGAACAAATTAACGCGAAAATCAAAAATCTACAAGAAAACCAAAATAAATTAAAAACAAGTATTAGTAACCAAATTACAATTCTAGACTCTACAATCGGTAAATTCGAAACAATGATAGCAAATATTACGCACAACGAATTTGTGTTAAAATCGCACATTTTACAAACAGAATCAATAATAAAAAAGGTTGAACTTCAACAAGCTAAGTTTGAACAAAATTATTTAATATATAATGTAATAAACCAAATTACATTACTTTACCAATCTATTTACGATATTCTCGAAAAAATCGAAGTTTCAATAACTTTCGCAAAAATTAACGTTCTTCATAATTCAATTATTAAACCGGAAGAACTACTAAAGGAAATACAAAAACTAAATAACTATCTAAGCACAGATAAACTACCCTTAGACGGTACTTCTGAAAATTTATTAGATTTTGAAAAAATCTTAACAATTAAAAGTTTTCTAGAGGACTTCAATATAATCTTTATAATAGAACTTCCACTTGTCGAAGAAAAGATATATCAATATTTCAAATTGTTCCCAGTACCAATCCCCAATAATAAATCATTTCTTGTAAACATCCCTTACAAACCATACCTGGCACTTAGTACTGAAAAACCCGCATATATGGACCAAAGTTGTTCCGAAATTCAACCAGAAAGTTACCTCTGCAAGGAAGTCCACACGTCCCATATAGAAAACAACCCTTCATGTGCTGTTCAACTAATCAAACACGAAAAGAACATTACGTCTTGCCATCCCTTTGAAGTTCAGCTACACGAAATTCAAGTAACAAAAATCATTGATGGGAAATGGTTAATTACAGTACCCACCAATTTAATTGGCACAATAAATTGCCAAAAGACAGAAAATAACCAACCTTTATTTGGATCCTATCTACTAGAATCCACAGCCGAATGTAAAGTTCGAATAAAATCAATAATATTCGAAACCTATAAAACAAGTCAATTGGATTTCTCTAAAGTCAATCTACCAGTATTGAATTGGAGCCATATTAATCAGCAAAAATCAATAATTTACGAACCACCCACGATGGACCTCAATTTCATAAACCTCAAGGCAACCAAAGACATCAGGACCAAGCTAGAAGAAGAAAGAAGAAAGATAGAAGAAATCCATGTACCGATTTATACCGATAAGTCCAGTATTTGGACAATATTATTGTATATCATTATTGGAATTATTATTATATATTTTATCTATTATAAAATTGTAAAAGAATCTAAGAATGCTTTAAAAAACGAGATAAGTCACGAACAAGATAGTAATCAAATATTTTGAAAACATATACGAAGTATAAGTTTTCAACTTCAGCGCGGAGGAGTTACATTCCCGTGAGAACGGTTTATGTCGCAATATTACGCAACCTTGCATAAGCAATTCTCAGATTCTTAAAGCGTCTGTTCCCATGCAAGATCACCATATTTGAACTTATAAATATAACCAATATGCATAATGTTAGTCAGTCTTATACAGCTTGTATCCAATTCTTGTAATAAAATTGTTTTTTAAAAAAATTACATCAACCCCGAGTTGAAAAGTCCATGAAGTTTCTTATTTTGTTCGTTTATGTAATTTACGAAATAAATATTTTGATGAATCAGGAGGCCAACAAAAAAAAAAGTTAGTAAAAACTTTTTAAACTAATTTACCTTAAGCTTATGTATTTTTGGATGCTAAAACCGTATTTTGTATCAGTTTTTTTCATCACCCACAATTTTCTCACAATATGAGATCGGTGATATATTTAAAAAAATTGGGAAAATTCTATATATAAGAATTAAAAATCACAGTTTTTTTTAATAAGTTACAATTTTTACTTACAATAATATTAAATTACTAAATCGCGAATATTAAGTGTTCATTTTTTTGTATTTCCTTTCCCTTTTCTCTGTAAAGTTTTCTGCATAGCTTTTTCTCCGATGAGATGCATTTTGATGTTCTCTGTAAAGTGACTAACAGCAATCACCCATCATTTTGATCGTTTCTCCATCTCTTTTATGTCCTGATGAACCCGTTCCTCTTCTTCTTCACTCATATCACTTAAGTTACCAGGAAAAAAGTCAAGATGGTTGTGCAAGATGTGGACTTTAAGGCTCTTCAGACAACTAGAATTTTTACACTTGTCTATCATATTAGCTACGGTAAGTTCATAGTTAAGGGTTTTCACATTGCCCAAAAACTTAATCACAACTTCTTTAAATGATATCCAAGCCTCCTTTTCCTTTGTACTCATCTTTACTTCGAAGTTGGAATCGAACATCAATTTACGAATATCCGGTCCAACGAAAATCCCTTATTTCAGTTTAGCTTCCGACTAATGAGGAAATCTTCTTCACAAATCATTAGAACACTCACCATCTTTTGGCAAAGCTTTTACAAGTTATTTCATTAAGCCCAATTTTATGTGTAATGGTGGTAAAAGAATCTTTTTGTGGTCTACTAATGTTTTATGCAAAATATTCTTCTCGCTGGGTGTCAAAGTTTTTCTTACGGGCCATTATTTTTTGGACCTATGTTGATCCCTTGCTCTGCTGTCCTACTTACATATAAATTATCGACACCTTGTAAGTCCCTTTTGTTGACCAAGAAGTATGGAGACTTTTAAATCTCCTCACAGCATCCAATCATGAACTGTATAGTTAATTTTCTGTAAAACGATATAAAGATTTTCGTAAATTTCCTTCATTGGACTGAATGAGCCACAGGCAATGAAGAATAAGTATTTCCATTATGCAATAATACAAATTTTAAACAAGTTTTTGATGAATCTATAAAAAGCCTTCAATCTTCCTTCTTACACTCAATGCCAAATTTATTCATTAGACTGTCAATATCATGGCAGTAAACCAAATCCTCTTCCTGTCTAAAAAATTGAGCAAACTATTGATTTTTTGTTCTATAATAGTAAATAGATATTCCAAACTCCAATAAATGTTTTTTCTTTTAGTCTGGATCCAAGCAATTCTGTTTTCTCCCCAGTCAAACCCAAATCTCTCACTAAATCATTTAACTCAACTTGTGAAACAACTGTAGTTTTAAATTTTCTGGAGAACATTGGAACTCATCATCACTCGGTCTACTTTCATTAAATTCGCGATTGGACTACAAACCGTCATCAATAGACTTACAGGGACAGGAAGTGCCGGTCTATGTCCTACAGGCCGATCAGCTGAAGTAAGATTAGGGTAGACAATTAATTTCTTCTTTTTAAAGTTAATTCCAGAAACATCTATGCTGCAAAAATAACAATCGTTTGAATGGGTTTTTTTGCTCTCCCTATATCATGGGTATTGCACATTTGAAAGCTTTCTTCTCTTTCTTATACCATTTTTTAAGATCCTCGACACAAACATCACACATTTTGTGAGGATCCCAACATTTGTCTTGATTACCGATTTCTACACCAAAATATGCAAAGTATACTTTTTTTATAAATTCAGTTATATTCCTTTGATGTTTTTTAATTACGAAGTCACCACATATATAACAAAAAACACTAGGAGAGTTTTTATAACCACGATTAGCCATTTTAAAGTGTGAATAAAAAGCACATAGGTTAAATACTGCAAAGCGAGTTTATATTAACTAAAAGAAAACAAACAGCTGTGTAATTTGTCAGAACTACCGATGTAATCATATTTGATTTTGTTGCCAAACTTATAACACTAAAATGTATTGCCAACTTAATAATATTTAAATGAATAAAAATATATTTTTTACGTTCGAATAATAAAATTTATTTTTATATGATATCAAAACGTGATAAATTGGTGGGTAATACGACTTTTTTATTATTATGTGCGGAATCAGCATACCAAATAAGACAAGAATTAGTTAAAATTATTGAATAAGTTTTGTCATAATTGGCCTGTGCTATTAGAAAACTGTATGCTTTTATATTTAGAGGTTCTAATAGCTGTATAATTGGATAATCTCTCTTCTTAAGATACCGTAAGAACCTCATACCTTGGTTATGTCTGTCTGTACCTAAATCACAGTCTTATAAAATGGTCATTGTTTAATCTTTTGCATATGCGTTTCAGTAACCCAAAAACAAACTTAAGGTAAAATAGGAAAAAAAATTAGAGACTTTATCTTCTGTGAAAAGTAGGAATGAAAAAACTTATTTTTCGTTCATTCTATGAAGTGGAGTATCGTCAGAGAGATTTTCAAGAATACAAATAAATATTTTATATTGCATTTTTTAATTGCTCAACTCGCGAAAGTTTATACTCAAAAGTGACATGTCAAATGCAACTTTGCGCAGGTAAATTTATAAATCTAAAAAAATAGTATAATAGCTCTTACTAAATATATGAATCAGGAAATATAAGGCTCTAAAGTTCCTTACAGTTGTTGCCCCATCTTGTAAGTTGAAACTTCGGTGAATGCGCTGAGTAAGCCCGTGTTTCATTAAAGAGGCTGCAAATCTTATGGAGCTCCTTTATATAGAAGCGCTAGGTTTTAGTCGGTTCTATAAGATTTAAATGCGCACTAATTAAATGTTTCATTATTTGTCAGCCCAATTTTTTTGTATTAATTTGTTAGTTTAATATTTACAACAATCATTTTACCAATTCTCTCTTAAATCCTTTTAGAAATAAATCTGAAATTTTACTGTATCGCCCTTTCAGTTTTCGAAGAGCAACGTATCTGAAAAAATTCGACTTAATTAGTGAATTTTTTCAACGAGAATTTGTAGGACTAGGTTACCTTACTTAATTTATAAAAAACAAAAACAAAATAAAATATAATCTCAAATATGCTTTAAAACAAGAAGCCCATATTTTGTGATTAAGGTTGCAAGAAATTTTTAGATAAAACTAACAGCTCAAGTAACTACTACGGACTCCTAACATAATACGAATGTGACATATGAGTATATGACTGAAGAAACATAGAATCAAAAAAATTATAATTTTATTTTCAATATTGCCTGTTTTATAAGCCTTTATTTAAATTTTATATCTTTTGTGTATATAAAGCACCATAAAAAACTAGTTTTCTTCCGATATAATTACTCAAAAAAAATTAACAAATCCTTCGACAAGAGAAAGGTGTTGTTTAGCATCGGTGTTTATTTTTTGTATTTTTAATGAATTATAAAGGCAAATTTACTTTTTGCCTTTGCTGTGTCATTAACATATTTTTGTAGAGTGTTTCTTCTTGTAATTTGGTTCTTACTAAAAATACCTTAAGGGATAAAAGGTAGACCTTTTTACTCAAAATAAAATGGGAGTTTGAAAGTCGACTTTTGTAATTTTTTGTTAGAAAAGTAGCTAGAGAGTTTTTTGGGTTATTAGTTTATAACCACTTCGTGAAATTTTTTCCTTTGAGAGGCAAAACGTAGTTGGCACTAATCGATCGAGAGTTTAAATAATGGTAGTCAGAACTCCCAAGTAGAAGCACTTTTATCAAAATATCCCTTATGAAAATATCCGTTATGAAAAGCGGTTATAACTACGCCATTTCATTTATATTGTGCAAAAAGTTTCAATAAAATAGTGCAATAATCGTACCGATTCAAAATTTAATGAATAAAAATTACTTGAATATCTCAGATTGTAGATAATTCGGTTGACTGTAATTATTTATATAATAGGCTTTTATAAAACGTTCGAATATATTATATATTAGACTTCATATTTTGCTTAATATACGTGAACTAAAATACTTCTAGTGTAAAGGTTAAAGTATAATTGATACTGGATGAAATGTAAAAATATCACAAGAAGGAACATATAATTAAGTATTGGTTGATGTTTACTTCGATACCCTAGGTTATTTCGAGTTAAAATATGTTAGGAGTTTAAAACTTTATAAGATGTTGTAGTAGTAGACATTAAAAAGCACCAGACAGATAAAAGGGAACGGTTTATAGTGCAACATTTTGTGTACCTTAATTTTCCTAAAAGTTTGAAATAATGCCGTTAGGTGCGGGTACTTATGGCACGTCATTGAGGCGTTTTTAGCGCTATCTGTTTATATAATCTATTACTAAGATATAACATAATGAAAAGAAAACAAAATATTGTTATGATTTTCCCTCTTTATTTTTTTCACTGGGTTCAAATAAAACACTACACTTTTCACTAAGTGAGAACTCTTTAATAACTACTTCCTATTAAATTCACTGTTCCAATACAACTAAACTAACTACGCTTATCCTATCGCTATTTATATACCTACAGAATCTACTAGAATATACGAGAACGGAAGTTCCAAATTCTACAATAAAAAATTATGATGACCCATCGATATAATATTTCTTTCGTACCATTATATTAATAATGATTCATCGATTTCATATTTCTATAAGAACTATCACTCCTTCGTTACAATGCAGTATAAAAAATTGTAATGCAACAATATTTATGAGATCTTTATTAAAATAGATACAATTTTGATATTAAAATACTAATATCAGTAAGTACAAGATTTAGCTTTTTTTTACAAACACTTATTATTTTTTGAAATAAAAATTTTTCCTTCCCAGTACAGCGTTTTAGAGTCTCTGATATTCCTCAATATACAAACAGAGTGCTCTATTTTTTTAACATCTTTCGGAAGAAGAAATGTGGACCAAAAAATTAAACATTTTTGCTACAAGAAGCGGTGCCTTCTATAGAAAATGTTATTACAATAATTATAAGCCAATAATAATCTTAAATTTTTTAATCGACATTATAAACTAGAAAATTTGATTAGTTTCTCTGTCTATGAAATTATTTATTTAATTTATATAACAGCAAACCTATTAAAAGTTTTTTAAGTTCTACCAAATGACGCTGTTAAAAAATTTACGGCTTCAACAAGATTGAGGTCTACAAAATATTAACAATACTGCGGTAGAGAATGTACAAATTTCTTATTCAGTATTCAATATATTCAATTCAATTCAATATATTATATTACATATGTTATCCTATATCGTTTTATCTAAATTCAATGATTACAATTAATTAAATATAAAATAAAATAATTAACACATATAATAAAATAGTCATCTAATCTAAAATGGGGAAAAAAATCGCCTAAAGGGAAAAAAACAGAATTCCAAACATTGCACTGGACTCTCATGGCATAAGGACAGGCGCTCCCTACAGGACAGTACATATGAAATTAAAAATTAAATCATCGCTTATCTGAACAAGACAATAAAAAAAGTTTACTTTAACTATTATTACTGCTGTTAATTTTAAGACTTTATATAGAAAATATATTATAAAAATTGCACACAACTATATAAATTTTACTAAAAAATATCGATGGATATTTTCAATATAAATCTGAAATTATATTCAGGTATTTTTGTTGTACCTCTGCAGAAAATGTATAAAATAAATAATTTGCTTCTATTTTCTGCATATATCTCTGACCATAAACACTGTAAACATATATATTACTCCATTTTTCAAGGCCACAAGATAGTCTTCATGCTGGTCATAAACAACAATACCCATTATTGATATTTGATCAAATATCAACATGTATAGAAATGTCTTTGGTTTAAAACGTGTTCTTTTTCCAAATTTTTTATTAGGGAACTATAAATGTCAACATCAACTCATATATCTCATCAATGTCCTTCTGGATGGTGAATGGAACAACTCTGCCATAACACGATAACTTTCGCTAGAATGTTTGTACAGAACTAGGGCCAAAATATTTACTTCTACTGTTCTATTGTAAAGTAACCACCTCCACTTTTACAATTTTGTGACTTAACTGTCTTAAATAAAACTACAATTCTGATCTTCACTAGTTAATATTTTTTCCCAAATTTCAATTATTTAAACGACACTGTATGCTGACAACAAACAGAAACAGAATGTTTAAATTCCGTGGTTTTTCAGGCGTTTTGCATTAAGAGTTAATTGGCTTGATGTATAACTTCCACAGATTTCAGTACAAAATATTATTCTATAAAAAAAAAGAAAAAAAAAATGTAAATTAAATATTCATTTTATTTATAACATAATTATATATTTTTTTATAAATTCTAAATACCTGCTTATTTTTTAGACCAAAAATTTTGTTCCGTCAAAACATTTTAATTATAAAATTATTTTAGACGTTGTTACGTTTTTTTCTCTTTAAAATCACTCACTGGGAACACAGAATAAAACGCAACTTTTTCACTAACGAAAATCCAATACTATATTGACTATTTAGCACTTTTATCACAATTAAACTCCAATTAATAGTTTTTAATATCTTCACTATTCAAATACAACTATACAGCTATTTTAAAAATCATATCCTATCCTCATTTATACACCTATAGAAGCTCCATATCATAAAAGTTGAGAACTATGTAGAAATATGACTGATCTATGTAATATTGCTTTCTGCACATTATAATAAAGATGATTCATCGCATTGAAATATTATTTGTAATACAAGAACGTAAAAAGTTATTTTAGTACTTCGTTATACTGCCCCTCCTCCTAATTCTGATCGTTCCGATCAGCTTCGATAATTTCATTGTATGGCTTCGACCTGTGGAGATGTACCATTTTCATTTTGACCTTGGGAGTTGAATTCTATAAACAACATCATTGATTATTTTCAGCACAGTACATGGTTCTTCCCATGATGGCATGAATTTAGGCGATTTGCCCTTCTTTCTCTGTGATTTCCATAACCAATTCCTATCACCTTGTTGGAACCTTGCCGAGTTTGCCTTGATGTCATATTTTGTCTCCATTCTATCTGTGGCTAGATCCATGCGTTCTCTAACTAGGTCATAAACATCTGGCACCTTCTCTTGTAAGGTATCCACCCAGCCCACCCAGTCCTCAACCTCAAGTTCCTTTCCAAATAAGACATTGGCTTATGTAATTCCGGTAGTTTCATGAACTGCGTATCGATAAGCCATTAAAAAGATTAGCTAATATTTGTCATAATCTTTCTGACATCTGTTCACAACCTTTGGGAGGTGCTCTTCAATGGTCTCATTAAATCCTTCAACTATGCAATTTAACTGAGGATATAAAGCTGTTGTCTTGGTTTTATGAATGCTAAGTAGTTGGTAGAGCTTTTGAAAAAGTTTGTATTCGAAATTATGTCCTTGTAGCTCCAAAGGAATTCCAAATCGGCTGAACACTGTTACGGTTAAAAATTGAGTTTAAATAATAAATATTTTTGTTTACATTTTTCAAGATTAAATTACAGGTTCAGATTACTAAAGTAATAAATATATTTTTGTTTTGTACGTAAATTTACAGTAAACGATGTTTTCTACTATAAAACTAATGATTACCTTTTGTTTTTCATTCATTAATATTGGTTTCATCTATATTCAGATCATTCCTTTTGTTTATATTTTGAAATTTTGATTGACATCGAAACTTAACATATTTCTGTAATTTATAAATTTCAGTAGGTACCTCGAGACAATGTATCACATATTGGGAAAAGCGTTTTCTTAATGTTTGGATAAATATATATAGGATTATTTGCTTTCTTGTGATTATTATTTGATTTTCCTTTTTTTCAGAAAATGTTTGTTTATTGTCACATATCAGCTGTTTAATGGTCAATTTCTCGAAAAGTTTTTAGGGTTGCCTATAAGATGGCCCACCAGTTGAATATTATCTAAATGCTAAATTCGAAATAAAATAGTATCGATTTTTTTCATTATGTTGTTTTTAGTTTATTAGTTGAATATTTCTCTTTACTTTACTAGTTAGAATTTTTGGTAATTATAATATTGTAAATTTGACCCTCGAACTAATTCGAACTAATTGGATTTCATTTTTAAATATTTCGAACCCATTAAGTAGTTTGTTATTGGGTATTCATTTTGTAGGACGAGGCAGGTTAGATTATTAATATATTGGTTGTCTCTGTCTGATTTCAGTACTGGCCAGTTTAAGTTGAGATAGAAGAATTTTTGTATATATTTTCCGGAAGTAGTTCAAATTGTATGATAAATGTCAAGGGTTCGAGATTATGGCTACGAGATTAAGGTTATTTTTTTTGGATAGATTTTTGATAGACGTTTTTATAAAGTTTTTTTGGTAACTTCCGTTGGAAGAAATGTGCTAGTGTTTTGAGAGAAATCGTTCTCTTTTGGCTATCTGACGCAAGAGCGTGAAGATGTGGTTTTAGTTTTACTGCTTTCCCAAGTTAAGGGACCTGGTCATAATTGGCCGATTAATGTAACAAAACCGAGTTGGGGTGCAAACAATTTTTGGTGATTTTGGTCGTTTCACTCTACAGCCAGTTTGGCGATTATTTTCCTCAGCCAGCCAGAAACAACGGCTTATCAGTTAGCAGATGCCAACATCTTCTTGAGTTCGAGGTATGTACATATTTCTTTTGACACAATCAGTTTTTGTGTTTAAGCAAAATTTAGCTAGGCTTTGCGTAGGCCTTTTGTACGACTGATTGAGTAGGAATTTTTATTTCTTTATTTTAGGGTCTTTGGAATGAATATGTCTTAGGAATAACTACAGTATTGTCTTTGGGATAAGTACAATATGTCTTTGGAATAATTATGTCTTTGGATTTCTTCAGTCTTTTTTTTGGATGGATATTTATAATGTACAGGTTGGGTTTTCGTGCTGCACTTCTGGGATTGTGAGCCTCTGAAAGGGACAATCTCCATATTGAGCCAGGTCAACGTCTTGTCTGGGGAAGCCGTCTATGTCACAGGCCTTGTTCAACCACCTGTTTTAAAGTGATTCAGCTAAGTGCCTAATTTTAGCCAAAGTATGTACACAAGAGTTTCTGATTGTTAAGCCTAATGGGTATTAAACCTGTATTTTGAATCGTTTAGTTATCTAAACACAGTTTTCTGTTCGATTACCTAGAGGGCTAACAGGTAGGGGATTCTTGTGTATATGTTTTTGAAACTTTCTAATTAATAGATTTTAAATATCTGGACTTTAATATTTTTTTTTAATGATATTTATCTTTTGGTAATTTACCATATCATATATTTGCTGCGAACCAGTAAACTATGTAAGGTGAAACGCAGTCGACTTCGTTGCGCTACAACCTCAAATTTAAATGATTTATTTTTGCGATACTCTACTGTAATTGAGGTTTTTTTATGGTTCTGTTTTAGAGTCCCAGAGTGGCCAAATACCCATTTAATTATTGTTTAAAATAATGATTATGATAATGATACCTTTATTGAAAATTTTAATTGTTTAATAATTGAATATTTTGGAAACTAGTTATTTTGTTCAAATTGTAACATACTTTTCAGAAAAATTTTGTTAAGATTATAAGTTGATTTCTATGACCTAATTTTGGATTTATCTATCACTTTTTTGTGTAACTTTCTATTGCTTATATTTTTGTTAACTGTCATTTAAACACTCATTATCTCTCTCCTTATCAATTTTCTAATTCTTTCTCTTTGCAGATATTTTTGTAGTTTTTTTGATATTGCTTTTTTTTTTTATTACGGCAAAGTTGATAGTCTCCTGCATTGTTGGGCTTATGGAACTTCATAGTCCAGTTTAAAATAGAGTGTGTTCTTTTCTTCTATAACTGGGCTATGTCGACGTAAACCTTCCAAAGGTAGTAGTTGATTTGTTTACTTTTTGGATCGGTTTGCCGTTCACTGTGCAGGACACTGCCAAGTTTAATTTACTATTCTTTTGTTTTAATATTCACATTTTGCTACGTCATAGAAAGACAATAACTTTCGACTAAGTCAACAAGGTTTCTCTATTTCAATTTAACATTTGTAATCGCACTTCTATTAGATAGCCCCATTAGAGGAGCTTGCAATAATTCACAATGGTGATAACTTTTTCCAGGGGTTGTACTTATTATCTGGGAAGGGGTATACCGTGAGGAATAAATGTATTGGCCTCTATTTAATTGGTTTTATTTCCTATAATTTTAAATTAGGATACTTGTAAGTACTCAGACTTTGCGATTTATTTACCTGGACATGACATATTAAATTTTAATTCTTTTCCAAGTTTTCTTTAATACAAGTGCTCGTAGTATAATCATTAGGGCTCATTCTAAAGTAAAATTTGGTGGCGCCTTTTTCCCGATTTAGACATTTATAAAACTTACACAGGCAATATATTAAAAATAGTGGAAAAATATAAAAACAGCGAATCTACCCTGAGATGAGCTAGCGTATAGGTAGACTCCAGTCAGCATTAGGACAATCATTAGGTAAGTCTGAACTGAGGTACCTTACAGGGTGTTGCCAGGATTTGGTAAGGCATTTATAGTTGGTAATAATATATTATATTTCATGGTAAAATTTTGAGATTTCATTAGAGAGCAAAAATTATTGATTTCAACACATTATGGACTATTGAGGTCTCCTGATTAAGGATGGAAAATATCTCAAGCCATTTACTGAAGTAGTAAATAGCAACCAAGAAGTATTCGTTACCTTTATCTATTTCCAGTAACGGTCCAGCTATGTCAATAGCCATCTACTCAAAAGATATTCCAACATTATACTTCTGTTTCCCTATTTTCATTTATTATTGTCTGTTAGATATATTTCCGATAATTGTAAAGAACCTCCTCTGATAGCAGTTTGTTCCATACTATGGAAGTTATTATTAAGAATTTATCCTGTTTACCGGTTTTCATCCTTCCCTAGAATTTACCAGTACACTAGGACACCAAACATAATTTGAAATTACTACTACGACAATACCACTAAATTGCATTTTTTCCAAAATATCTTTTAATATAGATAGGAAGATTAATAACTACAGAGAATATCAATAAGAAAAACTTGAACTATCGAACAAAACATGAGTCAGGTCCTAAACTATCTGTTTTGGTAGTTCAGTTTGGCTTCCTTTAAGTTTAAGCAAGCACCAACAGGCAGACAAATATAATCCCTTACAATAGTCAAAATAACCCAAAAGGTACAACCTCGCTATATATAAACAAATTGTAGACAAAACCATTTGTTTTAGATATCTGGGGACTAACATAACATAACAGAAAAAAAATGACAGAATTGGCACACAATATTTCAACATTTATAATAATTATGATTTTAACAATTTCAAGGTACTTTCTGATAAAATATTAATACGTGAAAATAATTTATTTTAATGAATTTTACTGAAATTATCAAAACAGAAGATTGTGCAATGTATATTTACACATTTTGCAACTGTTTACTAATTCCTTTTAATTACAGCTAAACTTGCATTTAGGATTGCGGAACTGCTTACTATTAAACATTATCTTTTAAGCTGGTAGTTTCTTAAGCAGCTGCAGCTGATTACAACCTAAAAATAATTTTTTTTGTGACACAGGTATAAAAATGGTCATTTTGGTTAATTTGTAACTACCAAAATATCATACGAGAATGGTCACATTGTCAGGTAATTTATTATAAACAAAAAAATTTATTAATCATTGAAAAAAAAACGTTTTTTTTTTGAAAAACATAAAATATAATATTTTCGTATTCCTTGACCGAAACAAAATTTTCCCTTAACTTTCCCAAAGATAACACGCCGCATATACGCAATGCATAACTTTCTCTAGGAGATTTTAAAACGTACCGCATCTAAAGAATCTCAAACCGTAACTGCTTTAATTTTTGAATAGAGAACCTAACTTTATAACCCTCTAAACCTTCCACAGTTTAGTCGCGTTAGTACCATCTGGTGACCTCTCCACCAACAAAACGGTCTTTCGTAACACACAGCCGCACAGGGTAGTTTCGTCACCACAAATTGAATTGAATTTTTAAGGGCGTAGTCACGGTGTTTCCGTTTCATTCTACAACTTATAGGTTAAGGCTGATAATGACCGGTTCATATATTATCCATCGCTACGAATTTGTCCATTAAATTTTATTTGTTATCTCAAAAAGCGACCTAAAGTGTTATTGAAATTACTACACAAAATCAATATTGCGATATTATTAACATTCTGGGTACGAGTGCATTGAATGAATGATTAAACTGGTAATATTTTGATTTTCAATGCTTAGGCCTCGTAGGGTCTTTTACATCGTCTTGACTGAACTAGTCTGATGGCTTCAGGTGATAATATTATATTCCCAAAATATCTCTCTCAATCTGATGAGTGCTGGGCACTCTTTGAAGGTATGACCAACAATTGCATTCTCCTTTAGACATCTTATGAAGATAGCCTCTCAGGTGACAATTTCCAAACCGTAATCCCACCAGATTCGCAGTTCTTTTCTTTCCGGACAAAGAAGCTTCCCTCTAAGATTCATTAAATTTGCCTTCCAGCAACAACTTGAATTCCCTTTTAACAACAGTAAGTGGAACAGACAGAATTAGTTGGGGTCCACTGATATAGCCAAGTAGTCAAACAATTTGCTCCCTCGTACTTGTGTTCATTCGAATAAACCGGGATCCACACGAGTCCCATTTTCTAGCTATTCTTGGTCAGATCATCTATTACATTCTTGCACTCAGATATCAATCGTGAAGCTACAATATTAGACATCATTGTTAAACATACGGTCTACTATCTGAAGATATATTTATTGCTTTCTTGACAAAAATGACCACACTACGGGGTAGCATAAATTTCTGCTTAAAAGACAATTGCAGGTTGTCCTCTCAATCATCTCGGCTTGGAAAAGTATCTTAAGAAAGTGGTTGGCTTGCAAGACAGGCATCATGTGATCTATTTGCATGGGGAAGGATAGGTATCTCTTTACCACGCTCTCCCAGCCACACAAGCAGCCTCTAATTCCAGATACGAAAAGGCCGAGGCAACTGAGATGATAGACAGACAGCCTTCAAGGCCTCGTTCTCTATGAATAAATGAACAGGGGATATATTTATTAGAACCCTTTGTGCCCTAGGGGAGGCATCCCTCATCTCACTCATTATTCCCACTTAAGCCATTCTTGAAATTTATAAAGTTGGGAACGATATTTGTACTTGGTTGTACTATATCACCATACAAAAGCGGCGTGCGCAATCATAGAGCAAGTCAACATGTATTCAATATAGCGGTGTTAGTCCCCATGTATCAGCTCAAAAAAAAGACTCTGGGCAACAACAGTCGACTGAAATGCATTAGTTAGTTAAGCCAATTCATTAATCACTACCATTTTCCACTCAAAACAAGAATAATAAATCTAATAAGTATCCCAGTAGTTATTTTTAAATTCAAGAAATATAAATTAAAACATCAATAGAAATTTCCTGATTTCTGCAACCCAATATACCTAAAATCCCAACAAATACAAATATAAATGGCCGGAAAATAAAACAAGATCTATCAGAATACAAAAAAAAAGGTAGCAATAAGTTTGATATTGATACGAAATTACCTAAGCACAGTGTACCAAAATAAGGGACAAAATAATGGTAAATAAAATTAATCGAAACTGTACTTGATCAAATGCTTTCTTTCAAAGAATACCTGGGAAATATGTAAGGAAAATGATACTGTGTTGCTACAACGAATTTATCGAACAATAATACGACCAGTAGCAATCTACGCCAGTGAAACATGGACCCTGACAGTCCACGATACGGAGCTGCTTAGAAGATTTGGGAGAAAAATTCTGCGCATAATATATGGCCCATACCGAGACCTTGAAACAGGCCGTCACAGAATGAGAAGCAACACAGAGTTTGCGCAAATATATCAAAGCCCTGACATCATTCAAGAAATAAAGTCCAGAAGACTACGATGGGCAGGTCATATACAAAGGAGTCAAAACGATCGAATTAATAAAATGGGTATGGGAGGAAGCACCACAAGGAAAAAAAACACTGGGAAGACCTAGGCTTAGAGATAACATCCACAAGGATCTAGCTATCCTTGAAGTTGACCAGCAAGAATGGAGGGAGCTGGCACAAGACCGTTCCAGGTGGAGGCAGATAGTCGAGGCAGCCAAGACCCACCCTGGGCTGTAGTGCTACGGAGTTAGTGAGTCAGTCATAACGAATTTGCAAAATAAGGTTAAATTGAATAAATTAGCCATAAGGAGCTGAAGCGCAAAATTGAACCGTGACACGGTGGTACTCAAAATTGCTAGCCTCAGAAGAACCCGGAAGTCCTTCGCTGATTTGTTTGGTAGCAATCTTTGCATCAGCTCCATTACGGTATATCGATATAAACTGCACGACTTTATTTTCAGTTCCTCCCGAAAAGGATCTCATTTTGTAGTTCAGAGTGCCAGTATTCCGCTATTTCTATGTCTTACAAGTGCATTTATACAACTAAATCTGTCACCATTATTTGTCTGTTTTACGGTATGCTATGGCAAGTGTATTTATTCAAGTAATTCAGTTGTTTATCTTAAAAAATATTACAAAATTTACTGTATCGCCATTTCACAAAGTCATGAGAAAATTCGTAGTTACTTGGAGCATTCCTTAAGTCCTAATTAATTTAGATATGCATCATACCTTTTTTCTGATGCTGCTCTTTTCCCGATCCATTCCATTTTGGTAACACTACACTGATGAACTTATGCATCTACTTTATCTAGCGAAACTAATTTATAATATGTAATCAGTTGTGGAGCATAAGGATCAGTTCTAATACTATATTTGCAAACTACTGGCTACCTGCTTGCAAACTAAAGTTTATTTCCTCTTTAGATTTTCAGTAACAAAACTGGTTAACGAGTTTGCTATATAGTTAAATATTCTATAATTATATTATAAGCAAACATAATTTTGTCTATCTGGTTTGATATTTTTTAACTATAATACTGGATTTGGTAAATGTGAACCGAAAACAATGTTTTTATATAGAATTACTGATACAGTTATACTTCGAAAAATATCGATATAATATCATAATAGTAAGTGGTTTATTAAAAAAGTACTTATGATTTCAAAATATACTTCATTTTAGTCCGCTTAGAAACTAAAGTAAATTTCTAAAATCGACGTTTATACGAAATTTATTTAAGATTGCTTACTAAATACACTTTTGGTTAACAAATTTTCTCAGTATAAAATTATATCGCTAAAGATCCTAGAAATTTGCGTTTTCATTGAATATTCAGAAGGTTTCGCTGTACTATTAAGATAACAAACTGCAATCGCTTTAACAGAAGTACAACTGAGAGTATATTAGAATTTAAAATTATATTTCCCAAAGAGAAAATTATTTTATATAGGCAGAAAATAACTCATTAATAAACTGGTTTCATTTTACTAATTTTAATGGATACAACAGCTATCTAAGTTATTCTAAATAAATACTATTATTACTTTAACCATAACAAAATACAAACTGCTGGGAAGTAAGTTGCATCTATCTATCTATCGTCAAAAAGTCTAAAATATTATTATCTCATAGTTGTTTATATATATTACCTTTTCAAGCAGAGACAGGTAAGAATGCAAACAGTTTTTTTCTTGTAAAGACAACTCTGGTCCTTTCTCCATACGTGTTTCGAACACCTTATCGTTTTGTCAGTGAAGCTGTATTCAACCGAGAGCTACATCCGCAGGAAATAACTGCTATATTCTTCCTATTGGAGGAAACCGTAGAGGTGTCGATAGCCAAAGGTTGCCCGCAGAAAGGGGAACTATCTCCTCTTCTGTGGGATTTGGTGTTTGACGAGCTTTTGGGAAATCTCAACGACGAAGGCTATTATGGCAGCATGGCATTATATTATCAGAGCCCATGACTATCGTGGAGGAGTGGTGTACTAAGGAGTACCTTAGGGTGAACCCTGGAAAAACCACACTCATACTCTTTACTAAAAGAAGAAAGTTCGGTGAATTAAAATTACCAACTCCCTTCAATACACAACTCGAGGTGAGCCAGAAGGTTAAATGTCTAGGTGTAACCCAGGATGCAAAGCTTACCTGGAACTCACACCTACAGAAAATTACCTGTAAAAGTAAAATGTTCATCATGGCTGCAAAAATTATACAAAGGCGGGCCACTCTGGAGTACTCTAAACTTCAAAGACTGGCCTGTCACTGCATCACATCTTCAATGAGAAGCAATCCAATAGCAGTCATGGATGCTTTACTTAACCTTCCTCCCCTTGATCTAATAATTAGGACTGAGGGGAGAATTGGGACTCACAGGCTGGCACCAACATCAAAGGCGTGGTAACGAACTCATTTCAAGAAATGAGCAGTGACACCCTGCCTAAAACCTACAATTTTGACAGGCCTTATACCATTTAGCTTGACAGGAGTGCGAGGTATGACCGAACAGTGAGTCAGCCGGGAAACCTCGTCTGGTGCACTGACGTGTTCAAAACTGATGAAGCATACCATAGTATATAAGGCAGAAATTTACGCTATCGATATCTGCCTTCGAGAGAATTTGAGAAGGGGTTACAGAGGCAGGACCGTCCTCATCTTCTCTGACAGTCAGGCAGTGCTGAAGGCTCTAGAGTGCTATTAGATAACAACAAACAGGTTTAAAACTATCTATAAAGCCTTATCGCTCTAGCAAAAGGGTCACTTTCGCCTGGGTACTAGGGCACAAGAGCATCTCGGGCAATGCAAAAGCAGACCAACTTGCAAAACAGGCGTCTGCCATTCCATTTATTGGATCAATGTCAGTATTTGTAAATACAAGGGCTGCTACTTTTGGGTGGAAGTCCTTGTTGGCAAATCAACAGCACCAGACCCACTGATACCACACTGCGGACCACCAGGCCAGCAAGCAAACCATCCGGCAAGCTAGGCCGTGAAATTCTGTATCTAAGCAGATAACAAATCAGACTGGTGACACGACTTATAACTGGCTACTGCAACTTAGGAAATCATCTGCATACAATGGGTATCTTCAGTAAAAAACCACTACGTGGACTATGTGATGAAGAGGACGAGACGGCCTCACACATCATCTTCGAGTGTGAAACATTGGTCCACCGGAGACACCCTCAGGGACCAGTTTATCCGGAAAGCTTTAAGCCATAGGATAAACTAGTGAAAGAATCTTACACCTGGTCGACGCAACTAACCTATTCACCTAGAACCAATATAACAAGCAACACGGTAAGTCTGAAGGCTGCAGTGTAAAGGCCTCTCAACCCTGGCTTGCTGTGTCATACAATCAAAAATCATCAACAACATCCAACTCCATGTATATTTTATACACTGTTGTTACATAGATCTCAACGAGATTTAATTATACAGATTGCATTGAATGCTGAGCGGTGGTGCTGCTTGTATTAGACTTTATATTTTGTCTAATATAAGTTGCTTAAAAGATTCGCTTTTTTATGTTTAGGTGAGCTTGCCCACTCGGTAGTCACGAGAACCAATGAGTTCGATACAGGTTTGCAGGTGGGGTGCACTGCGATGGGAGATATCACCACCCTTTCCAGGCACTTTTCTGCAATCTGAAATAGTACTTTGTCTCTAATCGTATTAAAACACAGTACGTCTGCCCTTACACTAGAAGATTTTTTCAGTTGGTTGATAGCTAAAAAAGTAATTAGATCATAATATATTATATATTGCTAAGTTCGGAATAAAAACGGGTTTCTAAAATTTGTTCTTAGAAATGGGGACTTCATTTAAAAAGTGACGTTGATGACAGTTGCTATAAGACTAAAAGTCATTTAAAAAAATCGATAGCATCATCGCGAAGTTCATTAAAAGTTGTTGTTAAAAAGCATAATCAGTTTCGCGTTAACCTTGATATTACTGCCAGAATAAAATAGAATTTATATCCGAAAATTCTATTTTTCATAACGCAAACATTAAAGATCAGATCGAAACATTTTGACCGTTGTATTGTGGGTTCTCAAATTATGCCATTTTTTTTCGTTAAACCAAATCGTATATCTTACTGTTACCAAGATTCTTATACTGGCTCTCTCTCATTTGGCCACTCTATCTTACTCACATTTTTGAGTTGCCTAGAAATGAAAGAATATCCTGACTACTGAAAGATTCAAATAGTACCATAGCTTTCAGAATAAATTAAATTTCGAACTAATATTTTGCTAATTCTTTTGAAAATTGAAAATAATCCTTTTATAAACAAATTCATTTTATTATATTAGAAAATAAAATTTTACTTGACTATTAACATAATTTTGGAAGAAAATTGATATCCTAATAACACACAACGTAACTTTTCGTAAGATTACAAGCCGACCTTTATAACATTTTCAGATTATCTAATAAAAATGGTCTTTGGAATATAACATGCATTAAACCCCTTTAAATTCCCTCATGTTTCTCGGATATAAAAATCAATATGTGTGAATTCAGTGTTCTAATCCCTGAAAATGCTTCGTGCAATTTGACACAGTCTAAATGCAAGAACCATGATTGTGTGATGTAAGCTTTATGTTCCTTAATTCTAACCTCTAGTGGACAACGCTTGGTTCCTCCAATATACATTTCATCACACTCACATGGAACTTTGTCAACACATTCTTCTTATCAGTAGTTTTCAGGTTTGTTTTTGTTAAATGAGCTCTGAGTATTTCCTGATTTGAAGGCTGTTCTTATATTGTAACTACTCACAGTTCGTTTTATCTTTCCAAAGTTCCCTTAATATGCGGATTTGTGAAGAAGAAATGTCGAGATCTGGTATTGCAGAACACGCCTGGGATAAACAACACCTTATAAAATTGTCTGATGCTGCAGCATTATATATGGAACTCAACTTGAAAAAAAGAAAATTTATAGAAGCAGCTTGCATTAAAAATAATAATAGAATATTCAGTAAACCCAGTGTTTAGATACCGCAACCACTAATTTGTAACATCAGATCATTGAGGCGTCTACAGTGAAGCGAAACTTCGCACTTCAATGGGCACTGTCCCTATATAAGCTCTTAGCCTTAAGAGAAAACAATCAGTTTATACTTGATAACGATTACAGATACAACCTAATCAAAACGCCGTACAAACATACAAAAATAAAGACCGTGCAAGTCTGATAACCACATTTTAATCAATTTTTAACATTGTCTACAACCTTCATACAAACATTAAAAACCTTGTTTTAAAAAAAATGTTACACAAGACACATTTATTTTAACTTTTGGTTAACTCAGCGGTCTTAAGTTTTTTTTACCTCCATTTGAGCTGTATCCTAAAATGTGTTTTAGTAGAAATTATTTAAATTTAAATTATTCGGCTCTTTAAATTACCTGCTGTAAAGGTTGAGATAGTTCTTAAATATGAAATTTTAGTGACCAAGAGAAATCTCAATGTTTTAGGTTTCTCTTTTACGATATGCTGGAACAATCTGTTTGAAATTATTAAGTTAAAGTACAGTTCATTTAACAGTTTTATGCTGGCTACGCAAAAATTCGTAGGTATTACTGAATTTTACTTTTAAAATGTCAGTTTGCTATGTGTATTATAGCCAAATAGCAACTCAGCTGTTAGTCAGAACAAACATTTTAACGTATATGCAGATTTTATTTTATTTTTTATTTCCTTTGTTTTATATTATTCACAATAGTTATTTGTTATTATAGCTAAAAAATATGACAATTTTTTTTTATAAATTTTTATATAAATGTAGCTGAACAAATAAAAAGTGTATTTATGCGACACTAAAAAAACTTGCTTTAAAAATGTATTAAAACAGTCCTTGAGTTAGCTAGCTCCATTGTCGGAGCAATTATAAATGGACAGGGTTTTGTAATTCCTCACTCCAAAAGTCAGACAGTGTTTCCTGATAATACTTTACATGAAAAGATTAAATTATTGGCCAGTACCTTCAGGAGGGTTAGCCTCGACAAATGGACTTTAAGACCAAAATGTACAAATACCAAAAAACTCCTTTGTTTTCTCAGTTGTAAATATTTCACTTTGTAATTGTATTATATTTTAAAAAAAGCGATTAAATCTATTATTTAATTCTATAACTTTTGAATAAAAGTCACATGAAATGTTACAAGGCGAAATTAAAATTTCTTACACCTTTTGTTATTATTGATAATTAATAAAATATAATTTAATGGCTGCTTTGTTAAGACATTTATCGATTATTTTCATTTGTGAGCAATGGTCTCCGAGAGGTGACTTTAATAAATCTTCTAATGATCAGAATAAACAGCACACTGGATGCATAAACACACTGGGTCACGCAGCACATTGGATCAAAGAACACACTGAGTCAAGCGCCCGCTGAGTCAAGCAATACACTAGGAGTTTTTCAGTACCATACAGAATGAAAACTGGAATAAGCTAAGTTTGTTACCAAAACCTGAATAACCTAGCACTGAACCTTATTTTATATTGTACTTAAAAATTAATGCCCTATTTTGGACGTTCTAACATACTTAAAAAATGGGAGCCACTACATTTTATTCGCCTCAAAGATTAGTGTAAATATTGGAACTATATTATTATTACCTGGTAAATAGATAATTTAAAATTTTTCTGTTCAGACCTTTTTACATATGGTCAAATTCGGCCAGATGCAGAGAAAATTAATGAATTTCTAAAAATGTGAAAATCGAATCTTTCGTTAAACCTATTTTAAGAGGTTTTCCAAAACAAGGTCCTAAAATTACGGAATACCAAGCACTGTACGCACAAAATTCAATATTACTTGACAAAAACGCACAGAAAGACACAAAAACTGATAACTAATTTACAGATACGAACGTCGATAAAAGAATGCTAATAAAGAAATCCTACTAAATCACGACTGCAATTAAGAATACGTTTACTTTTTAAAGGTCAGATTTAAATTAAAGGCGAGAATATTAAAAAACATCTGTTACATGCTGATATTTGCGATATTTCATGAATACACCGAGATAACTTTAAAAATTCACGATATATTTTGTTTCTCTTCTCGACATCTAATTAATACATTTAAAAGATTAAGTTCTCTTCAAAACAAAACTGAGGGCTCAAAACACCCTTAGTTATTTTTTCTAATAAGTTTTAATATTCGTTATACTTTTTGAAACAAAAATAATATGGTTACATAAGTTAAAAAAATACTTAGAAATATATTTTGATAAAAGTGGAGTGACCACCTTTTATTAAAGTAAAAAGCCAATATGCAAAAAACCATATATTCAAAGTTTTCTTTTAGATGTAATAGCTTATGGTATTGGGAAATGATTGGAGAACAACTTATATAAGAAAAAAGCTTTATAATGTTACCAATGATTTTGGCAATTTCTTTAAGATATAATTTTTATGAAAAATTACCTCTTGGCTGAAGCTGGACTTGGTTTTATAATAGGAAATTTGCACCACAACTATCCCTGTACACCCAGTCGGCAGAATACTAAGTATTAAGTCTTCTTTTGGTAAATGAATACATGTTTCCAAAAATATAGTTTATTCGCTGACTATATAAATATATTTCAAAACTTCTTGATCAATTTTGCTTAGTTAATAAGATCTAAAATCTTAAGAAATCTAGACTTAAACTAACTTTTTGATGGTTTCATTGATAAGCAATTTCTTCACCCTATAGAAACTGTCCTGTAGGATTTATCTACACATAAAAACAATTGATGGACTAAAGAAAACCATGCATTATATCTTAGTTGAAAATGTCTCTAAACCAACATGTAATAAGCGCCGTTTCTAAAAAAATAGATATCCACCAAGTTGTTAAAACTATATATTTTATCTAGGTTTAGTCTGAATCAGTAAATATTTCTATTAAAATTTAGGGTATGCAAACTCTATTAATACTTTATCATGATCATAGGAAGCTACACTGAAGAAACCTAAAGACAGATTTTCGTGGAGGTTAATTTAAAAATTGTATTTAGTTTTTTTATTAATTAAGTCTTCAAATTAGAATGTTATCTTAGGTTTCTATTTTATTCAATGAACACAGAATTCTATCTACACTATATCGCGTCTAAATTTTTTTTAATTGTTCGTAGCAAAGTTTTGTCTGCCTCAAGACACAATGAACGCAGTTTTTGCAACAGATTTTTTCTAATTTTACCAAAGACAAAACAGCCAAACTGAAAATTTGACTTACCTTGTAAAAATAAAATATAATGTCTGCAAAATTTTCAAAAGAGGCAATACCGAAAAAAAACTACAAAATCTAGTAGCAATCATGAAACACAAAAAAATAATCGAAGAATGCCATGTAAAACTAATGAAAAATTCCTAGAATGAAATAAACAAGCCAATATCTAGTGATTCGTGAGTGTGCAAGGTTGCGACGTTGACATTGCCAACACGATAGTGTTACATAGATGAACTGTAATATGAATAACATAAAATCGATTAGATATACATAAAATCTGTTTTTACCTAATGTAACCCTGCTAATACATACTTAAGTTTAATATGCATATTTTCTATTTTGTATAGAAAATGTTAACTTATACGAAAGCTGAGATGGTGATTTATCTATTTCGTAAACTTACCAGAAATACTTTTAAATCGCTTATTTGCTTCTCAGCAATCTAACTTTGCGAGCCTGCATCGCACTTAAATTATTTAACAGAGCTGAATAGGTAAGGTTACATTTAGTAAAGCAGACAAAAGAAGCACCGAAAATATAAAAACTGTTGTAATTTTACAAGCTATAAATTGCGTTTTTAAACATACCTACCCTAAAAATGTGTTTGATAAGTTAAAAACTACGAATCCAGTTTGCCTGACTAAGCGTTTCATAATGTAAAATTTTAATTAAAATTGGTATTTTGGGGCTTTTCCCTGTCTCAAATTACGAACACGTAAAAGGTTTTTAAAAAATAAATTGATATTCGTATAACCTATATCAAGAGTAAAAAATATATGCGTTTATTTTAAAAAATATTGTAAGGTATATATTTTAAAAATATTTGAAACTATAGAGTTTATGCCGAAAAATTGAGTAGTATGTAATTATATCATTTTAAAATGGAACATCCTAAATATGAATCAACTCTTTGATTCCAAATATAATTCTAAAACTTTGTCATTATGCGTTTAGTTGCCTAAACTATATAATTTTTTATATAACAAAGATTAAACAGAAAAGTCGAATTTTCTAGCACGCAGACAATATGTAAATTATAGGGCGATTATAGCTGTGAATCTGAAAAACTTCAGATTATAAAATACTATTTTTTTATAGACTTGATACAGGACGTCATTTTACTTTATTTTAGAGATTAATAAAATACCTTTAATTTTTTTTTTAAAATCTCCTACCTTCAATAATATTTGAAATATTTCAACCCTTTGTTTATTCATTCGTCTTAATTTTGATCTAAACTTAGGAGGCATGGAAAACAATAGTGAAAAAACGTTGGTGCTGGCTACTGTGACGTTCTAGCCCAATTGTAATTAATCTTCAAGTTTATTTTTATTATTTTCATCTCGTTATGTAAAATGATTTATCCAGAATGAGTTGATAGAAGCATAGTTGGAAAAATTACCTTCTTGTTGAAAATATATCCCCATAAAATGAAACACCCCTAGAGACGCCTACCCAGTGCGGTAGTTTTGGAAACTAATGGTAGTGCTGATTATTTAAAGGGTAAAATGGTTAATAGAAAAGCTGAATATGAGGATGCGGAGATAAACATTGTGCTACGCGTTCACGAAAATCTCCCCTGACTGCAGTCATAATATATCTACATTATATGGAAGATCACAATCAACAGCTTATCGAAGAACAATAAATTTCACCCCTAACATATGAAACAGCATCTTGTAACGTTGATTTTTCAGATAATTTTTACCATTTACGTAATTAAAAACTTTAGGTGTAGTACAATGTCCTTTGATGGGAAACTTTTAAAAGTAAAGGTATTTTGAATTGATATAGTATGCATAATTATATCACAGAAAAACCATTTTAGATGCGAGAAGTGCCGTCATTTAATTTTTGCTGTAGTGTTTATCGCAATAGAATTACACTACGTTACAGTAAATTTGCGATTGTTATGTAAAAGGCGGACTTTGGTTCATTTTTGACCACTGAATGCGAAAATGATGGTAAAAACTTCCGAAAACGTAAGGTTTTTGAGTTATGATTTTTTCAAAAAAAAAGAACGAGTATTTTAATTACATTATTTTTAAAAGTCATTTGTAATATACCGGAGCGCGATGATGCTAAATGTATCTTTTTTATAAGTTAGGGAAATTATGCACAATCTAGCAACACCACATGGGGTGTATAGTGATGACAAGTCAACCACGAATTCTAAACTTCCTAGAGCTTAAAATAACGGAAGTACCAATTTAAACCCATTTAATTCCAAATTTCACTCTGCCCCGTAGCCGAATCTATTTATAGATGGTCCATGTATACGAGAAGTACGCCGTCACTTTCCAAGCTTCTGATACCCGATGCTTCTAGAAAATACCAGAAGTACGGAACGGCTATAAAATCAGCTGATTGGCAGTCGTATCATCAGTATTGGTTTAGCCCGAGTACTGGTCAGTATTAGATAGACAAATGAAGTGCGCGAAGAACCCAATATTAAGAGCTTTGTATTAGTTATCTTTGTGTTGAATAAATTAGTTGACGCCTGTAAACGTAGTATTACATCTCTGAACCGACGTACGCGCTAGTACAAAAATATCTAAAGTACTGTGGCTCTGTTAGCTCCCCAGATAGTTCTTGCTAAACATGCTGATGGTTTACCTCTAAATCGCAGGAAAGGACAATTAAGAAAATGAGCACAGTAGCTTATCATAAGTATTTTGAATGGCGTGTTGGCGATCAAGATCGTGACTGCTGTGCAGCAAATCTAAGTAACTGGTTGTGGTTTAAATGATTTGGCGAGAACCAACCAATCATTTTAACGACTGTTACTTTTGCATGGCAAAAGTGTCTGGTTTTTCAAAAAAGAGCAAACACAATATTGAATATCTGAATATTCCCTTAGCAATACAACCGGTTCTTCATGGAGAAGGTTTACAAGTTCCAGCGCCCCCCGCAAAATAGGAGGAAGATTTAGAAATGTGTGAAGATAAGACAGAACCCGATAATGTATCAGAAAAGGACGATTCTTTTTTTTCCGGCAGTGAAAGAGAAGCACCCCATTAATCGAACAACCTGAATAAATTATCTGGTTCGGGAGCCCTATTTATCCAGAGAGCATGCTGAAGTATTAGAGTCTAGATAAAATGTGTATTTGTGTAAATCCAATAGTATTATGGAAAAATTAGGAGTTGCACATAACCTGGATGAATGGCGCTTATTTATAGATTCTTTTAAAATAAGTTTTAAATCATTAAAGGACCCTAGTTACTTTAATATATACGCAAAGAACTATCCAATTGCTTGAAGACCTTAACTGAGATAACAGCGGAAATATATAATTGCAACAAGAATTCCAGCGGAAATTTTGAGCATTCCTGGATCAACTTTATCTACAAGAATGGCAGGGGCAAGAAAGTTTTATTTAATGGACACTAAGATCTTGTTACATTATCTCATTAGACTATTTTTTAGAATTACGTATAAAAGTGGGTATGTTCTCGTCTATCCATCATCATAGAAGATATATGAAACAGGTTCCGAGACGTCTGCAGCACCATAACGCTTCTTACAAAATACAGAAGAAAATAATTAATACGAGAGTAGCCGTTCATGTTTCGGAAACTGGTAATACGGTCGTTGTTAGGAGCCATCTGACATATCCATTGAGAGTTTGACTTTCTAGACTATACACATACACTATTTGTGTTGTTTTCAGTTACATGAAAATTCATTTCGGCCAAAGAAAAATGCCACTGTATAGCGTTGGTTAAGGGCGCCAATACCTTTAGATAATTCGAAATATCAGTCTCTTCTCCATTTGTCAGTTTTCAACCCATCCAAAAATATGTGTGCAAAATTTAAAATCAAGATTTGAATATTTATGAAAGTTATGGTTAAGTTAAAAAAGACGTGCTTTTCGGACGCACAAACCATGTTTTTCGAACTGACTTACATGATAGCGCAAGAACTGCTTGACCGATTTCAAAAGTTTTACTTGCAAATTAAATGGGATACATTTTTACATAGAATGTCATTGCATATATTTTTACAACAAATTTTGAAAAAAATTAAACTTTTGAAAAATTTATTGTGATGTTTAAAAAAAAATTCTTAAGAAACGAGATGACGTTTCGTGGAGGACATAATAACAAACAAAAAATGTGATTTTTTTTTTACAGATTCAATTCTCAAAGCTCTAGAATGCATGACAATTGCCCTTACTAAACCAGCCTAATCCACTTTGAGCACTCAGATCTCAGGACTGAAATGGAATTTTGAAACAAAATTTTTTCGAGAGATTGTGTTAATAAATAACTACAAATATCTCACATTTCATATTCGTTTGCCATGTACTTTTTTTCACAATCCACGTTCAAATTTTAGTCAGATAAAATTCCATCAATATGTATTGACTCCTTTAAGTTAATGCAATCCTAGTGGTCGTTCATTCAACGACGAGGTACGTGAATGTCATCCAAAATGAGTTGTGCTGCAAGAAAATATCAAACATGTACGTAAACTGATAATTCAGAATTTTCTTCTGACATGCCACAAGATTCCTGGGCATAAATAGAACCAGCGTATGTAATATATTGCTTCAAAGAACTCTTATTAGGTCATGATAGGTGAGATGTCTTAGATCTATGCTTATGAGCCCGAAAGTAAACATAAGTCGAGCATAAGATTCTTCAATAATGGCTGAAAACTCACAGAAGATGCTCCCACACGAAGCTCTCTGCAGTCAATTATCACCCGTTCTTTCAGAAAATCTAGCCATGTTGCAATCGTATCTTTATAAAGTCGTAGGATCGTTAATTTTGAATAGTGCACAACTATTGGTTTGAAGGAAATTTCCGGTGAATTTAGAAAAACAAACCGAATTGACGGTTCATTCTTCATTATGAAAATGTCAGCTCTTACACAGTGGCTCAAACAAGTATTTTTTTGAGTATTCAAAAAGTTGAAATGATTTGCCATATAGATCAGAATTGGCACCCAATAAATTGTTATTGTTTTTGCACAATTATTTTTTACGCCAGAAGAGGCGGTTGATGAGTTCAAAAACAATGTTTTAGAATACCATCCTCAGAGTGGCAAAAATGCTAGTCGCATACAACAGTGTTTGAAAAACAAAAAGACCAATTTTAATGATAACTATTTGTTTTTTTTATTATTCCTACAATATTAACGGCTACCCTTATGTGCATTAAATCTGCGTTTCATTTCCTGGATATTTGTTGATAAGAAATAATTTGAGGTAAATATTTCACAGGGCCAATGAATAAACTTGTAATTTAAAATATCCCAAAACTATTAAAAGTAGGTACAGAACATGCTTATCAAAAATTAAAGATATTTCAGGAATCTCCAAGTTAATGCAAAAAGATACAGGGTATGTCATTTAAAAAAAGTGATGTTTTTAAATCTGAAGTGTTTCTAATTTGAACCTATATGTTGCAACTCTGACTGATTTCCTATTACAAACTAAATTAACTATTATCGTTTTCTTCATTAAATAAAAGGGGTACTTATAATAAAGAATATCAAAAAATTAATTCATATATAAAAAAAATAAAAGTTCATGTATGTCTTACTTTTTACGCACCGTCTATAGTCCCACTTACTTGAAAAATGTGCATATTTAGTACCTATATCTATCTTTTGCAAAAATAAATATTTACTAGCTAAATTAACATAATTCAATCACTAACTCTTTACACCAAAGTTTATAGAAATAGGGGCAAATTAATTTATACGGGGCGTCCAGAAATTCCGTTCGTTTACTTTAAAGGGAGATTCTACATACGAAAACATGAAAAAAAATCATATGAAGATAGGTCCGTAGATCCATCATAAGGAAGCTATGGCCGTTTAAAAGTGACCCTCGAACAATAGTTTTTATTTAATATCTTTGGAACTGCTCGAAGCACCGATGTGTTTCTAGAATTCGAACTAGCATCAGTAAATGCTATTCTTTTATATTAAATGTGGGCGCAAAATTTAGTGAGCCCTATTTTTTTACATGGCACGTTTTTAAAATTCTACCTAAAATTTATTATTTAGCAAAACTATTTGCATAAAAAAAATCACTACACTAATAGTTTTAGAGAAAGCCTGCTTCAATTTAATTAATGCATAAACTCTAATTTATTAAACTAAACATCAATGTAAGCTGACAACGACTATAAATTTGAAGCGGAAAAACATCAAGTGGCAAGTAGTTAATCTCAAAATAAAAAAGAATCACAATTACCTGTCTTATTTCACAGCTCTAGTCAAAAGAATTTTTTGAAATTTGTGTTTTAAGACGTAAATTGAAAAAAAAAGTTAGATTATTCATTCGCAGAATTAGCTGATATGCATTTCATGTATGTATTTATTCAAGCTAATGGTTGTGGTTGGAAACCTCGCAGATTTTATCGAGAAACCTTTCCAAATTCTCAAATTCCTTACGAGAAATTATTTATTAAATTACACCGGCGTTTAAGAGAAAAGGTTACTTTTATGCCAAATAGAAATGACTGTTTGAGAAGCCGTGCTACTTGAACCCAAAAACAAAATAAAGAGTTTTAGAGTTTGTTGTAGCCAATCCATATATAAACACAAGAAAAACTGCTTTATAACTAGGTATTTCAAAAAGTAGTACATGGGAAATTTAAATGAACAACTTTGTCGCCGGTACTATTTACAAAGAGTCTAGGACTTCAACCTTAAGACCAATTTTCTGGCTTAGTTTTGAGAATGAATGCAGGGAAAATGCCGCCTAGACAGATTTTTTTCTTAATAAAATTTTCCTTACTGACGTAGCGGGTTTACAAGTGAAAGTTTCAGAATAACCATGTGTGGGCAAACGAAATTCTCCACAAAATTTTTGAGGGTCGATTTCAAAACAAATCAATCAATGTTTGGGCAAATATCCTGATTGAATAATAGGGTCACATATTATGCTTCAACGCTTAGACAGGCCTGCAAATTTAAATTTTTTGGAAAATGTTTTGATAGGCTTGCTAGTTGTGCCTTGCGGCCAAAGACTGGAAATATTCTTTATGCACGATGGGGCACCACCTCATTTCAGTGTTTTAGTTCAAGAGCGCTTAAATCGAATTTATCCACACCGATTTATCGGCAGATGTGGGCTCATTGCTTTGCCTCCCCGTTTACCGGAACTAAATCCACTAGGCTACTTTTTTGGAATTATTCAAAGTCTATAGTTTATACAGTACCTGTCGAAAATAGACAACAAATAGAACAATGCATTGTTGCCAAGAAATTCGTAACAATCAAGAAATTTTTAAGAAAGGAAATTGTAACTTTTTTTAGCTAAGGCACTTATTTTTCTCTTTGTTCGACCAATAATTAACTTTAAATAACTAAAGCAAATTACTATGTAGACTTATTATTAATGTTTTTTCTTTTTTTTTTAACTTTTTTATTTGTAAAGCTAATAAAAAACAAAAAAAAAACTTTTATTTTTATTGTAATAAGTAAATCGAACGTTCTGATATGTTCTTATATTAGACCCTATAAACATAGATTCTTTTGACCAGAGCTCTCAGAAGGGACAGATAATGGTAATCCTTTTTTATTCTGACATTAATCACAAGCTGCTTGATGTTTTTTGGCCTCAAATTTATAATCTTTATAAGCCTACTTTGATGTTTGGTTTAAATACAAATAAATCAGAGTATATGCATTGAGTCGGTTAAAGAGGGTTATTCCTAAACTGTTAGTGTAGTAATTTTTTTACATTTTTTTTTATGTAAATAGTTTTGTGAAAACATAATTTTTACATAGACTCTTAAAAAAGTGTCGTGTAAAAGGAATAGGAATAAATAAACCAGACCATCCCCTGTCGGAACGTCTCTAACTAATTTAGCCACTCACTGTTACGATAAAAAAATATCATTTAGTGATATTATTTTTCAATATTAGAAAACACATTGGTGCTTCAAGCAACTTCAAAAATATTAAATAAAAACTCATGTTCGAAGGTCGTCTTTAAACGATCAAAGCCCCATTTGCGTTCATATTAAATTTTTTTCATGTTTTCATATATATTATCCTCGTGGACACCCTGTATACAGGCAAGTTGTGTTCTAGCCAAACTGAACAATGTGTATATTTATGTGAATATTTATTAATTATATTTTTTCTGATTTTATTAGGTACCAACTACATGGCATGTGCTGACTTCAAAGGAATTTAGTATAGGCAAGTAGTATCAAATTTTATTATTATATACTGTAATCTTTTTCAATGAGGAAGAACTAAATAAGCAATAGTGATGAAAATGTTTAGACCAGCAACTATTATCAATTTACCTGATATTTTGGCTAGTTACCCATAAGGACCAGTTTCCGCGAAATGTGGCAGAAATTGACAACAAAAATTAAAATTAGGCCATTGCATCAAGTTGAAAAATCGATATCTTTTTATTGCTTTAAACGAACTATTCGGTATTTAAAAACAATATCCAATTAGTTCCTTAGTGAAAAAAAAAATTTAAAACGTCGAAATCCCGATTTTGCAGCAACGCCTCTAGCGCACGTATGAAGCCCTAGGCGCGCATCGTGTCATTGCTTTTGTATTGTCGTTGCTTTTCGAAATGGTAAGTGGGCCAGTTACCTGTAGAGTGAAAGGGCTTTACAGTTTTATAGCATATCGCCAGGTGTGCCTAAAGTCCGCAAGTGCAATGATTCTATATAATGAATGTGTCTCATTTAAAACTTTAAATGCGTTCTTCTCAAAACCTTTTTTTTCATATTGGGCAAACCCTTTCTTAAACACTGTTGCACCTGTTGATCTGACATTTTAACAATAGCTTTAAAATTATATTATCTTTCCTGCTACGTAGCCGTTTTTTGATTGGATGTAAACTTTTTTTTATAAACAAAAGTGCGACATTTCTATAAAATTCGATTTAAAATAAATCACTACTTCACCGGGAAGCCAATTATATATAAATTATAAATTGTCTTTGTTTTTTGTCCTAGGTCTCATAGTTCCCGCAAAATGTTTTTACCCGTTTTTCAATTTTTAAAAAGGGTGATTTCGAAGATCGGCTCTGTCGCCGCCATTTAAATCAAACCAATAATTAAACATGTTTTTTTCTACTTCAACATATGCTGAATGAACTCTATGAAAAGAATTTTACTCCTTCTATTCCACATTCCCAAAATGAGCCCTATTTTTCAGCCGTTATGGTGGTGGGATATTTTTATTTTATTTCAGATTTAGTTTATTATGGAATTAAGATCTTAATGCAAGTTCTTAAAAATTTTAATCTGGATTATATTATAAAACAAAAGATGGGCTTTTGTCGCAAATCATATTAAAACATGGGAGATGAAATTTTACATTTTTTTCCCTTTCACGAATTAGTAAAAGTAACTTAATCGTTCCGTTAAAAGGATTTTTAAGTGCTTTTATGTCCAATCTTCATAGATTTTTAAAATCTACTCAAGGGGAGCACAGTAAAATTTCAGATTTATATCTAATACTACTTAAAACATAATTTAATAATTACAATCCTAAAGTTTAAACGTGAACCGATATAAAGACTGTAGTAAATATTTAAGTTACAAATTAAATAAATAATATTGGGCTAAAAAATAATGAACATATAATTAATGTGCAATCAGATCTCGTAGAAGTAAGGAATCAAACCCGTTGAAACCCCGAGTTTGCGTATCACTGAGTACCTTACAATTTGTACCCCTTATGAAGCAACACGATTTATATTTAATTTATTCACTGTCTTACCCGGCGCATTCATCAAAAGTAATAATCCTAAAATAGATCAACCACGTGTAAGTAATTTTAAGGCTTACATTTCGTGAATGAGGCGACTTTAAAAAATCTATGGCATGTCTAATTGTATTCGTAAAAATCTATTTAACGGTATGCCACTAAATGGCATAGACGAAAAAGACAAAGTTAAATTTCAAACATTTTTTTTATTTCTTCTAAATTATTGGACATAACTCAATCGTAATAGTTTTCCTTACATATATATAGAGTTATTATACCAATTTTTTCAAATGTGAAAAATTAGAGGAAGGGAACATTTTAAAAGCTATCTTGGAAATTAGGCGACTATATAAAAAATGTTATATAAAACGTTTATCTGTAATTTGGAGACATCCAGTGGCACCCTACCCGACGGGATGGATTTTTTCCATCCTTCCTTTCCACACAAGGGTAATAATTTTTTCCACTTTCGTTTCAGGTCTATTTTAGGGTAAATGGAAAGTAATTTCATTGCAAATGATTAAAAATGGACCAAGGAACGCACGCATAAACATACGGGCATGACGACGCTATTTTAGGAAGTACCAATGAATATATTAGATGTTTTTTTCATCATTTTGAAATTTCTTCACATATAACTAGTTCTAATGGGGAAATCACAATATGATTTTATTTTATAGTTATGTAAATAATTTCTAACCGACTTCCAATAATTGATGAAAAATTAAAAAATTGCATAGTGAAATTATTTTTATGTATAAAATATCCGTCGAACTCATGTCAGTGTCCATAAAATTTTATATCATTCCAGAAGTCGTCAAAAATATTTTATAGGACAATTCATAAAGTCCAAGAAAAACTCAACAAGGATTTTAAAATATATAAAGGAAATCGTTTTCCCAAAAAGTGTCAGAAGAGGAATTAAATAAGGATATGTACAGGGTGTCTGGTGGCAATTTCGTATTTTCAAACTGAAATAAAAAATTAATTACTGAACATATTTTTTAATAAAAAAAAACTTTTAAACAGAGTATAAATGCGGCTTTCATTTTCTTGTCTTCCAGAAACCTTCCGTCGAGTTGAACATCTTGTTCGAAGCGGAACCTTGTGAGGCACCCCACACTCTGCAATAAGCTCGGTTGAATGTTATGGATTTCTTGGCGAATATTTCCTTTTAAGGCCACAACAGTTCGCGAGTTGTTATCCTAAACTTTCTCTTCCACGTAACCCATAAAAAAGTCCATAAGGGTCAAATTAGGCGTCTTTGGTGGCCACGGGATGTTCTCAAATCGATTTATCAGCTTTTGAAGGAAAGCTTCTCGAGGCAAAGTTATTGAAGCTCTGGTCATATATGGGGTGGCTCTATCCTGCTGAATGCTAATATGTGATGAGAACGATGGAAGAGCTCGCAGATTTTACAAAAAAATCTCTAATCATCCTGCCATAATTGTCCAATGACTTCATTCGTAGACAAAGTGCACCATACAGTTACTCTGAGGCAATGTAATGGTTTTTAATATTTGAGTCGTGGATTATGGGTTGTTGGAGATTAGTATCGGCAAATTTGTTTATTAACATGCTCATTTAAGTGAAAATTAGCTTCGTCACTCAAATTAACTGCTCGGAACTCCTCTAACTTAATTTCATAAAACTGTTTGCATAAAATGATCTCATTTTATTTTAATTTTTGGACAATCTGAATTTTGCCAGAATGGAATTTTAAATCTTTTTTTGAAAATTTTTTATGCGGTTGCTGTTGGAAGTCCCAATGAAGCTATCCCTTTCCAAATCGAAAGTCGTATATTTTCTCGTAAACTTTTTTTAACAAGTTCCATATTTGCGGGGGTCCTTGAAGATTGACTAGGTCCCGGGTGTGGTCTGTTCATAGTCGTCGCTATAGCATGGAATCTCTTCACCCAGGAATGAATTAAATTCGCACTGGATACATCAGTTAATCGTCGGATATTGGACTTCGAACAAACGATCACATGAGAATAGCCGCGTTTGAAAAGTGCCTCCACAGTGAACTCGCAGTGCTCTCTCGACAAACACAGCATCATTACTGATAAATCCGCACAAATTGTTATTCGAATGATGCTACCCTCTTCCTGCAAAGTTTATTTCTTTTCGAAATAATTGCATTTAAAAACATATCTGCCGCCAGTATTTCACGATCCTTTATAAAACATTTTTTTTTTAACTATTATAAATAAAAACATTTTAATTTTATTTTTAATGTCACCCGATCCTCTAATTTCAAGTTCTAAAGGCTTCCCGGAAAATAAAAATAAAAGATTTTAGCCAAGAAGCTTTTAAGATGTTATTATTTCCAGATTTTCCTAATTGCAGTGAAACTAACACAGATGGCAGCCACAAATTTAGTTGGGATAAGTGCTCTTATAAAATTTTCAAATAAAATATTTCATATTTATATATTCAAAACTTTGAATCAAAATTTTAATTATTTCCCGATTAACATATAATATTGAATCATCAAGTAATGATTCTACAAAATAACTTTATCAACGAAGAATGAAAAAAATGATGCTAACCAAATAATAGAAAAGGACATAATAGATATGGCCTGGAGTAAAATAAAATCAAACATAAAAGATAGCGCTACATAAGCTTTAGGTTCCAGAAGACTCAACATCAATAAAGCAAGAAGTAACAAACTAGAGTTTTCAGAAGAAGTAAAACTATTGGCTAAAGAAGAAAGAAATCTATACATAAAAGAGAGGAATAACAATTACAAGAGGAGTACTACATATATAAAAAGGTAAGAAATAAAGCACTTCATTCATCACGAAAAGAAGAGCTACTGAAAAAAATTCTTAGCAGAAATAGTAAAGAATCTTTATGTCTAACAAAAAAAAAATTAGACTATGATTTGAAATAAGAAAAGGCGCCAGTAAACGTACAGATCAATAAGATAACACTCGAAACATGGGAAAATTACTTTAGGAACTTTGTGATCAACCAAGAATCAAACAACAAAGATAAACACATCAACGGAGACGCCCTGGAGAAAGGATTAAATAATCTTGAAATAACTACAGAATAAGTAGAACATGGTTTCTGCTTCTAGCATTGATGACATATCTAATGAACTCATCAAATATGCAAGTTCAAAAATTCAATAGGAAATGCCCAAATTATCACGGAGAATCATATTTCATTAAGAAACACCTATTGAATGGAAAATCAGCATAACTATATCTATATATAAATAAGCATCCAAGAAAGAATCAGCTAAACACAGATTCCGCTTGAAAGATGTAATAAAAACCCTGCGAAAAAAATAATTTTAATGGCAAAATATTAAAAACTGAACCAAAATTATATCGCTAAAATAAAAAGAGATGTTTGCCTTATTGATATAGTATCAAAAGCAACCGGCATTCAACAAGGGGGTCGTTTCAGGTTAGTACTCTTTGACGTGATAATGGGCGAGTTAATCTAATATGTAAAAGAAACTTATGCTGCATGCAAAATGCGAAGCAGAGTCATCAAAATAATATGCTATGCTGACGACCCCATATTATTAGCGGAGATTGAGAATGTCTTAAAATGACTCTTATACGGTAGCTTCACGGAGAGCGAAGAGGAAAGAACATTACTATTACTCAATACTCAGTTTCCGGGGAGCAAGCCTAGCATCGCGAATGATGTAATAAAACATCGCGAATGGCTCACCAGAGAAACTATCGCAATGGCCAGGGGTTGATGGAATAATCCCGGCTCTGCTCCAACGAAGGCAGTAAGAGATTTTACCACACTTGGTACGCATAAGTCAAGGCAAACTGGAACTGGGCTATATAACAGAAATATGGAGAAGGTCCAGAGTCATCTTCATTCCGAAAACGGGGAACAAAGGCACTACATACCCTAAATCGCTGCGACCTATCAGTCTCACATCGTTTATTTTAAAAACGATGGAGAAAGTAGTAGATAATTATAAAAGAACAGAAATTTTTGAACAGGCGCCACTGCACCCTCATGAACTTGCGTATTAAGCGGGTAAGTCTACGGAAACTTTGCGAGAAAAAGATGAGATATAAGTCCAAAAATCATGCAGTGGATGTACAATGCAATAGTGAGACCAACTATTATATATGGGGCAGTAATCTGGAGCAAAAGAAGCAGTCTGGCTAATACGAGAGCTAACCCGTCGAAAGTTCAAAGACTGATTTTTGCATGTGAAAACCTGCCCAATGGCCACCATAAAAGTAATCCTAAACCTTACACATCTACATATACTTGTAGAGAGTATGGCGAAAAGGACAATTTATAGGACGATGATAGATGGGTCATAAAACGAAGGCCAAATCCCTTTTCCAGAAATCAATAAATCTGCGACATGCCCCAAGATGAAATGAAAAACTTCATCATAAGTTGAGTAGCAAAAGTGAATGGGACAGAAACGCCATTGAAAAACTCAACAAGAAATCGATTATATGGTATACAGATGACTCCAAAATGAAGGAGGGAACTGGATTGTAATTGTATGAACCCGGCACCAGATACTACGAAAGCTTGGGTAAGTCATCAAGCATTTTCCAAGCCGAAATACATGCGATTAGAAAATGTATTCAATTAAATCAAGAAGAACTGTCACGGCCAAGAGATTATCATCGTGTCGGATAGTCCAGCAGCTATCAGTGCGCTGAGCTTTCAAGTTATCAGCTCCAGGATTCTCTGGGAATGCCTAGAGGAATTAAATGATTTGAGTAAGAATAATAAAGTCAACCTCATGTGGGTACCGGAACACATCAGCATAGAGAGGAATGAAATAATAGATATGCTTGCGGAGAAAGGGGCTAAGACACCATTTCTGGGGCCAGAAGAAACGAAGAAATAACCTACAATATGTCTACAAAAAAGATAGTAGAAAAAGAACATTTTTGGATGTCGTAACATTTTATAATTTTGCCCATTAGTTTTTTGTTCCTTGCCCCTGAATTGATGGCCTAAAAATTCGTTAGCTGCTAGTAAAATAAAATAGTGCAAAAACAATAGGAAAAATACAAGTGATTAAAAATTACAAAACCACTTTTTATTTTTAAAGCAAAAATATCATGATTTCCATAACATGAACAATTCTTATTATCTGTTTATTATAAACTTAAAACTTAATTGGATAATAATTATTTGACACCTGAATAGCAATCATTTTATCCTTAAAACATAGGTTTATCATAAGAGTTGCTCGTTGTACCGCATTACACCAACCTAACACAACTTACAGTCTGTTTTCCGGCTTAGTCACCTCAAAAGCGAATAATTAATTAGCCACGGTTTCCTTAAAGGGGCCAGGATGTTCTTAGGAATAAGGAAGATTCCCGGCGCCTTGAATATCCGGCCCAGAAGGGTTCTACTGGACAACAATGCCGCTTTTCATTAGCCACTTTCAAGATGTCGGCAAGGATTTAGGGATTTCAAAAGGATGTATTTATAAGGGGAAAATTAATATGGCTTGGCTATTAATAGTGGGAAATGTAATTATAATGTGCTTTATGATAAATTTGTAACATAACACTTTACTGTTGTGGTACATTTATGGGTCATTCTAAACTAATCTAGCAGAAATTACTAAAGAAACAAAATTTATAGCAGTGTAGATAGAACTTCCTGAAAGTATTTATATCACCTCTATTTAAATTTTTAAGATGCTTTTGAACATATAAGTAGTAGTATCATCTTATAACGCCTTATCTTCAAGGGTACGAAGTTAGCATAAACCAATAGCATTGATAAAGGTTTCTGCTATTAGGCTGATATTAAGGAAATTAGTATCGAACTTGCAAACGGTTTGACAATCGTGAATGCACATTATTTTTTCTCTATTTCTTATTTCATATATATATATATATATATATATATATATATATATGTTTATGTGGCTTTCACGGATTACTGTTCGCATTTTATTTCATATATATATATATATATATATATATATATATATATATATATATATGTGTGTGTGTGTGTGTGTGTGTGTGTGTGTGTGTGTAATCGAAGGTTTTCGGGCATCCCGTGTATGTGCTGAGTCCCTCTCAGGACTGTAAGGCAGCTGACGTTTCGGTGAAAACTCATTCACCATTTTCAAAGCTCACCGTATGGCGTCTACGAGCGAACTTACACGGGATGCCCGAAAACCTTCGATTACATATCACACCCGTGAGAATATCCGACATAACATATATATATATATATATATATATATATATATATATATATATATATATATATATATACAATTTATAATGCTTTGAGACCGGAACTTTTCCTGGTTGCTTGGAAAATGGAACAACTAAGCCATTATTTACAAGTGAAGATAAATATCAAATAATAAACTACAGACCATCGTCAATTTTATCGGTCTTTTCAAAGATTGTAGAAAAAATTTTAATAAAGAGGATTGTTTAGTTTTTGAAGAAGTATAAGATCTTATCTGACTCCCAGTTTGGTATTAGAGCACGGAGATACACTCGCACTAGATGAAAGTCAACCATCAATGTGTTTGTTGATCTTTCCGAAGCTTTTGACACGGTCTGTCACAAGATACTTCTAGAAAATCTCGAGAGCTACGGTTTAAGAGGCAAGATTTACAATATATTAAAAAGTTATTTGTTAAAAAGAAAACAAAGAGTGGAGATTGTCGGTGTCGCCGGTGAGGAGAGAGAAGTAACTTATGGCGTCCCTCAGGGAACTGTTTTGCTATTGCTATTTATAATTTATGTGAACGATCTGTTTCAGTTGGAACTGAATGGAAAACTTGTTGGTTTCGCTGATGACGACAGCTCTTTTGGCAGGGAAGGGACTTAGCAGGATCTTAAATCAAGAATGAAAGGGGATATTGCTTTATTGAAGGGTTGGTTTAGTTTTAATAGGTTAACCTTAAGTATTGAAGAAACAAAATATGTTCTCTTTTCCACTTATAAAAATACGCTATCACAGCTGGGAAACTTGAAGATTGAGGGAGATGCGATTTCAGAGATGGCAAATATCAAATACCTCGGGATCATATTTGATAACCAATTAAACTGGGATACACACGTTAGAAGCCTAGTTAAAAAAATTAAAGGCTTACTGCCACAATTTCTGCATCTTAAGGACTTTCTTATCCCTAAGCATATGAAAACTATATATTCTTCTTTAATTCAAAGTTTTCTAACCTATGAAATACTGCCATGGAGGGGGAGTTTTGAAGAGCCATATAAAATACTTAAATACTGTCCAATAATGTTTTATTATAAACATGCATGGAAGAAATAGGCTTTTTCCGACTGAAAACCTTTTCCAGGAGTGCAAGTTGTTGGATATGTGACAGTTATATTGTTTTAAGATTTGCAAATATACATTTAAAAACAAAATTTCTCTTGAAATGATAACACATCAGATAAATACAGGAAAGAAATTAGCATATCCGACAGCTACGTAAAAAACTTATGGACAAAGAACGAAATATAGGTGACATAAACGGTTTGTGATTTTTAATTGAAGTAATATCTTTCTGAAAAAAAAAATATATCATGATCCAATTTAGAAGAGTTGAAAGAGGAAAATTATTCCGATTTCATGTTTTGTATATTTTAGAATTTCCATTATATTGGTTTATTTTAATATGTTGAAGTAGATTTGATTTAGATTATTAATGTCTGTTTGTTTTATCGAATACGGCATTCGGATATTTGTATCGCGATCATTTCTTAAATTTTAGTTTTTAAAATTTCGTTTCATATTTTTTTAGGGCTGTAATATTTTTTTTGTAGTATCTATGTCCATTTGGACGATTTTGCAGATACTGACTAGTTTGGCCGATATAATTCGATGGACAATCCTTGCAGGGTATTTGGTAGACAACATTTGATTTTTTGTTTATTGGGATATCACTTTTTAATTTGCTGGAATTGCTTTTAAGGAAATTATGACCCTAATGACTAATGGTTTTATTATATTTCTTGAAGAATGTATTCGGAAAGATTTGATATGTATGGCAAGGAAAGATATTGTTTTATGATTTTATTGTCTTCTAAATTTTCTGTTTTAGTATTTCTCTGTTTGTATTTTTCTAGCCTTTCTTTAAAGATTTTATTAATCAGTTTATTTGAGTAAGAGTTTGACGTAAGGACCTCTTTTGGTTTTTGATACAGTTGTTTCGAAGCTAATAAGGAGCTTTTGGATCTACCGGGTTTCTTTCTTCGCATTATTCTTCCTATTCTCAATTCCAACTCGAATTATGTACTATATACACGGACTTTCTCTGTTATATGTCGCCGGCTTCTTTTATAATATTAGTGTAGGAGAGACATTAGAAAAGTTTTCTCATAAAAAAAAATTAAATCAAAGACTTGTTTTCGTAATTTTATCTTTCAACATAATTCCATCAGAAAAAAAAATTCCTTGCAGCTATCGTCTGCAAGAAAACTTCTTTTGAGGTTCACTTCCAATTTCTGAATAAAAAGAAGTACGGCGGATACTCCAGTTCAAACAAGTTACATTCACGAAGGAAGTGTTAGACTTTGTTTGCATTGTGGACTCGCTTTTTGTTTTAATGCAGTAGCACATTCTTATAATTCAAACGTATGACATTATTAATCAATGCCTGTACGTAATTTTATTGCCGTATTTCAGTGGATAGCTACTATTCTGCTTTCTTCCAAAATACCATGAGCTTTTCAGCTGACACTGAAGGTATGCTCTTTTTTAGAGGCGGAGAGCCCACGAATCAGTTACATAGAAATTTATTTTATCTATGGATTCCAGTGATGTACCCAATTCATATCTCCTGTTCCTATCTTTATGAACAAGCGAGTCTACATCTCAAGGAACCAAATGTTCCACTTTGCAGCATCATTGTACAAATTTAGTTTATCATGTAGAATTACCAGACTTTAGTTTAGATATATTTTGATGCTCTAACTATAGTAGATACTCTCAAATGATGATTTTCGAGAATCGTCGTTTTCAATCCGGCAAACATCTGGACAAATTGCGTCTGAAAGTCCACCATATCTTGAATTATTTTGCATGCATTCATAATTCCGCTGAAACGGTTTTATACTTTAACATATGGTGGAGTCCTTAAATACGGTCATTATTAATTCAAGATTATTTTTAAAACATTTATGTTTCTTTTTAACAAATTTTACAAGACTGCGATATTTCGATCACACAAAACTAATTTTTTATTACAAAACACTGAAAATGAGAAGAAATGAACGAAGTAATATCAAATTTGACACACAAATGAGTAGTGAACATAACCCGATTCTCTCAATCCCCCCACTCCTCGACCTTGACCTTGACCTTGCTTCACCCCTCTTTGGCCCCGCCCACATGCCCTTGTCATTGACCTTGAAAGTGCACGTGTGCTTTGACCTTGGCCTTGTGTTCAAGGTTGTGTGTGTGACCTTGACCTTGGCCTTGGTCGAGACGACCTTGACTTTGTTGAAGGTCATCTTGGGTGTGTGACCTTGAAGTAGTTATTTGTGCATTGTAATAGTGTGGGATGATCTTGAAATGATTTTGACCTTGCAAATTGTTCTATAAATTGTGTGAGTCTATATGCATTCATTCAGTGTGAAATGTCAGATACGGAACTATCTAAAGAAAAAATTATAGAGCAAGTCGGCAGAGTAATTTGTTTATATCAGAGTAATTTAAAAAGTTTGTGTGATTTTGAAGAGAAGGATCTAGCATTTTTTCCTCTCGAATATTTAAAAACTTGCGTTGATACGCTGAGTTTACGGCAAATTTGGGATAAGCTGCCAGCGCCATATCGGTGTGACAAGGAACTACAGTTAAGCTTACCCTGTTACATTCACTATGAACAAATATATCGTCATTATATAGATGGGCCATCACCAGCAATAAAAAAGTGTCGTGAATGTAAAAATGAGTGAATAATATGAATAGTGCTTTGCAAGAGACAGTAAAAAAATTGGGCGATGAGTTCACTGAAACGGCTAGTAATTATTTCAATGATGCAATGAAAAGTCGAGCAGAATGGGCGTCGCGCTATTGTGATTTGGCTTATGAATATGAAAAGGCTGCGAATGCATGTCGTAAATATTGCAGCAAAACAATAAATTTACAAGACTTTGTTCGTGAGATAAAAAAGTTGGGGTTTAGTGACTGTTTGGAAAAACTGATTAGGTTCATTGCAGATCCGGTTGTGTTAGATGAAATTAGAGTGTAGGACTTAAGTTTAACGTAGTAGTAGTAGTTAATATGGAAAGTTTAGTGCGAGAAATGTACAAGGAATTTCTAATTTCTGCAGCCTGTTCGGAATTTTACGCATATGAAATGCAAGATTCGGAGGCTCAGGACTTTAGTGTATTTTTTAAGTATATGGACCATGCCGAAGTGTGTCTTTTAGCTAGTATAGTTTGTAAGAATTTTCTTAGATATAAAAACAAACAATTATTATTGAACAAATTAAGGAAATTAGGTTTAGGTGATAATGTTAAACGCATAGAAGAATGGCAGAAAAAAATCAATGAATAAAGTACATAAAATGTAGTTATTTGTTTCATTATATTTTGTCCTTGAAGTTATCCTTATACCAATTTAAATGTGTGACGTCATTTGACCTTGAATACTCCTCCCACTATTTCTATCGTTAAGCTACCCCCACCATTGTTACAATTCGACCTTGAAACCACGCTATAAAGGTTCGTGGGAAAAGAAGTGACTTCAAACAGTCGCAGATATCAGTGGCATAAACATCAAATATTGTGTTCGTGTAGTGTTCTGAAAGTGCTTTTATATTCACGGTAATTTTTGGATTTATATACCATTTTTTTCAATAATAAGTATTGCAAAAGAAACTCTAGATGAAATTAATGAAATGTTTAGCAAAGATTTCGAGGTTTTAGAGAGAAAAAAGGTTACCGAAATGATTGTAGGCAAAGTGTATAAAATTGTAAAGATGGTTTCAATGACTACACGATTTGGTAAAACTCTTTTAATGGCTTTACACGATGACGGTGATAATAGCACATTTGAGACTTTTTTACCAAAACGTGTGGCCGAAACACTATCTGACGATATTGTAGATATTATGAGTAAAACTAAAGATAAATACACTCTAACTTATTTGGGGCAGGGCACTAGAGTTTTTGGAAACAATACTCGAACATTATTACGTTTTGGCTCATTGGAGTAAATTGTGTGTAAATTGTTTGAAAAAAAAAAGGATGTAATGAAATTTAAAATATAGTTGCACATGTCAGAATACTTACGCGTGTTCATTATTTCTGTTAAAGATGTCTGCTGATGCGACGACGACGACGACGACCGCCAACGAATGTGTAGATAGATACATATTTTGGTTGGGGAGAGAATTAAGAAATAGGGCTCACGATATGTTAGCGTAAATGATTGGTCGCATATTGATGTAACCAAAGATCAATATAAGAACGAGATCAGGGATACAATCAATTTTATGGCTGGGGCACACTTGTGCGACAAATTTTTATATGGTTCCATAGACATGGATACATTTTGTGCTGAAATGGTTGAAGAAGAATTAAAAGGATACCTCGTCAATATTCCACATTTACCAGGTGAGCTTGCTGCAAAATATGAATTGGTTTCTGCAACAGCAACAGCCCAAGACGTTGACGATCGAAATAGTGTCGGATGGGATAGAATTTTGAGCAACGAAAACGAAGACATGGAAAATTAATTTTTTATAATTTTTGTATTTGTGCAATTAAATAACTGTAAATAAATATCTATTACAATCACAGTTTTATTTTATTTCTTTTATAAACATACCAACCCAGTAGATCATAGGCAGTGTTTCTTTTTCTCAGCTGAAATATTTAATGTAAGTAGGGCAAATAAAAATAAAATAGTTTAGTAAAGATTGAAAATGAGTCGAGGAAACAACACAATTGATAAATTTGGTCGTCAGAAATATAATGAAAAATATCATATATTATCTGGGCCACAAGGGATTGGTTTTAAACTTACAGCGGATGGGCAGTATGATATGGGTGGAAAAATCATAACCAACTTAGGCGAACCTAAAGATGATGACGATGCTGTGACAAAACACTTTGTTAATAGAAAGTTTTACAATTTTGCAGTTGTAATATGTGACATATTTAACAAGGATGTCCTCCCCATGATATACAAAAATAATAGTGAGCTTAAAACAAAAATTGAAGTTATGCAGAAAATACTCTATCATCAGCCTTTAAATGACTCATTAAGCGCACTGTCGTACGACTCGACTTCAAAAAAAATCTAAAAAAAGCAGGTTAAAGAATAGGAGAACGCACTCCGAGTGGCATAGCCTTGAAGATAACGTCGTAGTCGTCGGTGAATTGGACCTTCCCTCCAAGAATATTGAAATGTTATTTATGTGTATGATGTTTTATTGTCATTGTTTTTAATAATGAAGATTGAAATAAAAAACTTTATTTTACAATATATTGTTTATTTATTTTACATTTTAAATAAAAAATATAGTCATACAATATGTTATTTAAACAATATTAGCTTTATCTATCCAAGAGTTGAAGTGGTTGGGAAATCCTAGCCATTTGACAAATAATTGTTCGATGTGATTTTTCTTGCGTTGTCTAAGGACCTTTTCTACTAGATAAACGTCAGGACTGCTTGTTTTTTGTAGTTCTGATTCGTAAAAACACCCTCTTATAGGCTGACCTTCTAACGATTCCAACAAGTAAGTAGGTGGATTTGTAACGTTAACTTTTACAACTTTAAACAATTCGGTTGACCAAGAGGGCGTATATCCTTTCTCGAATAAGCTTTTGTACTTGCTAATACGCACAATGTCACCCATGGAAAACTTAAATTTTTTAGGTACAATTTTTAAATAATCATATGCTTTAATATGTGTTTTTTCTTGCACGTCTGCAGGTTTCATTCCAATGGTGCGATGTTTCGAATGGTTATAGGTTTTTGTTACTGCCGATAATATATGTATCCATTTGTAAGATCCTCTTGTCGAGAATTGTTTATATAAATTATTTTTTAAAGTCCTTATGACTCGCTCAACAATTGCAGCTTTCTTTGTGCTGTAAGTGGAATAATGATTTATATTATATTTTTTCATCAGGGCTTGAAAGTTTGTATTATAGAACTCCTTTCCTTGATCACTTTGCAGATTTGTTAGTGTATATGATGCCTCTTCAATGATGCTTTTCATCGCATTAGTAACTTCTATACCAGTCTTGTTTTTTAAACCTTTGGTATAGACAAATTTCGAGTAACAATTTATACAGACCAAAATATAACGATAACCATCGTTTTCATCAGCATACTGTTGCATTTCAGCCAAATCAATTTGCCACAAATCTCTGTATCCTTTTATTATCGTGCGCCGTCTTACAAAATTTTTTCTAGCCGTTCTATGTAGTTCATTAACAATCTTGATTTTTTCTAAACTGGGCTTCACATTATTAGTAATACTAAAGGTTTCAGATCGAAGGAAGAACTGAATAATATCATTAAATATTGAGCTTAATATATTATATCTTCTTCTCGTAATTCCTCTATGATTGACATAATTTCATTTTCGTGTCCAGTGTGACCGGTCATTTTGGAACTCCACAACAAACGTAAACGATCCACCAACTCTTTAGCTTTGTTCCAGTAGACATATTGAAATTTTTTCGAAGATAATTTCTTTTTTGTGGGTAACTGTAGTTTTTCCGAGAGATTTTTTCTTGTAATAGTACCACCTAATTTTGTGCCCATTATCAGAGGTTTAATAATTCGTAAATATTTGTTCCATCTGGTCTCCCGTAAACCATCACTTTTTTTAAAATTGTTGTAGACAGCACTCGTTGATTCCAAAATTTCCTTGTACGTTGAAAGTACATTATCACTTAATTGTTGTTGTTCCTTGCCTACACTTGGGGGTGTGTTTTAAGAAATAACAAATCATAAAGTGCCGGTGATCCACCATATTCTGCAATATTTTTCCCTTTTTTGTATAAGACAATATTTCCATTTCGAAAACGCACCTCTAAATTACCAATAAAATTTTTGTTATAATCTGTTTTTGAACCAAAACGTACACCATATACAGTATCGTATAGAGATGGTTTCGAACGTAATCCTTTCAGGTGTGCGTTTAAAGTATCGGAAGTTGTGGTGTCAGCGGATGCGAGAGATGTATTAGTTGATGTCGAGGGTGTATCAAACACCGATTGGCTAATATCTTCCTTTAAAATGCGATGCTGCTGCTGCTGCTGAATAGGTGTGGAGGTTGAAAGGAATGTGTAGGTTGGGGAAAACCTGATATTTGAGTCGACTACACTGATGTACTGAGACTATGTGGCTTTGTAGCTGGATAATGTTGTTGCTGTTGTTGTTGTTGTTGTTGTTGATGTTGTTGTTGCTGCTGCTGCTGACGTTGCTTAACCACATCAGATATAGTTGTCAACGGCTTAGAAATGGGTTCGTAAAACTTTTCCAATTCCACAACATTAAACTCTTTAGCCGCTTTAATTTGTTTAATTTTTTTTCTGACGGCATTGGTAGCTTCCACTAGTTTACGTTTTAAGTCGATCGCGTTATTCATGATGTTAACAAAGGACGTTTCAACAATCAAATGAGCGTTTTCTCTTATTATTACAGTAATATATAGCTATCAAATCCTTTGCGGTTTCTTCCCGATTTCACATCACTGTCTTTATCAATTACTAAAAATCCATACTTATTATCCCAACATTTTGAGCACATTTCTTGAAATTGAGTAAAAGTTAGATCCGGTGAAACGTGGTCGGAAAATATGTGTTTCATATTCAACTCATTCTGTTTAAACATAATAATAAAATTGGCGTTGTCTCGCACAAGCTGTTTAGGCACTCGCGAATATGTTTGCGCTAGGTAAAAGGAGTCGATATTTTTATGACGTCCCATGCTAAAGTACGATCTTATAACATCTTGTTTTTCACATATAACATCATCAAAGATAAATATAGAGTTTGGTTTTGCATCGGACGGTTCCACAATATTACTGGAATCACTAAAGGCATAGTAGCCTAAACCTTTGATGGGCGCTAAAATACTCATATTTCGGTTGATACAGAGATTTCGAGTAAATATAGACATTTTCGAAACGTAGCCCAAGGGGGTGTGTAAGCAGCGAAATCATGACATTAGTTTTTCCACAATTGGATGGACCAATTAACAGGCCGCGAATAGAGGAAGGAAGTAGAGGACCGTGTCTCTTCATTATCTTCTTTTCAAATCCAAGTCCGACTTTTTCATCGAGATTGTCAATAGGAAGTTTTTGTTTAAGATCGATAACGCGCATCTTAGGAAAATTTGATATTTTATAGGCAATTTTTCACAAAAACTGTCATTCAGATGCCGAGCGTCAAACGAAGTGGACGGTCTCACGTTTCCAACAAAACTGGATACGGTATTGTGAATTCGTTAATAAATAAATTACCATTCGAGGTACACATTCCTGGTTATCAATATTGCGGACCCGGAACAAAAGTAATAAAACGTGTAACAAGAGGTGATCCAGGCATTAATCCTTTGGATGCCGCATGCAAAAAACACGATTTAGCCTATTTACATAATAAAGACAACATAAGTGCGAGACATCGAGCGGATTACGAGCTCGAACAAAGTGCTTGGAATAGAGTAAAATCGAAAGATTCCAGTTTAGGTGAAAAAACAGCAGCTTGGTTAGTTACAAACATTATGAAAGGAAAACAACGTTTTGGTATGGGTGTACCATCATCATTATCAACAAAAAAAACATCTAGTAAAGGCACGCGTCATACAAAAAGGAAAGGTGTTAATAAAAATCGACATGTTCGGAAAGCCAGTTTCGGAACAGCTATTCGACAAGCAGTTCGAAGAGAATTATTAAAAGCCGGAAGTAAAAATGTGTTGGAAAAAAATGTCATGAATGCATCTAAAATAGCTCTGTCGGCAGCACGTAGATCGGTAAAAGCGGCAGGTGGCAAAAGGAAGGTTCGTACACCGAGAATAATACCGATTCCTAAAACTGGTGGAATATTACCATTAATACCAATTTTTGCCGGGTTATCAGCTTTGGGTTCATTAGCCGGTGGGGCAGCGGGAATTGTGCGCGCCATAAAAGCAGTAAAAAAAAGCAGCGAAGATAAAACCGGTGCCGGCCTGTATTTAAAATCGAAAGGAAATGGTTTGTTTCTAAAGCCATATCGTAAAGGTATGGGATTATTTTTAAATCGTAGATCAAAAAACTAATTGAATCCCTACCTCGAAGACCACTATCTAATATCGATATAGAAAAATATGCCAAAAAGAAAAGAATAGGACACTTTCGAGGCGTTTATATGAGGGATTTATTACCTAGACAAGGTCCTCGACGTTACGAAGCAGCAATAGTGAATTTGGATAGTACGCGTGGTGCAGGGACTCATTGGGTAGCTTATAGAAAAAATAATTCTAAAGTAACATATTATGACAGCTTCGGCGATTTACCCCCACCGATCGAATTGGTACGATATCTACAAACGGGATCGGAACCATCAAAAATTATTTACTATACATACGATCGTCAGCAGGATTTTGGAACAGTCTGGTGTGGACATTTGTGCTTAAAGTTTCTTGTCGAATCATCAGCGTAAAAGATGTCATCATCATCATCGTCACCATTAACACCGCAAATGGATCGCAATAACTATACTAAAATGTTGCAATCACTGAAAGCATTTCATCTAGCCGGTGGATTAAGGAAAATGACCGTGAAACAGTTAGAAAACATGCCCAAGGAAGTAATGATTGCATTAGCCCCAAATGAAATTCCATTCGTTTGGCAAAAGTTGCCCGAGCACCTTAAAAGCGATATCGATATATTAAAATATCAGTGCGGTTGCAAACATTATTTCAGCAGCAGCAGCAATTTAAACGAGGTTATGACTGATGAGGATCTTACGGCTAGAAAAATATTTTGTTGTTATTGCAAAATCAGCGATGTGCGCATAAAAGCAGAAAATAGCATAAAAACATCACTATCTAATGCAGTGAGAAAAGGTGTGAAGATGAATCTTTTTAAATGTTGCCGCTAAGAATAAAACCGAGATGTGTGATGTTTTAATGGTTAGTCATGTCTTATACGTTCACACTAACAGGACACTCGAGCGTCTTAAGCGCCGATTTTTATCCACCAGTCGAATTAAATAGAGAAAACAAATATGGTCTGGCATTGCTGGGATTTTACACATACAATTCAATTTTTAATGTGGACGAAAGCAACAATAAGTTTGCCTACATGAAGGAGGGTTACACCACCGAGTCGATACAATTCCAGATTCCACCTGGGGCCTATGAAATAGATGAGATAGGTAAAGCTATGTTGGAAGCTTTGAGGATTTCAACTGAAGAAAAGAACGATGGAATCTTTTACTTGGTCGCTAATAATAATACGCTGAAATGTAAACTGAAATCCCAATATACTATAGATTTCTGGGGAGAGGCGAGTATCGGTAAAATGTTAGGATTTAATCATACAGTGTTAAAAAGAGACAAAAAGCACGAATCAACCGAGATGGTGGAAATAATGAAAGTACGCATCATACGCGTAGATTGTAATATAATTTCCGGAGCATATATGAATTCGGTGGAAGGTCATACCTTGTTCGAATTCGATATCGACGTGGAGCCCGGTTACAAAATCAGTAAAGAACCACAAAATAATATTTATATGCCGTTAATGCCGGCAGGACGTCAGTTTATCGACAACATTACTCTTCGCATCTTGGACGATAGCGGTGATCTAATCAATTTTCAAGGCGAGAAAATAATCGTGAAATTGGAACTGAAGAAACTTTCATAGAAATGGGTTTTTGCTTCAATCGTCAATTGTGTGTGCTGTCGACTAAGATGGGGGAACCGCCGAAACATAATAAAAGTAAAAGAAGAGTTAACGTCAAGGTTAGTCGTCGTCCAGACGTTAGATCACAAACATCTCAACAGTTATCTGCCGAAGACTATAAATTTTTAAAATCAATCGCTCTTAAAGTGCGAAAATGATTTCCACCACCAGCGATAAAATAGAGGTTTTCTCCGAGCCCATCTTGGACAATTCCATTATTAGTCTAGAAGAGCATACGTATAAACCATACGGATCTCCATCATTCAACAATTCGGATGAAGTCCGTATCCCCATTAATTTTCAAGATATTATACTGGATATCGCCGAAAGTTACATATATATCGAAGGAAAATTTAAACCCATAGACGCAACGAAAAGATGTTTTTTATCAAATAATGCCCTCGCATTTTTGTTCGATGAAATTCGCTACGAGATGGGAGGTGAGCAGGTCGCCGTGGTTCGTAAACCTGGAGTTACGACGACATTAAAAACCATGGTTTCATTCGGAAGTTTGCAACAAAGATCTCTCATGACGTGCGGATGGGGTCTCGACGAAGCAAACCAAGATATCGTAGACACGGCAAGTAACGTATTCTCCGGGAAATTACCCTTAAAATATCTTATGGGATTCGCCGAAGATTACGCAAAAGGTGTTTTCAACGTAAAACAAGAGCTTATTATGATTATAGCTCGCACTTTTACCAATTGTTACGTCGGCGAAGTAGAGGCAGAAATTAGTATCGACAAAATCGAATGGAAAATTCGTCACATCATTCCAGACGACAAGCAAAAATTGAAAATACTGTCTCGCATTAATAAAGGAGGAAACAATGCCAGTATTCAAATGGCATATCGTAAATGGGATCTGTACGAATTACCAGCTTTAAGGCAAACATCTTCCGACGTGTGGGCCTTGAGAACGAGTACAAGTCTGGAAAGACCGCGCTATATAATCGTCGGGTTTCAAGACAGCAATAATTGCGACAAGAAAGAAAAAAACGCAACCCAGTTTACCCACGCCGACGTATGCGACATTAGACTGTATCTGAATTCAACCGTTTATCCATACGAAAGATGGAATTTAGATTTCGCCAAGAAACTGTACGCAGCAGCCTATTACAATTACGAAAACTTCCAAAGCAGCTACTACGGGCGCGAAATAAACGATCCGATGATAACGTTCGCGGAATATACGAAAAACCCCGTTTTTATTATCAATTGCAGTCATCAACCAGAGGCGATTAACTCATCGACAGTGGATGTAAAATTGGAGTTCCAAACGAGAAAGAATAAATTCCCCAAAGACACTTAAGTGTACGCATTAGTTATTCACGACTCATTTTTTAGTTATAATGTATTAAACGGTTCGGTGACCAATAAATCTATATTTTAATGTATCTATTATATGTAACACAAAATAATGTTCTTGAATCAATAAATTTGTAATGAGTGAAGTAGTAGTTTTATATTTATTTGAAACCCAACCAAAAAAAAAAGCTGGCGGAAAAGCCCGCTCTTTAAGAAAAGAGTACGGGAATTTAGAAAATGGTGGTTTATTAAGTGGAAAAAAGAGCTTAAATAACACAAGAAAAAATTTTTAAGGCAAAATATGAAAACAACGATTTAGAAAAATTTGTAGGAAAGTAACGGTTAGGAATAGGGAAAAAAGTTATAAGAAAAAATTATAGAGGAAATCGAGTACTACAAGCAAGCATTTTTCTCGATAGTAAAAACGTAAAAAAAAAAATTTTTCAAAAAAATTGAAAAATGGTGAATGCGCGCCAAAGTTGAAGTTTTGGAGCAAAATGATATTAGGAAATTAGAAAGAGAATTTTTTTCAACATATGGTAGTACTTTTCAAAATTCGGAAAGATGAAATTTTAAGAAAAGGGTTATAGTAAGTTAGTAATTTGGATTTTTTAAAGCGCTGTAGCTCGGGAACCGTTCAAGATAGAAAAAAAATAAAAGCACTTCGATAACCCAAAATTTTGAGGAGAATGCGATGGTGTAAAAAAAATTATATATTTTTTTTTTTTGAAAATGCTGAATACGCGCTAAAGTTGAAGATTTAGAGAAAAACGGTATTGGGAAATTAAAGAGAGAATTTTTTTCTACATATTGTAGTATTTTTGAAAATTCGAAAAAATGAAATTTGAAAAAAAGGGTAATAGAAAGTTAGTAATTTGAATTCTTTAAAGCGCTGTAGCTCGGGAACCGTTCAAGATAGAGAAAAAATAAAAGCACTTTAATTACCTAGAATTTTGAGTAGAATACAATGGTGAAAAAAAATTTGGAAAATCTTAAAAATGACAAAAAATTTAGACGAAAAAATTGAAATTCTTGAGTTAGGAGGCTAGGGCCGCCGAACGGGAGTATGTGGAAGTTGTAGGTGAGGGTTTTTTTTTTTTTTTTCTAAGTCCATTTTTTTATAATAGCGAATCGGGAAAAACAGTGTGATATACTTCAACTCTTCCTTATTACGATTCCGTCAAAACATTTTCAAAATTTTCCTTACCTTGCCTGAAAATAATTAAAATATATGCATAATTTGCATTTTTTGTAAATATGTAGCAAAGTAATGGTTAGAAATATCAAAAAAATTTATTTGAAAAAAATGTAGAGAAAGTCTAGTACTATATGCTAGAAAAGTGGAGGGGGGTAGTTTGTGTCCATAACAGAGATACGGTGAGTTATAAAATCATATTATTCTCAAACTTATATAATGCATATATGCACTCCACCTTACCCCCTCCAACTTTTTGAATGTATATAGAGGCCAGTATTAGAATTATTTCATCATTACACATTCGATCGGCAAGATGGAAGATATACCAAAAAGGATCATTGGCATTGTCAGGCCATTCGTGCCCGGCAAAATATGCAAGTGTGAGGAGTGCGGGGGTACCGCACCAGGAGCGGCACTTTCGGCACCGCCTGCAACGCCGACACCACCAGCGACGACGACGGTGCCGCCAATGAGAAGACCAAGGGCTGCACCTAGGTCGGTGTTAATATCGTTGGGTATTACTCCACGGTAGGCACCCCACCCTCCCCCCAGGCCCTTTTAGGGCCACAAAAACGGTCCTTTTCAGGACCACATTATATTTTGATCGTAGTTTAGTAATCGTCACTTATGGGGCGAGATATTCGTTTAACGACGATTTGTCTCGTAGCTTAAGTGCCAAGTTATATGCTTGAGAACCTATGAAAATGTTAACAGTTCAAACAAGGTTTCTATTATTTTTTTTTGTAATGTATTCTTCACAAAATATTAAGAATAAGTCTTATTGTCTAAACAAATCTAATTCCTTATTTAAAGTTTTTGAAAAAATCAATAATTCTATAAGCTCTCACCAATACATAACATTTAGAATCCGTTGGTGGGGTGGGGGTAGTTCTATATATATGAGACTGGGCCAGTTACACAGTCATATATTCATCAACCCTCATACGATGAACATGGAGGAAGAAAGACCCGCCAGCCGAGGCTCATCCATCTTTAGTGATGACACCGTAGCCGACAACGTTGGAGACCTGCAAGTCTTCGACGACGACGACGAGGTGGATTTTGAAATTGACGTCCTACGTTGGGACGACTTGGATGAGCCGATTCCGCTAGTATATGACCATGATCCGGGTCTAGTGGAATTAGACGATGCGGGCGATTGGGTCTTACAAAGACTCGAAACTCCGTCGCCGCAGCCAGAGCCGGACTCGACGGAAGATGCGGTGCTGGAAATTCCAGCATCACCAACACCCGACGACCCACAAGGCCCCTGCGATTCGTCAAGCTGGTGGTCGACCAGCGAGGATGGGGCACCATAAGCCCCACACTCTCCCTGGCCCTTTTTAAGGGCACACAACAACGGTCCTTTTCAGGACCACAAAATACTTTGATCGTAGTTTTAGTACATATTAGTACTTTGTTACTAATATTGTATGTATAGAATATACAATATTAGATACAAAGTATTAAAACTTTAAGTGCTGGTGGAACCCAGCTAAATCGTTCGTTCGTATTTGAGACCACAAACAACTTTTGGTCTCAATACGTAATACGACATTTGTTTTCACCCCCCACCATTAATTTGTCTCTATATATACGACCGCCAATACTTATTACAATCATTTTAGTTCAACATGTCAGCGACTCAACAACAACAACAACAACAACCCATCCAATGCCCTGTGGTAGATTCTACCACAGAGAATTGTTTGGAGTGGGAGCCGAACGATCCTAGATGGGATGAACTTTGGCGGTTCATCATCGAATATACAGAGGACAACACCACCACCCCCGCTGATGATGACGGGCCGTTCGACTCCACAACTCAATAAAAGAGTCGCATGTTTTACAACCAAACGGTCCTTTTCAGGACCACAAAATAATTTGATCGTAGTTTTAGTTGGTTATAATACTTTGTAACCAATATTTTATGTTTTTTTCATAAAAACATACAATATTGAGATACAAAGTATTAGAAGTTCTGGCGACAGAACCTTAACTTCATAAACCGAACCATGTTTTAGCATACTTGTAAATATTATCAGAAAATATTTACAACTATTGCTATTGCGTAGTTTTAGGGGATTATTCACTCTTTTTTTTTTATTACCTAATATTATGTGGGACAGGGCCTATATGAAATAACACAAAAATAAATTTTCAAGTCATTTTTATTCTCATTATAAAATATAAAAATTTGATCAAACACTTTTTTTTATTAACTACAATATATATATATATATATATATATATATATATATATATATATATATATATATATATATATATTTACAAACTTAATACTATAAATTAAAAGCTAATATCTACAACTACCTAACACCTACTACATAATTTATTAAAGTCCTCTAATTGTCTTTTTAACCGCACAGATTTCACCTTTTTTATCTCTAATTGTCTTTCAAGTTCTAAAATGTCACTGTCACACTCGTTCACTTCTTTCACTAAGCGTTTTTTCATTTCGTAAATGTCTGTCAATTTGGTCTTCTGAGAGTTGGTGAAGTCTTCGACCCACTCCGGTTGTGATGGCTCCGAATATATTAACGAAGAAGAAGCGGTTTTATTTGGTGAAGACGATGACGATGACGAAGCAGCGGAAACTTCATCGCCTTCAAAACACCGCTTAAACCGCTTCTTCATGGGTTTCCGGCACCCCAATATCGGCGACAGTGGTGCTGGGGAAGACTTCACCTCCGACACTATTTCATTCTCTACGCTGGCCGGTGTTGGTGGCGTTGGTGGTGTTGGTCCATCGGGGCCTTCTATGACTTCCACTTCAACCGACAATGGCTCTTTTGGTGCTGTTTTTAGGAAGTCGGGTAATGGAACAGGGGTGGAGGGACGCTTAAAGTTAAACTTTTTCTTCTTCCCTTGTCCCACACCTTTAATCGCCGAATAAAATGTTTTTTTATCGGCGATTTCCGGCTTCCGCATAGTCAAGAGCTTTTTCAGTTTCGAAGCTTTCGGAGAAGATTCCCTAGGCCGCGATGCTTTTCGCACAACCACATCACTAATCACATTTATCTTTGGCTCCTTCTCCTCCGTCCAGCATTCCAGGAATTGCGCTGCCGACTGAACTAACTCTTCGTCGCGACCATCGTTGAGGGCTCGGTCTTCGGCATCTTCATGCTCCACGCCATTCCAGTTCTCGAATACCCCCGGACTTAACACTTCCACACCACTCATGTTATCCAGCATGCCTTGCTGTGAACCGCAGCTCACGTCAAGAGCATCTAAAAGAGACCGTACACTCGACATTTTCGATATTCAAACTCACACAATTAACTTTTTCTTAGCACTGTACTGTTTGGTGTTCTGACGAACTGTGAAGAGCTCGAGCCAACAAGTCTGCTTTTATGCCCATTTCCCCCACTACACCACCTTTATTCCTTTTGTTCGATGCATTAAGTATAATATTTAAACTTGTCAGATGCAAGGCCAAGGCCAAGGCCGACGTAACCGGCAATACCAGGGTCGTTTTCAAGGTTGTAATTTTCATGGATTTTTTTTGTCCCTGTCAAGGTTATTTTAAAGAAGCATATAAATATAGTACTAAACTTGTTAGATGCGAGGCCAAGGCCAAGGTCAAAGTACCCGTCAATGTCAGGGTCGTTTTCGAGGTTGTAATTTTCAAGGATTTTTTTTTGGTCCTGTCAAGGTTATTTTAAAAAGTAATACATAATTAGAGTACCGCGATTGAAAAGTACAACATATTCAAACATCATGTTGCCAACCGATGAACAACCTAGTGAAGCAGCCAAAACATACAGTCATATACCAAAAGCTTTTTATTTAACTTGTCATCATTGTAAAAGACTAGGTATCTGCTGGCGAAATGATCTTACGTACGACTTCAACTACATTGACCTTTTCAGGGTTAAATTTGTACAATGCGGCTTTTGTGGACTAGTTTACTACCAGTTCAAGGACATTAATGAACGTGCCATCCAGAGAAGAAATTGGGTCAGAAGCTTACCTGTACAGAAGAAATAAACATGTATTTTATTTCTTAATTTTTAATTTTTTTGTTTGTTATTTTTTTTATTTTTTTTAATAATAAAAAGTAAACTCAATCTTTTGTTATATTTTAATTTTTTTTTCAATAAAACAATAGTAAAATGAATCTGTACGTGTATTTATTAAACATCACCTAAAATACGTTTTGCAATCCATATTTTTCTGCAGAGTCCGTTTATTAATGAAATAGAACCATATATTAGGGTGAAATCTAATGGTTTCAAATCAGTCTCACATAACAATGTCAGAAGTAAACACTATTGATAAGTTCGGTCGCAAAAGAAAATTTAAGGATTTTAACTTTATGCGAGGTCCTTCAGGAATAGGTTTTAAACTTACACCTAATGGAGATTACGACATGGGAAGCAAAAGATTGTGCTATTTAGCAGAACCTCTTGAAGGAGACGATGCGACCACACGAAATTATGTTGATAATAACCTTGCTCAGTGTGTGCAAGATACGCAGAAAGCTTTACATGACTCAACAATTGTTATGAAAGATAAATTCAGAAACCAACTTGAAGGTTACGTACGCAAGAAATTAATTGAAACCGGTCAAGAACTTAGAGGATACATTGATGATACTGTTATTGTAATATATGAACTTAGGCAAGACGAACTGCGTGATGAACTTAACTCTAGAATGTTGAAAATTGAAAAGACTATGGAGGATCTTGTCAGCAAACCTGTTTCACATTAAACACTTACTCGTAGACCTGTGCGTTTAATTTACTATTCGACAAATTTTTCAACAATAACTTTTACAGTTTGTTATTTGTTGACACTTCATTATATTTATAATTTTAAAATAAAGGTTCAATAAAAAAGCAATCAAGTAATGAATACATGTTTTTTATTTAAAAAAAAATTACAATACTATCGTTACATATTAATGTTGTATGTTTAATAGAAATAATAAAAACAATACAAATAATGAAATATGGATTTTCCAGATTACGTGCTGTCCTGACTTAGAAATGATTCCAACACGGTGACTAAATTTGCTAAGTTTTCTTCCGGGTCTGTTTTGTAAAAATCTATGTCTGCATGCCCCCAAGGTAGAGTTTTGGTTGAACTGGGAATTACATACCGTTTATCATCGCTATGTGACAATGCTACTTTATTTATTATGTTGGTATAAATGTTATGTAATTCACTTCTAAATGTCTTCATCTTTCTTAATATCAAACCACCCCGTTCAACAATTCTTTGGTAGTCTTCCTGATGAAGGTCTTTCTCGATAACACATTTTTTGATACCTTTGGCTTTTTTTAATTCATTATTAATGGACTTTACATAATAAGCCTTCGCGCCGGTACCATAAAAACTTATTATCGGATCACCAGGAAACTCATCTTTCATTCTACCAACTACAGAATTACTTTTAATTATGTTGAAATTATTAATTTCGGGGTAATTTGATGTATCGAATTTTTCGGGGTTTTCTGATATAGTTTGATAAAAGTTTTCCGTATACACTTTTAATATAAGCGAGTCAGTATCGGTGTAAAGTAACGAAGCATCATCACCAAATTTGGATTTAATAAAATTATAATAAAAATCGTATATTACAGTCTTTGATATATCTAATATGGAAAAACCGATATAAATTGGTTTATTGTACAATATTTTAACTTTATTCATATGTATAGCAACAAAGTTCTCGGTAAATATCGAGCTACTATTGAAATTGGGACGGGATATTAGTGCTCTAGCTCCATTTCTGCCTACACTGTTCTCCCAATGTGTTACTAATTTTATATCCTTTCGATTTTCCACATTTTCCATAGTTTTACCAAATATCGCGTTATTTTTTAATTTAAAAGTGTCCTTCGCAAATTTTGTGGTGACCTTGTTACGTAAATTGGTATTAAAATCAATATACGATTTTAGCCATTTTGATTGCTTAAACTATAATACTCGATGGGTTTGCATTACCACTAAGCCGTTGGCGATGGCTTGTTTTAAAGTTCTATAGTGTACAATGTATTTTTTTTTATCTTGTAAATTAGGAATTAATTTCGGTAATTTAGCGTTTTCTGTTGGCGGTATGATATTTTCTACTAGAAATGGAAGATCAGAATGTGCATCATGCAACTCAGTCGGATAATGCACATCCACTTCCAAAACGTAGCCATGTAAACTATCATCACCAACAGCCATAATATTTAAATCCAGAATTTCGCGCTCGCTTAACCATCGAAAACCACCATATGGTAATGCTTGTGACATACTATGACCATATAGATTTGGAGCATCAAGGTATGTTATAAATGAAGAAGGTTTTGTTGGGTCATAGTCTGGTAAAAAAATATTATTAGCGATGTGCTTCCTTTCTGTACACTGGCTTATGCCGCCGCGTATACCTTTCTTAAAAAAATGTATCATGTCTATATCAGTTAAGAGCTCTAACTCTACCTTAGTCATACGTAGCATACAATCAAATGATAAACTTGGAAGGGTATAGTAATGTGCCGGATCAAGTTTGTCGAATTTTAAACAATTATTCCGAAATTGCTCAAAATCATCACACAATAGCAACACATCTGATTTTAAATACACGTCCGAATAGTCCCCCAAAGTTTTACACCCAAACAAGCGCCATACTTCTTTTGCTCTTCTATAGCTTTCATCGCTAATATGTTCTTCCCGTAAATTATCATAAAATTCATCTTTACTTGGAAGACATGTATTTTCCATTTTTTCTATAGAGTCAATAAAACTATAGGGAAAAACACCCTTTTGACGCATCAAATTAAATTGGTTGATATTTGAAAAATGTTTCCGCGTTTCAATAAAATCGTCGTCGTTTAAACCGCTACCTAAATTTTCCAAAGACGTTGACAGAAATTTAAAACTATCAATAAATCGCAACTTTAAATATTTCCTCTTGACTTTTCCACATTTACTATCAAAATAATCGTGCACATAAATGCTTTTGGTAAATGATATGTACTTTTCCTTACTTTGAGCCAAAACACCAATTTTATCCCCATATTTACATAACTCTTTTATAAATAAATGGCTGTCGTAGCCGCTTAAGTTATGAAATATGATAGGGATAAAAGAGGGTAATTTATAATTTAAATTACAAACGGAATGTGCAGCACCAAATCTTTTTGCACCAGTTATGTGACAGTGGTCTCGTACTTTAATCTCACCCTCTTCAAAAGGGCCTTCACATATACCACATATTTTAGCATCATTAAACTCCATTTTTTCTTCAGGCGTTAACGGTTTCATAGGCTTAATGTCTTTTAAATATGTGTTGTATAGAGCCCTTAAATCACACTCGATACGATCCACAAAGACTTGAGCTGCATTATTCCCCCGAAATAGCTCAAATTTCGAAAGTGAGTCGTCAAAAGAGCATTTAATTAAATAAGCAAAAGAATATGGTTCATGTTTAAAACTTTTTACAGTGTAAGAATTTTGTGGGTTTGGTTGTACCGTTTCAACGGGTTTTAAAACAGATTCGAAATCTGCATAAACCACGAATGGAACGCGCATTTGCTTTTCTATACCCTCGAATTTTAAAATATTTTCTGGCACACTCTTTCCAAATTTATCGATTTTTAAATCCACTGAGGGTGTTTGCGTGAAAATGTGGTTACAATCGTAGCTTTGATGTAAAGTTAAATCTGACGGTGTACTAAAATAAATGAGGCAACCATCACAGAAATATATTTTATGTTGTTGACAACTAATTTGACTTGAAACTAAACGTGATAAATCCCGAATCCAACAATAATGACTCTTTGAACAAGTCGTATCACAAAAATGTTCACCGCCATCTTTACTACTACAGTCTTTTGTAATTAACAATAAATTTACATGCCTATCCAACTTTTTTGACGCATACCTCAGTGGACCAATAACTTCATGTATTACTTCATTATTTTCATATTTAGATTCCAGACCGTATACGTTAATTGATATGTTGTTCATTTCCTCAAATTTTTTAATGTCACGTAATTTTACTGGAAAATCCATACCTGTTACATTTAGCACTCTAGAAAAATGGGGGTAGGATGTCTTCTGTGAAGGCTCTGCTGTTGGAGGAAACAATGCTGATGTTACAGCCCACGCAAAGCAAAATTCGTCCTGGTTAATCACATTGACGACAGCTCCTTTCTTTTCAATAAAACACGGCAACTTGATGTATGATGAGCCACCCATAGGCATATACTTGTTGATACCAACTTCCAAGTATAAAATTCGCACAAGAGCCCATCCTATAACAAGAAAAATAATATATAAAAATCAGTTTAATATATCGGGTTTTGATTTTTCCATACCTGAATCTTTCTCCTGGAACTCTGTCGCCTGCGTTTTTATTAATTCGGTGAAAGAATGGTAAACGGCATCCAAATCACTTTCTACACTAATTATTTGATTAGCAGTGTTGAAGGATTTTTCACTGAATATTTCTTGTGATGGAAGAATGTACTCGCCAACAGCTGTCATGTTAACTTTTAAAGCATGATGCACACGCAATAAATTATTAACAAGTTCCACCACCTTGGATTTAATGTCTGCAAAGGACATTACGTAATCGGAATGCTCCATATCACTGCTAACCCGATAGGTTGCAATTCTCCTTTTGAAGGCACATTCAACGAGTTGCACACCATGACATACCGGCAAACATGAATTATTTTTATGTTGTTGTGTTCGTTTATGCGCTGACATATGATTTATTGGAACATCTACATTACATGTAGCGCAATTAATTACCGGAATCGTCGATGTATACTCTTCAATTCGGAGCCGTTTTCCTCCAGGCACTTCATTAAATCTCGCCGCACACGATTCTCTTTGATGACGTCTCATATTATAAATATTAGTAAACTTAGAACCGCAATTTTCACAAACATATGCCATGATTTGTCAAATATTAACACATGTACTACCTATACAAGTCAGAGCCAACTGATGAATGAAACTGCCCCATACCTTATATAAAACCATTCAAGGTCAAGGTCAAGGTCACACACACAACCTTGAACACAAGGCCAAGGCCAAAGCACGCGTGCACTTTCAAGGTCAATGACAAGGACATGTGAGCGGGGCCAAAGAGGGGTGAAGCAAGGTCAAGGTCAAGGTCGAGGAGTGGGGGGATTGAGAGAATCGGGTTATGTTCACTACTCAAATGTTGTTATTACCGCACGTCACTAGGCGACGCCGTCATCTATTTCTGTTCGGGCTAGGTAGATGTTTTTTCTAATATTTTCACCATTATCAAATACTTCATATTTGTAATGCATTTATAAAGGATATTTCATAAATTCATTTTGTTGCAGTTTTAATTCAAATACTCAATGATTCTAACCCAAAGATTTATATATTCACATATTATAATTTCGTATAGACCTTCAAAGTAGTTAAACATTTTTTCCAGTAATCTATTGAAAAACATTGCAAAAGTTTACACCAACTATAAACCATAAATCTAATTTTAAAATTTTACTAGTTGAAATCAAGCGAAACTTTCTTGAAAATCTATTGTTTCCGCTATGAAATTTCCCAGCGAAAATATAAAATAATTTTGGCATAAAACAGTGCAAATAAAATCACAGGGAAACATTAAATTTCCTTAATATTACTGGAAATTCCAGAAAACTTCCGCATAAAATCCCTCATCACTAAACTCACGAATCCTAAATCATAGTCAATCAGTTGTTATGGGATTCACAATCCATTCTGTGCTTTTTAATTTTTTTATTGTTGCATAAAAATCAATTTTCAGAAACACTTTTTACTATAGGTGCAAGATATTAACGTGTTTAAAATTTATATTTGCATTAAAAATTTCCCCCGATTTTCGAAAATTATATCAAAAGTGTTTCAATTTAAGGGAAAAATAAGCAGAAACTTAAAAGTTATATTATATAAGAGTAATATATGAATTAGTTCGATTAGCTGAACTAAAATAAGTTTTTTTTATTAAAGCGTTATGGCTTCTAAGACATTATAAATAATGATTGCATTCGCTGGTTTATTTTTTTTCGTCAACCAAGAGCCTATTTCTGGCCAAAAATGTCTTTAATGTTAAACTATTGACACGATGTTAGAAGTGAAAGCCTTTAAGATTTGAAGAGAAATTTGTAGTTTAAAATCGTATTATGTCCAAGGACAAAATGTTTTAGTAGATAGTTGTGTTCTTTTCATGTGTTCTCATATTCTAAAAGTCACTCACAAAATCAGTATATCGGTATGCTAAGTAAAAATACCTTAAAGAAGGCGCGCACTAAGGGGACAAGCAAGTGATGTTTATAGAAAAAATATTGAAATTATATCGTTTTAGTGATGTTTCTATTGATACTTGGACTGAAGAAAATCAGAAAAAACACTATTTTAATCTGTTTCTGTTCATTCTACTATTTAAAAAAAAACATTGTGTCGTTTGACTTAAAGCCACCTCAAGGATTCTGATGTTTCCGTGCCGCTTTTCAAATTATTTCATAATAAAGAAATAGCAATATTTTAATACGCACAATTTTTCAGAAATTAAGGATTAAAAATTGTATTAAATACTAGGGTAATGTTATTTAATTAAGATTTTATTCTTCATGATAAATCCAAAGAATTTTTATAGCTAATTCTATCATTGAGGCAAAAATAAAGCTCAAACCTTTAGTTACTGGTGATATTGGAAAGTACACAGATACAAAATTACTCTTATTTAGAAAGAATAAAACCATTTTGGATAAAAGTTACTAGCTTCTTTTTAAAATATGTAAATAGCTCAACCATGGACAAAGAAAACTAATCTTCGTATCATTATAATCGACATTTAAACTACCAGCAGTCTAGCGAATGTCAAGCAAAACAACATAGATAGGGGTCAAAGAATGGTAATCAAATGTAACTTAAAACCGTACTTTGTAGTGTAAGAATGTAGCCAAACTTCATAAGGATAAAATAACCCAGTTGGGAAAAAGGAAGTATAACTACATAGTAAAAGTAAAAATACTACTAACCAACGAGTGATGAGTGCTTTTATCCAAAGGATTAATGAGAGATACTCGTCCTCATATATATATATATATATATATATATATATATATATATATATATATATATATATATATATATATACATATATATATATATATATATATATATATATATATATATATATATATATATATATATATATATATATATGAATGTATGAGAGACATTAGAAAAGTTTTCACAGAAAAAATTAAATCAAAAACTTGCGACAGTTTTCGTGATTTTCTCAACATAATCTCCCATTTATATGGCAATGAATTCATTTCATCAAAAAAATGTAAGTTCCTCAAACGAGGCACCAACATCTACTTTGAACTAGTTATCATCTATAAAATAACTACCTTTGAGGTTTTTATCGTATTTCTTAATAAAAAGAGTTACAACAGGTAATCCAACTCAAATCAATTACATTCGCGAAGGCAGTGTTAGACACTGTGGTCTCGCTTTTTGTTGTAATGCAGCAGGACATTTTTATGATGCAAACCTGAAAATTATTAATCAATGTTTATACGTAATTTTGTTAACGTATTGCAGTAACTGCTGTTACCGCGGTGCTCTTCGTCATGTATGCAAAAAGAATAAGTTCTGCTTTGTGCCAGAAGACCTTTAGCTTTTCAGCTGTAACTAGTTGATATATCTTTGTGGAGGCGGAGAACCCTTACGAGCCCACGAACTTATTCCGTGCAGACTAATTTTATTTTTGAATTCCAGTGACGTACCCAATTCATATCTCCTCTTACGATATTTACGAAAAAGCGAGTCTGCATCTGCAATTGCCAAACGTTTAGTTAAGATATATTTAGTGCTTTAGCCATATTAAACACATTACCAACTGATTATTTTCGAGCACCATTGTTTTCAATCCGGCAAACATCAGTGGTTGTGTCTGAAAGCCAACCTTATATATGGCCATAATTAATTTGTTATTATTTTTAGGACAATTGTATCCTTTTTTAAAAACTTTTACAACACTCTGACGTTCCGATTCCACAAAACTCATTTTTTGTTGCAAAATACTTAAAACGCGAAATAGTGAATGATTTCGTATCAAATTTTACACACAAATGTTGTTATTATTGCATATTACTAGGCAACGCAGTTAGCTGTTTCTATCCTTGCTAGGTAGATGTTTTTTTTTCTAGTATTCCTCTCATTATGAAATACACCATATTTATAATGTATTAATAAAGAATATTTCATAAATACATTTTTTTTGCAGTTTGAATTAAAATAATTAATGTTTCCATCTCAAAGAATTATATATTAACATAACATAATTTCGTATAAACCTGCAAAGTAGTTGAACAACATTTTTTTATCATAACCTATAGAAAAACATTCCGAAACTTTACACCAACTATAAATCGTAAATCTAAATTTTAACTTTTACTAGTTGAAATCAAACAAAACTGTCGGGGGATGCTATCTAGAAAATCTATTGTTTCTGCTATGAAATTTCCCAGCGGAAATTTAAAATCATTTTGGCATAAAAGAGCGTAAATAAAATCACAGGGAAACATTAAATTCCCTTAATATTCCTGGAAATTTCAGGAAACTTCCGCATAAAATCCCACGTCGCTAACCTCACGAATCCTAAATCATAAAGTCAATCAGCCGTTACGAGTTTCACAATCTATTCTGTGCTTTTTATTTTTGTTGTTGCATAGAAATAAATTTTCAGAAAAACTTTTACTATTGGTGCAAGTTATTAACTTATTTAAAATTCATATCTGACTTAAAAATATCCCTCAGTTTTTGAAAATTAAACCAAAAATGTTTTAATTTATCGCAAAAACATAAAAAACATAAACTTAAAAGTTTGGAAAGTCACTTAAGTGTTAGGCCGGTATTATACTATCAAAGATCTTTGAAAAAAATAATTTCTAAAATATGATTTATAAAATATTTTATAGTATATAGCCTCCCTTTTATAAAACGTTTCTTTCATAAAAAATATTTTATCGAATATTCAAGCAGATGCCCATATTTGATTAAAGATTTATGGTAAACAAATAAACATGGCGCTTAGTAAATTTAGTTGGACGGTGGGAGCTACGTAATTACTAATTTCAGAGTACGAAACAGACGAATTACCATATAAAAGTATAATCGTACTGATAAAAATAAAAACCAACATCTACATGTTCATAAATAGATCGTATAAAAAATATACAGTATAACGTCTCTGTAAATTATAACAAAAAAAACTTTCAAAATCTAATTTATTTATAGACCAACATAACTTTTACAACAAAAACCGGATTTTAAAAATATCCCTACACCTGCAGTTTTCAGAAATAATTAATTAAAAATTATGTCCTCATATAATAACTATTTTGCAGATTAAGAGCTTGAAAATTAAGGCACAAATTTGAAAGAATTTTCGTTTACTCTTAAATAGTTTTTATAGCTCTTGCAATCTTATTTATCAATTATTAAACTAAACTTTAACAAATTCCTTCTAAATAGCATCTTGGAACCTATGATTTAACCCACACACATCATTTTTGTTTTTTTTTTTAACGGTAACTGTAATATTAATAGCACTTGCACAAGGAAAAATATGTTTATTTTTCGTATTAGATATTTTATCTTTGTATAGCATTACAGAAAAATTGAAAAATATTTGACAAATATATTTTCTAGTCAAATAGGCTGAATTTAAGATTTAATAAATGAACGTCAAAGTGTATTAAAATATCTTTCTCAAAAATCTTTGATAGTGTAATACCGGTCTAAGAGAAAACCTTCTCATACAATTTTCATAAGGCCCTGCACTTTTTTAGGAAACTGCATATATGAATTTGCGAAACGAAGTTTTTTTGATGTACATAAAGTTAGCAAGAAGCTCAAATCGAAAAATCGTCAAGATGCAAATCTCCAGAAAATTTCTTCTTTCGGCCATATGTCGGGAAATTCTATCGCGAAAAACTCTAACCACAACTAATTCGCCCTCTGCGAACAAAGAATTACTACGATTAATTATCCCTTTCCGGGGGTGTTTTGCTATGTATTGCCAAAAAAAAAGTGTTAAGCGATTAAGTAGAGCAATTCCATGACGAAATTTTCTCCAAATGCATAACTAATTCGCCCGCTATAGACGATAAATTCACATTTTAACTTTGAGTATAGACATTCCAATTTAAACCCAGTGAAAGGGGTCTTTGGCTTAGCCGTTTATGGCGGGAGGACAATTTTCAGCGATAGAGTTTCCCGAGTTATTGATGAAAGAATTAATTTTTTGAGGATTCGCAGCAAAACACTCCCCGAAATTTGCCGTTCACCCAGTCTAGAGTCTCGAGAAATCACCGAGCAAAACATTACCTATCAAGAGATGGCATTTGATATTTTGTACTCGTAATCGTCATGGAAATTCACTATTCGTCCAGGTAACTTAGTGATTTCGCCTCCGAATAGGTCACAATTAATTTTAGCTAATTATTCCCGAACATTTAATTATTCTTCGAGTTTTCCCACCAAACACTCCCCCCACACAATGGGTCGATTTGATGTTTCGGCCATGAATATACTATAAGAATTCGCCAATCTATCGAAGGGTTGCCGGGAGTTAGTTCCTGGTAGTGGGAATTTGAGTTATCAGCTGTTCAGAAATTATTTGCTGATATAGGGACTTCTTAGGATTTTCGGCAAAAATAATCGCGAATACATGGCGAACTCAACCTTGACTGAATTCCACGCATTGTCATTCTGTCACGGCAATTTAACTGCAAATTCCTAGAAGGCTAATTGTTGTTAAAATTATTTTCTAATGACAATCGTTTTAAGTGTTTCGCTAATACCATATTAACAAAACATGTAATATTTTTTATAAATAAGAAGTAACAAATTTTTTTCGACAATTAATTTGCGACGAATTATCATCCCTATGGTTTTCCGAATCGAGCAGTTTAACTTGTTAACTTTATATACGTGTTTTTTAATTAAAGCGTTATGACCTCCCTCTAAGACATTATAAATACTGATTGCATTCGCTGATTTATTTTGTCGCCCACCAAAAGCCTATTTCTGGCCAAAAATATTTCTATTGTTAAACTGTTGATATGATATAGTTGTGGTTCAAAATCATTATCCTTGAAGGATGAAATGTTTTGGTAACCAAGTACAAGTGATGTTATAGAGAAAATATTGACAATTATATGCTGTGATTGATGTTTTTATAGATGTTAGTACTGTAGGATTAGACAGATAACGTATTTTAACCTATTGCTGTTCATATTACTATTAAAAATTTCATGTTTTAACTCAACAACCACAAGGATTCCGAACTTTTTTTGGCGCCTATCAAATTATTTTGTTACAGAGAAATAACAACCTCTGTATAAGCACAATTTTGCATAAATCAAATATTAAAAATTGTAGTAAATACTACAATAATCTTAATTTAATTAATATTTTATTTTTCATGATAAATCCAAATGATTCTTTTAGCTGATTTTGTCATTGAGCTAAAAATAAAGCTCAAATGTTTAGTTACTAGTGTTGTTGGAAAGTATGCAAATATGTAAATACTATTATTTAGAAATCAGCTAATCTTCTTTGGTAAAAGTTACCAGTTTCTTGTTAAACTATGTCAATGACTCAACAATCAACAAAGAAAACCAAGCTTCGTGCCATTAGAACAGACATTTTAACATGCCAGAAATGCCACTGTGCGGGATAAGTTAAAGGCTGCTGCACAGAACAGGCTACTACTTACTATATCCCTAACCATCCTCTACGACAGGTTCAATGATTCACGTCTGAACGTTCATATGTTAATCACGGGTCATACTTACCCGTTTATCCTAATGAAGTTGGGTTCATTTTAAGAAATAACACTTAGATGACTCAGTACAATAACCTATTTAACAGTAATCATAAATATGAAAATACTACAAATTGAAACTTTATCGCTGTGCTCTGCGGCATTTTGAAAGATTAAAATATTTCAAAATATTCCTAAGCTATCTTAATAAAAGAAACCATCCAAATAATAAAATCAGCTTAACACCTGCTAGGTCCAGTTACAAAAATGATCAGGTGATTATGATAGATTTTTAGATTTTTTAACGCTGAGCACGAATCTAGTCGCAGAGTTTTCCAATCATGCCAAGATGCCGTATAATATGTGGTTACATATCTGACAATGGTGATAAGGGCCATATTTATGAATGTGTTTAGGGCTTATCAAATATTTTAAATTATTATTTCGAAAGTTGTTTTATGAACCGCTTTGGCCCTTCAAAAGTTGTACACAGAATCCACGCCCACTATGAAATAAATTATTAAAATTTATATCATGATCTGGCAAAGATTTTTTCCGGATTTCATATTCCAGATTTATACTGTTCCTCCTTCAAAATGATACATAAAAGATAATAATCTTTAACCCCAGGAACCCACTCTAATGAGGGGATGAAACAGTAAAAAATCAATATCTCGGCCAGACAGGATGTATCTGACACCTTCATGATTCTGAATTTCTTAACAAAAAATGAACCATAGGTAACCAAAAATGGATTCTGAAGGGCAATAGTAGTACTATACAACAACATTCACAGAAATAATTGGAAAAATATGATAAGCCAAAAATAAATTTAGAAACTTTTCATTTATCAGGTAGTTAACCTTAAATTACTCAAAATCCTAATATGTTGAAAACATGTTGAGACCAGATTCATTTTTAGCGCATTAAAAATTAATGAATGATCTCATTTCATTTTAATTTCGTTCAAAAGGTTTATTTTTTTTAGATTGTGTATTTAACAAGCTAATTTCGCAAGCGGACACATTTTTAAATTTTCATTCACTTAACTATACAAAACTTCATCATAAATTCATTTTGAAACCTTATTTTAATAATAATGAATAAAAATATTAATGCAAAGAAAAATTCAGTATATACGGAATTTGCCAGAAAAGGATCTGACCTTGTGATAACAAGAGAGACTAAATTTTATTCAATGGCTCCACTTCTTTTTGAGTGGTACACCTACTGTGGGAATAACATTTTATAACCAGGTTTTCAAATAGCTCATAACTGCTTCATCCCAATGATTATTATATCATTTAAGTATGCTTCCTTTAACAGGATTTTTGATTTGGATCATAAGGTGCCAGGCTGGGACTGCAGGGGGACTAACCAAGTTGAATAATTTTGTCTTTCACTAGAAATTGGTAGATAAGGTGTATCCAATGAGCAGACGCGTCGCCATGTTGCAGACTACAGTCACTACTTAGCTAAAAATAAAGCATTTTTCTTCTTACTGCACCACTTAGTTATTACTATTCTTTATTGATGTGAACAACACTTTTGTGGTTCAAGACAAAAGTTTTGTTTTGATTTTGCTCCGACAGGCTTTCTTGAATCTGCTCTCTAAAAACTAGGCTTTCGTTTCTCGGTTCACTGTACGAATATATAAAATTTTTATAAAAAAAATTGAACCAACTTCTAAAAGTCCGCTAAAAAGTGAAAAATAACTATAAATTTCTATATTAAATTGAAATTTTTGAAGTCGGCATCAAACGAATGCCTGACAAAATGGGATTCGCATAAACAGATTAACAATACTTTGTTTGTAATTGCTTTCTTACTATAATTTGTATATATTAGTAGTTATTTGTTTCATTTAGAAATAACTTGCAACCGACTTCAAAAATTTCAATTTCATATAGAAATGTTATGTACGACCCCGAAAACTACCTCATATCCCATTTTAGAGAAAATCGAACAAAATTGCTGTATTTGTCCGCCATGTTGGATCCGCTAATTGAATTTTAAAAATAATTTTAGATTCGTCATGTGCGACCCCGAAAACTCCCTCGTACTAATTTTGGAAAAAATCGAATAAAATTGATGTTTTCGTACGCCATGTTGGATCCGCCATATTGAATTTTTAAAAATGATTTTAAATTCGTCATGGGCGACCCCGAAAACTCCCCAGTACAAATTTTGGAGAAATCGTGCAAAATTGATTTTTTTGTCCGCCATATTGGATCGGCCATATTGCATTTTTTCAAAATATTTTGGATTTGTTATGTGCGACCCTGAAAACTTTCCCACACCAATTTTGGAGAAAACCGGACAAAATTAAATTTTCTTGTTCGCCATATTGAATTTTTTAAAAATAATTTTTGTTTCGTTGGGTACAACTCCGAAAATTTCACCATACAAATTTTGAAGAAAATCCATCAAATTTAATTTTTTTGGTCGCTATATTGTCACCACCATCTTGGATTTTATTGCACCAATTTCATCCAAAAATATGGGACCACCGCAATAACTTCCTGAACAAAATGTAACAAATTTCATTCTAATCGGTGCCACCGTTCCGGAGTAATCAAAGTACATACATAAAAAAAAAACATACATACTCGACGAATTGAGAACGTCCTTCTTTTAGAAGTTGGTTAAAAAATGGTTTCCGAATAGGAACGACCAAGTTTTAACAAAATTTAATTCTAATTCTTTCTTTGGTACTGTCAGTCATTATGGAATGGAAGCTGAATCATCATATCGTTTTTTTGGGCACACTTGTAAATATTCTATTTAACTGATGAATACCCGTTTTTAATAATAGCTCGCTTATTTTCAGAGTTACAGCTTAAGGTCGGATACTTTCTAGACATTCTTTGTAATCTGCTTGGACAAAACTTTAAATCCCACTTTTTTTGTTTCTTATCTGAACATTCATATTTAAATATGGGACCTGGGATCGTAGAAAAATGCTAGGAAAAGGGATATTAGAATAGGATTATTGCATTTTTGTTGAGTCTGTAATAATGTATAAATATGACATGATTTTTAAAGTGATAAGGGGAGGGAATATCTAAAGTATGCTTATAAAATCAGGCCCCCGGATAATTCTACGAACGCCGACATCGTCAGTGATATATCAGCAAAAAATTGAACATACCCCAACTTTTCGGAATATCTGGCATTTTCTCGTTGGTGTTTAACTAACATTCATGATAAATATTTCCGTTTACCCATTATCTATCATATGCCGGTATTCCTAAATTGTCACATGGTTTTGTATTTTATTTATGAGGAGAAAACGTGGTACTTAATTGTACATCACCCTGTACTACAAAACTAGTCAGACTGTATAATAATAACTAATCTTATAACAATATATTGTTAAGAATATATAGCTAAATCATATAAAAATACAAGCCTGAAATAACTTTTTTTCTAATTTGATATTCGTCAAGTTACGTGTACGATCTTGAAGCACTAAATCCACTTAAGGAAATTTGATATTTTTTGGTTCTATCGAAGACGATAGTGTCAGATTTCCCATCAACAAAGTCCTGATATCATTTTCATGAAACATGCCCTATATTTTCCCAGCACCTACAAATGCCCTTGAATTAAATTAACATTGTGTACATTGCTTCCCTGCTAAATTTTCTAATATACCGGATATTGTAGCCATCATGAATAAAGATTTATTTCAAAAATATATATTATAGAGGATGTAACGAAAAATGGAGATAATACCATTACTTTTTTTTTACCTTACACCCCACATCCAATTTTTGAATTTTACGTAAAATTCTAGACACATTTTTATAAAAATATGTAGAGCTACTAGTATTACTTTTTGCATTGTCGAAAGTTTCAAAATGCTGCATAACAGAGCAACATGGCTTCCGTATTCGCATCTCTATTTTCCATCTAAATATTGTATTTTATTCAAAATTAAAGACTATGGAAATACTAGGATCTACAGCGTCAGTGTCATATGTTTTAACATAATAATTTTAAAGATCTTCAGATCAATATGTCTTTTTGTATTTTCTTCAATAGGAATGCTGAATGCATTCAAATAGAAATATAATTTTGCAGCAAAATGGTAGCTTCCTTAATTTAAACCCTAAAAAGCACTATATCTTTCATTATTTTTAAGGAATATAATTTTTATTTAATAATCAAAATGTAATTAAATCACACTCAAGTTACTGAACAACGAACACTAATCAAAGTGCATGACATCACTTGTTTGCAAGCGTCATCGATGCCAAAGGCTACATTGTTTAGCTGACATAATTTTATAATAATTTCCATGCAATTTCTTCGAAATTTGCTTACTACTCCCTTTGAAAACGATTTTAAGAAGTTTTTTCATGATGAAAATTAGATTGATTTAGGCAGATAATTCGAATTCACCGATAGTTGATTGTTTTACGGTGGCCAATTTCTTCGCAATAAATAACAACTTCTGCTCTGCTGCATTTCGAAATATCAAGCATGTAAGCAATATACTAAGAATTGTTATTTCGGGCAGCGATAATAGTAATCGTAGGTATTTATAAGTGCAAAATATTTACCTGACTAATAAAAAAAATAATATAATCTTGAGGTTATGTTTTTTCTTCTGCACGAAATAAATAAAATACTGTATTTGTAATCAACTGGTATAAGTATATTGTTTACCTGAGCTTGGACTTGGTTGAACTTCAGCCATGGAAATTCTTTGTGTAGAGTAAGCTTGTTCTATTCCTCTTTCACATTCCGCTATTATTTCCAATCTCTTTCTATTGACTGTTAATGGCCAAGTTGTAACGTTTTCTATTCGTCTTTAATGGTCGGGTTATTTGTTGTTGTTGTTAAACAACCTACTCTCATTCGGATGTGATATGAAACCCATGAAATGATACACTGAATAATTATCCACATCATTCGACAACTAAAATAAAACCAGTACAAAACATTGTTACCTAACTTTAATTACCTTATTTCTAACCTCAAAATTCCACTTTTCATCTCAAATTTTTAAAATTTGAAAAATAATAATTTTTAATATAAAAAAAAGTAAACAAATATTATCCGAACTTACATCAAAATGATCTTCACAAAAATACATTTTTAATCGTGTAGGAACTATTGCAGGATCTTTGCGAGCTAGCTAAAGGTAGTTTAGGTAGCTCGCAAGGTGTTTTAATTGTAGTACTTGTACACTGAGGCATTGTACAACACTTATAAAACTTATAACTCATTTTTTATTACAAAAATTACGAGAAAAATTTATATCATCTCATCAGTTTACCAGTGTTTAGGAACATCTGACGTCACAGCGGTCTCATGACAATTATTGGTTTTTAGAGCGAAATTTCAAAGATAATTTAAAATGCATGATTTTTAAAGTGTTATTGTGTGCTTTATGCACAGTTTTAAACACTTTCCCAACAATAGTCAACATCCCTATTAACTATTCTCTAATAAACCATAGAACTACTAAAATTAAAATTTTAGGTGCTTTAGGATTCTAAGGTAGTAAAAACAATTCGATGACCAAACAAAAGGAACGCGTTCAAGAGTTCGCTTCTTTCTTTTTACTATTTTTGACTTTAAATTTTAGATAAAAAAACAAATTTTTCATTATGATTTTCCGATCGTAAACTCAGCCCCGTGTGAACTACTTACCGGCAATGAAGAATTGTCTAAATTTCGAAAAGTTTAACACCATATATTGTTTTGGTTTTGAATACTGATCAGTATATATTCAATACGTTTCAGATGTAATCTTGATTGGTCTCAGAGCTAAACAAAATTTAGGATTAACACAGGTAGCGTGTTTTCTTAAATATTTGACATTTCTGAATAGATATAGTATACCAAGGTTACGATATCTCTTTTTTTTGGGAGCTTGTGGATGTAAAATTTCCTCAGTCCAATCCATGCTTCTCGGATTCTGACTATTCTTAGCACATTAAGCCGGTATATTGTTTTATCTCGTCTTCCTATCTCATTTGTGAGTTAACTCTTCTTCCATAATCTAGATATGGGCACCAATTTCCAATTTGATAAATACTGCGGTCTTGATTTTGGTGTCGTTCCATCTCCACTTTAGTTTTGCTGTTTGCTTGACTGCAACTTAGACTTTTGTTTTACTGCAAATATATTCATTGGGTTTACGATCTCCAAGTGATATGCAAAACATTTTGGGTTTCAATGCTTTTTTAGTTTTTCTTATTATATCCACGTTGGTAAAAGTGAACGTCCAGGTTTGGGAACCATATTTTAGAACAGTAAGATGACCGACCGACTTGAACAATTTTGTGTTTAAGTCTCTATTTCTCAGAGCAAATGAGTATTTACCGAATGCTGCATTTATCGTTTGAACTCTTTTACCAATTTCAGCTGCTTATTTGGCTCTATATGTTCTGATTGCCTGCCTGGGGTAAATGTATTTATTAGTTTGTTTTATTCCATTGAAAATTTCTCGTTGCTCGTTTGTAATGTTAACAATTTTTATTTAAGATGGATTAATTTTCATCCCTCGTTATGATTTCAGTTTGTTATAAATTGGAGCTTCTCTAAATGATTAGAAATAAGTAGAACATCTTCGGCGAATCTAAGATTGTTCAGATACTACAATTCAAGAAGGAGCATATCTCATTCAGTTAGGTTGTCGGTAGAAAATTGCGATACTATTACAACAGTTTTTATTACCTTGAAGTATCTAAATTCGACTCTTCTTGTAACTTCGCCCAGAAAATGAGTTTTTAGAAATACTTTTATGGTAGATGTTCAGCTAACCTAGTTTAATATCTTTTCGAGCAGTATAGACTAGAAATATACGATGTACTGGGTTCGCCGTAGTAAGAAGCAGAATGGCCAAAGTCGTTTTACTTTGAGATGTACTATTTCAAAGCAACAGTATGGGCATATTTTTATCCACCAGTCTCTTAAAAACAATTTAATTTAGTCTTATTATAGTCAATTTAAATATTGTATTTCATGGAAATAATGTTTGAATATTTATTAAGTAGAAATGTAGAGGAAAGATAGAAAATACCATATTTATTTTTGCCAGATTTTATTTAGCAGTATTTTTTAGCAGCTATTGAACTAAAAAATAATAAGAAAAGTTTTAAGTGTTGTTGCGATGAATTTGTTTCCTATTGTTGGTCAGACCGTGTACTCCCACTGGGAAACAATTCGATCTATGTATAAAAAACGATATATAGGAAAATTTCGAAAATTTGACAGGATACTGATGTCGATGGGGCAAATCCGACTAAAATATTTTCAAGATGATGCCACTTCCGGTCATACTGGAAGTAGGTGCATGATTCTAGAAATATTTTGTGTTCATATGTGATATCTGTGTCTAAACATTTTTGATATATTTAGATTTTTATGTCAAAAACGACGTTTGCAGGCCCTAAAATAATTATCAATTTCTCCTATAAGGAAATCTTTTTTATTTAATTTGGGTTGGATTCTTTATTAAAAAGGACCTACTTAATTAGATTTTTATAACATATTTGTAACCAATGATACAGGGTGTTCAAAAAAATCAGATTAAAAATTAAATTGAAGGAATCGTCAAGTCAATTCTTTGAAATGAAAACCCCCAAATTTTATTTTATTTAGCATTAAAAATAAGAGTAAGTTTTCTTGAGGTTGTCTATGCCGAAAATTTATAGTTTTCGAAATATTGCCAAATAAATATTTTTATATGGCGATTTTGCGCTAATTTTTATAAACTTAGTTAGCTATGAGGTTTTACTCATAGTTCGCTATGACGATATTGAAAAACGATCAAATGCCAATGAAATATATGAAGCTGTTACTTATCACTTGAAAATTATTAATAATCGTGCCGGGGCGCTTAAATTGTACAAGCGAAAATTATTAGTTACTTTTGGAAAATGTGATAAATTTATATCAAGAATATGTGATACATGTACCATTCGATGTTCGCAAAAAATAGAAGCCATCACTATGTACTGTTAAACAAATTAAAGAAAATTTTAAGAACTTTCGATACGTCAAAATAACAGTGCACTCTTAATTTAGAAAGAAAAACACTTAAATTAAATCACTCTAAATTTAAAAAAAAAAATTCTTCAGTAAATGTTCGAACTGACGTCCTTAAACTTCCAGATATTTTTCGCATCTGAGTAGCACTTGTTCATGGTGGCTCTTATTATTGACTTCAGACTCAAAGTTGTAAACTCATTCCTCACTTGCTCCATGAAATCTTCCATAGTTGTTATAAGAATATTATAAATTCGATTTTCAATTGTACCCCAAATTAAAAAATCGAGCACTGAAAGATCTGTTAGCCGGGGAGGCCAAAGAAAAGGACCATTATTGACTATCCATAGAATATCAAAAGTATTTTGCAAAAAATTATCGATTAGGTAGCCACCATGTTGAGGTGCACCATCATGCTGATAAAACAGGATTCTATGAATAGCGAGCGGCAAATTGTCTAAACAGTCGTTTTCAAAATTATGTAAAATGCTCGAAATAGCCTTGACCTAAAAGCTAACAAGCGCATTTTATATCTAGAACAATTCGATAACGTATAACTTACCAATTAAATTTTCTTGATAAAAATTTAGTGCCACGACGCCATCATTTCTTATTGCACAGTAAACATTAAATTGCCAGGATTCTTGAAAATTTTACTATCTCAAAACAGGTAAAGTTGGATCACTTCAATAACAGGAAATGTGTCAATTAAGTAAATTTAGCCTCGTCTCTCTAAATCATATTGTCTAGAAAAAAACTGCTTAAAAATCTGCAGCAAAATCGCCATATACAAATATTAAATTGGCAAACTAAAAATTTTCGGTAGACAACCTTGCACCAACTTACTCTTATTTTTAATGCTAAATTAGATAAAATTTGGAAATTTGGAGGTCAATTTGAAAAAATTGATTTTTCACGATTCCTTCAATTTAATGGTTAATTTTATTTTTTGAGCACCCTGTATGATCAGTTATCGAAATGTTTTAAAAATATAATAAAGTAGGACCCTTTCTACAGGGAATCCAACCCAAATTAAATAGAAAAGGCTTCCTTATAGGAGAAAAATACAATAATATATAGAGTATTTCATTTAAAATAAGCAAGATGACATATATTCCCGCTATATCCAGAAATGCCACTATCTAAAAATATTTTAGCCCGGTTGCCCCCATCGACATTTTTATACTGTCAAATTTAGTTTTACACATATAGATCGAATTGGTTCCCGGTGCGACACCCTGTATAAATTGTATGAAATACTAATTTAGAAGCGCTAAAAATATGAGTTATATAAAAATGTTGCTTTTTATTCCCATATTTTTATTTTATATTGCTGCTTTATGCTCAGTATTACATATTCATTAGGCATGCTATAACTGTATGAATTTTCTTTACTATTTGAGTATTAATATTTAACACTGATCTTTGCAAAAAGAAATTTATAAACTTTAGCAAGCTGTATCTAAACCATATATCTTTGAACAAAATGACTTCATTGATATTTTCATAATTGTCAAGCTTTACTAAATATGCCAACTGCTATAATTAAAAACTTTAAATATTTAAACTCATTCAGCAAAATCTTCTTAGTTTAATATAATTTTCATATTTTTAGTGTAGGATTGTCATAAACTAAATTCAGAATTTTTGGCAGCTAATAAAAAAAATCGTAAAACCCTAGATTTAACTGCTATTTTTTCGCCAAAGGCAAAGCTTAAAGACATCGTAAACTTATAAGTTATGACTTTATTACGGCCCAAAACTGTTCTTTGTGGAAATAGAACTATTTTAATCAATAGATAAATTTTAGTGAAATCTTACAAATTGTATCATGATATTCATTTCCTAAAATACTCCAGTACATGTTTATGTTAACACAATTTTTGGACACCTGGTTTTTTACTTTTATTCAAATTATTATGTTAGTTTCCAAAGTCCCATAATAAAAATAAAACCTTTATTTTTACAACTCAATGAAGTTACTTGTTTCTTGGCAAACACATATATTTTTATATTAGTTACGCAGTTAAAAGTTTATAAGTATAGTTTTATATATTTCGAAATCAAAATTAAAAAAATCTAAAATTGCTGGATAAAATTGTGACGCCAGTTTTATATATTTTTTTTCTTTCTGAAAATTTTTCCCTGAATGTTTTTTTAGCTTTTTGTAGCTCAGTTAGGAATCCTTATTATTTCGTTATATTTATGAGTGTGTATATCACATTTCTTGAATTTCCTAACTTTTGCAATGAAATTTGACACGGACATGCTTTAAATTAGTGCAAAAACAGACCTAAGACCAATTTGTCAAAAAAATTGGGTACCTTTCGAATCCATTGGGATAATCATAAAATATTCTGAGGTTAGGAAATAACTTTGACATTTCATAATTTGCAGCCGAGCTTCCATCTCTTTCTCTCTTGTGGTAAATAATTTTACTAGACGGTCTGACTACATTTTTAAAAGATTGTCAGAAATTGAATTGTGAATGTATATAAATACAATTATTAGCCGGAAAATAACTTCAATATGTTGGTATAATATTGAATAATACTGTAGAAAATACCTCTCGTGGGTTATGTAAACGAATCAAGCCTTCTTTGACACATAAATTTGAATGTCTTATATACGTGTATGTTGATGCTTTTGACTATTTTATCAGCCCTAATAATTTGAATTTTGTGCTAGTGGCATTTTACTGCAGATAGTGGGTGCTCTCATTATCTTTGTTTTCATTCATTTTGAATTTTGGTAGCAGAAGCAACAGAGTGAAAAAACGGGAATAATGTGTGCTGACAAATCAGCTATACTTGCCTTCTTAAATGAGAATTTTCCAAGTTCTTACCGATATTTATAGGATAAACCACTTTGGATTTGCTTCAATATTGAATAGTAGTTATAAATATTATATATATATATATATATATATATATATATATATATATATATATATATATATTAATATTTTCTTGGGTATAGGTTTTTCCATTTAGAGAAACAAAGGACAACAATTTTTCTTGACGTTTCGCTCTATATAGTGAGCTTCTTCAAAAGAGCTGGTATATTTATTTTACATCTTGAAAGTAGTTGTGTGTGAACATTCACACAAAACTACTTTCAAGATCCCGCCATGGTTTCGCCTGTACTAAACAGTCGCAGAGAAAAAATAACTCTAGAACAGCAATGAATTATTTGTAATATAACCTGAAAATCAGATATGCTGACGAAAATGAGTTAAGGTGTACATGAGCCAATCCAACTCAGGGATAGGCTTACTAAAAAGAGGGATCATAAAAGTTTAGTGGATAGCCACCTCAGAATGTACTAGTACTTTTTCATCTTTATTTTTATATAGCCTATAGCAGTTCGGATATATAGTAAAGCTACAATTAAAATATAGCTATTATTTGTTCTGTGAGACAGCCATGTTAGGAATGATTCATGGCAAATAGTCCATTTCATCAGAACCAGCATGTGTACAGGACCGGTATATCTACAGAGACAGTGCTCCACGAACTGGTCAGCAAAGTGAAAAATGTGCTGGAAAATGGATAATTGCTTCTAGGAGTATTTCTAGACATAGGAGGGGCTTTCGATAATATGTCTTTTCAATCAATTATCACTGCAATAAGGAACGTAAATTTAGAGTAGACCTGTTCCAGGTGGATCGAAAACATGTTAAGAGACAGAGTTGTCTCCCTACTGCTGTGGAATCTAGTGGTGGATGGGCTCCTGCGAATCCTGAGCAAGGAGGGTTACCCTGTACTAGCATATGCAAATAACTTGGTAATCTTAACTCAAGGTAAATTTAATACGACTGTAAGTGAGATAATACAGCGGACTCTCAAGGCTGTAGAAAGATGGGCCCAAGGTAATGTAAAGAACCACCATGACAGAGCTAAGCGACATGCAGAGAGTCACCTGCTTGAGCATTACGGAGGCCATGAAATCGACCCCCTTTTTGGCAATGGAGTGCATCCTGGATCTACTTCCGCTATACTTAACGATTCAGGAAGAGGCTAGATTGTTGCTCCATCGGCTATACCACTCAATGCCAATAACACAATTGCCGTTGATTGAACATGAAATTATATGGAATAAATCAGGGGTCTAGAGTTTGAAATAGACATGGACTATTGACCTCGGGCTACTGCTACAATATACCGATCGAAGTCATAATAGAAGACCAAATGGTACACTAACGGTTTAAAAACCATTGCGGGTACCGGAGCTGAAATATATAGATTACAACCAAGAAAAGAAACAACTCTTCCCTTGAGAAAATATCAAATAGTGTTCCAGGCAGAAATATATGCAATTTTACAATGTGCAGATGAGATAAAAAGGAGAGCTTACAAATGGAAGAAAATCTACATTTATTCTGACAGCCAAGCAGGACCAAATGATATCATCTAGATTGGTCTGGGAATGTTAAAGTGAACTTACAACTCTTGCACAGGACAACAGAGCTATTTTAAAATAGGCACCAGGATACGAAGACATACATGGAAACGAAAAAGCTGACGAGCTAGCGAGAGGTGGCTCATCATCTGAATATATTGGTGCAAAACCGGCTTTTGGGGTTAATGTGCAACCAGGAAAGCAGTCAAATAATGGATCAAAAAAAAAGCACAAAAACCACTGGATAGTTAGACAGAGATTGAATCATGGCAAGTTGTTTATTGGAAAATCTGACTCAGAATTAGCAAAGGAACTATTCCAAATGAGCAGAAATCAATTGAGGGTTACTACAGGTATAATGACGGGACACAGGGCCGTCAAAGTACATCTGAATAAAATGAACCTATATAACGCAGACCTCGAATGCAGATTATGTAGCCAAACCGAGGAAACGGTAAAGCATATCATATGTGACTATGAGTCACTTGAAAGAAGGAGACAATAAACCTTCGGGTCAACAAACGTGGAATCGAGGGAAGAATATACTCACTTCTTAGTAGACCTGTAGAAATTAATCCAGGAGGCTAGTTAATAGAGTGGTTGTAAATCTAGGACAAGCACAATAGTCCTACTATGGCCGCAGTATATCCGGCTTCAGGACGGACCCGAAAAAGAAAAATTTTCGATATTTTGCTAATATAGAAACATACATTTCTTTTTTATATAATAGGGAGATAAGAATATCAGAAGCAAAACAAAACTACCCAACTAGAAGATCTAACTTCCACGGCAACTAGATCTAATTTAAAGTTAAACATTTGTAGTGAACCTGTATGTTAAAATTTATAGGTTAAGTTATATAAAGAATTTAAAATATCATAAAATTCGCTTTCAGTGTCAATTTTTCTATATCAACAGGACTAAAGGAAAAACTTATAACTTTTGCCTTTAAACTATTTTGATAATCCCTAGAATTATTGCTATAGGGCGGATATCTATGTATAACAAAAATTCCCTGAACATCTATTGAATTAACTTTTAAACATACTATTATATATTGATTTCTAAAAACTAGACTCTACTACTCTGCTATAACTAAAATTTATATATAAACATCCTTTAAAAATAATTGACATACAAAAATAACCAATAAATTACGAACAAACATTTTGGAAAAACTTGCCGAATCATCAGGGAAAGAAAGCAAATGTTTTTTACAAAAGCAATTCGAGACCTCATTACTGTCAAATTTGTGGTTGATGAACGATCGCTTAGGCCTCCAGACAATTGGCTTGTTTAATGTTTGCTTTAAATCTCTTATGAATTGTCGCATTATTATTGTCAACATTGATTTATAGTACCGTTAAACTTTTTTGCCGCCACGCTTTGTTTTCTTTCAATTTAACCGAAAATATTAAACAATATGTAAGTTAAATGAAAATAATCATTAGACTGTATATTTTCCCTGTGCATTTCTCGTGACATTATTTTATTTTTATCATATAAGTCACCTTTTGTTAAGAGAATTAAAGAAGAGATAAGAGACAGAATCTTTTGTAATATTTGCTTAAGTTAAACACTAGTATCCTCTAACACTTTTATATTGGACTATATATAGGATGACCGGAAAATACGTGTAGAGCATTTGATGACAGATTCTTGACATCAAAATTGATTGATTTAAGTCAACTTAGTTATATCCGATACTGCTTCGCTTAGGTGGTAGAAGACGTCAAAGTTTTAAGAAAATGTTGATTTTTCTAAATTTTTTTTTGAAAACGTGGTAACGATATTAATAATTTTTGGTGTGTGGTCTAACACTATAGTATGACGTTTTCTAATGGTAAAGCAACCGGCCGTAAAGTGTTATAAAATTAACGTCATTTTTTAAACATCGCTTCTGATTTTTTATGTCATCAACATTTTTCTGTCGGATAACGGCACATATTTGGAAGTTTTTTTTACTTCTTCATTAGCTGAGCGGTTTTAGCAGGAAAAAAAAATTTCAGTTACATGCACACACCAATTTGCTGTAATAATAAAGCAATTTTTAAAATAAAATGTTGGAAGCAGGTGTACATATTTTTAAAAAATTGAAGAAACTAGCTAAAAAGAAAACAGTAATTAAGCAAAATGTGCAGAATGGTCGCCATTTTGTTGAATACACTTTATTTTTAGGAAATTAGCACTAAATTCACTGGTTATAGATACTGGAGAATTTTGTAACGTATTGGTGAATAATTCTGGAAGGTTAAGATATACGGGCATATGTAACTTACGATAACACAATGTAGGACCCTAGTAATATGAATGATCTGCCCAAAGCTTCTTGCGAGGTTTTCTGAAAGTAAATCTGTCTCACAATTTTCTTACATTTTGTCCTGGAAATTCTACTGCAGCTCTTGCCTTCAATCTTCTGACACAAATTTTGGCATGGTTGCTTAAATTAAACACTGGTATCCTCCAAGTTTTTGTATACTGAACTATATATATATATATATATATATATATATATATATATATATATATATATATATATATATATATATATATATATATATATATATACATCTGGAAAATATAGCGGGGTATTCAATTCCATAACACTTGAATAGCTTAAACAGTTAATTTTCGACATTTTATCCATTTTTCATTTTTAAAAGTAGATTTTTTATTTTGTTTTTATGAAACACAATAATTTCTTAATCAGTTGTTTTATCATAATTACCAATATAGTATTTTTATTTCATAAACTAGAGTAAAAGTGTATGATCTTTCGAATTATTTTCTATAAAGTTTCTCTATCGGGTACGTTAGACATTTTCTTCCAAGAGCCAGCACTAACAGATTTTGTCTTGAGGTTATGTGCGATGAAGCCGAAAAGATTTTTGATTAATAGAGGCCAACAGACTTTTTTCAAACCGCACAAGAGCTTACGGCCAGAGATACAATCAATAAATGAAGAAAAAAATATACCGGCACAAAAAGTCTGGTACTCCACCTCATACCTCTTGTTTTTTAAGACATGCTCATACCTTACCGGTATTGTTTACGATTTAATTAACTGTATTTCCAATCACAACCCATTGTAATCAAAATAGCACTAAAAACCACGAAAAGAAGTGCTATATATCACAAATTACAAGGACAATTACTAATGATAAGCAACATTGCCAGGTTGTGCAGTTAATTGGGAGAAGTTATAATGTTACGAGTTCTAGCTATTTGTTTTCACAAACATTATAGGGAAAAGTCAAAAACTTTTAGGTAAATGTCGAAAAAGTCCAGACATTCTATAAATTACGCTATTTAATATTTTATGTTATTTAAATAATCCAAAAATATTAATAAAAATATAAAATGTCTTTAAAACATGACTACACGAGTACTCGTAAGATACTAAATATTTATATAGGTCAGGAATTTAGAACAGGGCTTTTCTTGTCTTTGGCCGTTTCTATTGTAACCTAAAATTTCTTTGGGCAAATATTTTGATCTATCTGAAATGGTTTAGTTGGTGTAAGCCAAGAAAGTGTTAGAACTTCTATTTGGTATTTGATTTAATGTGGAACCACTGTGCTTTGCCTCAGCCGAAATTTCCAGTGATCTCAAAAATGCCAATAAAATAAACTTATGATTTAGAGATAAAGTTCTCAAGATCGCAAACGTTCATCCTCATGAATGATATGCTATTATATTCTCTTGAGTATTATGTTATTATTTTGTAATAACTGATTGCACGTTAGTTTTAGTGTTTTTCTAGTAATGACATATATAATAGACAGACAAAAAAGTTACTTACAAAAGGTCAAACGTTTAATTACTGTAGTATATTATAGTATATTACATTGGAAGTCGTACAGGAACTGGTCATATAAAACAGCCTACGACTCGCAAGTCAATCCTCTACGTATCTAGTCTATTATCGGAATTTGTGGAATAATATGTTTAAAAACAGTTTTTATTAAAAAATCGGACTTACTTTGGAAAAAGCTCCAGAAAGCGAAAAATAACAATATTGATTTTTATATGAAATTGAAATTTTTGAAGTCTTGAAAAATATGTTTTGTATAAAAAGATTAGGAAATATTTTAATTGTAATTTAAGTTGTAATTGCTTTATTATCGTATCTCTTGTTAAACGTTATTTGTTTTATTTGGTAACAGTTTGGCGCCAAAAATGTAGATTTCATATAAATATATATATATTATTATTTTTCGCTTTCTAGCGCTTTTTTAGAAGTCGGTTCAATTTATTTATAAAAATCTGATTTTTAGATTTTTAGTTTTGGATTGAGTTAAGTTTCTAGAGCCATAAAAATGTACCCATTTTATCCACAATAAACTGAATAATACAAATTTTTTTGATTCTAAGAATTCCTCAAAAAGTAGTTTTGAATGAAATGGTATCAGACAAATTTATAGTCTGCTATAATAAATTCGCTATCTTGAATTAGAAGGAATTAATTTTAGATTCATACCTTGCACACCCAAAACCCCCAATTCCGATATTGAAAGAACTAGAGACACGTATATTTTTTAATCCGGCATATTTTATCCTACATATTGAGTATGAAGAAATTAATACAAGATCCGTTATATACACCCCATGAAAACCCCTATAACAATCTGAACAAAATCTGAAAAATGGCGAATTTTTAGTCCCCCATATTTTATATGTCAGACTGAATGGTAAAAAATTACTTCAGATTCGTTACCTATGATTTCGAAAATCCCCTAATACCAATTTAAAAAAAATCTGAATAACGTAAAGTTTTCAAAAAAATATTTTAAGCTCGTAATCCAGTCTTAATTTATACCCTTGAAAACTCCCCAATACCAATTTTGGAAATAATCCGAAAATATAAAATTTTAGACCGCCATATTGCATTTACTATATTGGTTTTTTAAAAAACTCTTAGAAATCCCTAGCAACAAATTTTAAATCAAATCGAAATCGAAATGTTAAATTTCCCATATTGAATTTTTAAATTTATTTTAAATTAGCAATTTCCACCTTCAAAAACTCCTCTGCATCAAATTTATTCAAAGTCGACAGATATTAAATTTTTAGTTCGCCGTATTGGGTCCGCCATATTGATTTTTTTTTAAATAATTTTAAAACCACTGTTTACACTTTCAGCAACCCCTTTATGCCAATTTTGGGCAAAATCTAGAGATATAAAAAAATTTTCCGCCTTATTGAAAATTGAAAAATAATTATGCACGACCTTGAAAACTCCCAACTCACCCATACCTATTTTGAAGAAAACCGGATAAATTAATTTTTTTGTCCACGATGTTATCAGCGCCATCTTGGATTTTACTGAACCAATTTCGACCAAAATTATATGGGACCAACGGAGCAACTTCCTGAAAATAATACAAAAAATTTTATACATAGACATCGAATGTAGGACCTCCTTCTTTTGGAAGTAGGTTAATAACTTCTCGATTAATTAATGAAAACCTAAAACTATTAAAAACCATACAAAAATTTACACCCAAAAATTAAACATTTCGTTAAATAATTACATTACAAGCAGCTTATCAAATAACTTGTATCTGAGGTAGTGGATAAAATGTTATCAAGTTAGATCCTATGTGCACAGACTTTCCTATATAAAGGTGGGAATCCACCAAAAGCACAAAACATTCGCAAATATTTGCAAATTAAATCACTTTTGAAACATTTTCTGTGAGGCCACAACTAGCGCACGAACAAATATTGTCTGCAAGGGAATTCGTAATGTGTGTGCCTATCGTACGCGTTAAGTGGAGATGTAAGATCAAAGTAGTTTAGTCAAACAGAGTGGAACAACAATATGTGTGGACAAATTTAGACTTTATTTGCAAACATTTATTCAGTGAAGATATAATGTTCATCAACAACAAAAAACATTGGAAAACAATTACAAATACTTGTTCCCTTTTACTCTAAATGTTTGCCAGGTGGATTTCCACCTTAATAGTTGTGGCACGCTGCGTACGTCGTGAACAAATGTGATATAAACTAAATAGTTCATATCTGTTCATTTTCGAATGGTAATGGGCATACGGAAATCAGGAAATCGTTCAAAAAATCAGTTTTAAATTTCCGATATAAATCGATTAAATTTTACCAGCAGATATTTGTATGTTATTTGCATTTATTCGGAACTCGAATAAAGGCGGTAATCCAGCTAACGAGCATTTAAAGTAAAAGAGAGCCAACACTTGCAATTGTTTTCGAATATTTTCTAATATTTGTCAACGTTGTGTCTTCACTGAATAAATGTTTGCAATAAATGCTAAATTTGTCAGCAAATATGGTTGTTTCCTACATACTTAGACTAGTTTGAACTCACATTTCCATTCAACACCCACGATAGGTACACATACTGCGAATTTCCTTTGAAGTACCAACAACGGTCGAAACGTGGGAAAATATTCGAAATCATTTGTCAACAATGTTCGTTCGTGCGCTATGTATATCTGCACTGAAAATATTTCAGGTTTGATTTAGTTTACAAACCTTTACAAATGTTTTGACCTTTGGCGGATTCCCGCCTTAATATTTGATAATTTTTAGTTATTTTTCGCATTTTTCATTCCACAGGCTTTTTACTATAACTTAAGCTACTTTGCATTCAAAAACTAAGATAATATGTATTTAAAAAAATAGCTCTGGAAAATTACAAGTAAATTTGCTAACCTATTTAAGAGTTACTCCGGGTCTTACTGAATACGACAACTGCTAACTAATAAAATAATTAAGTTTTACCCCGGGATTATTCTTTTGTTAAGCGTCTTTTATTCTTGTCTGCTTTTCTGCTCTTCTTTAGTCTTTGTATAATTAGAAGTCAAGTATCAAAAACAAGGGACAAAAGAGGCCTAAGTGGCAACCTGTGACTTTTAAGATTAAAATTTAGAATTAACTATCGCTTTCTCTCGCAAAAATATATTTTGACCTAAAAATTTGCATTAGAGTATTCAGTTAACAACTGTAAATATTAATATGTTTGAACGAGGGCAATATAAGTTTTACTTTTTAAAATACAGGAAAATTCGTACTGTAAAATGTATATTGTATATTGAAAAAATATTTTGAATCAAGGTTTTTGGATACAGAATCTATATTTTGCTTCAGCCACTATTATTTTGTGTGTTTTTTTTTTCAATAAAATTCACATCACTATAGACGTGTTAAATCAGTCCGATAACCTCATTGGTACTGCTTCGATTTTACGGTTTAGGTAAGCGGGAAACCGCTTTTTTTGGTTTTTGAGGTTGATTAACACTAATGTGGAGTTATTTTCCCCCTATATGGGAGACCTTAAAAGAAAGGAAAATTTAGTGAAAAATTATATATATATATATATATATATATATATATATATATATGTATATATATATATATGTATATATATATATATATATATATATATATATATATATATATATATATATATGTATATATGGATATATTTATATGTTTTGTGCGGCTTTCACGGATTCTTCCGTATGCAGCGGATATATCCACGTTATGCCATTGTAACAAACTTCGCTCCATAATATCCCTTTCGTGTTAGATGGTGCACAGTTTGAATAAATTACTATAAAAACACAATGTATCCTATTCTACCACCATCGAGATGATGGCCTACCTGTACCACCATACCGTAAAAAAAGTCAAAACTTACCCTCCGGCCACAGTGATACGGCAGAGGGACATGTTTCGTCTCTTCCTAGACTCACCAGGGTACCGACATGCACCTGTTTGTGCAGAGGACATATCGGAAGGAATTATGCAACGCTGAACGCGGCTTCGCCAATATCCCGCCGAATGACGTATATATGTTTATGCGGCTTTAATGGATTCTTCCGTGTGAGATGCAATAGCTGTGGTTATATCCACATTATGCTGTTGTACTGCTGAAATCACATTCAGCAAACGTACAGCTGTATGCAACTCCGTGTGTAAATGAAGTGAAATGCGAACCGTAAAAGCAAATTTCGCTTCATCATATCCTTTCCGTGTTAGAGATTGCCCAGTTTGAATAAATTGCACACAATTTATCCCATTCCACCACCATCTAGGTGATGGTCATCTGTACCACAATACCAAGAAAAAAGTCAAAACTTACCCGTATATTATTATACAGCTGAAATTTTGCATATGGGCTTAAAATTGAATTTAGAAAAACTTTTTCTAATAACTTTTTTCGATATTTTGAGATTTTTTTTGGAAAAAAAATTAAAATCTGACCGATGCTAATCAAGTAACTACTATTTTTTTGATTAATTTTCATCTCGACCGAAGCCGAAAAAAATCCCTTATGATGACGACTTTACTCGTCAGACTGTATATATATATATATATATATATATATATATATATATATATATATATATATATATACAGTAAAATGCTAACAGTAAATGCAAACTTCATTCCAACCATATCCTTTCCGTGTTAGAGGTTGCACAAATTTCTAAGAAACAGAATTTATCCTATTCCACCACCATCGAGATGATGGCCTACCTGTACCAACATACCGAAAAGAAAGTCAAAACTTACCCTCCCTACCACAGTGATACGGCAGAGGTACATGTTTCGTCTCTACTAGACTCATCAGGACTCAACATGCACCTGGCTGTGCAAGGGACAGATCGGAAGGAAGCATGCAAATACTGAACGCAGCTTCGTTCACCTCCCGCCGGATGGCATCTATATGTTTATGCGGTTTTCATGGATTCCTCCGTGTGAGATGCAATTGCAGTGGATATATCCACATTATGCCGTTTTATATATATATATATATATATATATATATATATATATATATATATATATATATATATATATATATATGAAATTTATTCTTCACTATTAGTATTGCCTAACAAACAAGCCCTGGCTCGAGTTCCCAAAGTAATTATTGGCTCAATGGCAAAAGAACCCTCAGAAAGCTAATGGGAAATAGCTTTCTGTCCAATTGTTTGAAACAACCTTGTTTTAATAGTTCTTGGTTAGTAGATCAAAAGTGTTAATGGTTAATAAGTTCAAAAAACTCATGGTTCAAAGATATGGGTCACTGAAATTGCATTATTTTGCGTTTGAAAACCTGCACGTATATTGTTGCAGCATTTCTTTATGTCCGCAAGCATGACTTTTGTCGATATCGTACCGTGATAAACTTGACCCCGCTATCAAGGTCAAAGGTCAGATGGGATTGTATGCTAACTAATCCTTTTAATGTCTACAACAATAATGTTGCCGAGGTTAGAAAGATGATCGAGCGAAAGATTTCTATCTTTATTTTCACTGACAGATTTTATTCCTTGGTCAAAGTCAAATTTAAAGGTCGGCTTAAGGTCAAATCTCGTTTAAATCAGTACTTATATTTTTTAATCCGAAAATATGAACATCGGGATGTTATAACTTTAGATATCATCTTATCCTTGGCAGTCAGCTTGTAGGGATTAATTAAATTAAAAGTAGTTAATTAACAACTGTAGAACATCCCATCAGAGACGGTCAGTAACATAAAGTACATCACACAACATATATTCAAAACAGCGAGTTAATAAAAATGTGGTAAAAAACAATAGAGAAATTCAAATTGCCTAAACTGTCAATTTTTTATTTTCGTTTACGTAGCGATCAACAATAAGTCACATCAGATGGAAAAATTATTAGTGAATTAATTTTTATTTTTACCCAATCGTTTGTTAGCTCGTATAGTTTTAAGTGGAAATGTACATGTTTCAAGAAAATAGGTAATTGCCTGAGGGTTAATTTTTCTATGCGTTGTTACGGTTTTAATTTGCCTATCTAATTTTCTATCTAAAATTTAGTAATGTTTACGCTTACCTTTCATCATTTATGTGTTTTATTTTATTTTGTTTTGGGAACAGATTTACAAATGAAAGAAAACATTGGCAATATATCTTGTTTATTAGAATTTGATTCACAATTATGGTATTATAATTGATGGTCATTGTTCAATAGTCCTTGTTGTTATTTTGTTGAGTTCCTAAGGCTTCTCTCCTTTGTACCTAAAATATAGAACTACATTAGTCTTGTACAGAGTGGCTCGGTATAGAATATTTAGTCAGAAATTATTAATTTAAATTGTCTTTTACGGTTATTGTTACCTTCATCGAGAGATCTCAAGTGAGCAGATAATCATTTGGCTGCAGGATCGACAGATTTCTGAGTGGAAGCTCTCTGGATTCTGTTGGATCTTCTATGTCTTCTAGGCAGTTTAAGTTTCTCATTTTGTCAGTTATCATAACTATTACAGATTCTATTAAGCTAAAAACGGAAAACTACCTTAGTGTCAAATGTAAATAAAGTTTAAGGTTAGAATCTACTCGACTTTTCTTGTTTAGTTTCACTTCAACAAAGCCTTTTTACTGATATAAATTCTTGAACGTACCACAATTGTCTTAGTTGATTGCTAATAAAAATTTCTGGTCATAATTTTAAAATTTCACATTTCTATTTTTTATTGTTTTGAAGCTTGTCAGTTGTCAGTCAATATACAGATCCCTGTATCTTTTCCCGCCGTTTCCGTGGACGTTTTTCTGGGGGACATGAAAAAAATCTGAGAGTGATAAGAACTTTCCTTGCAGAGTTGCACCGGAAAGGTCACTTGGCAATTTTGCTAGTTTTTTTTTTTTTATTGAAAGTTTCGGGTCCCTGACCAAGTTGATCGTGCCTGTGTTGGTAACAGCTGTATGCTAATTTAGTTTGGTCAATTCGGGGGACAAACCCGACATCAGATTTTGTTTTTTTTTGTTCCACCACGAAAAGGCCACATAACATCACTGGTAAGTCTTTGTTGTAATTTTCTAGTATTAATAATTGTGGGTATGTTTAAGAAGAAAAGGAATGAGTAACCTACCTCACTCGTAACATAGAAGGTTGAGTTCTTTCTAAGTCCATCTTTTGTTTTAGGCCTTTTTCTTTTCCCCTCTTTTTTCTGTTCCTTTTTTTTTCCCTTTTTCTTTTTCCTTTCATTGCCCTCATTTGGAACCCTCATCGGGGCCTTCTGGCTGACTTAACGGTACCTGCCTTGGCTGCTGTACATACCAGACCACTCGGCCATCCTTGCGAATACCTCGACAGCACCTGCCTTACATGCTACGTACCACCACACCGAGTGATCCAGAGCTTCAATATCAGCACATCAAGAAGCCGTCGTTAAACAGGTTTTATGTGTCTGTGTCGTGTTCAGGGTATCATAGACTTTAATGCCTTCAGCATCACCTGTAAAATTTAAAGCCGCTGTATTTTTCTTTTCATTTTAAATATAAAATAAATGAATAATTAGTGTACTTACCTTGGTAAGATCTATTGTGTTTCCTCGTATGGTACAATTAATCAACTCTTGCAACCATATGCAGTTGATATCTTTCACATATGTAAAAGGGGCACATTTGTTAACTCAGGTAAACAGGCCTATTTACGCGGGTAAAGTGCACTTAATACTATCATTATTATATATATAGTTACCATTTATATTAAATCACTCATTTCTCATTTTGTTAGATAATTTAGTTCGAATTGTCAAAAACAGCTGACTGTCCGAAGCGCTGGTTACGTTTACACCAACGCACGTAATATAGATGTGTTTTTTTTAAATCTTTGGGGTGTTTTGGTGGCCATAACCATTTAATTTTTTCACCTATTTCTTGTAGACAAAGACTAATTTTTTTTTTAGGTGTTTTAGAGACTATAGGCCATTATTTAATTAAATTTCTGACAAATTTGGCGCCCCAAACGTGATTTGGCATAATTTCAAGATTTTATAGTTATAGTGGTTAAATTTAATAAAATTGTAAATTTTCATAATTTTTTTGGCACAGTACAAAAATCCAGTAAAAAAAAAACGTTGCTACAACTTTATCACTCGGTGTCGATAAAACCTAAACAAGCAATTTTTTTGTGGCTTTCGGTATTAGGAAAAAATAACCAGTTTAAAACGTTTTTAAGGCTTATTTTCTCGTACCATATGATGTTGTTTATTGAGGGCCAGTGATAATTGAAAAATAATTTTGGGTTATTTTTGATATACGGGGTACAGTCATTATATTTATTGAAAATATTTTAAGGTAATATGCAATTACAGATGGTGGATATTTATTTTTAGTTTCAATTGATAAATTTTGGTTCGACATTTCTGTTTTTATACAGGGTGTTAGTATTTGCTGTTATTTTTCTGAATTTTTATGGATTTTTTTTAAATCCTTTACCGGATTTATTTATTTTTTTTTTTGTTTTGGAGGGGTCGGGTTTATGTCACTTTGTGACTGATACTATAGACAGTAACCTGATATTAGTTATATAGATATTTTTAGTGCGTAAAGTACGTAGTCTTATAGATCTTAGTTTTGTTTCTCATTTATAATTTTTTTTTAATTTGAAACCGAAAATGGAAATCAATCTGCTGGGTGCCGAGGAAATAAAGTATGAGCTTGCGGTTCGTGGTTTACCTATAACCGGTTCCTTTCCGCAAAAACGCGCAACGCTCAGGGAAGCAATGCGTATGGAACGTGAAGGTCGTGTTGAACCACCCACAACGTCTTGCTATGATGTGGAGTCAGAGCTTTGCGTGTATCATGCAAAATTAGTAACACTATCCCGAGATATACGGAATTTTGATCATGCAAATAGAGACGGCGAGTTTAAAAGAATGTATACTTTTTTAATTCATGTAGAATCGCGTCTACAGCGCTTACCAACGACAACACAATCGGCTGTCAACCAAAAGAATGTATTAATAGAAAAATGTAAACAACTTATAGAAGAATTACATTTAATTTTCGAAGATTTACCTTTTACATCGGTTAACAATCAGTTAGGGACTCATGTTCAAAGCAAAGAAAGTCAAATTTTAGAACGAGGCGCAACAGCTTTGCCACATTTACAGGTCACAAATAGTGCTACATCACAGGCAAACCAATCCATTTTAGATAGCGAAAATGATTTTATAGGGAATAATACCTTGGCCGTACAAGAAAGGACTCAAGTTTCTTATGATTTAATAAATATTGACGATGAATTACCGGTCGCTACTAGTGAACAGTCCGCCGTTGTTTTACAGCCTGATGTTAGGGATTCTTTTATTAACGAAATTATCCCTTCTCGTATTGATATTTCGGAAGCAGCCTTAACAAGTCAGAATTCTTTAGCCACTTCCTCTACAAATCAACGTTGCACAACTACTTCTGTCCCGACTAATAACAATCCCAATTTTGAACAGAGACGTCTTATTCATGCCCCTGCTCTTTCTTTAGGTACCTTGACTACCGAGACTCAGTCGGATTTGCAGTTTGCACATTCAGATATTCCAGTCCGTCGCTTAAACTTTGATACTCTTAATGATCAAATAGCTAGGAATGGTCCAGAATATCACCTATCTCATTCTTCTAGGGAACCCATCCTCGAACAACGAATTACACATGATCAACCGTTGGATCGAATTACTCCTCGAGTGTCGAACTTAACTCAACGCGATAGCAGACATGTCATGCAGTCTCATTCGTTGGAGCAAGCCAATACAAATCTCCCTGCTTCTCAAAACCTTCGCACAAATCAGCGTGAAGTATACAATTTTGTGGAGGAAAATGATCGTTTTAGAGCAAATTCCTTGGTACAGCCAGTTCAGTCATGCTTGTCTAGAGGTAATCCTAACGACCATTGTTCTCGCCCAGATACTTTCGTAGATCCACCTCGCTTTACTTCGTCAGCACATCGTAATCATCCTTTACCAGATTATCTATCACTGAATGTTGGAGGTCAAGTTGGTCAAACTCATGAACTCTCTAACGCGAATGTTCAGCATACTATGCCCAGGATTCCTGTCCCTAAAAGACGAGACTCCCAGGTACATTTCGCTGATGAGACCCAAAATGAATCTCGATTGGCAAATATTCATTCTACCAGACGAAATGAAACTCTAAGCCATTCTGATCCTTTCGTTGATCTCGCTGAAAGACTTGATAATTTTCAGTTTTCTCCATTAAATGGACCTCAACGTGAAGTATCTCGAGTATATCATCCGAGTTATAGTTTTCTAGATGTCAGTAGATGGAATATAAAATTTAATGGACAAGGTAGTGTTAATGAATTTTTAGAGCGCATAGAGGAACTTCGTGTGTCACGTGGTGCTACCAAAGAAAAATTATTGCGTTCAGCCCCTGAACTTTTCTCCGGTGATGCCCTTCTCTGGTTTCGTACATGTAGCTTTGTTAGTTGGGATGACTTGGTGTATCAATTGAGGGAAACTTTCCAACCGTATGACTATGAATTTGCATTGTGGGATGAAATCCGTCGGCGTACACAAGGCGCTCAAGAGCGTGTGGTTGGTTTCGTTGTCGCGATGGAGAATCTTTTCCGTAAACTTCCCGTCATTCCTTCTGAGCAAACTAGACTTCAAGCGATTCGACGTAACTTATTACCATATATACAAAGTCGTCTTTCAACTCATCATATTTCGTCCATACAAGATCTACTTCGGCTAAGTCGTGCCATTGAGGAGACAGAATCTCGGATACAGCGTTTTATCCCTCCTTCGGTGAATTATCGTCAGCTTTTGGAGCCTACACTAGCTTACCATAAACCGACGAACTATGTCGCTCCCATCGACTTTCCTACCGCAGATGTTCAGTCACATCTTGTGCCTGAGATTACTGCTGTCACTGCTCCTGTTTCTGCCGTATTGTGTTGGAACTGTCAAGAGCCAGGTCACTCCTTCCGTAGATGCACAAAGCCAAGACGGAAATTTTGTTTCAGATGTGGGAAAGATCAAGTCACATCTAAAGACTGTCCATCGTGTGCAAAAAACGTGTCAACGGGAAGGCAGGCGTAGGCCAACCTTCTTTCCCATCTAGAGAAAAATGTCAGGCCAAAACAAATCAAATTATTTTAAATTATATTCTAGATCATGCGAAGAACGATGAAAGACCATATTTACAGGTTTCTATTTACGGTAAACTAGTTCTAGGTTTACTGGATAGTGGATCTACCAGGACCATTATTGGTTCTCCTGGCTGGAATTTGTTGAAGTCTGTTTGTCATCTGGATAAATCAGAGACATCGACTTGCACAGTCGCGAATGGTGAAGCTTGTCAGAGTATCGGTTCGGTTAGACTTCCTTTTCGACTTCGTAATAAGGTAATCCTCTTGGATGTTCTAGTAGTGCCTTCACTACCTCACAACCTTATTCTCGGAATCGATTTCTGGATGAAAATGGAGATCGTCCCGGATTTATATAGTGGCGAATGGTCGTTTCGATCCGACGCAGCCCAAGCTTCACACATTTGCGCTATTAATTCTCGTGACACTCTTACTGCCGAACAGCGAAATACCCTTGATCGGCTTATCGAGAGCACTTTTTCAGGTATTGATGACAAAATTGGATGTACGAACTTGGTTGAGTTAGTTATTAAAACTAATTCTGCTCCAATTAAACAACGATATTATCCTTTATCACCTGCCATCCAAAAAGAAGTCAATAAGGAGTTAGAACAAATGTTGGCTGATGGAATTGTTGAGCCATCGAACTCTCCGTGGTCGTCTCCTATCGTAATGGTCAAAAAGAAGACTGGAGGCTGGAGATTTTGTGTAGACTACCGTTCACTGAACAAGGTCACTGTTCCGGATGCGTATCCCATTCCCTACGTGTCTGCTACCCTAGACAAGTTGCGCGATGCAAGGTATCTTAACACTCTAGACATTAAATCCGCTTATTGGCAGATACCCATAGCGAAAGAGTCTAGACCTCTTACTGCCTTCACAGTACCTTCCCGCGGCTTATTCCAATTCACTAGAATGCCATTTGGACTTACGAATGCTCCCGCGGTGTGGCAGCGATTGATTGATCAAGTGGTCGGTGTCGATATGGAAAAATTTGTGTTTGTATATCTTGACGACGTAATTATTTGTACTCCTACGTTCGAGGAACATATTCGAGTATTGCGTGAGGTTATGTTGAGAATTGTACGCGCAGGATTAACCCTTAACCGTGAAAAATGTAACTTTTGCAAACCCGAGCTTAGGTATCTCGGATACGTTGTTAATTCTTCAGGTCTTCTAGTAGATCCTGAGAAGATTGAAGCAATATTACGGATTCCCGTGCCGAAAAGTGTAACTGAAGTAAGAAGAATTGTCGGTCTTGCTTCCTGGTATCGTCGATTTGTACCAAATTTTTCGTCCCTGTTAGCTCCCCTAACGGCCCTAACACGGAAAAACGTTAAGTTTATTTGGAGTTCCGACTGTGAAGAGGCTTTTAAATCAGTGAAGGAACACCTCATAAAAGCACCAATTCTTTCATGTCCGGACTTCGAGCAGCCTTTCACCGTGCAGTGTGATGCATCAGATTTTGGTTTAGGAGCTGTGCTTACCCAAACTCAAAATGGTGAAGAGCATGTTATTTGTTATTTAAGCAGATCGCTCACGAAAAACGAGAGAAAGTATAGTACCACTGAAAAAGAGTGCTTAGCAGTCTTGTTCGCTGTGGAAAAGTTAAGACCTTATCTGGAAGGAACCAGATTTACGGTTGTGACAGACCATTATAGCCTAAAATGGCTCAACTCCATAAAGGACCCTGTTGGAAGAATTGCTAGATGGTCCGTGAGAATGCAACAGTATGATTTCGACATAGTCCATAGAAAAGGCAAAGAACACATTCTTCTAGATGCACTTTCACGTTCAGTACCCGCCATAGATACAGTGAATGATCACCAGACGGACTCTAATGCTGTTAAGCCTACTACTGAGTCTTCTGATCGTTGGTATCTCGGTATGTGTGACAAAGTTCAACAGTACCCTGGGAAATATCCCCTTTGGCAATTTGACGATGGCCGCCTATTTAAGCATGCCAAACGTTCTTGTTCAACTCTTGGAACTTCACAGGAATCTTGGTTAATTGTAGTACCTCGTGAAGAGCGATCAGCAATTATAAAATCTAATCATGATCCTCCGACCTGCGGACATCTCGGCATATTTAAAACACTTTCGCGAATCAGCCAACGATTCTATTGGCCGAATATGCGTCACGATGTCGCGCGGTACATTCGTCGCTGTAAGGTATGTCTACAAACCAAGCCCGAACAAAAAGCTCCTGCCGGTCAATTGCTTAGCACCCAACCAACAGCCTCTCAGCCTTGGCAGATTCTCAGCATTGATTTGGTTGGACCGTTACCTCGATCATCCTCTGGTTACTCGTATATCTTGTCTGTGTGCGATGTTTTCAGCAAGTTTGTATTATTTTTCCCTTTGCGATCAGCAACAGCTCCAAGCATTGTCAAATGGTTGGAAGACTACGTCATTTTGGTGTATGGAGCACCAAGGATAATCATCGCCGATAATGGAACGCAGTTTCGGAGTAGGATTTTCCTGGAGTGTATGGAACGGTATGGGATAACTCTTAAGCATACGGCTAATTACCATCCCCAGGCTAATCCTGTTGAACGCGTTCACCGTGTTTTGAAGACTATCCTTTCGAGCTATGTGGATAAGGATCATCGTCAGTGGGACAAATTTTTAGCTAAAGCTGGCTTCGCCATCCGATCAGCCAAACATGAAGTGACTGGATTGACACCTAATTTCGTGGTGTTCGGTCGAGAAATCCAGCTACCCAGTGAATCAACTTCTCCCACAAGCGACTCTGTTCCTTTCGATCCAGTCTCTAAGTCTCAAACCTTGCATAAGTTGTTCGAAGACGTCCACAAACGACTTCGACAAGCTTATGAGCGTACGCGTCATGGATATAATTTGCGAAGACGCGACGATAAATTCCAACTACAACAAAAGGTTTGGAAGAAAAATTATCATCTTTCCGACGCGGCGAAACACTTTACCTCCAAGCTAGCACCGAAGTTTTCGGGTCCATACATTATAACCCGAATCTTATCGCCGTGGACGTACGAACTCGCGGACGACAACGGACGTAACCTTGGAATTTGGCACGCCAAGGACCTAAAGGCTCATCCACCCGATAGTCTCGCGTAAAAATATTTTATCTAATTTTAACTTAGTATATAATCATTGTACATAAGTCTTTATTTATAAGTTTAAGTTTAACTTAAGAAAAATTTTTGGGAAAAATTTTTCTCCGAGGAAGGGGAGGTGTTGTTACGGTTTTAATTTGCCTATCTAATTTTCTATCTAAAATTTAGTAATGTTTACGCTTACCTTTCATCATTTATGTGTTTTATTTTATTTTGTTTTGGGAACAGATTTACAAATGAAAGAAAACATTGGCAATATATCTTGTTTATTAGAATTTGATTCACAATTATGGTATTATAATTGATGGTCATTGTTCAATAGTCCTTGTTGTTATTTTGTTGAGTTCCTAAGGCTTCTCTCCTTTGTACCTAAAATATAGAACTACATTAGTCTTGTACAGAGTGGCTCGGTATAGAATATTTAGTCAGAAATTATTAATTTAAATTGTCTTTTACGGTTATTGTTACCTTCATCGAGAGATCTCAAGTGAGCAGATAATCATTTGGCTGCAGGATCGACAGATTTTTGAGTGGAAGCTCTCTGGATTCTGTTGGATCTTCTATGTCTTCTAGGCAGTTTAAGTTTCTCATTTTGTCAGTTATCATAACTATTACAGATTCTATTAAGCTAAAAACGGAAAACTACCTTAGTGTCAAATGTAAATAAAGTTTAAGGTTAGAATCTACTCGACTTTTCTTGTTTAGTTTCACTTCAACAAAGCCTTTTTACTGATATAAATTCTTGAACGTACCACAATTGTCTTAGTTGATTGCTAATAAAAATTTCTGGTCATAATTTTAAAATTTCATATTTCTATTTTTTATTGTTTTGAAGCTTGTCAGTTGTCAGTCAATATACAGATCCCTGTATCTTTTCCCGCCGTTTCCGTGGACGTTTTTCTGGGGGACATGAAAAAAATCTGAGAGTGATAAGAACTTTCCTTGCAGAGTTGCACCGGAAAGGTCACTTGGCAATTTTGCTAGTTTTTTTTTTTTATTGAAAGTTTCGGGTCCCTGACCAAGTTGATCGTGCCTGTGTTGGTAACAGCTGTATGCTAATTTAGTTTGGTCAATTCGGGGGACAAACCCGACATCAGATTTTGTTTTTTTTTGTTCCACCACGAAAAGGCCACATAACATCACTGGTAAGTCTTTGTTGTAATTTTCTAGTATTAATAATTGTGGGTATGTTTAAGAAGAAAAGGAATGAGTAACCTACCTCACTCGTAACATAGAAGGTTGAGTTCTTTCTAAGTCCATCTTTTGTTTTAGGCCTTTTTCTTTTCCCCTCTTTTTTCTGTTCCTTTTTTTTTCCCTTTTTCTTTTTCCTTTCATTGCCCTCATTTGGAACCCTCATCGGGGCCTTCTGGCTGACTTAACGGTACCTGCCTTGGCTGCTGTACATACCAGACCACTCGGCCATCCTTGCGAATACCTCGACAGCACCTGCCTTACATGCTACGTACCACCACACCGAGTGATCCAGAGCTTCAATATCAGCACATCAAGAAGCCGTCGTTAAACAGGTTTTATGTGTCTGTGTCGTGTTCAGGGTATCATAGACTTTAATGCCTTCAGCATCACCTGTAAAATTTAAAGCCGCTGTATTTTTCTTTTCATTTTAAATATAAAATAAATGAATAATTAGTGTACTTACCTTGGTAAGATCTATTGTGGTTCCTCGTATGGTACAATTAATCAACTCTTGCAACCATATGCAGTTGATATCTTTCACATATGTAAAAGGGGCACATTTGTTAACTCAGGTAAACAGGCCTATTTACGCGGGTAAAGTGCACTTAATACTATCATTATTATATATATAGTTACCATTTATATTAAATCACTCATTTCTCATTTTGTTAGATAATTTAGTTCGAATTGTCAAAAACAGCTGACTGTCCGAAGCGCTGGTTACGTTTACACCAACGCACGTAATATAGATGCTTGTTTTTTTAAATCTTTTGGGTGTTTTTCTTAAAGTTAATTAAATTTCCTGTTTTTTTTGTTAGATCGGTCTCTGCCTTGACCTTTAGGGCACATAAAACAGGTGGCGCATATATCCACACCACTCTCCGTTCCCTTGGAGGCTAGCCGGGGGGGGAGCCCTAAAAGGTAGAGGCCAATTACAGAGCCACCTGATAAGTTTAATAAACAATTCTTACATCTCATTACATCCTTTTCAATCTTGCAATTATATTTTTTTTTGGGTGAGTTTAAAGACTATTTAGAGATATTTAGAGATCTATTTATTATTTATCTATTTTAATTATTAATTTAATTTTTTCTATTACAGCGTTTCTCTGATAATAATTTTTCAACTATTTTATATTTATATAATATGTGTAAAAGGAAGTCAGTATGCAGGTATAAAAACTGGCAGGACATATAAAATCACAAAGAATGCAGTAAAAGCCCTAACCAATGAATAGCTCGCAATAAACACGTTTCATTGCAATCGTAGAAGAAATGATTTTCAATTATTTACTTTAACGTTTGCGTGAATTTTCTTTAGTGTGTTCATTAATTTTATCCCTACTTTATGTGCAATTCGTGATAAAGTGTAGTCCAAAGACATAATACAAAAGTCCTAATAGAAGCAATCAAGACCCCCACTAGTGTCAAATTTGGGGCTGATGAATGATCACTTACGTCGCAAGTCAATTGGGTCGTTTTCGTTTTCTGTTTGCCATAAATCTGTTGGGAATTGCTATATGAGATTTTGTCATTGATCTATGATATTATTATATCCAGCTCTTAATTTCACCACGAAGAATTATGGCAAGTATTTTTATATATTTTACACTTAGATGTCAGTATGCACAAAGTGTATAAAAAAGTAATTAAAATGGTACATAAAAATGAAAAAAAATTGTATTTTTAATTTTGAAGGTATTACTTGAATTGATAAATCGGTTACCATCTTCAAACCAGTTTTTGATTCGATTATCTTTTGCATCAGTCAGTCACGGTATATGCTCGTTTAAAAAAAAAAAACGCGAAATATTGTCTGGAAAATAGGTTCTTAGCTGGTTTTAACAAAACGGAGCACTACTGCACAATAATATTTATATTTCCGTCTATACTTGAATGAAATTTTCCCCAATAGATAGAATGGAAGAAGAGATGCGATTGAGTAGCCCATCAGACCACCGGGTCTACCCTGCAATTTTATGGGTCTCTGAATATCAAAGCATTTTTAGTAAAGCAGACCAATAATAACGATCATAGGGAACGTGTTAAATATGAGATAAGGAACATAAAAGCGAAAACGGTACGTGATATAAGAGAGGAATTTCAGTTTCGGGATTTTAAAAAAGTTGTATCATTATCTAACAATAACTATAATGTATTGTATTTCTAATCCTTTGAGAATGCCATTTTAAATATCTTAAAATTAAAATCACTTTTCAATTTTGATTTTAATGATGGCTGATGCATTTACCGTTTACAAAATTAGCTTAAGGTGTTTCTGTTCACGCGTTGTAGAACTTTGTTTTTAAATTTCTTAATTATTATTAGTAGTTTTAAAAAAGGGGTTGGTTTTCACTTTCTAGAGGGAGGCAATGATGACAAAAACTCATAATAAATGTACTAAATAAAAATCTTGATTGATATATTTTTGTATTTTTTATAAAATCCTTATTATGTGGAACTTATTCCGGTTAAAGTTTTCACTTGGTATAAATATTAAAAGTGTTATTAGTTCAAACCATATGTAAATATAGTGACGTAAATTTCGAAATGGATGAGATGTACCCAAGGGTGTTGGGGGCAATGTAAGAACACACCCTACATAAAATGTTGCTTTAAGAACGAGGGTGTTCTTTTATAAAGAAATAGAGCTCTCGCGCGAACAAGAAAAACTTAGCTCGCCGTTCCAAATCAGCAGCGCTCGGAAAAGTTCACCGCATTTCAGCAACGAATGGATAAATTTCGATTTTTTTAAATCTGGGGTAGCTCGAAAATTTATGAATATGGCACATCTCCTTTTTTAGAGCTATATTGAAGGGGTTGAAATAAATTTATTCATTTTCCTCTAACAATATATGACAAGTTAGGCCCTCACGAAGAGATTCAACCTTTATGGAGATCAAAATGTTCACCCAAAAAAAGATATAGCAATCAACATTTTGCTTTTTGAGATAAACAAGATAAAATATCATTATGTTCAAAATGACGAGGCTTCCTTTTAAAATCAAAAAGTGCAAAAAAAAAATTTTGCAAAAAATAATTGATATGCAAAAAATGGCCGATTTTAAGGATTTTTTGGTTCTTTTGCAAAAATAAATTGACGAAAATGGTCGCACAAAAGCTCAAATTGTAGTTTTTAAAAATCTCTAGAACTTTTATTTGAATTCTTTTTTCCAAAATGCGTTCATTGGCTTGTAGATTCAAAAAACCTATTATAGCCAACTTTGACCCCCCTCTCTTGGCCCCAACCTATTTCTTGCTGTTACATTTTATGTAGGGTTTGTTTTTACATTGTCCCCAACACCCCTTGGTAGGTCTCATCCACTTCGGGATTTACGTCAAAAACAGCAATAATTTTTACCTATGGCTTGGACTATATCAATTGTCACCAGTAAAAAGGCAATGTTTGTATGCAGGAACTAGCCAATAAGTCCAAATCTTCTTTTCTTAATAAGCACTCACTTATAAATTTAACTTAAATGCATTTCTGATAAACAAAATGGGAGGAAGTTCTCAATTCGACGGCGGTATATATTTTTTATGTATATACACAGATGACCTCAAAATGGCTCTATCGATTGGAACAAACTTTTTTGCCGTATATTGAGCAAGTTACTGCATTGATCGCATATAGTTTTGGCTGAAATTGGTTGAAATATTATTAATGAAAAAATTGATATTTCAAGTTTTTAAGATTGCAGGATTTGAATTTAAAATTTGTTTTTAAAATTTAAAATGAAAGTTGGATTAACAGTTTTAAATTTTCCTCATTTCGTCTAAAATTGGCATTGAACGATCTTTGAAGATGTAATTTATGAATTTGAAATTATTCTCTTAAAGTTCGCTATGTCGGGTTGAAATTTATATATTTCTAATTTGTTCAAAATTGGTATTTTGGCGTTTTCGAGGGCATAACTAAGGGTTTGAAAATTAATTTCTAATCTGTGGTAAGACAGACTAAGAGGTGTACTTCTCCCAAATTCTTCCAAAATTGGTATTTGAGATTTTCAGTAGCGTAGATTACCGACGTAAAATGAATTCCTTAAAACGCAATAGTACAGACAATTATTGCCGATTAAAAAATATTCCTTTCACCGGGAAATAGCTTATGTAAAATTTTAACAAATGATTTCCAACTATTTTTATTATTGTTAATGATATATCTTGAAAACCGTTCAGTATATCGAATTAATAGAAGATGTTTTTTAAAGAAAAATATTCGAAATATCTACAAATAATTGTGTTAATCTAATAGCATGATATATGTCGAAGTTTTAAACATGATTCCTTGTAAGGTTTTAGTGTTAGACATATAACCTTATCTGCAAACCACAATACGACAGTTTTATTAATATACTCAGAGTGGTTTGAAAGCTAGGACTAGAAACGAAGGTGTCCAGGTAACCTTTTGAAGGCATTAAAAGAATCTTCCAGTTTATTATTTTTTTTTGCTCATGATATATTTATAATTTATATTACACATGTAAACGAACGAACCTTTATACAGAAAAATAAACCTAGGCCTTTGGAATTAATAAGTGACATAGTTATCTCTTTAACTCTCAACAAAAACGAAGTTTTATTTGTTAGCCAAAATTTAAGACCAGACTAACAGCTCCTAGAATACAAAGATATAGGATTCGTGACGTCTTCACCAAGCGGTCGTTAAGTCAATCGTGTGTTAACAAGGGTAACAGCATATGTAAGAAAAATTATTACACAATGACTTGAGAAAACACTACTTTGTCAAAATGATGTACTGCTATGTTTTTAAATAAATATTATAAGGTAAGTATTAATATAAATTAGGGTGAATGTGCTAGTAATCGGTCAATTTTGATCAACTGCATCTTTAATATTTGATATTTTTTATCATTTCCCATTGAGGTTTAACAGCTGATAACTATTTTGCAGCATATTAATTTGATTACACAGGTTTACAAAAAAAAAGTGGATGCATATTTGACCAGACCATTTTATTCTTATGTAATTAGGTGCCCTGAATCCAAATCTGAGGTCCAATAACCTCTATCACGTCAGGGCCAAGGTCATTTCAAGGTCAACTGGAGTAAAATTCACTAAATAAATCTGAAAAAGTAGATACGTACAAATTTGTGGTTTGTTTAGTCCCCCCATTTCAGCGAAAGGTCTTTTCAGGGTCATTTCAAGGTCAGATTTAGAAAAATCAACTATATAGATCTGTAAAAGAAGATATATATATGTATATATATAGATTTTTAGGGGCGCTGAATCTGAATTCGTGGTTTGTTTAGAACCTTAAGGTTAACCAGACGCCATTTCAAAGTTATTTCAAGGTAAAATTGAAAAAATCCAATAAATAAATCTGTAAAAAAGAGAACACACGCACAGCTAGATGAATATCCGTTACACAGCAGACAGGCAAGCGGATCGAGTTTTTTAGTTGAAACTCAAGCTCCCAAAACTACATACCCCACCCAAGCACGTGAACAGAGCAAGTTTTCAATGCGAGATCCAAGCTTCTAAAACCATGTACCCCTCGCGCAGCTAGATCGATATCCGTTACATAACAGCTAGGCTAGCGAAGCGAGTTTTTATAAGTATATAACACAAACCCTAAACTCTCATACATGCTGTGTCTGGGGTATATGGTTTTCGGAATGCTTGGACTTTATTTCATACACTCATAAATCCTTGCTTTTCGTTTCTGTCTGCTGCGTAACGGGGATTGATCTCGCTGCGCGTGGGATATGTGGTTATGAGAGCTTATATTTTAGCATATTTATAAAAACTTGGTCCGATCACTTGTCTGCTGTATAGTGGCAATCAGTCTAGCTGTACGTAGAGTGTGTGTTTTCTGTAGCTGGGGTTTCGCCTCCCCTGTTCCCTGTGTAATGGATATCACTCTAGCTGTGCGTGGATTATGTGAGTTTAATAGCTTGTGTTTGGATTACTATTTTAGAATAACTAACTCCGCTTGCATATCTACTGTGTAATGGATATCAATCTAGCTGTGCATGAGGTACTAGGTTTTGGGAGTTTGAGTTTCTGCCCAAAAACTTGATCGGCTTGCCTGTCTGCTATGTAAAGGATATTGATCTAGCTGCGCGTAGGTTCTCTTTATTTATAGATTTATTTAGTAGATTTTTTCAATTCAACCATAAAATGTCCTTGAAATGACTTCTGGTTAATCTTGAGGTAATAAACAAACCACGATTCAGACTCAGCGCCCTCAATAGTCTACTAATCTTCTTTTACAGATCTTAGTAGTTGTCTCTCAATTTGACCATGAAATGACGCTGAAATGACTTCTGGCTGACCTTGGGGGATTCAACACACCACGAATTTGGATTCAGCGACCCCAAAAACCTACATATCTTCTCTTCCAAATTTATTTAGTGGATTTTCCTCAATTTGACCTTGAAATGACCCTGAAATGCCCTTTGACTCACCTTGAGGGATTAAACAAACCACGAATTCTAATTTAACGAGCCCAAAAATTTAAATTTTTTTCCATATTTATTTAGTGGATTTTTTTCAATTAGACTTTGTAATGACCCTAAAATGACCTCTAATTGATCGTAGGGATTATACAAACCACGGATTCAGTTTCAGCGATCAAAAACGTACGTATTTACTTCTTCAGATTTATTTAGTGCATTTTACACTATTTGACCCTGAAATGACCGTAAACCTGACGTGATAGAGAGTAACAGATCTCAGATTTTGGTCTGGTCAAATAGGGATCCATTTTTTTTTTGTAAACCTGTGTTGTGAATATTAATAAGCAAAAAAAATTGGAATAACTAAGAATTTTCTGTTAATTAATTTATTGAAAAACAACAATTTTGCTAGAATCGGTCATTCATTATTTACGGCCAGAAGTATCTCAATTTTAGGCCACCTAAAATTGCTGTATTTTTAACCAGGCCTGTACTTTCTTTTTGTGGGAATTATGACAATACCTATTTAGTTTATTGAGACATTACATAATCATTTTTTTTCAAAAATATATTTAGGGTTATTTGTCTAATATACATGTTAGAATTTTGGTATATTAAAAATAATGAAAATTAACTTATCTTATTCAAAGAAAGAGTAATTAACAAACATTGTAATCTTAAAAGACCAAACATGTAAAAATCAAATACAAGTTACAGAAATATAAATATAGCAACATAATATCTCAGACATTAATCATCAACGCAAAATTCTCAGGACAAATCATTAGTAGAAACGGTATCATATTTCTACCCAGCTAATTTTGTACAACTAAGATGAAACCATCTTGGGCATGTATCAGAGTCCACATTTTTTTCCCTCCTCTTCTACCTACCTAGTAGATTTTCACAAACTGCAGAATTTTTTTTTTGATTATTGTTTCCTCAGCAATTTCTTCATTTTCTTCTTTACTCTCCTTATTAATCTGCGCCTTTTAATATTTTGTCATTTTTTTCTAATTTATTTTTTCAAATTCTTCTCTTTTCCCTTTTTTCAAATTAAGTGTTTCTAGTTTTTTTAATTTCTTTTTCAATATAATACATTCTCCATGCCTCTGCTTAAATAGTACTTATGGAAGGTTTAGACAGTTCGTCTTTTCTAATAGTTTTGGGTACTTTAAATGATTTTCAAATAAATGTATCTTTTTTCTATAACAATAACCAGATAGAGAAAGCTGATACTTTGAAGATTTCAAATTGCTTATTTCAAATTTACGAAGAATGATAGTTTGTTTAGTATCTTGTACTGCATTATTTTCGATAGATGCGTGTCTCATTATCAGGATTATTTTGATTGGACAATTTAAAATTTATGTTACGATTTTTTTCTGTAGTTAAAATATCTAGTTTATTACCGGTATTATCAAGGTTAATTTGTGAGCACATCATATCTTTTAATTTGGAATCTTTGTTTGGAGGAATGATATTTGTCTGAAAAATATTCTTCTATCAATGAAATATATCTATCATCGTTAACTTCGTACAGAACAAAACTGCAAGTTTCTTCTGAAATCGAGTTACTTTTCAAGTTACTGAGAATTTTCTCGTCGTATGATTTCAGCCCTTTTACAATCAAATTAAGATGAACAACTCCTTCTAAAAGATTTGAGCTTAGTTTATTCTAGTGTATTTTGCACACCCTTTGTATAGTCCACTGCTCCTGAATTAAAAGGAAATAATCCACAGAAATATTTTGATTCTTTAAAGCTTTTATAAATATTGACGCAAACTCTATCTTGGTAACAGCTTTTCCCTCATAATTATTCTGCCAAAGTCTAGCAGTATCACGCTAATATTTTTTTTGAAAGTTTAAATAAGCCAACATTTCCAGGTTGCATTATATACGTGGAGTTAGGAGGTTATGCGTATAGAATTATGTCGTTGTCATCACAAAACTTCAATACCACCCCATTCGGCACATGATTCATTAAAGTATATCTTTTTTGTAAACCCTCAGTTACAAAAAAATTAAAGACTCTCAGTGTTTGTTTTACATTTTGTCTTTCCAAGTTAGATATAAACCTATTTTGGTTAAGTAGGAAATTTACTTGTTAGGTTGTGTTCGTTGAATATGAAAAATAACATTTAGAACTATAACTGGAGCAGCAGCTGATGTTATTGGGGAAATACAAGTGGAGCTTCAATTTGGAAGATTAAAATTAAACTATTTGGTTTTAATTGCCGACATAGAAGATGAGTTTATTTTGGGTATGGACCTGATCCGTCAACAATGATTTTGCTTTGACAACAAGCTTAGCATTTTAAAGCGTGACACCGAACGATTTATTCTGTCAAATAATCGTAACATTAAACCAGTGAGAGTCATTGCCGAACCAAAAACCAGAATAAAGGGAAGTACGAAAAAATCATTTACTGGAGACTAGACAAGAGTTCTGGAAGTCACGTCGGATTAGTTCAACATTCCAACAAATCCTGTAAATATCAAGTAGCGAAGGCATTAGTCAATTCATATGGGGTGATAGAGTTTGATTTGTAGAATTCGTAGAGAAAGAAAGGCAAATCACTTACGTTGATAGCAGAGTGGGAAGGACAGTATACTGTTCTGAAGAGAACCAATAACATTGTTTGGAATCCGACTAAATGCCAAGGCCATAATGAACGTAGTACATCTTCACAGGTTGAAACCATACCACAGAAATATCGAAGCTGATTGGGACAATCAGAATTAGGAGAACGACAGTGTTTTGATGCGACCTTATGGAAATATTATTATGATGAGTTCTTATAGAAATACATGGATGAGTCATCGTTATTTAGTCCTCATACTTATAATTTCTAAACTTATATTCTCGTATATTCCAGTAGATTATATAGGTATATAAATAGGGATAGACTATGAGAAGCTAGTTTTAGTTCCTATTTGGATGTGAAAATGTTAAGAAGTAGTTGTTAAAGAGTTGCTATTTATTAGTGAAAAGTGTTGTGTTTTATTTGGAACCTGTGAGCGATTATAAGAGAGACAAAATCGTAGCAATACTTTAGTGTCTTCAGGGAAACTAATTAAAAATAAGAAGAAAGAATTGTGTTGTTCATTTTTATTTTATATTATCGATTTGCAAAATTGAGATCTTACATGTACCGAAATATTTCATTTGAAACAAAAGAATGTAGGTTCTTTAAAAAAATGTCAAAATGTAAAATTTTTCAATTACAAATAGACTTCTGCTATTTTTGAAATTAAATATGACCGGCTAAAAACTTTATATTTTCCAAATTCTCTGAAATTGATATTAGGCAATTTTTGGAGTTTTCGGGAACGTAGATTATGATTTTTTTAAATATTTGAGAAAATATATGCTTTGTTCAATTTGTTTCAGAATTGGTATTTGAGAATTCTCGAAATAAAAAAATTTATTGTTGCTCTATTTTGTGTGGTTTGCAAGAATTTTGATCAATTCTAAATTAAATTGAAATCCAGAAAATAAATTTAAAATTATGTTAAATAATTCTGTAAAAACCTTCATTTGGCATTTTCAACCCATTGCCAAATTAATATGGTTAAACTACTTAACCAATGAATATCCAAGGATACAATGCATAATATAAAACTTATCAACATTATTTTTGTTATTCTTATACCTCGTATTACTCACAATATATTGCTGTTTAACCGGCATTAACAAGTACAAAAAGTTTTAAAGCTACGTTTCCAGAATATTTATATCTTTGCTATCAGTTGAAAGTATTTATATTTATAAAACTGAATTTTGAAGGACCATTCCATTGGCTCAATTGATTTTCTTTATTGACACGGTATCGACTTTATAGCCTAGAAGGACAATGGTCATAATTTAAATTACGCATCTGGTACTTGCACTTCACCATTATGTTCTTGTTTCCGAAAGTGTAATAGATGCGAGAAGACGATATGTTTTCCGCAATTTTGTTTTGCATTTATGAAGAATAAACTCTGTACTACAAAATTTTTCGACAGCAACTTTTTTCAAGAAAAATTCGTAAACCCGTATAACTCGCTCCTGTTTTCCAAATCGCCGAGGTGTAGGGAAAAAACAAATTTCAATTTTTTTTTAACTCAGCATAAAGGTTGTAAATGAAATAATAATGCCAAATATTTTTTTTTCCAGAAAATTAAACCATAAAATTGTAATATCAGGCAGTAAAAAGGTGGTTTCCTCATTAGCAGTCTTAATGATGCTAAATCAGTCATTTTCCTTTCATATTAAATCAAAGCTTATTCAAGTCTAGTAAATCTAGGTTTCACGACCCTATCTAATTACGGTCATTATACCTACTCTTTGTTGCTGTGTTAGTATTGGTAGAATCTTGTTTATAAGAAAGTATAATTTATTTTTTATCTAGAATTTGAAAATTTATTTGAGGCACAAACAAGAACCAGAATTCATTTGAAAATTAGTAAAAGAATCCTTAACTTACATAATAAAAATATATGTACGGAAAAAATTACATTGGTGTCGTCAATAGTATACAGTAAAAAATTATTCTAATAATTAATGTTTCTTTGGTGTCAAACGATACAAGCTAAAACAAAATAATAAATGAAAAACTCTTATGCACCTTTTTTTGAGAGCTATATCTGGTCCAGGATTTAAATCCCGTAAATGAATTTACCTTTTGCAAAGTAGTAGATATATGTTGGATTTCGATTATATTTAGTTTTGTTTTGTTGAATATCGCGATATTTCGGCTAATACTTATCTCTGATCATTTTCTAGTAAAACTGAATAAATTCTTAAACTAAACAACTATTTATAGTAAAACTAAATGCACTGAAATGTGACCGAGAGGAGTGCAATCATGCGTTACACGATACTGTTCCACTTATATTACATTTAGTTTTAGTTTATTAGTACCAAGAAAACGTTTCGACACTTCTCTTATATCTATCTTTACTACAGCAATCCGGCTTCTTTGAATTTCAGTTTCCTTCAGTGTATTCTCGACAATTTTATGTGATGTCTATGAGTTCAGGCGTAGTTGACGGCACCAGATTTTTCTGTTCATCCACGAGATGTGTTCTCTGATCTTGACTTCAAGGAACTCTTTGTTTCGCCAACGTAGGAGTTGCCACATTTATATAAAATGTGGCAATCACTTTCCTTCATGTCTCCTTGAGTTGCTGATTTAACTTTAGTAAGCTTGCTTCTCAAAGAATTATTTGAATTGAAAACAATATTGGTGTAATGTCATATTCCTATTCTTCCTTTTCGACCTCTTATCTAGGGGATGTTCAACATTGGCTTTCATTTCTGGTTTGATACGCGTCACTTTTAGTGTGATTTATCTCTTTCATTATGTTCTCGTTCCAGTAGCAAAGAGTTACTACTCTACCTACGAGATTTTTTGCAATTCCATGTTTGGCATTGTTAAAGTGGTTGGATAAATATTTTAGATATTGTCCTGTGTGTGTGCATTTTTTGTAGGCTAAGGTTCGAATTTGTCAGCCATTTCTTTCAACTAAAATATCTAAGTATGGTAAATTATTTCATAATTTTTTTTCCAATTTGAATTTAATGGTAGCGCTGATGTTGTTGGAAAGAAAAATTAGGTTTTGAAGTTATTCATAATTTCTTTTTCAGATAATGAAGGTGTCGCCTATATAATCTATAATATTGTTTTCTATTTTCGAAGTGTTTTCGACCGCCGGTGAGAGCGAGGATGTCATTGGTAATCTATCATCCTGGATATGGAATTTTCTTTTTCTTGGAAATAAGAATTTTTCCTTTGTTTAGAAATAAGAATTGGAAAATTTAATTTATTATATAGTCCTTTCTAAAATCGTGATGAATAATCTTTTTCGGTTTAAAAATGGACCAGTTGTGGCATTCAACCTTTCATAACTTTTTTTTAATTATATCATAAAACTTATTTCGTACCTTTTTCGATCTTGCAATCAGGAACCAGGTGTAAAAAAAACTCCATCATAATAAGTGAAATATTCTTATGATCGATACGATCTTACGATCTTATTAATGTCAAAATTTCAGTTTGATGAACGATTCCTTACTTCAGAGTTAATAACTTAGTTTACTTAAATGTGTTCCTCCTATGTAAAAATTATTTTTCGCGAAGTGAAAAGTAAGAATTTACAACTCAACATTTATAAAAATTTTGATTATGTATTAACCAAAATATTATACAATATATACATATAGTGTATTATTTATTGTTGTCAATTGTTATTTCTTAAAGGAAGTATCTTCTGCAAGCACAGCATAAAGGTCGTATAAAAATTACCCTTAATTCAATTGCATGGTTTCAGTGACAACTTAGAAATGCTGCTTTCATTATATGTTTGAAATAATTGAAATGCCACGAAGTCGTTTTAAATAACACAGGTTTACAAAAAAAAGTGAATGCCTATTTGACCAAACTATTTCATTGTTACGTAATTAGACGCTCTGAATCCAAATCTGAGATTTTCTAACCTCTATTACATCAGTTTCAAGGTCATTTCAAGGTCAAATGTAATAAAATTTACCAAACAAATCTGAAGAAGTAGACACGTTCATTTTTGAGGTCGCTGAATCCGAATGTATGGATTATTTAATCCTAAAAGGTCGACTAGAGGTCGTTTTAGGGTCATTAAAAAGTCAAATTCAGAAAAATCCACTAAATAAAACTGAAAAAAAATTTGAGTTTTTGGGGTCACTATATCCAAATTTGTGGTTGGTTTATTCCCCAAGATCAGCCAGAGGTCATTTAAGGGTCACCTCAAGGTCAAATTAGGAAAAATCCTTTAAATAAATCTGAAAAGAGGACAAGGAGGCTTTTGGGGTCACTGATTCCAATTTCGTGGCTTGTTTAATCCCCCAAAGTCAGCCAGAGGTTACTTCAGCGTCATTTTAAGGCCAAATTCAGAAAAATCTACTAAATAGATTTATAAAAGAAGATATGTAGACTTTTGAGAGTACTAAGTCTGAATTCGTGGTTCGCTTAATATCACAAGGTTAACTGGAGGTCATTTCAAGATCAAATTTAAAAAATCAACTGAATAAATCGGTAAAAGAAGAGAACTCACGCGGAGCTAGATCAATATCCGTTACATAGCAGACAGGCTGGCGGATTAAGTTTTTGAGGCGAAACTCAAGCTCCCAGAACCTCATCCTCTAGAGACAGCAAGATTAATGTCCATTATACAGCAGATATTCAAGTAAAGTTAGTTATTAGGAAATAGTAATCCAAAACTTAAGCGCCCAAATGCACATAAACCACGTATACTAGATTGGTATCCATTACACACAGACAGGGGAGGGGTTTGAGTTTTTAAGGCGAAACCCAAACTGCCAAAACTACACACTCTACCTGGAGCTAGGATTGATGGGTACTACATAGCATACAGGCGATCGTACCAAGATTTTATAAATAGGATAAAAAAATAAGCTCTCATAATCACATATTCCACGAACAGCGAGATAAATGCCCGTTTCGCAGCAGACAGAGGTGAAAAGCAAGAATTTATGAGTGTATGAAATAAAACCCAACCTTTCGCTCCGTTCACGTGCTAGCGTGGGGTACGTGATCGTAGGAGTTTCACTTTTGACTCAAAAACTCGATCCACTTGACTGTCTGCTGTGTAACATATATCGATCTAGCTGCGCATAGGATCTCTATTTTTACATATTTATTTTGTGAAGATTTTTTCAATTTAACCATAAAATGATCTCAGGTTAACCTTGAGGTGTTAAACACACCACAAATTAAGATTCAGCGCCCCCAAAAGTCTACATACCTTATTTTACAGATTTATTTAGTGGATTTTTCTCAATTTGACCTTGAAATAACGCTAAAATGATCTGTGGCTGACTTTAGGAGATTTATCAAACCGCAAATTCAGATTTGGCGACCCCAAAAACCTACATTCTTGTTCAGATTTATTTAGTGAATTTTTCCTAATTGGATCCTGAAAGGATCCTAAAATTACATCTAGTTGATCTTCAGGGATTAAACAAACCACGAATTCGGATTCAGCGGCCTCCAAAACGTGGGTATCTACTTCAGATTTATTTAGTGAATTTTACCCCATTTGACCTTAAAATGATCATGAACCTGACGTGATAGAAATTAACAGACTTCTGGTTTAAATTCAGGCCATCTAATAACATAAGAATAGAATGGTCTAGTCAAATAGGCATAGACTTTTTTTTTCTGTAAACCTGTGTAAATAATTCAAAATTTGGATTTGATATGAGATTTAAAAATCAGTGTATATTCTTTCTTCAATGAATATATTTGATAACATTTGATCTTCATAACTTCAAGTTATTCAAGACCAATCGCTAAAATGCAGGCAGCCACTTTACCTGAACTTGCCTAACTGCTTCAATTGTTAATATTGTATCCCCGCACTGTTTTTATTTCAGTCTATTGAGTGTTGGTTACTCTCTGAGGATATAATGAATATTTTTATCCTCCTCTAGATACTATCATCAGCACAGATTATTCATGATCTAATAAAGATAGTACTGCAAGTGACAATGTCCTGTCAGTAGTCCTAGTGCGTTTCGTAATCCTTTTGTCTTTAGGGGACAAACTTCTTGGTAAGGCGCGCATTAAATTCTGTTATATCTTCTTGGTGCGCCTTATATTCGAAGTTTTTCGTCAGCATTCAGTAGAATTGGTGTTGAAACAGATTTAATGGGTGAGCTATGATTGGTTCAGCCAAATTTACTCAATAATATACGTTTCCGGGTTTGATGGTCCAACATTTTTCCTATTCTTCTTAGTGATAATATGATGAAATAAAATAAGATATTGAAAAATTATCTAAATTAACAAAAAATGGTTTAAACTGAAATGTTCAATGGTAATTCAATCAAATTTAAACCTTAAAACTACGAGAATACTTTTCTTATATGAAGATTTGTTGACATCTACAATAGACATTTTAACAATATGAAAAGTGTAACAACACTGACCAACTAGAAGGCCATGGCAAAATGATCCGATTTAAAAATTAAACCCTTTGAGTGAATCTCTGGTTAAAATCTAGTGGATTATATTCTTTTTTTTTAGAATCACTAAAAACCTTGTGGATCAAAAATTACAGTTTTCAATTCAATTTCTTAGATAAATGACATTTTTATATGTAATATTTATCCAACCAAAGGCCGTTGACTTAAGAGAAGCTATTTACCTCCAATTTACACAAATAAAACGAATTTGTATTCACAAATGTTCTAAAGGAGATATTCTCCATTTTCGCCCTATTTCCAGTACGTTTAAGAGTCCCTAGAATGCTTTGAGACGGATTAACCAGAAATAAGAGACAAAAATCTTTACAAAAGCAACTGGAAACGCGTGTATGAACAACAGTTAGAGCCAAAAGGGATTTGATTTATTTAATTAAATTCTTGGTAGACACATGGATTTAGAAATTTTGCTTCACCCGATTAGAGCGTTAAATTAACCTAAAAAAAATATCCAGCATATTTATTCATCATTTAATATGACTACCAGTATTCTATCCCCCTTATTGTCGATGTATTTTCTTTACTGGTATACTTATAGGTTTTTGATGAATAAGTTTCTGTATAGATTTTAAACTTAGTTTGAGTGCAACACGACCGGGGTGAAACGAGATCCTAACATCCAAGAGAGAAAAAAAGCGAGTGTTGTGGCCCTCATAAATTTATTTCAATATGTTTAGTAATTCGCTTGTCAGACTTTTATTTATTTAAATTTCCTGACGGATATGTCCAACATTTAGTCCTAATTTAGTAAAAATAAATGAGATAAGCCTAAATCTTATTAAAAATAGACTAGAGATTCCATTTTTCAGTTAACTTTAATTATATGTATCTTTTAAATACATATCTCGACGGTAACCTTAAGAATCATTTAAGTTTCCATCATGCTGAAATCTCTTTCTTCTATCCCCATCATTTTTATGTTGTAGAGTTGAGCCTTCGCGAAATAGTAGTAATATGTACTTTATGTCGACCAAAACGAGATGCTGTCGGTTTATTAGTGTTTGCACAATTGCCATTTTAAATTTTAGCATGGCTTGATACGTCATGGATGGCTTATATTTTTATTCGCATCAAAAAGTCTGTGAAATTCTTGAAAAATGGTAGTAACCATGACTGAAAACGGTCGAGCGTGTGAAAGTAGGAGAGTACTAGGGGCAGCGCTGCTGTCAAGGAGAGTTGTATGTACTACATAAATACGACTGCCCTCGGCAGCCATGTAATAATTCTGTCACAAAGTCACTCATTTCTTTCTCTATTATTCCGTCGCATATTTAATGGTGATTAAAACACTCTGGTGTAAGTATGTTTGTAGTAGATGTAATAGGTGGGCTTAAAATATACGCTTTGGGGCGCTTGTCTTAAAAACGTTGTCCGCATAACCTAAAATAAATTATGAGTTAGCCTAAACAGTATAATGCAGACTTGAAATGGTATATGCTTGGTAATGATATTTACCTGACGGTACGGTTATGTTGAGAAATCTCTTTTTGCCAAGATATACCTGAGGATCCCCTTAGGGTGATTTGAAATTTAGCAGCTACCCATCAGGAAGGTTTACACATTAATCAAGTTTAGGAGACCATCTTCTAAAAAAACAGAAGGATGTCTCATCTAAGAAGGCCTAGATACTTCCATCATCTAGCTAGGATTGTAGGTCACGTATGTGACCGACTATAACAAAAAAGTCATTCTCACGTTTATGACAAATATTTAAATATTTCATATCGATTATTTTGCTTGAACTGCCGTATGCAGAATTAACCGTTCGCCATAGGTAAATCCATTCACTTTTACTGCGCAAAGGAACGATTTGTGGGACGAAAATCGCCTTGTTCTCCGTAGAGCATGCAAGCACACACCAATTCTCCCCTACGCATTTTAGGACTCACCTTGCAATGAACGTTCCCCCTTTACACCGCACATTCAGCTCGAACTCTCGCCTTCGACCATCAAACGACCAAACCACGTTCTTCTCTCTTACTTTTGGCAGGCGCGCACTGGCTGCGTGTTGACAGTTTAGCGACCAAGATGAAAGCCTACAACTAGGTTGGCAAGTGTCGTTTTATTTTTGTTAGGCATTTTGTCCGTTGTAGGATATTAGCCGATAGATTATTCTTTCGAAAATGGCTCTTATAAAAAGTATATCTGCATTACTCGAACGGCCTTTAGCCGATATGACCTTAAAGCAAGTTTTAACGGAATTTTTTCGGACGATTTTCAACAAATACAATAAAAATTGTCAAATAAATATGCAATACCTGTTAACGAGAGTAAGTGAAATGCCATTCTCTTACGCTAAGCTAATTATATCTCGTGCTTTCTATAGATAAGATTGATAAACATAGTAACTAATTTTGGACGTTTTATTTCGGATCTCTCCCTTTTCATCTCTCTTTTCTCGATCTTTCATCATTCTATCTTAATGTTCGTCTATTTTCTCGATCTTCTATCATTTATTCGTTTTCATTCTTAGTTCTCGTTTCGTTTTCTCATCTTTTCCAAGATCGTACCGATGTTTCAGTAGTATCTGTGACAGCCAGTTCTCGTTCCTCATCCTTAGTTCTTCGTCACCGGCTCGCCTTCACAATGTGTGTCTCCAGTCCATAACGACTTAGTATTTTGATAAAAACTTGATCTCGCCTAAATATACACCAGCAATGTTTAAGATGAGTTATTTTAAAGTTAAATCATTCCGTTTTTATGGAATTGTTTGAGTAGTATTTATTTTGTTTAAAATTTTTACGGATATACAGAGGCGGCCTCTAATTTAAGTTGTGGTATTGAATTAATTTTTAAGAAATTTTTAATTTTTTTTCTCATGTGTAATTTTGAATATACGTTTATGTACGTTTATGTAATTTGACATAATTCTGTTTTAAAGTTTCAACAGAAAATACACCGATTGTAATAGAAAGTCTAGGGGGAAAGAAATTTATTGAAATACAGTGCTAAATGTCATTTATTCAACATTTAAAACAGCAGACATTCCGATACCCTACTCAACAGATTATTTGTATTTAGATGGCATATTTTTATATTTTCTCTAAAAATAACATATTACTGTTGCTAGAACAATATCGGGCATTTTTTTTAAAATGAAATTAAAATACCATCAATAAGTTACAAATTAGTCAAAATTTCTAAATTTAATAAATTTTGTTGTGGCCTTTAAAAATATTTTCAACTTCGACTACATTCACATAAAAAGTAAGCAGTGTTTTTGAGTTTTATCGCTGGTAATTGGTCAGCTATATTATTATTTTCCCTCAAGAATAAGTCCATAATCGACTGAATATAAGATTTTAAAACTTGATCAGCAAAAATCGATAATTTATCGTAAAAAATTAGAAGTGTAAAAAAAGTTTAATGGTTGTGCGCATGCGTGAAAACTGCCTGAAAGAATTAAAACAGGACTTTAAAGCTTATTATTTCTCTTCTTGAATTCCTCTTTTTTAATTTTCATATATTTTTATTATTATAAGCCCTCGAAGGAAAACACAATTTGACATCAAACGTTTCTCTTATAAAAAATAATTGAACAATAATTTACTGCATATCACTACAAAGCTTAGAGTTGCTTCAAAATGTTTCTATGTGACTATGTGTGGATATTTATTTATTTAATTATTTATTTTCACACGACCCATCTGTATTAGCCGATTAGAGGGTAACTATGCTAATTAATTATATCCCAAAATTTTTAATTTGTTGCTGGCTGGCCGCCCTTACCGCGAGTGATAAGCAAGCGGGCTAGATGTTTTAAGACTAAAATAAAATGGATTTAGATGACTTCTTATCGGAAGGGAAATAGAAAAGAAGACGAAAAAACGTTTAATAAAAGTAAAAAAATACAAAGAAATCCTAATCAAATCACAATCATGAAAACACAATTGACCAATTATTAAAAATGATACCAAAATTGATAAAAGAAATTTATATATTAACAATATAAATTAATCAGAAAAAAAGTAAAATATAAACTGTAAATAAGGAAACTGTAGAATATAGTGGGGAAAATTAAACAGGAAAATCAGATAATTAAAAAAGAGACTGGAGAAATGAGGACGGAACTAAATGATACAAAGTTACAATTAGAGAGATTTGGAAAGAAAAAGAAGAAAACAATATGATAATTCAAGGTTTGCAAATAGTGACGGAAAATTGAAATCTTCAAAAAAAACACAAAAAACCTTATGAAAAAGGAAGTGAATATTAGGGTTTACATTGAGGAAGCAATAAAATTAGTGGTTAAATTGGAAAATAATTTTCCCATGAACACTTTAATTTTTGGGTGTTCAACGCTATCTCTAGAACCGAATATTTATATTAAGTATTCTCTTAGCAAGAAGGAAATTTTTTCTGCTTTGTCTAATACGTTCACTTATACTTGGAATATTTAATTTCAAAATAATCAAATGAGCAGAAAAAAACCTGTTCTATAACAATAATTGAGGTAAAATGTCACGACAAGTAGCTATGTTATGCCCTTTATGAATTTGTGTTCTTTATTATTGCTTTCCATATCTACTGGGAGTAGAGCAATAACATTTCGTAAGACCAATGAATTAACAAGATTGAAGTATAAATTTATAATGGCCTGTAAAACAAAGGAAAGGGACACAAGTTGTAACTTTTAAAAAAAGTTGCATTTTTTATTTGAAGTTATTCAAATTTAAAGCTATACATCCTGTACCACTTATTTTTTATGACTTTACAAAATCCTAGTCTTCATTCATATAATTCTTTTTTCGAAAAATTTGGGACTGTACTTAATATAAAAGATGTGTGAGCCAAAAACTTTGAAATTTAAGGCAATCAGACTTATATTAAAAACAATTTTGGATTAGATACAGGATTTAAAAATTGATTTATATATACGCTGTTTTATTTAAGAAATATAGCTTCATATTTAGTTCTTTTTGGTCACATCCTGTATAGCCAATATTATTGTATAATATATTTAGTAACAATATATTGTAGCTAACATAATTTGTTGATAATTTTGTGCTTAAATTTCATGAACTCACTCCAAACAATTACTGACTTACCCTGTACATGGAAAAATATTTTAAAGGGCTGTTGCGTAATAATCTTATATTAGAACTTCATATCTAATGACTGATTTCTTTTGCCACTGTCCTTTTTATTAATATAAAAAACTGAACAAATTTGCTTTTACAAATTTTTTGACGAAATATTCTCCATTTTCGTTCCATTTTCAGTATGTTTAAAGACCCTCGTAATGCTTTTAAACGGATTATAACCAGAAATAGAAGACAAAAGTCCCTGTAAAAGCAACCCGAGACTTCGTAAAATTGAAGAACGGATGAGCGTCGCTTGCGTCGTGAGAAAATTGACTTTTTTAATTAAATTGTCCTCATTTATTAATTCTTTACTGATACTGTATATCTTCTTGAATTTTATGTGTTCACGCTTTTACCGTAAAAATGTATAAAAGCGAATATTTGATACGAATAAATTATAACAAATTTCAAGTAAATTAATTGTTTCATATGAAAATGCATTTGAAATGTTTTGTAGAAGTCAAATGTAACTTTTTGGTGAATTAGTAAGAAATCAGCCTATAGTGCGGAAACAAGGAATTAGGGGAGAAATTTCGAACTCAAAAGCTGTCAAAAATAAAAGATGGCATCTTGTGGTGACCTTGAGATTGATCTTAAGAGTGACTGTTAAGGTTATTACAAGGTAAACCTGATTTTTTTAATGGGAACTCATATTTCGTATCGCAGAAATGGAAAGTTGAGAAAATTCTGCTTCTAAATTTATAATAACTTGGGGTCAAATATCTTCTAAAGATCATATATTAGGTGAACTGAAAGTTTTCAATAAATTAGTAAAAAAATCATAGTTTCAGAAAATAAAACATTTTTTTACATTGTTACCTTGAGATTGACCTCGTAAGCGACTCCTGGGGTTCGTTTTAAGTTCAATTATCTTTTTAATGGCAGAGCATTTTTTTGCAGCAATGCAAAGGGAAGAAAGTTTAACGCCCACGTAGTTTTCATAAAGTATTCACCACATTCAAGGTAATTTTAGGGTTACGCGAAATTGTATTGTCCACTTTATTGAAACAATGCGTTAGATGAATAGTCGAATGGGGATATTTATTGAATGATAAAAAGCAAATATGATGTATGTATATACGTGCGTAGAATTGGGGTCTTTACACTTCGACCTGGTAGATTCGTTGTGTCCCCCTACTGCTGCCAAGTCGTAAGAGTTACCTTATCGCCTAGAGCAGGTCCTCCATTTCTATTTCCCTCAGGAACCTTAGGATGTTGGACGGCTTCAAGGTGGGTAGCTCCCCTTCTTCGATTTGGTGTGTATCCAAGAACAGCGTCCTAGGATTTTTCAGAGCGCTGTACTCAGAAAGGATATGAATAGAGGTTTTGTCCTCCTCCTCACAGAATCTGCACTCTTCTCTTTCTAACAGTCCGAGTTTTTTTGAGGTGTCCCTTCAGGTAGCAATGCCTTCTCAGGACACCGGTCGCAAGAGTTGGTTTTTATTTAAGCTCCGTCCAATAATTGGATATCTTGCTTTCTTTTTCTATCTTTAGTTCTTCCAGCATTACGCTGCTACTGATTCCACAGAAAGGCTCTGGCCGCAGAAATGGTGTCTCACCCACTTTCCTCGCGAGTCTGTCTACTATTTCATTCCCCTCTATTCCGGTGTGTCCCAGTACCCACATGAGGGTGACTTTATTATTCTTACTTAAATTATTTAATTCCTCTAAGCATTTCCAGATCATTTTGGAGTTAATATCTTTAGAGCTCAGCGTACTGATGGCTGCTTGACTATCCGACATGATGATAATCTCTTGGCCGTGATAATATTTTTCCTTGTTGAATTGAATACATATCCTAATGGCATGCATTTCTGCCTGAAAAATGCTTGGTGACTTACCCAAGCCTTCGTAATGTTTGATCCCGGGTCCATACACTCCTATAACAGTTTCTTCCGTTATTTTGAAGTCACCTGTATACCATAAAATGGATTTCTTACTGAGTTTTTCAATGGTATTTCTGTGCTATTCGCTCTTGCGACTCAACTTTGAAGTTGAATTTCTTTTTCATTCCATCGTGGTACATGTCCAAAATTTGTTGATTTCTGGATAAGAGATTGGGCTTTCGTTTTATGATCTCATCTCTCATCATAATATAAATGGTCCTCTTCGCTATATTCTCAAGAAGTATGTGTAGAGGATGAGGTTCAGGATTACTTCCATGGCGGCCATTTGGCAGGTTTTCATTGCCCCGGTTATACATGGACAGGCCTGTCTTTAACCTTTTGAAAGGTTAGCTCTCGTGGTAACCAGCCAGACTTGTTTTTTTTACTCCAGATCACTGTGATGTTTAGTCTCACTATTGCAGTGTATATCCACTGCAGGATTTTTTTATCCTTTTTGCAGCTGTGTTCATTACTTCTTTTTCGTGCTTGTTTCAGAGGAGTTTGTTATCTAAGGCCAGCCTTAGATATTTAACCTCTGATTTCCACTCAATAACATGTGTTTTCAGATTGAGGTTTCTTTTCCTTGTGAATGCTACTAGGGTGGCTTTAATGAGGTTGATGTTTAGTCCCATCATCTAGCACCATTCTCTATGCTATTTTCGAATTTGCCTCTTGCGATCACGACCACGTCATCGGCATAGCTCTGACAAGATATGCCGAGAAATCAGTCTACCATTAAGCTTCACATAAGTGGAGAGGCTACTCCCCCCTTAGGGCATCCTCTGGTGGAACAGAGGGCGATAATGTTCTGTCCTATCTCTGTCTCTGCTATTCTAGTGGAGAAAAGTCGTGTTATCTACTTGGATGTCGTTTCGTCTACTCCCCTGTCGTCGAGAGCTCTTTCGACTGCCTCATCTGGAGTATTGTCAAAAGCCCCTTCTATATTAAGAAAGGTACATATTACAGTTTCCTTCCTGTTCAATGCTTCTTGAATTTCATCTAGTAATTGTATCAGTACAGTTTCCGTATACTTACCCGCCTGATACGCATGCTGATGATGATGCAGTGTCGCCTGTTCAATAATTTCTCTTCTGATATAATTATCTACTGCTCTCTCCATTGTTTTTAGAATAAACGATGTGAGACTAATGGGATGCACGGATTTAAGGTGTGTAATGTCTTTTTGCCGCTTTCGCAATTAAGGTGACTCTAGTTCCTCTCCATGTTTCTTTTATATACCTCACTTTCAGGCTACTTTGACTGATGCTTACGATGTGTGGTAAAATCTCTTCCTGCCTCGTTGGAGCAGGGCCGGGATTATTCCATCAACTCTTGGTGTTTTAAATGGTTGGAAAGTGTTCATTGCCCATTGTAAACGACCGCTACTGCATATGTGTCTGGCCATTGCTGTAGCTTCTCTAGTGTGCTTTTCGCGATGTTCTATTTCATCATTCGCGACAGTAGGCTTGCTCCCCGGAAAGTGAATGTAGAGTAATGCTCTCTCCTCCTTCCTCTGCGTAAAACTTCCTGACTTTCTAAGTGTCATTGCTGTGTCGCCCCTACCCTTCGCCATGACTTTGTGAAGTCTACCTGCGGCAAGTATAATTTGAATATCTTCACAGAATTTCTTGAAACTGTTTCTCTTAGCCCTCCTAATTTCCTTGTTGTAAGTTTTAAGTAAGCAAATATTATACTCGTCAAAAATTTTCAACAACGTTGTTTTGCTTCACTGTTTGGAAAAGTATATTTAAGATATGAAAATTATTAAGCAACTTATCTAACTTTCAACTTTGACCTTCCAAACGAGTGGTATTATGACGGTCAAAAAACGTAAAATTTTTAACTATAATACGAGGCGAGTGAGCCTGAATAGTGATGTAACAGTAAATTTTAGGCATATTAACAAATGTTGTAAGTAAAATATCATGTTTTGAAATTAAAATTGAATTTTCTTATCATTAATAATTGACTCATCATTTAACTTTCCAATAAAAACAACTTATCTTGAGACGCTAAGGGTCTCAGGGTCACAATTAATTTAAATTTTGTAAGATTTGTATTCAAAATTATTTCCCCATAACATTTAATTTCCAAGCAATAAGCTACTATTTTTACTAATTCATCTCCCCTTCATATGAACTTCAGATGATATTTGATACCCTAAGTTATTCATACTGTATGCTGACTTTTGCCCACTTTATATTTTTGCATTAAAATTATGGAGTCTAGTTAAAAAATCAACTTGATCTTGTAATAACCTTCAGGGTCCCGTTTAATTCCCTACAGCTTGAATATGTTTCTAGCCATTCATTGGCTTAAGTCGTTAACATCAACTTCCTACCAAATAAAAGTTAAAAATACTTTCCTGCGTTATATTAGACTATCTGTTACAGAAATATTTCGAAAATACTGGTTTTATTTTTATTTTTACGATGGCGGGCGAAGGATAACGCCCCCAGTTAATTCACTTAAGAAATTCAAAAAAAAAATTCTGCGAGTCTAAAATGTTAGTTCAAATTACAAACTTCCTATAGACAAATTAATTTACAATTCATTGTTTATTTAATGACATGTCAATATTCTGTTGCTGAATGGGTAGGTCCGGCCTTTTTGATTGCTTGTGTGCTCAACATCATACTAATATTTCAGAATTTGCGAGCCTTGCTGATATTAGTATAAATAAAAATAATAGAAGGCTCTTAAGAGTGTTATAAATCTTGCACACAGTTGCTAATTTTTTATGAATTTGAATAAATAACGTTAGTAGATGTATATGGATCTATATCACAAACATTTTGAAAAAGATCATAGTTGCCCTCAAATTGAAAGTAATTTATGTGGTACTTTAAAAAGTCCTTTACAGTAATTTCTTTTCGATCTTATATTATTTTCGTCATTTTTATTTTGCATTGTAAAATACTGAACAGAAACAGGACACAAAGGTATTAACACAGGCAACCCGAAATCTCATTAGTGTCGAACTGAAAGCTGATAAACGACCTTTATAACGTCGCAGGAAAATTGGGTTAGATGTTTCTAATTGGCAGTTTAATATTTTAATACAAGTAAGTATTACCCAGTAATCCATTTTTGTGTTTGGGTTTGGGTTATCGAACGATGTTTCGACGCATCTCTCCTAAATTAATATTTGAAATATTTTATAACATGCTACTCATGAAACCTTGGAAAATGAAGGTACAAATAAAAAATGGAGAATTTTATTTTGTCGATTATTCTAAAATCCTTCCACATTTTTTAAAAGAAATTTAGTAACCTTAAAATGCGAAAATTTATTGAAAGAGTTCTGGTTCGATACCTAGTCCTATAATGGGTAATTGATGTTGTGCATGTTATTAATAAAAAAATTGTCTTCATAAATAATTGTTTAATGATTTCCGTTTTCTCAGTATATATATATATATATATATATATATATATATATATATATATATATATATATATATATATTAAGATGTTCGATTTTAAAATGGGTAATATGAATCAGGGGCAGATCCAGCCTCACTCTTTAATAGGTCGACGACAGGAGGATGCGATAGCGCGGTATGATAAGTGAAAGCAAGTTGTCGACAGGGAGAGGAGGCAGGAACCAGCGACATTCACATTCCTAATGCAGCAGACGGGAGCGAGTATATTTTTCTAAATTTGAAGTTCTTGGGAGGGGGGATCGTCCCTGATGCCTCCCCCTTGGATCTGCGCCTGATATGAATAAGTTTTGTGTCTAAATTAAATAACGTACCTTCGTAAAATAATAAATACTAACGTATCCTTCACACCGCTAAGAAGAGCATGAACCGACTATTTTTTTTCGCATTTCTAGTCCACGAAACCCTTTTTATTAAATTTGCTATATTTTTCTGAGTAATTTTTCTTAATTAAATTTTTTTGTCCAAAATGACAACTGTTAATAACAACATTAAAATAAACACTTTTTGTTTCTTGACAAATTTTCGAAAATGCTTCCTATCTGGGATATTTGCGATTTTATGCAAAAAAAAAATGACCAAATTCTTCTTTTTTTTGGATTTTTTTTTCTCGCAAATTAGTAAACAGATCTGAATATGCATAGCAATTATTGAACCTTCAACTTCAACAAAGATTTTTTTGACATGGGCAAATGGGTTCTGACGTTAAAAGTGGAGCTCAAAAGTAACCCGTTGATGGATTTCCGGAGAGTAGAGCGGGAAACAAAGAGGCTCTCTCTCATTCAATTTACGGAACGGCCGAAGAAGACTCTTCTGGAAATCATTCAAAATTGGATACTGCTGGGAACTACGATTGTGTCGAATTGTTATAAGGCTTACGACTACTTAGCATTCGAAGGCTTTCAACACTGACTGTGAATCACTTACAAAATTTCTTAGATTCCGATAATGGAGTTCACACTCAAAACATTGAAAGGACTTGAAGGGATTTATGTGAAAATTTGCCACGATTTGTAAGGCACGAACACCACTCCATGGCTACTTAAAGTAACGTTTGTTTTAATAAATATTCTGACCACAACAAGATATACTGTGAATTTTTTAAGTACATGGGATAAGTTTATCCCCCTCCTTTTAATAAAAATGATGAAGAATATAAACGGTTTGCTTTTACCGGATACTTCTTTATGTCACCTGTTTCTTCTATTATTTAAGCGCCAAACAAACCTCGTCTTTCACTGAATTAATAATCCTAATTCATTTTGTTACATCCTAGTCTTTTTACTAACAATATTTTTTTGCAGCAGACTCTAAAACACGCCCCTCCCTTCTAACCCTGACTTTTCTCGATATCCTTCCCTGGTAACATTTTCTAATTAACAAATATCTATCAGTTCAAGTTAATTTCAGTTTTCCAAAATAAATAAAATCAAGCTAAACCTGAACTAAGCTGAACTAACCAAGCCTAACAAAAAGTTTTAGGTGGCTAACATTAATATTACCCTGTTTTATACATTACAAATATTAAATTATATTGTTGACTGAAATGGATAAATTTTATAGTTTATATCACAAAAATATAAATCTAGGTCAGTTTAGGTTGGTTCAGGTTAGTTTCCATTTTTCACAGTAACCAAAACCAAGCTAAGCCTAAACTAACCAAAAATAACCAAAGATTTTGGATGGTTAAGATAAATTTTGCCACTTTCTATACATTAAAAAAATTAAACGATGTTGTTGACTAAGATGTATTTTACAATTTCAAGGGCTGATGCCATTTACGAGACTTATTTCTGCTTTTTCGTTGAAAATACAAGATTTTCTAAATTTGTTTGCTAAAATTTGTGCAATAAGTGCCCTGTTAAGTGACAGGTGGCACTCCTTTAGTTTTCCGGAAAAGTGGGGAAAAATAGTGCGCAACCAAGTCTAAAATCGTATTTTAAATCCTCGAAATAAGGGGTAAATGTTAAAATTTTTTCAAAAATTGTCGTTTTCCTAGATTTCACTTAATCGAAATAATTGCATTTTTTTATCAGATATGTTATTTATTGATATTTAAAAATACGCTTAGAGAGTATTTGCGTTTTGTACTTGTAATGCTTCACTAATACACCAAGATTGTCTTGTGATTGTAGAGTGTTATGTTTTAAATTAAGATGAGAGTCACAGGCAAGATAACTCCTAACAATCTCTAGACAAAATCAAGATAATTGTATCAATATAACTGATCTTGACATATATGCTGATTTTTATCTCATCGACCAAAAATGTTTTGCCTGCAATTTAAAACCTTCAACATATTTACATTTTCAAGAAAAAGTATGTATAAAAGGGAACCTATATGTACGTATACAAGATGCGTTTTTAAGAAAAATTCTCCGAGTAAAGCTGAGAATGAAAACTTACTTTTCCCTAGTATTAATACTGCTTAATATTTCAAATATATCATTCATGCGTGCATATGAATATTGGGGATCTTAGAAAACTGTAACTTATAAAACAAAAAGTAAGTCTTTAAAATATTTTGATAATATATTTGTAATTTTTTATTGCAAGATAAATTGGTCTTCACGAATGTGCGAAAAATTTCTTATTGGTTCGGAAAAATGTAAGTTAATTTATAATAATTACAGCATGTCTCATAGCATGACAAGAATATACCAGTCAATAGAAAAGTTTCGATGTAAGAGGTAACCAAAAATTGGAGTTTGTCAAGGGGGTAAATACAAAGCCATGCCGACATTTGGTAATGTCTAATAATTAATTACCAGCATCTAAAATGATTAAAAGATGATTTTTCAATTTTTGGAGCTCATTAACTAAAGTCAAAAGATATAAATACTAAGTTTTAGACACTTAGAAAACCTACAACTTTAGCTGCGGCACACCTCATTTTGTGAAATAGTTTCTGCAAATAAGCGGAGAAACTGTTAAAACTAGCCTTTCTTGGCAATAATTATGACAAAAATAACGTTTTGATCGGTTTGACTATTTAAAAAAAAAGGAACATTTTTACGAGGAAAAAGAATATTTGGTTGCTGGGATACATTAATTTGAAGGTTGTCGATAATCTTGGAGATTGACTAAAATGTGGTTCTCGGAGTTGCATTCTCTTTACTTTTGTTTGTTTGTACGATGTTTCAACTAGGTTGTATCGATTAGTGAAACAACCTGATCGAAACCTCGTAGAAACAAAAAAAAAATACGATGTAAGTCCAACAACAACATTTTAGTCATATATTTATTTGTTCATCCAAAGATAATTTTTTTAATTAATTTCTTGTGGGAAAACTTTCCTGACCTAATCCAAACTGCGTTTGACGGTTAAGACCTTATTATAATCAAACATTATTAACAGGTAATTTTCTTTATAGAAATATACCGTTTTTTAATGTCAAATGGTAATTTTTTCCCTACAAACAAATACAGTTGTAGCCTCAACTATGGAATGTACGATATTCTAGTTTTAATATTTCTAAAGCTGGAGATTTTCCACAGATTTCAGATTATATTTTTCATTAATGTTGATGATTTTGAAAAATGTTATTTAAACTTATTTAAAACAATTGTCAAAGTAGAGAGGCACCAGAATCTTTGAAACTTCAACTTCAACAGAGATTTTTTTGATATAAGCAAAAGAAGTCTGTGACGCTGAATGTGGAGGGCATTATTTTCGTCGCTGATTTGATTATTTTCATCAATAACCCGATTTGTAGAGTACAAATCATTTGGTTAATTTTGAACTCCACTTTCAGCATCACAGACTTTATTTGCCAATATCCAAAAATTAGATTATGTTAAAATTGAAGGTTTAAAGATTGTTATGCATATTTCACAATTACGATCTGTTCAGTAGTTTTGAAGAAAATATTCAAATATGATAAATTCCGTCACTTTTTTACATAAAATCGCAAATATCTCGGAAAGGAAGCATTTTTCGAAACTTTGTCAAGAGACAAAAAGTATTTATTTTAACTTGTTTAAAAAATGTTTCAGTTCATAATAAAAATCGAAGGCCCACTCGAACAAAAAAAAATTATTAAGAAAAATTAGCCGAAAAAATATAGCAAATTGAAAAAAAAATTGGTCGGTTCACGCTCTTTTTTTGGGATGAACCGCTCACCTATTATGGATAACAGAGTAAAACTTTTTTAAAATGCAACCCTGAAAATAATATATATAAACCCCTCAATAGATAAGTAATCTTCAGTATAATTTATTTTACTACTTTTTAATAACACAGGAAATTAGTTAAAAGGAATGTAATTGATATTTTAACAAGTAATAATAGTTCTTTACTATTGATATGAAAAAATCTTATAACAATTAACCAATTTCATAGTTTAAATATCTGCTTTTCACAGTGATAGAAATTTTTAGAAGGATAATACGAAGATATAAGTACCTTTTAGTAAAGGTTAATTTCTTTTCTAACTATCTGGTTTGAATTTTAACATGTGTTACAATAAACTAGCAGAAATTTAGTTTTCCTGATATTGGTGACAGTTTTTTTATTTTTTATTCGAATAATTTAGTTAATGGCTTAAACAAAGGTTTTCCGCATATAAAAACATTTTATATTTTGTGTATTGATTTGTATGAACATTTTATACAAACCAAATATTACTTTAATGTTCATTGTACAGAAACCCAATTAATATAATAAATAACAATTTCCTTTAGTAATTGTGGGCATTTACATTATCCTAGATATTGACAATTCATCTAATAGGCACCTCAATTAGCTAAACATATACGATATACCAAGTCATGAATGTAATTGTTCCTATGACATTTGGATCAATGTTAATTCTGGCCCCATTGTCTGATATCGAAAGGAAATAAATATAAATTTCTCGTAAGCACAAAATTGAAATGTTCTTCTTAATCAAAAACTAAATGTTTAAAAATGATTTTAGGTAAACTAAAATAAATAATAAAAGAAAGATAACTAAACAGCTTAATAACTATTTGTAACAAATTCAGTTTTACTTTTGCTGGCACAGAATTAAATTCAAAATGGTTTCAAACAAGTTATTGGTTATAAAGTAGATTATAAGATTCAGTGGTCATCATGCAGTATGTAGTTATGAGTTCATAAAATTTAGCGAGAAAGATGAACGAACAGTTTAAGGTAATAACTTTTATATGTAATATGGCGGTACAAAATTATTTTATCTACTTCGAATTAAAAAAAAAATTATAGATGAATACCAATAAAAGTATTAGGAAAAGGAGCGAAATTATAATAAAACAAAAATTAAAATTTATGCTCCTGGGAAAATTTACAAATTCACAAGAGACCATATGCCTTATACGAAAATATACAGGGTACTTCAAGAAGGAGCTATGGCGCCTCGATTTTCCTTTCCATTGTTAACCCCATTTTTATTCCAAAATCAGAATGTGCCCATTTTTTTACATGCGACTAGGTAGATGTCTATTTTGGTTACATAGGGAAATTGTCATGAAAAATTATTGAAAATCTTTAAAATATAAAAAAAACTTTGGTACCGTCTAAGATAAATATTCAAACTGGACCCGTTAACGATCTGACAATAGCCATGTCGATGAATAAATTATTTTTGAACATTGTCGATGATATCTCCGGTTATGTGTCGTACTTCCTGGCGTATTCGAACTTTAAGGAGTTCTAAATTGTCGTGCGAGGTCAAGAATACTTTAGTTTTTAAGTATCTCCACAAGAAAAAATTAAATTCTCTTTCTTCTGCCTATCCTACGACTCAGAGGAACCCCATCTAAATAAGCACGGACAGAGGCAGCGTAGTGGGAACATCTGGTTGGTAAAAAAGTCATGATGGAACAAATCAAGTTCTTGTGGGTCTAGATACAAAGCTGTTAATGCAGAAGTGAGGTCGTTTTGAAGAAACTCCAAATATCTTACACCGGTAAGAGACTAATTTGAACATTTAATTTATGTGGCACTAATTTTTTTTTTATATTTTTTAAGTTTTGCAGTAATTTTTCTTGACAATTCCCTTATTTCAATATTTACCTTGTCGTATGTAAAAAATGTGCCCTTTCGGATCCTGAAATCAAAAACGGGGTTTTTATTTTATCCATGACTTCTTACATATATAGGTTAATTTTTAAAGTATTATACCCAACTTCGTCTTCTGAGACTTCTTCCTAGACCTTTAGGTACTCTTAATCTTGGGTTTTTCCGAGAAGGTGCTTCAGGTTAATACGGTCAATCTTTATTAGCTGTGAGCCGAGACAGCTTCTTTTTGCGACATTTGTCAAAAAAGTAGATAACAATGAAGACGAATACTAGAACAATTGTAAGGATCGTAAATCAGAACAGATGTTTGGGAACAAACAGTTGATTCATAAATTCGTTAATTTCTTCTGATTATTGTCTAGTTTTTGTTGGATTACGTTGAGAAAATCCATATCGATCTTCTTAAGGTTAAGAGGCTTAAAATTTCTTTAAGTGTTCTTAGTCCGATTGAACAAGAAATTTGAACCTGTGTTTGTGTTGTCATGTTTGGGTGTGTTATAAGATATCATCCGAGGTGATTTGCATACAGAATGGATTTTAAGAATTGGTTCTTGATAATTACAAATTTTCAACTTCGTTAAAGTAGATTCCAAGGGTGTTTTGAATAGGCGATAGTGTAAATTGAACAAGGGGACTCACAATATCCCTCAATATATGTAAAAAAGAAAATAATTTTAGTCATAATAGTGTTTTAACCTATAAAAATTTACTTTTGTATTTAGTTTGGTTGAGGTTGAAGGAAGACGGTCGAATTTTGGAAAAAAAATTTTATATCGAAAGGTTGATTAAATTTGTTTCGGTCTTTGGTTTTGATTTAAGATTATTTAAAATAGATCTTATCGCCGATTTTATAGTGGCCAGCTAATCCTAAGAAGGATTTAATTCCTTTGGGAATTTTTTATTCAAGGAAAAATTTTTGATGAAATCAACCTTGAAATGGCTGGATTTAGCTTCATCTTGGTTTCTCTATAGTCAAGGTAGGCAACTTCTTTTCCAATAAACTCAATCTTGTTTGACTGGATTGACAATTAGTCTTTTGAAGACGCTTGAATAGTTCTTTAAGTCCTTAAATGTTCGTGAATTGTGGGATAATAAATGATTATGTCATCTGTGTATACTAGAAGTCTTCCATTCTGAGCACTAAGGAGAAAATTAGTCATGATTATTTAGACGGTGGATGGTGTATTCTTTACACCGAAAGACATATGAACGACATTGTAGTGTCCATTTTCAACTGAAGGCGGCCCTGAATATATCATCAGAATTGATTTCTACTCGATGATACCATGTTAATCTAACAGATCTGAGATAGAAGGGGATATCAGACATAAATATTAACACTGTTTAATTTTCGATAATCTATGACAACGCGAAAATTTGGTTTATCGAAAGCATCTAACTTTTAGGTATACCACGTAAACAGAGGAAGATTTGGGTCAAATAGATGATCGAATAATTTCTTGTTCGAACATTTTGGCAGTTTGAGATTTTACTTCTTCGTGGATTTGAGGATATATATATAATTTTGTAAATATAATACGTGCATAGTTGGTTTGTATAAAATGTTGAACTCAATTAGTGAAAGTTAAGGCGGCGTCCTCGAAGTCACATATTTTGGGTTAGGACAATTTATATTATAAATTGATACTTTATGCAACGAGACCGTCAAAATCGATATCTAAACTTTAGATTAACGATTGTATGTGGATTGATTGAAATACTTTGAGTTTCTGCTCTGTTATTCTTAAAGTGTTACATTTTTGAGGAAACGGCTGGGAATATTATTTGCGGTTTTCTTTTCAAATAGAAATGCCCGAGCCATTATCAATAAGTTGTCTGAATGTATTTGAAATAAAGTAAATATTAACATCAATTTTTAGAATTCATCGCAAGTAATGGATTTATATGTAGGTTTATTCTGGGAAGTTTAGGTCTGCGGTCAAGTCATTTATGTTCAGGATTTGGATTTCTTCTTGCAGTGTTTTATCGAAATTTGTCTGTCTCTTCGTATGGTCGGTTAGCTTGTCTAACCATTGGAGTTAAAGGAAATTTAAACAAAATTGAAAATCGATTACTGGTTCATAATTTTCGTCAAAATTTTGAGTGTTCAAGTCATATTCGGGATAATCATGACTATCATCTTTATAATATTCACAGTAGTCGTAATTTTCGTTACATTTTAGATAGTTTAGATTAGTATCATTATATTTACCATTTGTTGGATTAGAGAATACTAAAGCTTACGTTGGATAATATTTGAATGATCTTATGGGTTATTTTGTAGAAGTACGGGAAGCCTGTTTTGATTTAGGAAAGTATTAGATCTAAGCTATCAAGAGAGTTGGTTTTGCAAAAGTATTTGCCTTTGACAATTCATATTAATATTTTGAAAATTGTTAGGACGTGATTTTATTTGGAATAACAATCTGTAGCTAAATGCAGTAGTTGACTTTTGATGTTTTTTTTTAATGTTTAGAGTGGTTTGTGAATCCCAGGTCTAATATTTTTTTTGGGATTCGAAACAGAACATTTGTAGCTTGGTCTAATGCGAGAAATCTTTAAAATTTTACGCTTGGATAGTTTCACATAATTTTCATTCTGTGGATTATAATGGATTAAAGAACTTTTTAGTCACTTGTTAAAATTTGAACATTTTCCAGCATTTGAGCGTTAAAGACTTTGGTTGAAAAATGTAAGCGGTAATACCTTGGATAGTTTTCCTAGTCTCTGTAAGTCTTTGATAAAGGGCGAGAGATCTCTACAGTCACCGAGGTAAAGGATTAATAAAGCTATACGTTGGCAGATCTCTTCAATAAACCGCCGAATGACATTTCAGTTATTTTTTTATACAGATTACTAGTAGAATGCGTTCGTCGGCTATTGCTTATTGCACAAGCTCAAAAATATATTTAGGAAGATTTGATTGTCTTCGAATTATCGTATAATGGACACTATTTTAGAGCTTGTAAGGCTCGATTTCACTCTAGGCATTTTCCAATGTCTGAGATTTATGCTTAAGAAAGTTACTCTATTCCTACGAAGTTGTAGATATATGTTGGACTTCCACTGCCGTTATTATTTTATTGAATATCACGACATTTCGGCTAGTAGTTATCTCTAACCGTTTTGAGGTGAAAATAAATAAAGTCCTAAGCTACACAACTGTATATACTAAAAGTAATTGCAGTGGTGTTACTGAGATGGGTGCTACAACAAAGTCCCGTTTATGCTGCATTTAATTTTACTTTATATTTATTAAAAAGTGGTTTCCACACTTCGCTTATATGTGAAGATGGTTTACTAAAGCAACTCTGGTTCTGATGTAAAAACGCGACTGCTTTGAATTTCTGTTTTCTTCATTTTATGTGGTGTCTATGAATCCAGGCGTGGTTGGCGGTATATTTTTGGTGTTCTTTCGTTCTTTGGTTAAGGGGTCTTTTTGTTTCGCCAACATAGGAGTTGCCACGTTCACATACTATCTGATACACACAATTCTTCATGTCTCTTGGAGTTGTTGGGTTGACTCTAGTGAGCCGAGTTATTTGAATTGAAAACAACATTGTTTTTTATCGTTTTCATATTCTTCCAACTTTTTCCGAAATGTCTCTAACACAGGGGATGTACAATACTGATTTTCCTTCTTCATTCGTTGTCGATATTGTACTATTTCTGCATTGTTCTAGAATTTTATCCACCAAATATACACCGTATCCACCAAGTATCCGTTGGCTGTCAGGTCATTTTTAATATGATCTATCTCTTTCATCAAGTTCTCGTTGGGGTTGCAGAGAATTAAGGCTCTATCTACGAGATTTCTTATAATACCTTGTTTAGTGTTGTTGGGATATATCTCGTAGATAAAGTTTTGACTCCCTGCAACTTCAACGAAAACTTGATAAAAGAAATAGATCACATCAAAAACGACCTGATATTCAATGGATATCCAGTATAAAATTTTGAAACAACGCAGAAAAAGGACAATATCGACAACTAATGAAGAACGAAATCCAGAATTGAACATCCTTTATGTTACAGACATTTCGGAAAAAGTTAGAATAATAGGAAAACCATATAAAATCAACGTTGTTTTCAATACAAATAATTTTTTGACAAGTCGGCTCACTAGGGTCAAACCAACAACTCAAAGGTACATTAGGATCTGTATGTATCAGATACCATGTGAATGTAGCAACTCCTATGTTGGCGAAGCAAAGAGCCCTTGATGTGAGGAATAAAGATCACCTAAAATACACATCTGAAGCCGCGTTTATACATCAAAACCCGAGTTGCTTTATTAAATCATCTTTAGATATAAGGGAAGTGTAGAAAGTACTTCTTAATAATTGTAAATCAAAATTAAATACAGCATAAATGAGACTTTGGTGTAGCACGCATCACTGCATTCATGACTGCATCCACTGCATTTATTTTAGCATAATTAGTTGTATAGCTTTGAAATTTATTTAGTTTCACTTGAAAAGGGCTAGAGATAACTGCTAGCCGAAACCTCGTGATATTCAACAAAAAAAAAATAAAGACAATGGAGGTCCAACAGATATATACTACGATGCAAGAAACATCGTTGTCTATGACCTTCAAACGTAGTATGTTCCCTTTCGAAAATCGAACCGTATAGAAAAAAATTACACTTTCTCAAATGGAAAACAAAACGTGAAAATTCATGTTGTATTTACTAAACCAGAAATATCGGCTCATGTTTTCAAAGGTAGTTGTCAGGATCCTCACTGCGGGTTTTTTCCGCAACCTTTCTTAAGTGGTGATTTTCAACAATTAGATTTTTTTTTTTAATTTTGCTAATGTTGACGAATCTCTCTAACTACGTCAATTGTTATCTTTATAAATATGGAATTCACTTTTAAACACAATTTACTCACTTTTAAGACAAAATTATTACTTTACAAAATTTCCTTATTTAAACTGGCATAATGGCGACTTACAATAATTAGATATAAGTGTCTCGTTAATAAATTTTATGAAACTTTTGAAGTTAGACCGTGGGCGTGTGGAATCGCATGTGTCATTTTCTTAAGTCGGTACAACTTTCGGTGACAATCATGTGACAGTTTAAGATTATCTACAAATTAAAATACATTTTGTGTGCTCCGTTGTGTCGTGCGGCAATGACTACAGTGCAGTGCTCGAAAGCTATCATATCTCGGTTAGAGAACTAGCACATAATTTTGGTAGAAAAATTGGGCATAAAGTACCTACAGTGTATCGAAAATCCAGTACAATCCATTGTTAGGGTTCTTAAAAGTATATCTGGGAGCGCTATAGCGCAACACTATATGTTCTTGTTTTGCGACCACTTGTAAAACAGTTTTGTTGGTGGTTTATACAGTTAAAAATTTTACTTAAATGAATATTAAGATCTCCATTAAAAAAAAATATTTTTATCAGTGGGAATAATGCGGTATCAGATTTTGTAACTTCCATAGTTACTATATTCAGCAAAAAATAAACCTTTTTAGTGGCTAATAGATCTAAAAATGTATAATGTTTAAAACAAAACCGCCTCTCAAATAATTTCTTTTGCAAACATAATAAATATACAAATTACACTATTACATCCTCGAGGAATTGAGGTAGGACTTCAATAAAATTGCTGAACAGTCACAAGTACACCCAATCCCGCGACGTCAACATTTCCATTGTACAACCGACTATGTATCAGCAAATGACAGTGATGTGTCAGCATTATCGCCCTTTTAAAGTTAAGCGAATAGTTACATGCAGGGAAAAATCCGGTAAAATGTTATCGATAATGTGTAAGAGAGGTAATCGGCTATAAAATTTGTAGTTTTATCAGTTTCCGTTAGGTGACCAGAATTGAAATTTTAAGGAAAACTTGGTCAGGATAGGAATTAAAAATTTTCTATATGCTCGTTCATATATTAAATTAAATTTACTATGCGCAATCTTTTTTTATTTAAAAGTTATTTTCATATACAAGTTATTGAAATATAACGAGTGGTCTGATCTCCCATTTCTATCGATCTTCGAAGTTTGTTCATGCATAATTTTGCTTGAGGGTTTTTAGTGTCTCGGAGTTCCAATATTTGGTTATTTGGTCCAAATGGCCAAGATAGTGGACCAATTTTAGCATTTATAGTCCAGTTTTAATTACAATCAATATTTGAATGTTTTAGGGGCCGCTGAGTATGACTTTTTATTTTGACATTCAATATGGTCGATTATTTATTTATAGTCAGATTCAAATTAAAATTAATATTAGGAGGTTCTCAGAATTACTGAAATGAATGAAAATTTTGTCTTATTTTGTTTAGTCTCTGGTGAAAAATGTGCCGAGAATAGAATGCCATTTCCATATTGGATGTATTGTAAAGAAGTTAAACACTTTATATCATATCTGATTTTGAACCATCGCCTTTCATTTTTACTTTTTTTTAAACATCTTTCATGAATTAGTTTAATATTATGAAGAATGAAGTAAATTAATTTTGTATGTCCTGAGTGTTCAAGCAGAAGAATGAAAATCCTGTTGCAGAATTGTGAGACTGAAATGGATCGACCAGTTCTATCAGGATCGTACTCTAGGACAACGCCACTACTAACCAAACTTTAAAGACGTTGACTAAGGATGTTTTAAAGTATACGAGAAACCAAATTAGACTTCAGGAAAAATTTACACACAATGGTTCTATATCAGGATGAATCCTTATATAGAGTATGAAGAGAAAGGCAAAAAAATAGTTTTTCATATTTAGAGCTAATGAGCATCACCATCCCGCTGGAATTTTTTATGTGACACCAACCACAGTTTTAATGCTTGTTGCATAATCTCGGATAGGATATGATGATGTTCATGTACAATGTACAATCAAGTTACTGACATATCTGTAGATTTTAAATATGGGTTACTGATTTATTATACTACATGTCCTGACTTACGGAACAGGGACCTGCGCCATGAATGGCAATATAATTGACAAACTAAAAGTGACCCATCGTGTTATGGTGAGACATTTACTTGATATATATCTACAAAATCGAATACCAAATAACGAAATTCGCAAACGGTCTAAGGTTGCTGGCGTAGTAGAGAAAATATGCGGACAAAGATGAACTGGAGACGTTACCAGAATAATAGATGACCGCTGAACTCGCCGGATCATAGAATGGCAACCAAGAAGTAAGAAGGGATATTGTGGACTTCCCCTAATAATATGGACCGGTAATATATGATATTAAATGCGTAGTAGTAGGACTAACTGGATGGAATCGCAACGCACATAAATGGACACGACAATGGATATAATTGCGGCATATGATGATGATGATGATGATGGTGACGTCTTACTGCCTTGGTATTTATGTCAGAAGAGTTTACAAGTTACTTGTTATATTGGATACTTCTTAAACTTGACAAATCCGTTTAAAATATCATGTCTAGAGTCTCTCAGACCAATCCGATATATTTATCTTCCCGACTTTGATGAGATTAACAAGGCTCTTTGTTATGATTTAATTAAGTCTAGATTATATGATGTTTTCAGTAGAATTTTCTTCATAAGTTACTTGGACTGTTCGAATTTGTTTGTCCTTATCAGTTAAAATGGATAGCTAAATCTCAAGTTCTCTGTTTTTCGCTTTACTGAAACATTTGGGTGTTCTGTAACTTTCGGATTTCACCTTCACTGTAAAAAGAAATGCATTAAATTTAATATAAAGGTGCTGGAAGTAAATGTATTTAATTAATGCATTGAATTTAATAATTCACATTGATCTAAATTAATTTATCGTTAAATCTACTGTAATCATACATAAAATTTAAAGTTTGATCACTACTTCTTACGGTGACTAAGTACATTAACTATACAGCTACTATTCATTAAATTTGAGATATGTGATCAAAAATTTAATGCACCATTAGTATAAGTTAAAAAAATTCTCTATTCTTGTACTTATGAATTTTAAACAGTAAGTGCTTGATACGGACAGCCGTGTGCTTTGTTTTTGTTAAGAATTAAAAGCACTACTTCATATTTCAAGAAACTACCAGGAAAAGGTAGAAATTTTTCCTATAGGTAGTGTACCACCATCTGTTGACAGGTTTCAAACTCATTGGTTCCCGTCAGTACGGGGCAGACATGTACACTTCACCATAAAAAAATTGACTCCTTTCAGCAACCTATATGCTACTAAATAAAAAGTTCAATACAAATTGCGCCATCTTCCGGAATCTCATGCAATATCCGTTAAATTTATTGTATGTGCACAAGAAATTTCAATGCAGTATTTGAAATCATATTACTGTACTTGCATATATATTTTTAACACAAGGGTTATTAACATTCATATAGTATATATTAAAATTATATTATCACATGTAATCAAATATGGAATAATAATGTAAATTCCTTTAGTATTAGGGTATATGTGAATTAATTTTAATATACAGGAACTTGGAATATTAAATTTAAAGCACAGAGAACTCATATTTGAACGAATTGTTTTAAATTCAAAGTAGATGTAAATTATTTACGATTTTTGTTACAAAATCATTAAATTTAATGTAAAATGGACATTAAAATTGCATTAAATTTAAGGTTATTTTCAACACCTTTTTCGGCTCTTTTATTACCTGAAAGAAAACCTTATTCTGATATGAGTTAAGTGTGGCTTCTTGCAGTTGATAGAAAGCTAGCTCTAAATTAGTAATATTTTTCCGTTTTTTATCCCTGTATAACTTCCGGTTCACATTTGTGGTTTCGTTGGTTTGAAAGATCTAATAGCTGCCTAGACCTTAAAATAAAAATAAGACTTTCTTTGGATTCCTGACGAGTATGCAGGATTTGGCATTGACCAATGCTCAGTCGTAAAATGGCTAAATATTGACATTTCCTCTTTCTCATAACTTAAGTATATTGACCTTGTTTGTAATGTTGCATTTGGATACGATCGGATCGATCGGATATAGTTACATGAACTTGAAATTCACTCAATAAATGGTTCTGATTCAAGTTCCGACCGGTTTCAACATATCAACAAGCATCGGATGGGAAATGTTTTTGCACATTGAAAAAATTAAAATGACAAGTACGGCAGTAGTTGATTTCTTATTTTTCGTTTATACCCGACGTATCATTTTAAGAAGAGAAACAGAAGCAGAAAGAAAATAAAAGAGTAAGAAAAGGTATATATGGAAATTTGATGAAATTATATATTTTTTAATTCATATTTAAACATACTGACATTATTTATCTTCTTTTTCTAAAATATTTGGCCTATATACCTAACTATCGTAAAAAATTGAAATAGGGATAATGAGTCGGATGTAGTAGTTTTCAAAAAAAAGCATTTGATTTTAAAAAGTATCTATACGCTTACTCTACCAAAAAAGTCTGACTTTGGTATATCATAAATTTTTCGAACGCTTCTCTAAAACATACAGATTATTTGAGGGAAATTCTCAATGTGATTATAAATATATTTTTGCAGGAATCCGTTTAAATGAGTGACGTATAAATTTTAGAAAATTTATGATGAAGGGATTATGCTAGCTTCATGCATATCGGCTGAAATGTTGCTCTTTATAGAAAAGAAAATTATTAAGGTGGATAAAAAATCAAAATATAACTGATAGTCTCTGAACATACTGAAACCAAAATGCTCCTAGAAATTGAAAATTTAAAAATTCTAGTGTCTAAAGACTAAGGGTAAATTTTTTTTACTCTAGGGCGAAGTACTAAAAAAGTTGTTTAATAACAGACTAACCAGACAATATTCTATATAAGTATTGTATTGTTACGAATCACTGGAAGAAACTTATTGAGACGCTCTCGTATATACAAATATTCCGATGCGATGAGTCATCTTTATTGTAATGCCCCAAAGGAATGATTCATATTTCTAGGTAGATCTCAACTTTTATCTTCTAGAATTAAATAGGAATTTCCATAGGTATATAAATAGAGATAGGATAAGCGTAGAATAGCTAGTTGTATAGTGGTATTTGAATAGTGAATATTAAGAAGTAGTTATAAGAGAGTTGTGATAATATAAGAATTAGAAGTATTAGTGAAAGGTGATGTGTTTTATTCTGTAAACTCAGTGGGCGATTTTAAAGAGACGAAATCGTAACAATTGGTGTCAGAAGTGAGGATTATCACCGACTGTCCAAAAAATTGTATTGGAAATTAGAAGAGATAGATAAAGATTAATTTCAACCTTGGATTTATTAACAAGTAAGAAGATAAGATTATTTTCTATAATATTCTAGAACGTTCTGTTTTTAAACTGAAACAAATATCGACAAATAGACTTCACCATCGGATTTGTCATTAATAAATAAGCTTAGAATCGAATTTTCGACAAATTTCTGGAACTTTCTATTTGAAAACTAAGAGAGATAGCGAAAAACGGACTTGATCATTGAATTTGTCATTAAGAAGGAGAACAGGACGACATAGTTCTAGAAAATTCTATTTGAAAACTAAAAGAGATAGCGAAAAACAAACATCGTCTTCGGATTTGTCATTAAAAAAAAGCCTAGAACATAATTTCTGACAACATTCTACGAGATTCTACAGTAAACAGCCAAAATGAAGCCAATAAATAAAATATTGACTAATTTTATCGAAAGTATTGAACAAAGTGGCCATAAAGGCAAATAATAAAAAGAAGAACGGCGCCAAAAAGAGACGCAAAAAGAAGAATATCGCCGTCAAAAGGAAAAACAAGAAGAAGAGCAACGTTGTCTAAAAGAAAAACAAGAAAGAGGGGATCGTCGTCAACAAGACGAAGAAGATCGCCATAAAAAACAAAAAGAAGAGGACCGTCGCCTTAAAGAGAAACAAGAAGAAGATGAACGTCGCCAAAAAGAGAAACAACAAGAAGAAGAACTTCGCCTTAAAGGTAAACAAGGAGAAGAAGAACGTCGCATTAAAGATGAAAATAAACTTTGCAAATGGATGCAATAGGTCATTTTACAAGAACAGCAAAAATTCGATCAAATTCTACGGGGACAAACGCAAAAGTTTAAAGAGGAGATTGGAAAAGTGCGACAAGACGTAGGTGAAGTGCGACAAGTCGCAGGAGAAGTGCGACAAGATATAGGAGAAGGGCGACAAGAAATGAAAGAAGTGGCAGACGCGATATAATCTAAAATGATGAGCGTTCAGATAAAAGTCAATACGATCGGATACAATTAAGATCTCGTTCACCATCCAGAGATCGCACTGAAAGAAAAACAGGAAAACTACAATTAGTCAACATTAAGGGTCGGGTGTTGACCAATATTGAGATAGCCCCCAGAATTTTTTCCCTTCGTAGCCTAGGAAGGACCACCGAGAGCCTTATAATTGAAGAAACAGTCAATAATACACATATTACAATAACTATTGACACTGGTGCAGCAGTATCCTTGATAAAGTCAAACATTCTTGATAAATTAAAAATCCTATCATTGTCCAGAAAAATACTGTTGAGAACTGTAACTGGAAAAGCACCTAAAGTAATTGGAGAAATGCAAATGGGGCTTCATCTTGGAGGGCTAGCCGATATAGAATATGAGTTAATTCTTGATATGAACCTGATTCGTCAACGTGGATTTTTTTACAACAACAAGCTTAATTAATATCTTAATCTTTGGCACTGAAGAATTTATTCTGTCAAAGAACCATAACACTGAATCAATCAGAGTCATTGCCGAACAAACAACCAGAGTAAAGGGAAGTACAGAAAATATTATTTATGAAAGACTGCCCCAAAAGTTCTTGAAGCCACGTAGGATTGGTTCAACACCACAATAAATCCTGTAAATACCTGGTAGCGAAGGCATTTGTCAATTCAGATATTTAACAGAGTAGCCAATATTCTCCCTAACTGTGTCAAAATTAATAAAGGAAAAGAAGCATTATACGAGTGAGTAAAATGTCTGATAAAATGTAAACAATCCGGTAAAGTTACATCAAAATTGTCATGTAACGGACTAATTGAGAAACTCCAGATACACTGGAAACATCTTTCACCACAAGAACTTGAAAAAGAGCATGGTGATGTTTTTGAAGCAGAAGATGATAATACCGATAGAACGAACATCATACAGCATGAAATAAATTCTGGCAGCGCACAACCAATACGCCAGCCACCAAGAAGACTTCCCATAGCCAAGCGCCAGGAATTGGAGTTACTTGTTGATAAAATGCTGAATGAGGGAATTAGAAGAATCATCTAGTCCTTGGTTATCTCCGGTTGTACTGGTCCCTACTAGATTTTGTGTTGACTACAGGAAGCTTAATGACGTCAGTAAGAAAGACAGCTATCCACTTCTTAGAACTGATGGTATTTTCACAACGCTGGCTAGATCAGAATAATTTTCTACACTGGATCTAAAAAGCAGATATTGGCAAGTGGGCATCCAAGGTAAAGATAAAGAGAAGACGGCTTTTCCTACTGGAGCTGGTCCGAATGGCATAACATTTTAACGTTTTGCAGTTCGGACTCTGCAACGCTCTTGCCACCTTTTAGCGACTAATGGAAACCATACTGCGAGGTCTTAAATGGAAAACAAGACTAGTCTATCTTGATGATATGATGGTTATGGAGAAAAAAACTGATGAACATTTACTGAATCTGTAGGAATTTTTTGCAAGAATTAAAAACTCTAACCATCGACTCACTAGTATCACTAGAGGAAATTCATATGGATAAAAAGAAAATTTAAGCAGTAAATAATTGGACGCGACCACGTTACAAACATGAGCTGAGAAGCTTTCTTGGACTACGCACATATTGTAGAAGATTTGTGGAAGGTTTTGCCAATATTGCTTCACCATTGCATAAGCTTACTGAAAAAAAGATGCATTATCAATGGAATTTTTAGTGTGATCAAACTTTTCGGAAATTAAAGGCTACCAGTCCAATTTTAGACTACCCACAATCAGGGAAAATTCATATTGAATATGCCAGTAATATAGGCTAGGAGCTGTATTGTCTCAGATACAAGATGGCCAAGAACGAGTTATTGAATATTTCAGCAGAGTGCATTCAAAACTGGAAAGAAATTATTGAGCTACGAAGAAGAAATTGCTTACCATAATCAAAGCTGTCCAACATTTTTATAAATATTAAAATTACCAGACCATGTAGCTCTTAAATGGCTACAAAACACGAAGCAGCCTGAAGGATAAGTAACAAGATGGCTTGAGAAACTACAACAATTCAATTTTAAATTTAAACATAGACCTGGAAGACTGTATACCAATGCAGATGACTTGTCAAGAAGATCATGTAAGGAAAAATGCAAGCACTGCAGCAAAGTAGAACAAAGGGAAGGGTTTCCTATTTGGAGAGTCACTTTAGACGTTGATCTAGACTAGAGTACAGCTCAGATAAGAAAAGACCAGATAATGATCTGGCCTTATTCTTTCAACCTAAAGAAAATAATGGACCGCGTCCTAGTTGGGAAGAGATCTCGAATAAAGGACTCATATTCAAGGCAGTTTGGGCTCAGTGGGACTTACTATTGATTGAAGACCGATTATTAAAGAGATTCTGGGAAAGTGCCGTTGGCAAGGAAATAAAAACTCAGATAGTGGTACCTAAAAAGAAAGTTCCAGTGATTTTAGAAGAAATTCATAATGGGAAGTCTGATGCTCATTTAGGAGTTAACAAAATTCTAGACAAACTCTGAGAAAGATTTTGCTGGGTTAACTACTGTCAATACGTATAATCATGGTGTAGACAGTGCCCTAAATGTGCAGCTAGACAAGATCCAAGTACTAGTACTAGATCTAAGGGAAAAATGAAGAAGTATAATGTTGGAATAAATTTTTAACGGATAGTTTTTGACATAGCTATGCCATTTCTAAAAACGGATAAAGGCAACAAATACATCTTGGTTGCTATTGACTACCTCAGTAAATGGCCTGAGGTATTTGCCATCCCTAACCAGAAGTCTTAGTCAAAAATATGTTCAGCCGATTTCGAATTCCCTTGAAGTTTTTGACCAAGGACGTAACTTTGAATCCAAACTTTTTCAAAGCTCTTCCAGCTTCTTAACATCCGTAAAACCAGGATAACAGCTTTACGTCCTCATTCAGATGGCATGGTTGGACGATTTAATAGGATCATGGAAGAGCACCTCTCAAAGGTTGTGGACAGACATCAAAATGATTGGGACAAATATTTGCCCATCTTCTTAATGACCTAACGATCGGCAGTTCATGAAACTACCGGAATCACACCAGCCAAGGTCCTATTTGGAAAGAAACTTAGATTGCCTTGCGACATAATGTTCGGTTCCTCAGCTGAAGAAACTATGGAGATCCAAGACTGGATGGATGCTTTACAAGAGAAGTTGCAAGAAGTTCATGGCCTTGTTAGAGAACTAATGGATCTGGCCACATATAGAATGAAGACCAGATATGACATCAAGGCAAATTCGGCAGGGTTCCTGCAAGGTGATAGAATTTGGTTATGGAATCCACAGAGAAAAAAGGGCAAATCGCCTAAGTTGATGCCATTAAGGGGAGGACCATATACTGTTCCGAAAAGAATCAATGACGTTATATATTTCTGGATACAATACAACTTTTATCTTCTAGATTTAAATAGGAATTTCTATAGGTATATAAATAGAAATAGAATAAGCGTAATATAGTTAATTTTATAGTGGTATTTGAATAGTGAAGATTAAGAAGTACTAATAAGAGAGTTGTTATAATATAAGTGTTGGAAGGTGTTGTGTTTTTTTCTGCGAAGCCAGAGAGGGATTTTAAAGAGACGAAATCGTAACAGTATGATACCCAGAAACGATTGTATAGAGGCAGAAAATACGCTAAATACATCATATATCACACTGAGTTTGAGAAAAAAATTTTATATTGCTCCTAATTATTATGTCTAATTAGAATATTAATTTAGCCAACTTTCAATTATTTTATTAATTTTTTTTTTGGTCGTGCGAATAAAAGGTTACTATTTCAGGGAGATATTCCGTCAAATTGTTAAGTGGATTATTGTGTGGATAATAAGTGTCATTAGCTTTAAATAACTTCTTATTTGTTGTCATTTCTTTTGTAGTATATTTTTAACAATCAAAAATAAATAAAATATATAATGATACAATAGTTTAAAGTAAGAAACATTTCACACAATTCCTAATGCAGCGCGAAAAAATATCAAAGCATTATTAGAAAAATAAACATTTTATAAAATAAATTTCACGTTAGTAATGTCCATTAGAATATAAAAATTTATTTTAGCAGAGTTAATTCACCTAAAAGCTCTTGACAGAGCGTAATATTAAAATTTATTAGTGTTTTTCCATTTCCTTGTAGAAATTTGCTTGAAATTATATTATCTGTTAAAAGGAAATTATTTTTTAAATTAGGAAATTTGAAATCAACGTCTTTTGCCAGCATTTTTTCCTATTACGAATGACGGTAAATTTTAATAAACTTTCTTTATTGAGAGCTATCTAAATATATAAGGGAATCTAATGCAAAAAAATAATGACAAGATGTAAAAAACGAAAGGAAAAGTATATCGACTTAATCAATAAAACTATACAAGTTATATATATATATATATATATATATATATATATATATATATATATATATATATATATATATATATATATATACATGTTATATCGTTAATTTTCATGGATAGTGGAATGAATGGTTTCGTTATTCAATGATATGGGGCCCCTGAGCGACAGAGACACGACGTGTGTAAGGTCTATTGGGTAGTCAAGGTTGTAAAAGCCTCCCGACAAATTTTGATGCAGGGTCCGTCTAAGGTAAGCTACGCTACCGTCTAGAAAACGTGGTGAACATCTTACTGCCTCTTTCAATGCATCGGTTGGGATAATGGTCGTGTCAGCATAGCCGAACAGCAACGGAAAAATGTGGTGGGACATCAGCATGCATATATCATAGTTCTCACCGAAATAAAATAGGCAGATTTTCCAGAATAATGTGTTTTGCAAAAAAAATTAGATAAATATTTCCATTTATCCTATCTGGAATTACAACGGGATCAATAGGGATCAATACTACCTGCCCAAGCATTTATTTTATAGTTATGTTCATGGTGTGCAGCTTAAATAGCATATGGATTTTCGTCCGCATAAACATGCTCATTATGCTAGTTGATGACTCCAGTTCTTGTTAAACATGCCACTTCAGTAAACAAATTTTTTTTACCAAAATTTGGATCAAGAATCCTATTGTTTCGAATAAATTTACAATAATACGTACGGGGGGATCAATCAGAAGAAGTTCTAGAAGCATTTGGACGTGATATGTAAAGAAAAACTCTTCTTTTAAAATTACATTTATAATAGTTTTAGGCATATCCACTCACGTTCCAAAATTTCCTTTTCTTCTTCGACTTTTCGAATTGTTCAAATATGACCCCTACCTTCGAATTTTTTTTAAAGATGCTCGTTTCTTGGGATCACGTTCAATATTGGTAAATGTTTGATGGTTTGATATTCGGCAGTTAGGAAATTTTTCCATATAAACCGTAACATTTCGATGCCTATTTCCCTCACAAAACCCACATATCAGGACCATATCAACCTCCACGGATTGCGTGTAGTTATCCATGTTTAATAGTAACTTATGCTTATAAATTTAGAATGTTCATCTTACCTTAGTTGACTTCTTCGTCAGCAACAAAATCCCTCGAAAAACTATTGTTACAGATACTTTTATCATTATTTATTTTTTGTCTAGCGAAACCGCTCATCTATATATATATATATATATATATATATATATATATATATATATATATATATATATATATATAGTATACTAAAAATATTTTTTGTCTTACAGACAAAATATACCTCGGTGTATAAAGTTAATTACTTACTAAAAATATAATAATAAAGAAACCCTAATCCATGATATTCGTCTAGAATATATATATATATATATATATATATATATATATATATATATATATATATATATATATATTTAAGTACATAGAACAATAATAATAATAAAGCAAGTATATTGTGATAACAACATACAACTTTTAAAAGTATACTTATCAATTTTAGTTATATTTTTGTAAAAGCAGTTAATTTTTGCAGTACTTTCAGAGTGCTAGTTTCCCTGTTGTAAATAAGAGGTATATTTTGGATTTCATAATAAAATTTAGAAAATATTTTAAGAGCGGTTTTTAATCAGTCCATATCAATTCTGAAATCAGCAACCAGTTATAAAACATATTGCTTGCGATACGGTCAATGTTACGTTTTCCTCTTGCTTTTTTAGCCCGTGTTCCTTACTATAAGCGAACACGAAATTCGCTTCCGCAACGATTGCATTTTTCACTTCACAATTTATTGACATGAAGGTAGATAAACAGGTGAAGACGTGCTACCGGTGAAAATTGAGTAGTTTTATGCAGATACGTGACATTCAACGTTTCTGAATTTTCAAGTCCTATTGCACATAAGTTTTTAACCGACTTCTAAAGAAAGGAAGTTCTAAATTCGATCGCTTTTTTTATGTATGTACGTCTATTACTCCGGAACGGCGACACCAAGTTGAATGAAATTACTTGCATTATGTTCAGTTATATGAAATTGTTGTGTGTCATATTATATTGGCCAAAATTGGTTTAGTAAAATCCAAGATAGCCCTGATAATATGTCGAACGAAGTTTTGTCCGATTTTTTCTAAAATAATTATGAGGAAATTTTCGGGGTCGCACATAACGACACTAAAACGATTTTTAAAAATTCTATATGACGAATTAAAAATTTTGCATCTCTCTATTTTGTATAAGATTAATAAATGCAGGTTTTCGAGGATGTAGATTACGAATTTAAAATTATTTTAAAAAAATTCAATATGACGGACCAATTGGTAAGCTAAAAATTTTAGATCTCGCGATTTTATCCAAAACTGGCATAAGGAGGTTAAAAAAATTAAATAAATGATGAAATTAAAATCATTTTCAAAAAATTTAATAAGGCGGACTAAAAATTTAACATATCTCGATTTTATCCAAAACTGGGAGTTTTTGAGAGAGTAAATTACAACTTGGAATCATTTTTAAAAAATTCATTATGGCGCATTAACAACTCATCTGTGGATTTTATTCAAAATTGGTCTGTGAGTGTAAATAACGGATTTAAAATTTTGTTAAAAAAAATTAAATGGCAGATGCAATATGGCGGCTTAAAATTATGGATTTGCGGACTATGTTCAAAATTGGTTGAAAGGTGAGGGGAGGGCGGTTGAGGATGTAGATTAAGATTAGATCAAAAGTGTAAAATGGTGAAATCGTATGCTGGATTGAAAATTTTGCGTTATTCACATTTCTTCAAGATTGGTATTAGGGGATTTTCAAAATGGTAGGTTCCGAAACTGAAGGTAGTTTTATACAATTTATGACATTTATAACATGGGAAACTGAAAATTTTACATTTTTCCTATTTTGTTGGAGAATTATTGGGGTGTATATTATGTATCAAACTCAATATACAAAATAAAATATATGAAACTAAAAATGTACATATTACATATTCTTAAATATCGGTATTTGGCGATTTTGGTAGTTTAGGTTATGAATCTAAAATTAGTTCCTTAAAATTTAAGATTACTAATTTATTATATCAGATTAAATATTTGTTTAGGTTTAATTTCATTTAAAGCAAGTATTTGAAGAATTCCTAGAATCAGACAATTTTTTGTTGTTCAGGTTAGTGTGGTTTACAACTTTGGATATAATGGGTTCTTTTTGCAACCTTAGAAACTAAACTCAATTTAAAACTAGAAATCGAAAATAATCATTTTTTTTTAAAATTGAACCGATTTCTAAAAAGCGCCAAAAACCCAAAAATAACGTTATGAATTTTTATATGTAATTCAGATTTTTGAAGTCGGGCCGCATTATTGCTAAAAAAAAACAAATAACTACTAATACAAGATGCATACAAGCTTCGTAAAGAAAGCAGTTACTAATAAAGTACTTCTAAGTCTCTTTATGCCACATTTTGTCAAGTATTAATGTGATACCGACTTCAGAAATTTCATATAAAAACTTATGTTGTTTTTTTTTTACTTTTTAGCGCTATTTTAGAAGTCGTGTAATTTTCGTATAGAAATTTTATCATATAAAATAAATTTAAATCATTACTATGTATAATAGAGAAAATCCGAAACTCTAATGCTCATTGTTCGATATATGTTTTTTTTGTATGAAAAGCTGGGGATTATGCTTGGCTCCATGATGTCTCTTTACATGACTATCATGACCACCTTTACAGATGGAACTGGTTATTACGCTAAATAAAACAAATAACTACTAATACAAGATGCATACAAGCTTCGTAAAGAAAGCAGTTACAAATAAAGTACTTCTCAGTCTCTTTATGTCACATTTTGTCAAGTATTAATTTGATAGAGACTTCAAAAATTTCATATAAAAACTTATATTGTTATTTTTTACTTTTTAGCGCTATTTTAGAAGTCGTTCAATTTTCATATAGAAATTTTATCATATAAAATAAATTTAAATCATTACTATGTATAATAGAGAAAATCCGAAACTCTAATGCTCATTGTTTGATATATGTATTTTTGTATGAAAAGCTGGAGATTATGCTTAGCTTCATGATGTCTCTTTACATGGCTATCATGACCACCTGTACAGACGGAACTGGTTATTACGCTAAATAAAACAAATAACTACTAATACAAGATGCATTCTAGCTTCGTAAAGGAAGCAGCTACAAATAAAATATTTCTCAGTCTCTTTATGTCATACTTTGTCAAGTAATAATTTGATACCGACTTCAAAAATTTCATATAAAAACTTATATTGGTATTTTTTACTTTTTAGCGCTATTTTAGAAGTCGTGCAATTTTCATATAGAAATTTTATCATATAAAATAAATCTAAATCATTACTATGTATAATAGAGAAAATCAGAAACTATCATGTTCATTGTTTAATACATATATCCTTCTATGAAAAGCTGGGGATTATGCTTTGCTCCATGATATCTCTTTACTTGAGCATGACTATCATGACCAACTGGTTATTACAAAGTCCGTTGGACATATTTTAAGTGTTGACTTCTCTTGTGCCATTGTACGTAATGCCAAATATGAGAAAATTAGTCAAATATGTGATTCTGCAGTAGGTTTTTGGAATTTAAATCAACTTCCAATGCTTTATGTACCACTGATTAATTTGGTTTAATCTGAGACGGCACCGGCATTTCTAGAACTCTAATATTATTCGATGATACCCATGCATTTCCTAGAGCAATATTTAAAAAAAAATCTTCTAAAAATCATGGTCCTTGAGTTTAGACCATATCAAATTGGAATTATTATAGGACGTTTCACCTACGATTGCACGAGGCATCTTCAGGGATCTTTACTCCATGAGATTAGAACACTGAATGCAATGTCTAATCTTATAAAGATCCCTGAAGGTGCCTCATGCAATCGTAGGCGAAATGTCGGATAATAATTCCAATTTGACACAGTCTTAATCCAAGAACAATGATTTTCAACTTGAGCAAAGCCGTGAAACCTTTCGTTTTTATATTCGGCTAAAATATTTTCAAGACGGTAGCACTTCTGGTTATACCTGAAGTTGATGCTTTCTTGCTTATTTTAAATAGAACACCTTGTATGTTATGTGAATTTTGAATTCTAAACAAATATATTTTAATTATAATGTTCTATATCTGAGTATAACTGTTTTTGTCATATGTATTTAAAATTTTATGTCAAAAATGGCGTTTGCAGGCCTAAACATAATTATCAATTTTTTCTATATGAAAGACTTTATTATTCAATTGGAACTGGTTTCCTTCTAGAATAAGATTTGGTTAAGTGTACTGTGTTGATATTTTGATAATAAATAAATAAGGGATGATCAAAAACTAACACTGAATATTAACTTGAAATAATCGTTAAAAGTCGATTTTTTTAAATATAAACCTTCCATTTTATAATGATTTCTTATTTAGCATTGAAAATAAGAGTGACTTTTGAATAAGGTAGTCAGTTCGAAAAATTTTTAGTTTCTGAAATATTGGCAATTTAACATTTTTGTATTGTAAAAACGTTATACGACTTTCAAGTTTTATTATTAGTTGACTATGATGGCGAAACGCCATTTCTGTACTAAATAATACGGTCGAAGATTATGTTATCTATGGAGAATGTAAAAACAACAAAATGCCACACATTAGGTATCCAGATAAACAAATATCGTAACAAAACAGTGTGAACAGAATATCGGAAAATTTCAAAAATTTGGATATCGTTAAGGCGAATATGAATAAAACGAAACCTATTCGCAATAATAAGAATGTCGAAATTACAATTCTGGGATATTTTGTGGCATTTCTTTGACATCCTTAAGACAAGTGGCTCTACAAACAGGAATCTCGAAGAGCTCAATACATAGAATTTTGCTGAAACACAACCTCCACCCTTATTTAATATCTTTGGTTTAAAACCTAAGCGATACTGATTTGCCAAAAAGAGTGCACTTTTAAAAGACCTCGATTTCTTTAACAGACACAATTTCCATTTTTGGAGTGATTCAAATCCACATGCAGTAAGATTACGAAATTTTCGAGAAACTTGGCTATATAACGTATTTTGTGTTGTAAAAAATGATGAAATTATAAAACTAGACACTTTATGGTAGATTTAATCTTAAAGTTAATTGTAATGGAAGTTTTAAACCTAGTGTATTTAGCTAACAAGTTATCCTGGGATCATGTTGATCTGGATATCTTTAAGGTGTCCTTAAATAATTTCAAAAACTTTCTAAAGCGACAATTTCAATACATATTTTTAACCTTTAAGAAAGCATTTATTATTTAACTATTTATAAGAAATAGTACCCAATCACTCAATTAGAATATAAATTTTTTAATATAATTGATCTAGATAAATGCCTCATTTCAGGACCAAAGAAATACCTAGTTGACTATTATAGGAAATGTTTTATATTACTTTACGTTGAAACCAAAAAAATTACCACTTATTTTTCTAAATTTTACTTCTTAAAATATCAGTTTTTATATTTTGCTTAAGTTTATAGCAGCATTCTTTTATTTTTTAACGTATTTTTTAAAATGGAAAAAATTTAAATTTAAAATAAGTACAACATAATCCTCAAGTAAGGTAATAAGAAATACATGAAAAATATAAATTCCTAAAAGAATAAAATGTAAAACAGAATAAGGGAACATAAACAACTCTCTGGAGTCGCATAAACCATATACGCACACAAAGACTATACTATAGGGAAAACCACAACTGTGATATTGCTTTTTTGTTTCCTTTGTTATTAGCGGAGAGCAAAAATAAATTTTTAAAGAATATTACAACCAAGTATTAAATACTGCATAATATTATAACGTAATAATGAGTTTTGAAATAATGGTACAAAAATTTAGACGAGTATATTCAGAGTAGTCAAATATGAACGGACTGGAATTTACTGCCAATATAAAAGTTTCCTTAAGCATGTTGTTATTAATTGTGATTAACATCTAGAAGAGAGGTTCCCAAACTTTTTTGTCCCGCAGACCATAAGTTATTTTTTTTCTGTTTTCCGTATACTCTTCATGCTTTTTAATATTGAATTTTTACAAAGTTATCAACTTAACATGTTTTTTATACATAAAGTCATAATCATAATGGTGAACGAATGCACAACTAGGCGAATTGAGAATGGTAAGAAAAATGTCAACGTAACAACAGACACTGTTGGCGTTATATTATTGTCACATAGGGAAAAACATAATATTTTATAAATTGGCGTTTCTCAATTTCACTAATTTTTTATTTTAAATTTATATAATAACAATCGCGTTACCTTTATAATTTTATAACCTTTTAATTATGAAATGTTATGTTTCTTTACTGGTCGTCGACCGTGCAAAATCACCAAGTCAGCAAGGTTGCTTTCCGAGTCATGATGAACCGAGGTTGTACGAAAGCGATTCGTTGACTTGATGAAGAAAAAAAAAACAAAACAGGATGAAAAGGACAGACATGCTTGGGATAGGGGTCAATCGGTTCAATCGCTGTAATCAGTTCAATTAGTCAGTCGTCATTCACAAGGGTCAGTTGATCCGATGCAGATCAGTTAGTCAGTAGCGAATTAGTTGATTGCCCAGAAAATTCGTGAAGCGAAAATCCCTAGCGTGTCCCAGTCCAGAGCATGTCGACAAATAGTAGAACCCTAGTGGCAACCCTTGTCAACAAGAGTGCGAAGATGAATAGAATCTTAATGTAAGTTAAAAAATTATTTATAATCATGTAAAGTCCGAAATGTTTAATATCGACTATTTTGAATAAACTGTTTTTTATATATAATCTAAAGTTAAAGAGTTCATTTAGACTGTAATCTCTGAAGCCCAAATCTCCAAATACTACGTCTCTATTCACACCTCAAAACTGGGCGTGACATTATCTGCAACACAGTGTCGCGGCTCATCGCCTCAATATATGAGTCCAGAATCGATTTTTGGAGTGCCAAGGTGGAGGCAGGAGAAGATATCAAACAACAGATCAAAAATGAGCACAAAAATCACTGAACAGTCAGACAGGCCTTGAACCATAGCAGGAATCCTGATCCGAAATTAGCCAAGAGACTATTCCAAATGAGAAGGAACCAACTAAGGGTAATCACAGATATAATGACCGAGCACATGGCTATCAAACTTCACCTGCGTAAAATGAATCTGTACAATGAAGGCCGCGGCTGCAGGACTTGCAATGAGCAAAAAAGTACGATGCCACTAACACGCACCGCCGCGTTTTGGGCTTTATCAAGGTCGTGGAAAATATTAAAATAAAAAAAATACTTGAGTGTAAAATCATGCCTTTGTTAATAAGAGCTACCCAAAGTTCTTCGTGGATTTTTTGATCCATATCAAATCGAACATATGCTAATAACAGTATCTAATTACCAGGTAAAATTCACTCGTCCAGTTTTATGGAGAACTGAATCTTTTACAGATAATTACACAAAAATATTTCAACATCACGACTTATTTCATCAATACGTCGTTGGATTTCGTTATTTCTCATAGGCATTCTTTTCAGTATATCATATGCAGGTTTATGTGGAACAATTTTAACAACCCCTTCAATAGGTGTCAAAATTAGTTCTTCCCCGATGGTATGCGGTCTTCTTGATTTTGTTAATCGGACGCCCGCACACCATCATCAACCCTTTTTGACGTTAAAGTGAACATCCTGTCAACGGTGGATCATTTCTGAAGTTTTTCATTCATTGTTTGAAAGTATCTAAAATTTTTACCTGCTTCATCAGTATGAAACCTTCTTAGATGTTCCTCCAATTTAGATGGTTCCATGGCATTATTGCTTCAACTCTGTTGTATATAGGCAGGTGTTTGTCCGACAATGATGGAATGAAAGCGAACTTCAAATATTCAAGACTATACCGCCTACATTTCCTTGATGATCTCCCGAACTAGGATTCTCTTTCATGGATATTCTTTATATCTCACGCATCCTTAGATTTTTCCCGCTGAAATGGACCCCTTGCAGGTCACCATTAATTCCTGGGTGTTTATATGTACCACTTGGGAAATCAGAAGTCTAGAAGGTAACCAGAATTGCCTCTATATTACATCATCAATATTCATTTCTAGTTTTTTTCTGACACCTTTTATTTAACTTATCCTATATGGAATTAATATAATTTCTCAAAATTGATATCTAAAAATTAACATTTTCCAAAGGATGTTATGACCAGAAGATCTAGATTAGAACAAAATGGTTAGTACATTATATTCTCATATTTTCCATTTTCTTCCAATGTCAATTTTCAGTTTTACTGTAAGTAAGAAATTTCGGAATTCCAATTAGTTGCGAATTTCCCAGTAATTTTGCACCGAAATGTACCGTTATACGGACAAAATTAGTCATAATAGGTGAAAATAATTCTTCCTCTTTTACTCTATCAATCCAGCTGATTTTTAGCAAGTGGCGGTACACCCACGTTTCAAACGCCAAAAGGAGAGCAGGGAATACGTAATACACAACAAGATTGTGTGCTACATTATGGCTACAGAGAGCTTTCTTTATTTCTACAAATGATATTCGTGCATTTTCTCTTCTAATTTTAATTTCATTATATGGATTCTATTTATCGTTGATATTACTACCCAAGTATGTCAGCCTCTCAACTCGCTCCAGAAGCGCTCCCTACATATAAATGTCTGTGTCCTGAGGTGAGTCATGTTTACCTATGATCATATATTGAGTTTTGTTAACATTTAGTTTGAGTCTGTACTGGGTACACGAGTTTGTAATCTGATTCACCAGTTACTGCAGATTTTCGTTGATGTTTGCAATGATTAAAATATCATCGGCGTATCTGATGTTGTTAACCATTTATCCATTTATGACCAAGTGCTTAAAGCTTTATTGAAATTTTCTTCCGAATACAGATTGAACAACAAAAGAGACAGAATTCAACTCTAATATACCCCTCTCTTGATCTCTATGTCCTCACTGAGATTAGGTTCAATTTATACTACTGATTTCTGATTCCGATCCAGGCATTGAATAATTCAGATGTCTCTGGTATCTATCCCAGATCCTTTAAGGAGTTAGAACATTTCGTCGTATCACACCTTATCAAAGGCTTTTTCAGAATATACATCACGATTTTCATCCCGACACCTCTGAGTTAACACTTGAACACCAAAAATAGCTTCCCTGATTCTCGGACCCTTATAAAAATCCAACTTTCCTCAATTTAATCTGCATCCAGTATACTATATATTCTCTCATGTGTTATACGTAGAAATATCTTTAAAACATGGCTCACCAAGCTGGTAATCCGAAGGTTATTGTATTTCGTTTCTCTGTTCTTTTTTAGAACTATAACAAAGGCTGACTTTAACTTATCCTCTAAGCATAATTCCAGTTAAATATACGGTGTTGAAGAACTCTGTCGTGTTCTGATTCCCTTTTCCTTTAGCGACTTAAATATTTTATGACTAACTTCATTTGGGCCCGTCGCTTTTCTTGTCTTTACCAGTTTGATAACTCTGCTGACGTCTTTCTTGGTTACTGGTGTTCCAGTGTGCCAAATTGTCAAAATTAGGTTGAAAGTTTCTATTGTCGTTAAGTAATTCTTGAACAATTCCTTCACGTTTCCTGTTATGCCAGTTTGCTTTTGCTTGTTTTATGTTCCTCCTGATTTATGAGTGGATTCTCCTATATTCCGATTAATTTTTATTTCCTTGTCCACTCCTTAAGACGCAATATCTCTTCTGTCATCCATTTTTGTTTCATTTGGAATTTTTTTTTCTAAGTTTGTTTTTGTGAATTTTCAGAAAAATATTTTTTGATTTGTTATATATTTCTTCATTATTATTTTCGGTAACCCTAATCGTCTCCAACTAGTTTTTCAAAAGTTGTGACACTTTATTTTTGTATATTTTTATATTTCTGTATTGTATGTTATTCTCAACCTATTTAAATTACTAGGAGATTGTAATTTGATAGTACATCAGCACAAGGGCACGTTTCACTATAGAATTTCTGAATCTCTTATTGATACAAATATAATTAATCTGATTTCTGATCACTTTACCGGGTGTATCTGTCGGTGATTTCCAAGAGTATAGATGTTTCTCGGGAAGTTTAAAAACTGTATGGATGGCTACTATTTGATGTCTTAAATAGAAAGCGGCAAATTTGTCTCATCTGTCGTTGCTTATACCTAAATCATGCTCTCCTATGATGTTTTCTTCTCGTCTTTGACCAATCTTCGCATTTAGATCACCCATGACCATTGTTACCTGATGTTTTTTGATATGTGATAGTCATCATGGAACTTTTCGGTTTCTTCATCGTCCGACTCTTTTGTAGATGTGTACGCTTGAATACTGTCCATAACTATTATTGTTGTTGCAAGCTGAAGCATATTCATTTTTCATGATTATTATTTACTGTTTTATAAGTAATAAATAATTTAAAGCCATTTTGAGTTAGCAGGTTATAATTACATTATAGTAAAATTCAATTTATTATATAAACTAGTTAAACTGCTTAGGCATTTTGAAACGAGACAGTGTCACCTATGTTTTAAAGCCTCTAAAGTGTGGGAAACTCCCAACTATAAATAGCATGTGGTGACCTCATAACGAACGGGCTCATAAGGCGAATCGACTGAAACGAATTTTAGTTAAATATGGAAATAAATTAGTTTTCTGTAATTATTTCGTTAGCTGATGGCTGACCCTTATTTAATATTTAAATAACTTCCTATCCGATTTATTTCAATTTTGTACAATATATGTGATCTCTGATATTAAAAAAATAATGAAAAAGGAAGTACCCGAAAGTTTGATTGGTCACAAAATGTATGTCCATTCTTTATAAGCAAGAAGATCATAGCTCTAAAACTTTTACTGATAATCAGATTTACAAGTTAAACAGCTTCGCGCTCCCTTCAGGGATTATTGACTCATACCAGGTATACAAAGACACCAAAAATATTAAGCTTTGCGGGGACCCTTTCCATGATATCGGGTCCTAGGTGGCTTGGTTTTCTGTACTTGCTACAAACTATCGGGCGGTTCGCGCAGTTGCAAGAAAAACTGCTTTCTGAATTAGTTTTTCAAATGCTCAGTCCCTTGATGTTCTTCACAAGGTTCATTGGTATCACTCCAGTTGTTGATAGTATTATGGAAATCATGTGGACGCTCTTCATTGCCCATTGTCTGCCGATCTGCACCTCCAGATCTCTGTATTTGGCGATCTTCTCATTGTATTTTGTTATTAGGTGGTTGCTATTAGGTATAGCAATGTCAATTAGTGTAGTTCGCCTAGAAACTTTATGTGTTAGAATAATGTCTAGCCTATTATGAGCAACTGTTGGATCCGTTAGAAGCGTTCGGTTCTAATATAACTTGAACTGGTTGTTTTCAAGAATAGACTCCTGATTGTATTTGTAGTAAGGCACTTTTCCTACTTGCATTCGTTTTTTTTTTTAACTTATCTGCTAAATCTTGGTGAAATATCTTAGCGGCTGAGTGGTGCCTTTCATTATACTCGGTTGTGGATTGTTTCTGATGTTCGACAACCATATCTGCATTGGTCATTTTCTATTGAGGGATCTTTGATGATGAACTTCCGATAGTTCTTCGTCGGAATAACCTGGTCTTCGATAGATAACAAGAAGCCATCCTTCTCAGGAAATATTTGTTCTGAAATCAACCAGTAGTTCGACTCTGAGTTGTCGACGTTGTCCCGGATGACCTCATTTGAATGCCGTCCATGAGGTGGTTTCTATAGCCAGGCTTGTAATTCTTCTTGGTCTGTTCAGTGATGAAAAGCACTATCCCGTTCCCTCAGCTGTAACAGCGTTGAATCGTCTGCCTCCCACATTGCTCGATGTAGTGTGGAGGAGTCCGCTAACCTGTGGAAATAAGAACATAAGTTTAATATTTTTTGATTGAGCTGTTTACTAATATCGACCAACTCTGTGCCTCCTTGGTATCCTGGAAGCATTGTGTCTTCAATAGCACTCCAAGGTGGTGTTTCTGTGCTTTTGTTAAGAGTGTTCTTATTTTCCTTTTCAAGTTTTCAATGTGCATCTTGCTTCATTTTACAATTCCAAAAGAGTAGCTACGCGCAGAGCATGTGTATGTGTTAAGCACCTTAAATAAAGGTCTACTATTTAGACTAGTTCGTAACACCCGTCTTACCCTCCTGACAAATTCAGTTGTCAATTCGGTCTTTATAGTGCGATGGTCAATTTGTCTAGCCTGTTTCATACCTAGGTATTTGTATGTTTATTCTGCTTCCATTGCAGCTATAAATGCACCGTTCTGTATCTCAAATGCTTCCGGTTGTATCTTTCCTTTAAGGATGTTCAAAACACTGCACTTGTAAAGTTCAAACTGCATTCAGATATCCCCAGAGAACTCCTTCACAATTCTGAACATTTTCTCCAGCTGGTTTTTGGTAGCAGCCATCATTTTAAGATCATCTATAAAGAAGATGATTCAATCTTAGTACGTCTTCGTTGTTATTTCTAAAACTAAAGCGGTATCTATACAACTTATAATTATTAATGATATTAGTATTATGGCAATTTTATTCATCACCTTAATAAATTTTAATGTCGCTTAGTTCTGAAAAGATTTGAGTTATTTTTTTATGTTCATAGTAATTTTTGCCAACCAAAAATGTTTGTAAAAATTACATCTGATATCCTTAAATTATTTTACTTATATCCTTAGCAGACAAAAAATATATTACAAAAACCATTATTTAAAATATTTATTCTTATTTCTAAATAGACTGTGAAAACAAAATTAATATTATAATTAACGTCCTTGATGTTTGCAAAAATGTTTCTCAATACTCGGCACAATAAACAAAATAACTTATTATAGTGGCTCTATTTCAACAAGAAAATCTCTATAAAATAAAATGTATGCAGATCCGTCTTACCAAACCCCAGCCAAGAAATTCATCTTTTTCGTGTCGTATATATATATATATATATATATATATATATATATATATATATATATATATATATATATATATATATATTATGTCGGATATTCCCACGGGTATGATGTGTAATCGAAGGTTTTCGTGCATCCCGTGTATGTACTGAGTCTGTCTCAGGGCTATGTGACAGCTGACGTTTCGGTAAAATCTCATTCACTATTTTCAAAGCTCATTGTATGGCGTCTACGAGTTCGGTCGTAGCTCTAATAAATCAACGCTTTTTTCTAAAACCCAATTTTTTACTAAACGGAATGTGTGTTTGCGTTCATTATCTTGTCGATATCTACATAAAAGTGGCATTTCTTCTTCGGAAACATAGTTATTTTCACTACCTGGCCTTTCTCAGAACTAAAATGGCATCCCCAGGCGATAATACTGCCACCACTATGCTTCACGGTAGGTTTTTGATACTTAATATCAAACTTTTTCCTATAGACCATCGAACAAACGACGCTCTGTCTGAATCAGATACTTTAAATTTACTTTCGTCATTCTAAAGCACCGTGCCTCAGTTTTGAGGTGTCGAATTTAAATACCTCTGAACAAACTGAAGTTTGACCATTAGATTTTTTTTTGGAGATTAATGGTTTTTGACACCAACTCTTCCAAACAATCCAACGCCACAAAAACATCTTCTCACAGTTCGAGCAGTTATGTCTGTATTGAAATATTTGCAAATTTCTGCACTAATTGAGACGAATGACTTATGTGGATCAGTTATCACAGTTCTTTTAATGCACTTTTCAATATGGATGGTAGTTTTTTTAGGACGACCTGACTGAGAGATTATTAACATTCCCCAGTAACCGAAACACTTTAGAATTTTCGAAACACCTCTCTCACTTAAACCTAATTTTTTTGCTAGAGTAAACTGCTTTACATCTTGTCTTTTAAGGTTAACAACTCTAAGTCGCAACTCTTCGACAAATACTTATTTTTGTTCATCCTTATATTGTTGTTGACAACAGTAGCACAACAATACTAATCCAATGATTTTAAATTTCAAAAATGCACAGACATAAACAAAAAGGCGGATAAGAGAGGAATGTGTATAGCCCAAGATGTAAACATGTGATAATATTCAATTCTCTAACAAATATATAAAATAAACGGCACAAATTATTGTCGAGTACTAGGCATGCTGGAAAAATGTGCAAAATAAAAATATTTCCATACTTTCGTTCATCACTGTATATATTTTTAAATACATAGAACATTGTCGCAATTAGCAATGCCCCTGGTGGTAGGGACATGTAGCTAGCGATCTATTTTCGACCACCGTAGTAAATGTATGGAAGTTTCGTCCCGATACCGGTGGCGGACTCATCAGTGGGATCCACCGGTATCTTTCCCAGACATCCTTGTACTTTCCACAAACTTGAACCTCTATTTAAGTTCAGTTTTGCCGGAAAGCCGTGGTGAGATGTTTTGTTCCACAACAACATTAATAATAAAACATGTATATTGTGATAACAACATACAAATTTTAAAATTATAATTATCAATTTTAGTTACATATATTTGTAAAAGCAGTTAATTTTTGCAATATTTTCATACTTCTAGATACCCTATTTTTAGTATACGTTTTGCTGGATAATTGTATTTTCATTTTTGTAACTACGGAAGAACGTGCCAGAACCACATAAAATATTATGTCGTACTCATTTCTAACGATCGATATCTGGATATTTTTATGTAAAGATAATTTTGTTACTTTTCAAATTGTTTCTTTTATTTAAATTTTTTTCTTGTTAAGTAGTGAAAGAAAATGAAAAAGTTTTCAAAAATAAAAAGGACGCCTTCAAAATAGGAAAATACATCTCCAAAAAGAAGAACAACGTTATGTGATAGAGAAACAAGAAGAAAAGTCACGTCGCCAAAAAGAATAACAACGTCATCAAAAAGGAAAATAAGAAAAAGAAGAAGCCCGTCGCCAAAAAATGGGAGAATGTCGCAGTAAAAACAAGCAGAAAAAAGAATTATTGTAGAAGAACAGCAAATATTTGTTCAAATTATAGTGGAGCAAAGCAAAAGTTTAAGAAAGAGATATTCGAAGTGGGACAAGGAGTGAAAGAAATCGTAGGCGGGGTAGGATCAAAAATATGCCAAGAAGTAGATATTATAAAATCTAAATTGAAGGACAGAAATCAATAAAATAAAGGCCTTACTAGCAAATATTTCAGTGATGGGATGAAAGATCAAGAAATACATGGTATATTATATATAACATATATGCAAGTTTAGTTATTGTAGTGAAACGTTAGACAGGCCTTGGGAATAAGAGGCGTTACCATAGAAGAAAACAAGAATTCTTCGAGCCAAAATATAAAAAAATGCTATCTGAAAACTAAGATCTGATTCACCATCCAGAGACCACATAGAAGAGAACCAGGAAAACTACAAAGGGCAGGTATTGACTTATATCGAGACGGCCCCCGGAATAATTTCTATTCGTAGCCTAGGAAGGACCACTCATAGTCTTATAATTGAAGAAAAAGTCAATGTTACACCTATTACCACATCTATTGACACTGGTGTAGCGGCACCTCTGATAAAGTCAAATCTTGTTAATAAATATAAAATCTAACAATTGTTTAGATAAGTAACGTTGAGAAGTTTAACTGGAAAATCAGCTGATGTGATTGAAGAAATACAGATGGAGCTTTAATTTGAGAGGCTAAAATTAAACTACTTAGTGTTAATTGCCATGTCATAGAAGATAAGTTTATTCTGGGTATAGACTTGATTCGTTCACATGGATTTTCCTTTGACAACAAGCTTAATATCTTAAAGTTTGGCACTGAAGAATTTATTTTGTCAAAGAATCGCAACATCTATTTATCTATCAAATCGAACTAATCAGTCATTGTGAAACAAACAACCAGGATAAAGAGATGCATAGAGATGATCACTTACGGAATACTGAATAAGAATTCTGGAAGCTACATTGGGTTATTTTGACACCTCAATAAATCCTTTAAATACCTGGTATCGAAGGCATTAGTCGACTCCGATGATATCATACCAATAGGAGTAGTCAATATTTTTCCTAACTATGGCAAAATTAACAAAAGAGACAAAGTAGCATTGTGCGAACTAAGAAAATGGGTAGTAAAATATAAACAACCTTACAAAGCATTAAAGTCGTCATATAATGAACTAGTTGAACAGCTCCAGACAAATTTGAAACATCTTACGCCACAAGAACTTGAAGAAATCAAGAAGTTTATAGGGAAGAATAATGTTGTTTTTGAAGCAAGAGATGGTAGGATGAATATCATCCAGCATTAAATAAATACTGGTGGTGCACCACCAATACACTAGTTACCTAGAAGACTTCTCATAGACAAACTCTAGGATGTGGAGTTACTTTTAAACAAAAAGTTGAATGAGGGTGTAGAAGAAGGGTCAGCTAGTCCTTAGTCATATCCTGTTGTATTCTTAGCCAAAAATGATGGAACTGCTTGGTTTTGTATTGACTATATGAATCTTAATAATGCCGCTAGAAAAGACAGCTATCTACGTTGGTGATATTAGCTGGAATACAATAATTATCCACATTAGATCTAAAAAGTGGATATTTACAAATAGACATCCAAGATAAAGATAATAAAAAGACTGCCTTTTCCCGTGGCGTAGGTCGATGTCATTTGCAATGTTCCTGCCACTTTCAAGCGATTAATTAAAATTGTATTGCGAGGTCTTACGTGGAAAACAAGTCTAATCTACCTTGACGATATTATAGCTTTTTATAATTACTTACGGAATTTAAGAGAAGTTTTTGGAAGAACTAAATACGCCAACTTTCGCCTTACTGTTCCAAGAAAAGTTGAATGTCTTGAACATGCAATATCACCAGAGGGAATGCACATGGATGAAACAAAAATTTAAAGAATAAAATATTGGCCCCAACCACGTAACAAAAATGAATTGATAAACTTTTCTGGGTTACGCATACACTATAGAAAATTCGTAGCAAGTTTTACCAGTATAGCTTCACCTGTGCTTAAACTTACTAAAGAAAATGTTCCGTATCAATGTAATTCTGGTTTTGATTAAGCTTTCTTAAAACTATAAAGACTGCCTTATGTTCTAGTCTAATTTTAGTTTACCCTACTGATGATGAGGAAAGAGCTGCTCGCCATGATCAAAGCTTCCCTACACTTTCTTAATTTTATTAACAATAGCTTACGCACTTTTTAAATGGCTCCTAAATATAAAAGAGTCTGAAGAATAAATAACGAGATGGCTTGAAAAACTACAATAATACAATTTTAATGTCAAACATAGATATAAATACCATATCAACAAAACCATGTAAGGAAGAATACATACTTGTAGCAAAATAGAACAAAGATAATGGTTTCCTATTCAAGGAGTTACGTTTGACATTGCTTCAGAGTAGAGTACAGCTCACATGAGAAGAGATCAACTGGGAAACAATAATCTGGCGCCATTTCTTTAACCTACAGAATAAAAAGCGTCCAAGTTGGGAAGATATATTCAAGATATTTTGGGCTTAGCGGGACTTACTATTGACTGAAGATAGATTACTAAAGAAATTCTGAGAAAGTATCGGTAGCAAGGAAATAAAAATTTATTTCGTAGTACTCAGAAAAAAAGTTCTCATGGTTTTAGAAGAAATCCACAATGGAATCTCTGGTGCTCATTTAGGAGGTAAAACTCTAAATAAACTTCGAGAAAGCCAGCCAAGTACTAAGCACAAGGTCTAAGGAAAAATGAAGCAATATAATAATAAAATAAGTTTTAAACTGATTGTTACTGATATAGCTGGACTATTTCAACAAACAAATAAAGGCCACAGATACATCTGAGTTGCTATTAACTGCTTCAGTAAATGGCCTAATGTACTTGCCATACCTAACCAGGAAGCCTCAACAGTAACTGAAGTCTTAATCAACAATATGTTTAGTAGATTTAAAATTCCTTTGGAGCTACATTTTGACCATTTACGCAATTTGAAATCTAAGCTTTGTCAATAGCGCTGCGAACTACTTAGCATCCATATTTAATAGGACCACTGGAGAGCATTCCTCAAAGGCTGCGGACAGACACCAAAAAGATTGGGACAAATATCTGCCAATCTTCTTAAAGGCCTACCGATTAGCAGTTCATGCAACGATCGGAGTTACACCTGCCAAGTTCTTATTTTAAAGGAAACTTGGATTACCTTGCAACATAATGTTTTGTTCTTTAACTAATGGAATAGTAGAGCTTGAAGACTGGGTGGATGCCTTACAGGAAAGTTGCGAGAAGTTTATGAACTAGTTAGAGAATGCGTGGATTTGGCTACAGACAAAGTGCAGATAAGATATGGCATCAAAGCAAACTCGGCAGGGCTCCAGCTAGGTGACAAAATTTGGTTATGGAATCCACAGTGAATGAAAGGCAAATCGCCCAAGTTGATGCTAGCATATCCTGTTCTGAAGAGAATCAATGACTTGTTAATAGAATCCAAAAAAGTACCAAGGCCAAAATGAAACATTTTCATCTCCACAAGTTGAAGCCATACCACGAAAATCTCGAAGCTGATCAGGATGATCAGAATTAGAAGAAGCTTTTGTTAGTCATTTTTCTACTGAGGTTCTTGACTTCTGTTCTAGTATTTCTATAGATGCATATAAGTAGTTAGGGTATGAGCAAGGAGTTAGTTCTAATGTAATAGTGAAACTGTAAACAAGTAGTTGTTAAAAAATTATAAGTAATTAGTGAACAGTGGTGTAATTTTTCGAACCCCATGAGTGAATAGAGAAAGAAAAACTGTAACAATACATATAAACCAATAACAAAAACGAAGAAACTAATCCATGACCACCAATTTCGATATAGAGAAAGTCACTCCATAACTGATCAAGTACATAGAATAACTGATATAATTGAAAAATCGTTAGTAGAAAAACAAGTTTGCTCCGCCATTTTTCTCTATGACACCCAGGCTTAATACTAGTGAGGTCCCTGATCTAGAACAGAATACAATTGTAACATTTGCTGATGATACACCAGATTGCTGTTGGAAAAAAATAAAAAAGAATTTGCTATAACAAAAGTCTGTTAATTCAATTAACAGTTGGGCAAAGTCTTGGCATATCAAATTAAATAAAAACAAATCTGTACATGTAGATTTCACCAACAAGAAAAAATCACACTTACCCATAAGAACAAATTACTTTAATTGCTATAGGCTGTATACAATGAACTGCGTCTATATGAGCAAATCCTAAAACCTATCTACAGCATTCAGCTCTGTGGCTGTGACAGAAAAAGCAACACTCAGATAATCCAAATAATTCAAAATAAAGTACTAGTAAATATTGTGGATGCATCTTGACACTTTCGCGTATTTATTGTGTCGACCGAGGTATGCTAGTGAGTTAAGAACCTTAAAATAACACAGGCCGGCAAAATTTTCAGATCAAAAAACAGACAATACCTTTCCTAAGGCTCTTAGTGCGCTAAATTCAAATCCGGAACCCGAATTGCTTCAACACTTCAGGTTTTAGAGATAATTTAATTTAAAACTGGAAAAAAAACGCGTTTTAGGCCATACTTGATGTTACTATTTAACCCTAGGCGACTTTCTTTCACAAAATTCAAAATAATATCTTACGTTTGTGAGCAAACTCGCTTCGATCGTCTGTTTGTTGCCCTTGAAACGTGTTTCTCGCTAGGCTCGGGTTATGTATGTTTAGGAGTCTTGGTTTTTGAGCAGTTTAGTCTCATAAGCGAGTCTGCTAAATACTGTTCAATTGTCAAGTAACGACGAAAACACTAAATTTGATATTTTCAACAGTAAATATCTCGGCGAGAAAAAAAAATATCGCGGCAATTCAAAAACGATTTTGAAGAAGAAGAATTGTACTTTAAGATATGTGGCCTAAAATGCCGTTTTTGCAGTTTTAAGTCAAATTACTCCGAAAACCTGACGTGCTGAAGCCATTCGGGATTTAGTTTTAGCGCATCAAAAACCTGCGGAAAAGTATATTCAGATTTCTGGTCTAAAAAGAGTTCGTACTATTTTGTCGGCCTGTAAAATTAACCTAAATTAGAGTAAAATTATTCGTTGATTTCATTTCTGATGAGATTATATATATATATATATATATATATATATATATATATATATATATATATATATATATATATATATATATATGTTTATGCGGCTACTAGACTCGTCAGGGTACCGACATGCACCTAGCTGTGTCAAGGACAGATCGGAAGGAAGCATGCAAATACTGAACGCGGCGTTTCAACCATATCTTTTCTGTGTTAGAGGTTGCACAAGATGATGGCCTACCTGTACTACCATACCGAAAAGAAAATCAAAATTTACCCTCCCCGCCACAGTGATACGGCAGAGATACATGTTCCGTCTCTACTAAACTCATCAGGGTACCGACATGCACCTGGCTGTGCAAAGGATGGTGATGGAATAGGATAAATTGTGTTCCTTAGCAATTTGTTAACTGTGCAACCTCTAACACATAAAGGATATGGTTAGAACCCAGTTTGCATTTACTGTTCGCGTTTTACTTCATTCATTCACGGAGTTGCATATAGTTCTATGTTTACTGAATGTGATTCCAGCACTACAACGGCATAATGTGGATATATCTACTGCTATTGCATCTCACACGGAGGAATCCGTGGAAGCCACATAAACATATATACGCCATCCGGCGGGAGGTCGGCGAAGTCGCGTTCAGTATTTGCATGCTTCCTTCTGAACTGTCCTTTGCACAGCCAGGTGTATGTCGGTAACCTGATGAGTCTAGTAGAGACGAAACATGTACTTCTGCCGTATCACTGTGACGGGGAGGGTAAGTTTTAACTTTCTTCTCGATATGGTGGTACAGATAGGCCATCATCTCGATGGTGGTGGAATAGGATAAATTGTGTTCCTTAGCAATTTGTTCAAGCTGTGCAACCTCTAACACAGAAAGGATATGGTTGGAACGCAGTTTGCATTTACTGTTCGCATTTTACTTCATATATATATATATATATATATATATATATATATATATATATATATATAAGGTCTTAGTAACAGAACAGCAAAATGTCAAGGAAAAAATTTTGAGAATGCCTTGAATAAATGGCGAAACGTCAATCGTTTTGTGTATTTATTAAATATAGAACCTAAACCCAAGAAATAACAGAATAAAGAAAAATGATATAATCTATGGTTCAAGAATCAAGAAAATATATATATATATATATATATATATATATATATATATATATATATAAATTTCCATTTAAATCCAAGACATCATGGTCTATACCTTGATATGATAGTAATATTACTCATTTAAATGCAAATGAAAAAACCATTTTTTAAATTCTGATAAGTGCCTTCTACTTAAATGCTTTGCAATTCAAAACGTTATAAAATTTCCATCCAACAAACAACCTCGTCTTGACTGAGATAAATTTAAATAAACGTTCTTCGCTAATGTCCGCTATTGCCTAGGAAATGCGTTTTGGCAATACTTTACCGTAGGAATAAAAATGAGCAGCCTTTGAACGATCTGAACCGTGTTTGGCGCTGAAGTTCAATTTATTTTCAATTTGTAAGACATCTGTAAGCTTATACGATGCGGATACGTTGATATTGTGTTTGTCTAAAGATTGAAAAGAACCCTTTGAAACAGACCGGCATTCCGCGAAAACGGATTTAAAGTGGAGAAACGTAAAAGATAGGTAGTATTTTGATTTAAACTTTGTAACTCAAGTTACTAGTTATTTTAAAATTATTACTCAAGAATTTTTCCTTTAAATCAACAGAGGTCAGAGATTGTACATAATATCTGAAAATTTATAAAAATAGGTAAAAAGTTGTTTTAAGGCCAGTTTTTAAAAGTAATTTATTTTACCAAATTACGATGTTTTGTCATTAGCAAATTAAAATAACTACAAAATGTTGTAATTAGTAGGATATAAGGAAGGCAAGTTATCGAAATTTAAGTATAAATGTCTACAACACTTAGGCCTCAGACCCAGTGTGCATCCTCCTTAGGGTTCTGCCTGGTTCAAGCGGCGAGCAGCCTACAGAATTAAAGTAGGTGACGATATTGAAAAGCTTTGTTGCCCTTATGTCAGCCATAATAGGCTAATACTCACATAGAATATCTTGCAGTCTCATCTTCTATTTCCCAACCGCAACATTTGGGAGTGTTGCATTTTTTCATATTATATAATTATTTTCTTAGCTGGCAGTAACTTGTGTGTGAATTCATGTGGCTAATCGCAGTGTTCCTCTGGATATTGTCAGATATCTTTTGTTTATTATATATGTAATTCTCCTTTCAGGCAGAGAATATGAAATATATATATATATATAAATATATATATATATATATATATATATATATATATATATATATATATATGTATGTATGTATATATATCTATATATATATATATATATATATATATATATATATATATATATATATATATGTATATATATATATATATATATATATATATATATATATATATATATATATATACAAATCGCTCTGGTCCTCTCTCCATACGCATTTCGATCACCTCATGATCTCGTCAGTGGAGCTGTATCGGACCGAGAGCAACATTGTATATATATTTTTCATGTCTTTTAGGCAGAGACTGAAAGGAGAATTACATATATAACAAACTATTTAAATACGGCAGAAAGATTTCTATATTTCTTACTAAAATTTTGATTTTTAAAAATTTCACGTTCCTCCGATGATTCATAGATGTCGTTCGACTGGCGATATTTTTCATTCTGACATCGAAGTTGGTAGATGGCAGGTGCAATATCCTACCGACATACTTTGAAATTTAAGGTTCATATGTCAGTTATTGCCTGCTAATGTTGCTCTCGGTCCAATACAGCTCCACTGACGAGATCATGAGGTGAACGAAACGCGTATGGAAAGAGGACTAGAGCGATATTTGCAGGAAATAAACTGTTTGTATATATATTTTCCATATTCTCTGTCTGAAAAGAGATTTACATATATGACAAACTATTTAAATACGGCAGAAAGATTTCTATATTTCTTACTGAAATTTTGATTTTTAAAAATCTTTTGCTTATTTCCAACTCTGGGTGGTTTAATGATTGCCTGGAAAGTTCATAGATTATGCTTTAATCCAATCGTATTTTAAAGAGATGATGGGAGTAATATTTAATTGGTTTTGTCATTGCTGATTTAGTTAAAGCTGCTAGGGTTGCCTGTTGGGCTAGCCAATCACTAATGCGATTTTCATCGGACTGATCATGTTTTTGATCCAGCTCACCACATTTTCAGCTGTAGACATGAGAAGGATCTCTTGGCACTTGAGAGCTATGCTAGAAGAAATGCTTGGCCGATTCAAGATTAATGATGCCTGTCTGCTCTATGTTTATATTTTTTGCTGCTACGATAATCCCAGTGAGCCCTGTTTGAATTACACTGGCGTATTTATGGATTATCTAGCTAATATTTATGGTTGCAGGTTTAGAATAAATTCCATATCCAGTCCCCTCCGTTTTTGATCTATTTGCGTAAACGTTAATTTTATCTACCATATCTGTTCCTGAGAGTTGTGTAGTGTACGGTTTATTGAAGGCAAATCTTTGTATAATAGAGTTCGTTTTTCTCTGGAGAAGTGAAATCGTATCCAGTATTTCCCTCCATAATTGACAGTGTACTACACCAGATCCCTTAATTTCGATTCCTACAGTACTGAGTCATCAAAGTCATTTCTTTGACAAAAACGTTTAGAAGGGTGAGACTTAGATCAATACTTTAGTAGGTGTAGTTCTCATGGCACCTTTTATATTGAGACATATTTTAATCTGATATAATTTTTATATTGTCTGATTTGCTTTTGGTCACCATATAATAGCTCCATATATTAGGGATGGCCTAGAGATAGTGGCAACTCGTGAGGTAAGCCTAATCTCAAATATTGTAGCCAAGTTTTTACTTCTGGTGAGTTTGGTTTTTAGAAATATAGGGGTCTTAAATATACTTAACTTCTATTTTTTAATGAAAAACACCATTATGGACATTGTGTTGTTATAAAATCGTTCTGTTAGAGCAGTCTGCATTATGCAGACTTTTTTTCTTTTATATATAGTAATAGCGGCAACTCGTGGGGTAAACCTAACGACAAATGTTATACCGAAGTATTTTGACGCTTTTGAGTTTGATTTTTAGAAATGTAGAGGTCTTAAATATACTTAACTTTTACTTTTTAGTGAAAGGGACCATTATAAATAGTGTGTTGTGTTAACACCATTCTTCTATTATTCTTAGAACAATCTGCATTCTGCAGTCTTCTTTTTCTTTTATATACAGTTTTTCAAAGAATCTGTTAGATTAACTAAAATATGTAAAGAAAATGGACTGTGGTACTTAAAAAGGGACGGTACGATCTAGAAATTTTACTTTCGAACCAAATTTCATGTGGTGGTAGAGTCAAAGTACTATATCATTGATGACAGGCTGGAGTGGTTCTAGTTTATATAATTTTTTACAGTTGGTTTCATGTTGGTATAAAATTCAGGATCGAACCTTAAATGTTCTTTACCATTTTATATAAAATTAGTTCATTTAAGGACATTAAATAGGTAGCATCAAAGTATAGGAAAAACCTACTTTATTTATATTTATTTACATACTAAATTATTACAGAGTTTTAGGTACTTTAATAAAATAATAATCTCCCCGACTTTGGGCTCTTGCGATTTGTTACAATAATTTACTGATATAGGGAAACTTCGAGCTCCATGTATCATACGATCAATGTCATTTTCACGTCATTGGTCTATTAAATCGACGAGTTCTCAGAAGACTTTCAGTTTAGCGAGAATGTAAATTTTTCCTAATAGTTAGTTAGGGAGAAAAACAGGCTGAAAAGCGAGCCTATAGAACTGGTGATACCGCCATTAAAATGCAAGCCAACCAAGCAGGTGAACAGATACAAAGGGAGCTTGATGAATATGATCAATCCTGAGAGTTAAAACTAGAATTTTTGCAAATTCATGATGACAGCTTATTCAGAATGACGCGTTGTCTAACCAAAGGTACAAAAATGCCTTTACCACACATTAGGAGCGGTAATAGGACATTAACTGATGCACAAGACAAAGCCAATGAATTTACAGAAAAATTTTACGAACAATTTAGTCCCATCCCAGTAATGATTATGCTAAAGAACATATAATTAATCGTACCGTTACCAGACCCTCTCTGCTATAGCCAATATAGCTAATGCAATTATACAATCAGGCCATTTTTCCTCGGATTGGAAGATGGCTAAAATAATTCTAATTAGAAAGAAAGGCGAAGAGGCCACAAACATCAACAGCTACAGATCTATTAGCCTGCTTTCCAATTCAGAGAAAATCATTGGACGCATTATTGTCTGATTTTATAACCGAGAGGAACATCTTGCCTCCGGAGCAATTCGGCTTCAGGAGCAACTATAGTAGCGTTCAGTAGACCACCAGGCTTGCCTCAATTATAATTCAAGGTTTCACGCTGGCGCTATCTTCTTTGATATCAGCAAGGCCTTTGACAAGGTGTGGCACAATGGTCTTGTAATTAAGCTCATACGGCTGAGAATCCCGAACTATTAAGTAAGATTTGTCTTATGTTTCTTAGAAAACGGATTCTTCGTGGTGTCATCAGATGGTGCTACTTCCGAAGTTAAACAGGTTAAAGCTGGAGTTCCTCAAGGTTCTCCTCTATCTCCAACTCTTTTTAGCTTGTACACAGCTGATATTCCGGTTGACGACCATGGCAAATTATACCTGTTTGCTGATGACACCTCCTTTGCAACCTCATCAGGATCTTTTCCTCTTATTATTTTACGCCTACAAAGTCATATAAATAAATTAGAAAGATGGATGGCTGATTGGAAGATCAAGTTGAATCCTAATAAGATACAAGCTGTCATGTTTTAAAAATCAAGAATTCCAACTCCGAAAAATCGGCTATCCATCTCGAGTACTCGTATTCCCTGACGAGCGAGTGTGGCTAGTCTTCGATCGAAGACTCAATTAGGCACTTGGTACTGACTACATCCTAGCGAAGGCCAAATTGTCTTTGTTATCTTTCTGTTCGTTGCTTAACAAAAATAGTAAATTAAATTTAAATAAAAAACTTCTTATTTATAAACTTTTTCTCAGATCTGTTCTGCCCTTTGGTACTCCAACCTGAATCGCCACAGACAGAACGAGATTTAAACGGCTAGAGCGATTTAAAAACAAAGTGCTTAGAATGATATGCAGAGCCCCATATTTTGTCAGAAATACAATCATACACAGGGACTGAAGGTGTGATACCTTCGACACCTTCACTAAAAACACACATTACACAATATATGGATAGGGCCACTAACTCTGCTAACTTGTTAGTGTAGAAATCCCACAGCCTCGCCAGAACACCACGACAATACCATAGATTCCTCCGAGACTGGCTACTGGACCAATAACTGCGGCCATTGCCTTCCTTAAATTGATGGCTTAAAACCCAAATAGAATCTTATCATTTTCCAGCCTGTTAAAATTCCATCCTCAGAGCAAACAAGTCTATGGGTTTATCTTGACCTAATTTTTCCAAAGAAAATCCCGTAATAATATTTACTGCATTCGAAATTTATCTGTATCGTCCTTATAACTGAAAATACAAATTATAAGTAAACTATCAAGTTATCTATACAATCTGTATCAAGCTAATTTTTACAATTTAGTATTTAAAAAGGACAGTAGGATATTTTCGGACTGTAGAATTTTATTTTCCACCATAGGGATTTTCTAAAAGGTAGGATTAAAAAGAAATTTATAGTCAGTTGCGTAAAGCGTTTAATCGTGTAATAAATTTAATTGACGTTTTAAGTAAGATTTGATAACATAATTTATTTTACCTTCGAAGCCTTTTGTTAACTAATTATTGACTAAAATTACAATGTCAGGTGGGAGTAAGTATATTCGTTGTTTAGTAGTTGATAACTGTTATATTGGTAATTAGTAAAGTTACATTAATACTTTAAGCTACGGTTTAGGTCCGGGAAGTCAGTTAGTATTAATATTAATACATAGTATAAAATAAAATGGTTAAACTATAACTAAAGTGCTCTCTTTAACCTGGTTAAATATTGTTACGGTATCTGAAATACCGCAATAGTATCTTATATTACGTAGCCAAAAGCGTTGTTTTCGATCTGGCCCCCGTTCGCCTTCAATATTTCGTGTAGCTATGGTATGAAAGCCCTAGACATGACAGTTTTCATTATTTTACAGTATCCATTCGTAGAATTTGATCATCTTTCTTATGTGAGCAGTCTAGAGAATATAGCAGTTGGCGGAGTATCCACAATTCGAAAACTTTCGCCGCATTGCTTGAAGAAATCAAGTTTCAAGGCCATAGAATACATAATATTGAACTATACGTATTCGGATATGTAGTGGTTGATTTTTAAATTTAAAAATAGCTATTTTTACATGACCAATTTTTTTCTTCACTTATTCATCACATTTTATTTAGAGGAGCGCCAAGTTATGCAAATTTTACGATACGATGCGTGATGTACTGATGTCTATTAATCATTTTTGTATTGGTAGTATTAATGTTTAACCCAAATTGTACAGTATTCGTTAAATTTTTTTAATATTGACGGGAGATCCTCAAGGTTGATAACTTAGACAGCAGTCTCATTTGCAAGGTGAATATCCTAATAATAGTTGAGATATTTTCTCAATATAAATATTAACCTAAACAGCTGACGCAGCTCAGCCGGACTTTTTTCAGCATGCCGAAGGAATTTGTTGACAGATCGTCATCAATATATTGAACTGTTGCTAATCTAGTTCTTTTATTATACTAATATCTTTATCATTTTAATCGGTCTCCTGAAACACATCCAGCAGTGACTCATACTTTACGTTATCAAAGCTTTCTGAATTTTTGTACAAGTAATTTTATTGAGAAGAGAGTTTCTACAGTACCTATTTCCTTAGTAAAGCCAAACTGTAATGAAATACATCAAGGAACGTTTTCAGCGCGTGGCTCATTAAGCTGATTAGTCTGTAGTTTTATAAGTGTTTGAAGTATTTAAAAAAAAACACTTTTGTCATACGACAGCAACAGTCGTTAAAATGATTTGTTGGTTCTCCCCAAATTATTGAAACTGAAAAAAAGCATTAAAGAGCGATTGCCATTTAACCAGTTACTTAGATTTGCTGCAAAGGCTTGGCGACATATGTGAGGAGCTCAGACCCGATCTTGTTCGCCAACAATATATCCAAAATGCTTATGATAAGTCACTTTGGTCACTTTGTTAATAGTATTTTTCTGCGATTTAGGGGCTGACTGACCACATATGTAGCAAAAAATATCCGCGGGGTTAACACAGTCAGATTTCTGTACTTTATACATTTTTGTACTCTCACCTACGTCGGTTCAGAGATATGATACTATGTTTACAGGCTTCAACTGACTATTCAACACAAAGATAATACGAATACAACGCACTTACTATTGGCTTGTTCGCTCACTTCGCTTCTGTATTACTGACCACTACTCATGCTAAACCAATACTGATGATACGACTGTCGGCCAGCTGCTTTTATAGCCGTTCCGTACTTCTGGTACTTTCTAGGTATCGAGTATAGGAAGTTCGAACAGCGACGGCATACTTGGGGCCATCTATAAGTATATTCGGCTACGAAATTTGGAATTATATTATATATATATATGGGTTTAAATGGGTACTTCCGTAATTTAAACTGTAAGGGGTGGAGACTTCACGGTTAACTTGTCATCCCTATACACCCCACGTGGTGTTACTAGCTACCAATTTCCTTAACTTATGGAACACGTAAATTTGGCAACATCGCGCTACGGTATATTACAAATGACTTTTAAAAATAATGTGATTAAAATACTCAACCATTTTTGCTCAAAAAATCATAACTCAAGAATCTCACGTGTTAGGAAATTTTTACCATCATTTTTGCAAAACAAAAGATTAAGCATAATTACATTACACTCGCAAATTGGCTGTAAAGTAGTGATATCAGATCATTATTTAAAATTACTTTTTGTAAATAACATCGCGATTTCTTTAAATTATTGACTTGAAACACTAATTTCAAATAAATAATCACCTACACATTTTACCCAAATCATAAAATTATTATTTGATATTTGCAGTTTATTAGAATAGGCTAAATATTTAACATAAATCCAAAGAAGAAAGTCTTATGGAGTTATGATCTTTGTGGCAGCGGCATTTCTAGGATTATACGTTTACCAAACCTATTGAAAAATAGATTTATTTCGCGAAATATATGACAAATTATATCTTCTTGTTGAAATCACATATCCAGATCAAAATCGTCCAATTCAAGCCAGATTAATTTGTAATCATAATTCTGGATTGTCCTTCATGAATTGTGACAACAGTACCATTTTCATTCTGGAAAAAGGAAGACTCGATAATCCCTCCACATCAAACAAATATACCAAATAGTGAATTTGTATGAATAGATAGATATTGTAATTAAGGCATATGGATTAAAATTGCCCCGAATAAGAAAGTTTTGCCGAATTTTAGGCTGTTTCAAATGCAGAACTGTAAAAATATTTCATCAGGAGCTCTAAAAAGTCTGAGTTCTTGAAAACGACATGCAATTAATGAATTCGAATTATCAATCACACTTTAATTCAGAGCATGGGCATTTTCAGCAGTTCGTTTACGTTTTTGAATATTCAGTATTTAGCAACATACAATATCAGTTGGCTCAAATTTATTGATTATATTACGAATAGCATACTCTGAATGTTTATGTTGTTTACCATAATTTTCACTTAAGCCACGAAACTGGAGCTAACAGAATATTTAAATGTCTTATCAATTTTACAAATTTCTGTATGCTATTCAATTATATTTCTTTCCATATTAATTTGAACATTATATTGCTTACTTAGGCCAGTTTTAAAGTTAGACCAAAACTTTTCTGTTTTGACTAAAGCGGACCGATGAGTAATAACCAGTAAAAAAAATACAAGTCATTGAATTATCATACCTATCTGCAACAATTGTCTCATTATATATTCTTCTAGTAATTTCCAATTATTTTATATTTGTTTATATATTTTTTCCTTAATTCTACATTGTTTTTTTTGCTTCAAGTACTAGTTTTAAAATACTAAATTACTGTTCAAAACACATCCTCAAAATAACAGAAAGCTTCTTTTGTCTAACAATAAACCTTTTCTGTATAAGCTTGAAAGTCTTAACTGAAATGGGTCTATAACCTCCAATAGAAACGCTTAAATAAGGTCCAGGGAAGTGACATACTTCGTCCTAACCTGTTTTCTTTGCTTGCCTTCCTTTGTGATTTAAGGGACTTCATGCAGTCTTTGTTGATATCTTTCCTAACACTAAAAGCAGGAAGGGTGGAGATTAGGTGATAAATTTTAGGTCCAAAATAAACAATAGGATCGGTCTGGCCATCAGGTGTACTTTAGCGAGGGTATAATCTAAATTATAAGATTTGGTTTGGAAATCTTTATAACCAGACGTTAATTAAATTTTATGAATCGATTTTAGCAAAAGGTGTATCTTATTTAACATATTTTATGGCTGTCTGTTAGTTTTAATTAGGGCTTTCCAATAAAATTAAATATCATTATTAATTTAGATTCAACCTCTGAAAACTATATTTTTTTCATCATACATATACAGGATGTATCACGACGAGCTGCCGCGATCGATTTTACAGAATATACTGTTTAGGGCATTTTTACAATGGCAGTTCTCTAAAGTCGATGAGGGCAATTCGGCTAAAATTATTTTCAAGATGGTGGCACTTCCAGTTATACTGAAAGTTGATGCCTTCTTGCTTATGTTGAGTGAAACACCCTATATCTTATTTAATTTTCAGATTATAAGCAAAATTATAGACATATTTCATGTATAATGTCCTATACCTAGTTCTAGTTGTCTTCGAGATATTTTAATTTTTTTTTAATTGCATGTGTGGGCCTAAACATAACTACCAATTTTTCCTATATGAAAACTTTGATTATTTACTTAGAGCTTGTTTTCTTCTAAAGGGGGATCTACTTTTGTGAACTGTGTTGATATTTTGATAATAAATAAATACAGGGTGATCAAAAACTAACAATAAATATTAACTTGAAAATTCCTTAAAAGTCAATTCTTTGGAACGTGAACCATTTATTTTTACAATATTATTTATTTAGCATTAAAAATAAGGATGATTTTGTATAAGGTTATCTATTCCCAAAATCTGCAGTTTTTGACATATTGGCAACTTAACATTTTTGTATTGCAAAAATGCTAAACGGCTTACCTACACAGGGAAACAACTCATTTTAATAAATCTTCAAAATTTTCACCATGAACTTCCAAACATTTTTCGCATCTACGAGTTCGTCATGGGTGGCCGCTTTAATTGAATCTGGAGATAAATTTTCGAATGCGTCTCTTATCCTTTGTCATACAGTCCTCCATTATTGTCATTGGATTACAAGAAACAATGTTTTTATCGTTCCCCATATAAAATAATCTAAGCCAGTCAAATCAGAAGAACGAGGAGGCCACAAAAAAGTTAATAATTAATGATACTGCTTTTGTTATTTTTTACCAACAAGTCATTTTTGGATTTTATATGAACTATTTTTCCTGAAAATTTCTATGATTAAAACTAAATTTTTGGTTTTAGATACTCAAGAGAGTAGTTCACAACAGACTGTAGAAAATGCAAACTCAGCTTCATCAGCTGGGACAACTTTAAGTGTACTGAACATTGGTATGAAAGGCCATTCAAAAGTTGAGACCCCGTTATATACTTCAAAGCATCTACAGCAACTACTCTTTTAGATGAAATTTATGAAGAAGTAAAAGCAAAATGTTTTCTTCTCTCTCAGGAGAGTGGGCCAATATCCACAACGAACCTGTAATATGTTCAACTATAACAACAGAAGATGCACGAACATTTCTCTATCAAACTATTGAAAAGTCTCATTCTTTGGAATATTTCATGGAACTTTGTTGTAATCTGTTTCTTCATATGAACTAAAATATCATTGTTATGTAAAATATTTCGTAATACACAACGCGGCGAACATGGCTGGCAAGAGAAAAGATATTGAAGAGAGAACCAGTTTTAAAAATATGATATATGATTGCTCTGCATATGTTTTGAATTTTCTGTGCAAGGACTAAAAAGGAAATAAAAGGCACTAAAGAACACGTTGTTTAAATAACCAAATAGTTCCATAACAATCATTTAGCCCGAACCAAATTCAGCCAAGCAGGGTAAAGCATTAGCTATTCGAAGTGAGGAGCTTAGGAATAGCAGAATAGCAAGAAGTATCCAATATTGCACTTAAACGCGCAGCAAAAGAACATCTAAATATTTTGGAATTTTTAGAAGATAATGTTTTCGGAGGAAGTAACCAAAAACATAAATGAGATTCAATGGTGGACCTCACAAAACGATGAGTCTGAAATTGCAAAACAGTGATCAGTAATAAAGCAGTTCCTGTGTGTAGTTGCTTCTTCAGCGTCGATGGAACGTGTCTTTTAGTACATTGGTTTTGTACATTCCGGTTTAAGAAATCATGATTTAAAAAAACAAGATTTAAATCATGATTAAAATCGCTATTTCAGTAAATATTAGGCCAACCCTGGTCTTAGGAGTAAAATACAGTTCGGTTTAGGAAAAAAAAGAATCATTTTCCCACAATAATTTAATAAAAAAAAAAATTCTGCATAAACATAATACAGTAAACCCTTCTTTATTGAACGTTACTAGACGACGCCAACTAGCATGGCTAGCCTTGTATTTGAACCTTTTACAACTTCGGTTACTTCTTGCTTTGAAATGTCGGAAATACATTGACTCAATTATTTATCGATTGTACTAGCAATGTTTCGTACTACACTGAAAAAAGAAAGTGAATGATTTACCAATATAGCTCTCAATTCAACCATTATTTTCTGTTAAATACAAGCAATAATTTTTAGGATTTCAATAGAACAAAAAAAATGTTAAATTATACTATTTGAATGAAATGTAGACAATATCGTTTTATTCATAAAGATCATTTCAAATCAAACAAAAAAATTGTTTATTTTAAGATCAATAAAATTTTTATAAAAAAATTGAACCGACTTCTAAAAGTGCGCTAAAAAGTGAAAAATAACCATAAATTTTTATATGAAATTGAACTTTTTGAAGTCGGCGCCAAACTAATACCTGACAAAATGTGATTTGCATAAACAGATTAAAAATACTTTATATGTAATTGCTTTCTTACCATAATTTGTATATATTAGTAGTTATTTATTTCGTGTACAAATAATTTGGCGCCAACTTCAAAAAGTTCAATTTCATATAAAAATTTATGGTTATTTTTCACTTTTTAGCGCACTTTTAGAAGTCGGTTCAATTTTTTTATAAAAATTTTATTTTTCTATTTTTAGTTTTAGAATTCATTATGATATTCATAAATTATTTGAACTAAGTACTAATCGAGATTAGTGTACCTCGCAATGACTCCAAATTGGCAAAAAAGTACTCATTTTATCCAAAGTTGTAAATCACCCTAAAATGAACCACTAAAAATTCTTTAGTTTTTAGAGTTTTCCAAATACCAATCAAATTGAGTCAAGCGAATATTTAGTCTGTCATAGAAAATCCACTATCTTAAATTTCAAATTAATTTTTGATTGGTAATATAGGCCTCAAAACCTTCCAATATCGATAATTGAAGAAAATAAATTATTTTTTATCCACCATATTGAATACGCCATAATGAATTTTTTTAAAATAATTTTAGATTCGTCATGTGTGACCCCGAAAACTCGCCCGTACCAATTTTGGTGAAAATCGAACAAAAATTAATATTTTGTCCGCCATATTGAATCCGCTATATTGAGTTTTTTAAAAATAATTTCAGATTTTTTATGTGAGGCCCCGAAAACGTCCCCATAATAATTTTGGAGAAAATAGGACAAAATTGATTTTTTCGTCCGCTATATTGGATCCGCCATATTGAATTTTTTAAAAATTATTTTAGATTCGTCATATGCGACTCCGAAAACTCCCCCGTACCAATTTTGGAGAAAATCGAACAAAAACGATTTTTTTGTCGGCCATATTGAATCCGCCAAATTGAATTTTTTAAATATTATTTTAGATTCGTCATATGCGACCCCGAAAACTCCCCCGTACCAATTTTGGAGAAAATCGGACAAAATTGATTTTTACTTCCGCCATATTGGATCCGCCATATTGAATTTTTTAAAAATAATATCAGATTCGTTATGTGCAACCTCGAAAACTCCCCCATACCAATTTAGGACTAAATTAAATTTTTTTGTCCGCCATATTGGATCCGCCATTTTGATTTTTTTAAAAATATTTTGGATTCGTTATCTTCGACCTCGGAAGCTTCCTCACACCAATTTTGGAGAAAATCGGACCAAATTAAATTTTTTTATCCGCCATATTGGATCCGCCATTTTGAATTTTTTAAAAATAATTTCAGATTCGTTGGGTACAACCCCGAAAATTCCTCTATACTAATTTTGGAGAAAATCGGACAAAATTAATTTTTTTGGCCGCCATATTGTAAGCGCCATCTTGGATTTTACTGCACCAATTTCATCTAAAAAAATATGGGACCACCGCAGCAACTTCCTTTACATAATGTAAAAAATTTCATTCAAATCGGTGCAGCCGTTCCGGAGTGATCGGTGTACATACATAAAAAAAAAAAAAAAATACATAGTCGACGAATTGAGAACCTCCTTCTTTTAGAAGTCGGTTAAAAAAGGTAGTAAAATGTTAAGTTCTATTGCTTGATTAAACTCTAAGATATGTAACTTGAACCATACAAGCACAGTTAAAGTGGGCCTAAATATTAGTTAATGTAACACCAGGAAATATTTTTATGAGTAGTGTCAGTGACTGGTTGAATTAATCTAATATTTTAAACAAATATGTGCAAAGATTGTTTGAAAGATAGCTGAATATTCAGTCAACCTTATTTGTTGGTTAAGATAAACGATATATGATTTAAATTAATCACTATTAGGATATAACTTAAATGAGTTGTAAACTTTGAATAAAAGAATTTTTAATGTTGAACCAATGATTAAGAGTACTTGTCTCCATAACAATCTTTTTTTTAACCAAAAATATTGGCGCAATACTAAAATACACCCTTTTTACACATTATGTCTATAAACAATGTTGATCATGCCATAATCGACAATAAAATATTCAAATAAAATAATATTTTTATAATCATTTTTCCGAATCAAAATTTCCTTCATATACAATTCTTAAATTAAATATATTATTCTTTGTGTATTTGTATTATTATTATTAATAAACAAAATTTGATAATGTAAAAAATCCTAATTTTCGTAAAACTAGACTAGTAAAAATTTCATATGTTATTGTTTGAATATTTTTGTAGCCAACTGTGACGTGAACAAACTCATTTATCGGGAAATTATATAAAAAAAGACATATAGGTATGCATTGTATACACATTTTAATTTCTCGACTAATATGCAAATTTTTGATACCTGCATTTCATATGAGGTGTAACCAAAAGCAAAAGTAGGACCATTTAAAGCATTTCTATCATAAGAAAAATTTTAACTGAAAAATACACTCATTTTCATTTACGCGGTTCATATTTTTTTTTTCTTTGAGGGCCCTGGATGATCATTTGTACTCAATTTAAAAAGTTAAAGTATTAATGTAATAATAAATGCTGATCTCAAAATTGTTACGTAAATATAGAACTTCTAGTTGCAAGTCGCGGTATTTTTAGCAAACTAAATTCTAGTATTATTTTCTTTACTTGCCATGTCACATTTTAATAAATTAACTAATAAAAGCAAGTAGTTTCACACAGAACCGAACGAATGGAAATTATACTTTCCTTTAGACTTTTATGTACTTCTGAATTTAAAATACCTTTGAAAGATTTGAAATGCCACAGTATTACTTCAAATACTTTTAAGCTAAGAAATTACTTATATTCAACATTTTTCAAGATATGACAATTATCTAGTATTGACACTGTTTCTCTTCTCCTTTTTGGTATTCAAATGACATTATATTGTAATGTGAAAGGTATTCTATTGTATTTAGAATATAGCAATTCACGGATGTCTTCCTGTTATGGCATCGGAACATCGATAGGTGGATATCTATCCCGCAGACAGCCATCGGTCAAACACTCAGCGGTCAAGCTATCCTCAACTTAAGACGATCCCATAATTACCCTAAATACTCTTAGTTGGTGCCACTCACGATCAAGATATCCCAATCGGTACTGCTAACTATCCTTTGAACTGTTCAATGGTTTTTGATTGTCTGGTGGTCAAGATATATACTGATTATCGATCTCGGGCGCCATCTGCTAGATTAAGGTAGTTGAGTGTCCACTTGCACCGGGTAGCTTGTTACAGTGGAGAAACGGCAAGTTAGTTACTGGCTGCCGACTGTCACTTCTTCTAAAATATAATAAATAGGAACCATGTAAATAAATAAATGGTTTTAAAACATCATGTGTCCTGTATTCCATACTATAATATAAATATGGCCTGAAACTAATCGAACAATCTAAGATGGAGAACAATACAAAAAAAACATATAGACAGTATGGAAGGCAAAAGTATGTATGTTGACGGCATCTCGTACTAACCGTTTGTAATGCTATTCATAGTCACTCCTACTTTACTTTAGCGTCGGCGGTAGGAGACGTCTTTGTAGGCGGTAGTTCTCTACACGGCCGCGATAACCTCGGCACGGTAAAACTCTGGCTGTGACACAGCGACAGTTGTTATGCTCCCTTAATGATGTACACCGGTGAGCATCTGGAGGCAAAATATGTCGATATGTAATGCGTGTGTGTACAGATGACGGTAGGATGGAAAGAAAGGAACCGACACTGCCCGTGCTTAGAAAGGTTCTCGATATCGTCCGTAGGATGAAACGACATCGCCCGTGCTTATAAAGGTTTTCGACAATATCGTCCAACAGCGGTAAAATATTAGAAAATGAACCAATACTGCTCGTGCTTATAAGGTTCCCCGATAGGGTCCGTAGGATAGAACAACATTTATCAGTGCTTACAAGGGTTCTCGATCATGTTGACCACTAGCGGTAGGATGCAAGGAAAGCAGTGGATGGTAAAACAACATATACACACAAGCCTTGCTTTACCTACAATATTAGATGAGGAAAGCGCGGTTCGGCAAGTATCCTGGGGGGTCCGTTTGGACTCATCATCAGAGTGGAGAACGTAAAGTTATTCTAGAAATAATGATGAACACGGCCTTAAATGGTTTTTTTGAACGGCGGTCGGTGGTTTCCGTGGTCCCACTATGCTGGCGAGCGACAGCGTGGGGAAATCGGGCATACAGCACTGTGGTACATGGCTCGGTATTACGATATATGGACGATTTGAAAAACAAAAAAATCGTATTTCCTGGTATAGCGCGATAACACTAACTAGAGACCGATAATACAAAAGCTTCAAATATTCTTTTTCCGCGAGAACTACATTTTTCCGATGTATAATAAATAAGAAATACTCCGGTATACATACTGATGTCCAAAAAAAATTGGTAACTTCGTTACACTGGATTTAATTTAGTTATGCATTTGACTTATAAATTATGTGGATTTTATCCCTTGTCCTCAACGTATATTAGAAAAAGGCATTCCCTAAGCACTTTAATAATTAACTTTTTATTGATTTAACTCTCCATTTTTTCTTATTTCATAGTAAGAACAACGTTTTTAACATCGAACGGCGTGTTGGTTTAAATTCCCATCTTTACCAAAGGCTTGGTTTTCTTTTAACAATTCGATAAGGGAAGGGTATTTTCTTTAATGTAACTCTATCCCATGCACGCTCATATATCTTTATACTTGCTTGATCTTGGTCAGCCCTACGATTTATTTGCAATTGAGTAATAAATAATTTTTAAGTAAATAATATCTTAACAAATCCGAACAAACTTAAATCGATTTGAGTTGATATGAACTTAACTAAAAATAATCCTCCAAAAAATATGAAAGTTAGAGGTAACAAATCTGAAATTGAATAAATGTGAGATAAAAATATTTGTGTTATGTACAGTTTAGGGGGATTATTTCAAATAATATGGATACATTTTTATTTTAAAATATAATTAATTTGTTGTCTCGTAGGAAGCTTAAATGGGACCCATTAAAAACTGGATATCCATCAGCTGACTCGGTTTCTTGTGGAAACTGATAGATGTTTTGCCAATATATTATTTAGCATCTTCTATGCTTATTGTTAAAGGTGAACTGAGGGAGTTCCACAGTGCATGTTTTTGCACGAGGTCGTAAAGCAAATTTATAGGTTGGCTCGCCTCCCTTTGTTTGCTTTTAAAAAACTACTGGTGGTGTTTTTAGGGATCAGGTGTTGAGTTGGAATAGTAGTCCTCTTAACGAGGTCTCTTTTTTTCAATTGCTATTGATCTTCAAATTAATCTTTCCTTGTAATATTTTATATTGCTGTTACCTATCAGAAGTAATTTTGTGTCCTCTCACGAGCTAACATTGTTTACTTAATTTTTGCACTTAGTTTGTATACTAGTCTTGTTCATATTCCTATGCTGATTTGACTTATGTATCTTACTGTAGGTTCCGCATGAGACCTGGTACAATCCTCGGCTTGCCAAGTTTATCCTTTGAGTTTCTTAGAGGTGCGGCTATGGTTTTATATGGTTTATAAACCATAAAATATGGTCTTTCCAAATATATCTGTTATTGTTTTGATGTATGGATCTATTATCGGAGATTATGCTTTTCCTTCTGAGTAAATTTTTGTTACAATTCTATTGCTTTATGTATAACGTGTGAGTTTTTTGAGTTTTAGTTATTTTCCTTTATCATGTTTATTGTGCTTGATTGACTCCATTTGTGTTAATAGTTCGCTTTCTTTTATATTTCATGTTCAGTTTAGAAATATACAATTTTCGTAAATCTATCAAAAAATAAAGTAAAGCACTCGGATACTTTTTTTTAAGTTTTAAATAAATATAATTTCATTAATTTTAATGCAATTAAAAAAAAGGAATTTGCGAGAACAAACTTTTAAAATATCATCAAAATTTCTGATCTAATAAACAATAAAAAAAGCAGACTTTTTAGCTAATGACAAACTGTGAGAAATATTTTTTATTTGGAGTATATATATATATATATATATATATATATATATATATATATATATATATATATATATATACAGTGCCTTCATTTCAAAACGAACCATCCTTAATAACTTTCTTAAATAGAAAAATTTAAAAAAAAGAAAAAATACGTCAATTTAGATATACAGGGGGAAGTTTAATTTTGCATTTGTTAAAAGTCTGTCAATCACCTCCTCACCTCCAGCTAACCTCACTTTGATATGTCAAATGGGAACCCCCACCTTGTGACACATCATTGTAAGCAGCATAAAATTGTCTATCCAACCGTATAAAAAAAATTAAATCAGTTGACGTACAAGCGAATAGTGTGCAAAAATGTCTTGTAATAATCCATAATATATCGGCCTCGAACTTTGGTATGTCAAATGATTACCTTATAGTGTGATACATCATTTTAAAGGACGTACGATCTGCTATCCAACGATGTCAAAAAAAATTAAGTTAATAGACGTTATAGGCAATTAGGATGCAAAAATGTGTGTTAAATATAAGCAGTTTATTCAGTTTTATTCAGTTGAAGAAAATTATTTTATTAAATGTTCAAAATGTGCGCCGTTATTAGCGAGACAATAAAAAACCCTATTTTGAAATTCCCCACGAACATTGGCAAGGGTTTCTCTGCTAATTCCTCTACATTCCCGAACAATTCGATCTTTTAAATCGTCAATATTTTCAGGTGGGGTTTTATAAACCTTGCATTTTAAATACCCCCAAAGAAAAAAGTCTAGAGGGGTTAGGTCTGGAGACCGTGCTGGCCATTCAATTGCACCACGTCTGCCAATCCACGTCCCTGGAAAATGTTCATCAAGTCACTCTCGAATTGCCAAAGCGTAGTGCGGGGGAGCTCCATCTTGCTGGAAATGCAAATTATTTTCATTTAGTACCATAACAGCATTTTCATCCACTTGATTTTCTAAAGATTGCACAATGGCAGGGTATATTGTGTTTTCTAAAAGGTTTAAATAAATTTGCCCAGTTAAATTATCTTCCAAAAAAAATGGCCCGATGATTTCATTGCCATAAATTCCTGCCCACACGTTAATTTTTTCGGGATATTGAGTATGCCCTTCTCGGAAAAGGTGCGGATTTTCATTATCCCAGTATCTGCAGTTATGTGTGTTAACCAGTCCATTTAGAAAAAAAGTTGATTCATCACTAAAGCAGATATTCTTAGGTAAATGGGGGTCCTCGTCAATTCGTTGGCACATTAATTCGCAAAATTGAATTCTCCTATCAAAATCGTCTTCTCCGAGTTCTTGAAGAATTTGAATTTTGTAGGGAAAAAACTTATTTTGTTTTATATGCACAGAGCCAGCAGAAATGTTGGTTAAATCTGCGACCTTTGAGATGGATAAAGTTGGATCTATTGCAAACTGTCCTAGTACCTCGATTTGGCATGCTTCATCTACAACCCTTTTCTCAATATATTTTTTATTACAAACGGATCCCGTTTCTTCAAACTTTCGTACCAATTCGAGTACATATTTATGGCCCACGTTTTTGTCTTGATGCCTCTCGTTAAATGCTCTGGCGGTTCTACGAGCGCACCGATCTTCAGCTCCATAGAGAAAAATTATTTCTATTCTTTCGGCTAGCGTATACACCATTTATATTCACGTTTCAACTAGGCGTCACAATGACAATTTTAACAATAATAAACAACTGGTGTTTAAAGATCTTAAAAATTTTATTTATTGCAGTGATTTCTTGTACCTATCAGGTACCGCAAAAAATATCATTGAAATAAATACACTAGATTGATTAGACTGCAATGAATTTTGCGATGAATTTTAAAACAGGCTTAGTTTTTTTCTCGCAAATATTTTAACTGTTTATTATTTTAAAAAAATATTTATTTTAAATTTAAAATAATATTTTACTCTATGAAGTAGCCATTTGACATAATAAAGTTTAATGTGATAAGGTGTCTATTATTACCACACATCTTTTCTTACTATTCGCTTGTACATCAACAGATTTTGTTTTTTTTATTGGCTAAATAGGAGATAGTATGCCCTTTAAAATGATGTATCACACTATAGGGTAATCATTTGACATACTAAAGTTCGAGGCCGATATATTATGCATTATTACAAGACATTTTTGCACACTGTTCGCTTGTACGTCAACCGATTTAATTTTTTTTATACGGTTGGATAGACAATTTTATGCTGCTTACAATGATGTGTCACAAGGTAGGGGTTCCCATTTGACATATCAAAGTGAGGTTAGCTGGAGGTGAGGAGGTGATTGACAGACTTTTAACAAATGCAAAATTAAACTTCCCCCTGTATATCTAAATTGACGTGTTTTTTCTTTTTTTAAAATTTTTTTATTTAACAAAGTTATTAAGGATGGTTCGTTTTGAAATGAAGGCACTGTATATATATATATATATATATATATATATATATATATATATATATATATATATATATATATATATATATATATATATATATACTCCAAATAAAAAATAACGACTTGATAGTAACCAAGAGAATCTTCAAATAGTTCACTAAGAAACACGACAAAAGTAAATTGAAGTGGGTACTGTGAATAATTTTTATTTTTCCTTTTTAATTAATATTATTTTGTAGATTGATATTTTATTTAATTTTGTTATCATTTAAGCGTTAATTTTAAGTCATGTGAGTGTGCCTTCGTGACCACGTTAGTTATATTTTGCTTTCTGTTTTAGAAAAAGCCCACTGCCTTGGGCGAAACGTCAAGCACAGAATAATAGTATTAATCTGAAACCCAATCTAAAGAAGTTACCATACATTTATATATATATATATATATATATGTATATATATATATATATATATACATATACATATATATATATATATATATATATATATATATATATATATATATATATATATATATATATATATATATATATATATATATATATATATATATATGTATATGTATCATGAAGTAAACTTTACATTATATATATATATATATATATATATATATATATATATATATGAATCTAATGTTTATTATGTTATTGTCAATGATCAAATTCCCAATATTTTATGATTTTCCTATACAAATTTATAGATTTTATTTCTCATATATTTAGCAGGCAATTAATTCAATAAATAAACTGAAAATATTTGTATTAAGTGAGGAAAATATGTATAGAGTGGCTCGGTTTAGGAAGCTTATCTATGCGAGATCTCTTATTATTAAAGATAGGAAGATGAGAATTACAGCATACAATCAAATTTTTTCGAAATTTTCACGGTCAAATTTTTATTGCCCTTTTAGTTTCTGATATATAAAACGGAACTAAAAATCTATTGTGACTCTCTCAATGCTTCAATTGTTTCATAACTTATATCGGAAAGATGAAAATGAATTTTAACAGATTTTCTTTATGTGTAATTTACTAGCGAAATTTTCCCCCCAAAACCTACTTGCATAGAAAGACATACAAAATCTGGATATTGCCAGTCAATACATTTTGCATTATTTCCTATATTTTGTGAATACTCATATAACATTATTTTCAAAACTCCAGAGATATTTCAACTGACTTGGATTGAAATAACTGACAGATGTAAAGTTTAATTTGAAAAAATAATTTAAAAGAAAACAAAAAAACAGAGGAAACAAGCATAAAATTATAAAACTCGATCAAAATATAGTTATCCGGGGACATTCTGGGAATATTAATATAGAATAAAAAGTAGTCGTGAAGATTAAGATTCTGTTTAATTTTTTGGCACGCCAGGAAATTGTTTTAATTTTCTTTTATTCGTATATAAAATGAATTATTTAAAATAAGAAATTATTAGATAAAATAATAGGAATTTACGATCCTATTTCCAAGACGAAAAACGATGTATTGGAAGTTTAATTGGTTGAAAAATAGACATCTCCAATTACATTCGAGATTGAAATTTAACAGTATCAAAACTCTTTTTGGAATTCAATAACTTTCTATTTTTTGTACACTTTCCGATTATTTAAAATATGGAGTTATTAGGCAAAATATTAGGAATTTACGGCATTATTTCCGAAACGAAAAACGATATATTGGAAGTCTAATTGGTTAAAAAATAGGCATCTCTAATTATATTCGAGATTAAAATTAACAAGTATCAAAACTCTTTTTCGAATTTAGTAGCTTTCCATTTTATGTACATTTTCCTTATTCTCAATATCCTTTATATTCTTTATCAATATATAATGATTGCGTAATACGAGCACATTGCAATAATCCTTTTTATGTTTTCTTTAATCATAAGGACCTTAATGTTTTATATAATTAATGAAAAACAGCTCCGCTTTCCTTTTTCCTTAAATTAGTCAAAGCTTTGTGAGACTTTCTTCTAGACTAAGGCTTTTTAAATTGCTTGTAAAGAAAGCGATATCAGATAATGACTTCAGTATACATTGCAGACAGTTTCAGTCCTTTTTTTCAAGTTCTAGTGCAATATATCCATAAATTTTTTATATTTATGGTTTAAGTTGCCGACAGAAAAAGTTTTTGTATACTGTAAAAAACTTTACATTAATTTTAAAGTAATGTGCAGGAAGCAAATTTTGTAAACCGTTTATTAAACGCATTTAATGATAATTCATTAAATTTAATAAATTTTACATTAAATCTAATATAATTATATATTAAATTTCAGTTACTTTATTGAAATTTAAGAGAATATTCCATTAAATTTATTGTACAAAGCTTTAATTTCAAAATTCCTTTAACTTGTTCACGATTCAAGGTACAAAATCATTAAATTGAATTAATGAATGTACATTAAATTTAAGGTTATTTTTAACAGTGTGCTTTTAAAACAATTCGTGATGGTATCTATTTATTTCATTATTATACAAAAATTATTCAAAAAGGTAGTCTTATACGAAGTATCCACTAATTTTGTCGTATGAGAAATATAAACTCAATATTAAATTTTTTAGTAAGATTAATATTTAGTGACTTAACTAAATTTGTTTAATACAAGAAAATTATTTATCTAAGCAATATAAAAGAAAGTGTTAAAAATAACCAAAAGCGAAACGATTAACCGAATTTTAAAAACTATAGAATATTTAAACTACCAACTTTATAATTAATAGTCTTTTTCTGTTTATCTTGGAAGCGCCATTAAAATCCTAAGTGAATATTAGAATTGTTTGTATTTTAAAGGGAAATCGAAAATTCTGAAATAAAAGCTCTCATTTCAGTTAACTACTCAGTACATGGTCAACGGACTTTTCAAACTTGAACTTTATTACCCGACTATCTCTTTTAATTTCTTCAATTTACATTTCAATATTCGAACTGAGAGTTTTCTAATTAAAATTTTTCCATTGAAAATACGTTTGCGCACAAATTGAAAGCTTAACTACTTTTTTTATATAAGATGAAGACGGTATCTTTTCATGACTTAGGTTTAGTGCTAATAACCCTTAACCCGTTCATGTTGTGAACGCCTTCGATAAAAATACAATCGGCTCCACAATATAATCCTTGTTATTCTTGTCTCTTGTGTAAACTAAGCATCTTATTTGTACTACAGCACTTGGTGTTGAAATATTTATTACATAGAATTTTTACATATGTACGCTGTTGTCACGGTTAAAATCTTATCTTAAATTTACTATGGTTTATTTGGTTAATTTTACCTTCTTTTTGCTAATAATTCACGTTTTGGGTAGCATTATATCATTGTCATTAAGCATTTCTCTTTTCTCCTTCGTATAACAGCCTAATATTGGTTGCATTTTTGGGTCCTATTGCTTTTCAAGCCTTTGCAAATTTTACTCCCTTGCAAATTTTCTTCTCAACTTAATTATTTTTTTTATCTTTCAGTAATTTGCCTATAAGAAATACAGCCCTAATTAAAATCCTTTCCTAACTTGAATTTTTAGGTCGGCAACTCTACGCCACTGTTTTAGGTTGTTTATATTTAAATAGAATGTTGTTATTTACCTTCTTATAAGATATCATTTTTTTTGTGCTGATTATTTCAAATTAAATTGTTACATTTATCTATTTTAGTTACAGTTTCCCGGATTTTCATTTGAAGTATTTTCAAGGGTTTGTTTACTTTTTGTTGAGGTTATGTGAGCTTTCCAGCTGACCTTTAGGCAAGTTTGCATTATTTTAAGCCGTTGCATGTTAGGTTGCTATTTCCTGTGGTAATTTTTGGGAAGAAATTTGGGTGAGTAACTAATACCGTGTTGCTAATGGCTGAGGGAAAATTCTTATTTCTTGTTTTAGGGATAAACAATGAAGTCCTATTTGATTTTGAGTTGGAAATGTCGACGACTTATTAGTTAGCAATGCTGTTTAAGCCCACTATTTTGAGCTGTCATTTTTTTTTGTCGAATTGCTTTTTGTTTAAGGTCCCTTTTGTCTCGCGCCCTATCTTGAGGGAAAAAGAAGCTCATACAGCGCAGGTTTCGGGCCTCGTATAAAATGGCAAGAATGTAACTGTCAATCCTACTTTTTACTGTGAATTATTGCAAATGTGAGTCAAGAAATTTCCATCCTGTTATATTACCGCCGTCCTGCGGGTTTTGGGTGGAAAATTTGTATTTTCTGGCTAGTTTAGCTAATCATCGAGGTACAACCTGGAAACAGGGATTTCGTCGGCCTCGTAGCATTATTACCAGGAATCAGTTTGACCCCAGACAATGAAGTAAGGAATTTTAAACTATTTACTGCTAAAATGATCATGCTTACTTTTTTTTTAATATTAAAAAATTTCAGCTCAAAATTTATTATTATGAGTACAATTTAAGCTTATTTTAAAACCAACCGTAGTATGTTTCTCTGAAGTCTCTTTTAGATCTTAAATTAACCACGGTTAATCTTATTAAGTCGTATTTTGGGGCCGATTACTTTTCAACTCTGGGTTGATGTAATTTTTTTAAAAAACAACTTTATTACTAGAATGGGATACAAGCTGTATAAGACTAACTAACGTTATGTATATTAGTTATATTTATAACTTCAAATTTGCTGATCCTGCATGGGAACAGATGCTTTAAGAATCTGAGAATTGCTTATGCAAGGTTACGTAATATTGCGACATAAACCGTTCTCACGGGAATATAACTGATTATATCTTTTTGTAAAATTTAGATAACATTTTTTTTTATAGTTTTTGAGTTTTAATATTTGCTGCCATGCAGTGCCTAAATTTTGTAATTTGTTATCAGTAAGAGTTGGTTTTGAGAGTACTTTTTATCATCATTTATAATTTGCACTATATTTTGCAATATTTTTGCCTCCTGGACGTACCACGATCTCCATAATTTTTGGACAAATTTATTTGACATTAGTAATATTCCAATATCTTGTCCGTATGCTTTCTTTGGACCCCATTCTCGGTTTATGATTGACAGTTTTAAAGTTTTTTGCATCGTGATATGTTCGTGGCCTCGTATAACTTACTGCATCACAATCATTCCGCCGAAACAAAAAATATTTGATGTAATTTTAACCCTAGTTCTTCAAATTAGCCCAAAGCTAATTTGAAATGAATGTACCAATTTTGAAGGAGGAGCTAATAGCATTATAGAATAACAAGTTACTTACTTTTCCCTATGTCAAGGAATTTTCGGACGATATAACAATACAATGAAGATGCCTAGGAAGCGAAATTTCAATCCTTAGATTCTTCAAATAACACAAACACATGCCACTCTTTATTACTCTTGATTCCATTCGTCCTTGCTTTATGCTATGCTTACTAACCATATGTACAGACAACCAGCCAATGATATCTGTTCGAATAACCGTTGAAAAATAAATTTAATGAATGCTTAAAGATAGCACTTGGAATGAGATATATTAAGGAACATGTAATTGGGACTGCTAACATTATCATCTACGAGGCCATCTTCATAGGATTGGCTTAGGGATGACCCACTATGCAGATGGTGATTAAAAGAAAATGTAACTGTTGACCATGTTCGCAGAGTGCTCAGCACGCAACGAACTCAGACAGATGCATTTCGAAGATGCAGTAGTATCACCCGAAGCAGATTTTTGGCAGAATTTATTATAAATATAACAATCTAGAACAGTCACGAGGATATAGAAGATGTTCCACTAAGGAGACAGTACAAATCATATTATGACAATGAAATGAGCCTCAGGTCAGTTGCAAGAATTTTCTGAAAAACTATACTGATAGTTACTGCAGTAGTGATTTAAGTAGCATCTTGGTGACTGTATAAATTTTGTTAGTGACTATTTGTTTAATGCGTAATTTGATTTACACGTAATAATACTCCATATCACCACCTTCTGTACACAAAGCTGATAACTCCTCTTAAGTTTATGGTGATGTTACATTTTACCCTCAAACCTTGTTGCACTTCTTGTTACAGAATAGTTACTGTGGACATACAAATTTTTACGTTTAGATTACAAATCATTTGGCGTGAATCACAGAACAAAATAAATGATTGATATTTCAGCATGATACCACTTACAGGATTCTCTAGTAAAACTAAACACAAAATTAAATAACTGAATACAAATTGATTTTCAGCCAAAAGTGTTACCAGAAACTGGAGCTCTGTATCCAGGGCTAATTGTAACCCAGAATTTATATATTGTCAAAAAATCTCATTTAATCTCAGCTGCTCAAATTACACCTTAAAAAATAAGACATTTTAAGAAAGGGGAAAACACATAGTGGGGAAAATAGCTTGTATTAACTACATTTTCTTCGATGGATGTTATCTAGTGTATTGACATGATGTTCTCAGCCTAATAACTACGGCTCGAGATTAACTGCCATATAAGCCTCACCAGTGAAAACTATTTATTTTTTCTACTTTAATAGGTTTAAAAGCCGTTGCTTTCCTGGAGCTCACTCAATAAATTTGAGATAAACTAGAAACTTCTAGACTATAAGTCAGCGACAAGTCTTCCTTACCAAATTCCTCTAGGGCGATAAATGGTGAAAAGTTTCAGGGAGTTGAATTGTGAAGTCTTGTGAACGTCCGCTGCGCGGCTCCGTGGATGGGTTGAGCAGTAGCGGCCCCCACTCACCTAGAAAAAAATATATTTTTAATCATATCCTCCCGATTGAAAATTTATCAAATGATAGTTGACACAATACTTTGAAGAAAAAACAAGTCAGTTGGCTGTAAGTTGGTGGATTATACGTCAGCTGGTCACACAAACATGGAAAAAATATATTTTCAGTGATTTTCTCTTAGTTAAAAATTTGTCAGATGCTAGTTTACGTGCTACTTTGAATAAATAAAAACGTTAGCTAGCTGTATCTCAGTGGAAAGATTTCAGCTGATACAGTGAAACGTGTAACGCGGGAGCTAGCTGATCGGTTTTTCCAGCTGATTTTTTCTATTATGTCAATAATCACCTGACAAATTTTGAACCGCGTAGAAATAACGTATCTAAAGTTATTCGACATCACGCTCCTTACACACGCAGAAAGGAACAATTTTACCGTTATATTTCAAAAAGTCAATATTCTTATATATATATATATATATATATATAAATATATATATATTTTTATATACATATATATATATATATTTATATACATATATATATATATATATATATATATATATATATATATACATACATATATATATATATATATATATATATATATATATATATATACATACATATATATATATATATATATATATATATATATATACATATATATATATATATATATATATATATATATTTATATATACATATATATATATATACATATATATACATATATATATATATATATATATATACATATATATATATATATATATATATATATATATATATATATATTTATATATACATATATATATATATATATATATATATATATATATATATATATATATATATATATATATATATATACATATATATATATATATATATATATATATATATATACATATATATATATATATATATATATATATATATATACATATATATACATATATATATATATATACATATATATATATATATATATATATATATATATACATATATATATATATATATATTCATCTTACTATATTCCCAGCATCCCTACTTTATCAAATTGCAATCTTCCAAGCATCTGTCTTGGATGGAGACAGACTCTTCCAGGCATTCGTATACTGACGCTTGGAAGTTTTCCTTTAAATATGTGTCTGGAGAATAGCAGAACTTTAAATTCTGTATATTTTTGAATATTTTTAGTCGAGTTAGTAGGCAGCCAGACAGCGGAGTGCTCGCTTGTAATTGTTCAAATAGTATATTTGCTGTACATCTTGTCGGTTTCCGGGTGTCTTTCTAATACAATAATCTAGAAAAGTCACGAGGATGAAAAAGGTGTTTCTTCTTTCAGTCTCCGGGTGTCCTACGTTTAGCAACGTTGTATACCTGTATATCGTTCGGGAAGTTTTTAATTGGTTTCGACACTAAAGGGTGTGCCGAGATCTATCATTAGGTCTATCGGGGTCAGGCGCGGATCCAAGGGGGGGCGGTGGGGGCGATCGCCCCCCCCAAGAGCTTTGAGTTCAGGAAAATATACCCGATTTTACCTCTTATACTATAGTTAATTCAAGGACTAGAGAGAGTAATAAATCATTTTTTTACCCTTTTTCCTTCGCAAACTACCTGTGTTCGGTGTCTTTGACAAAATCTGTTAGATATATAGTTTTTTCCTAGGAATGGGTTAGAAATTTTATAATCAAAAATACCGGTCTATAATAATGGACTATTTGGGTTGGATAACAATAGACATTTGGAAGGATTTTAATCCTTGTCATAGGCATCGGAAAGAGGTGTATTTTATCACTAAGTATTTATGGCATAGAATATTATTTCGGTAATAAATTTAAAATAAAAAGTTTTTATATTATTATTTTATTTCTTATGATTTCTTAATAAGTCACATACAGTACAAAATACAGATAATTTTGACATATTTAACACAAATCACAACTGTATTTTTATTATTTTTAATTTTGGCATAAAAACCGTTTGAGGCACATTCAAACTAAAACATAGCCTTATTCTTTCAAAAAATTCGAAGTTACAATTTAAATTCTTACAAAATACTCATTGTCAAAAAGAAAAGAAGTTAAACATATAAAAAATAAATTCGTCCATAATAATATTTAAATTTTTTTTGGGGGCTATCGGTCATTTTATCATTAATTATAAACATTTTTACTAAATTTGACGTTTCAGTTTATTTATTTCTTAAATTAAACACTAAAAAGGGATTCAAATGTAATTAATTTTTATATGTTACCGTTAAAATTAGATCCACTTATTTTTATTTCTATTGCACTGGCATCTTAATTTAATTTCCTTTATTATATGAAATATCCGATAGGCTTAAAAAAATAAAATAAAAGTGTTAATTCTACACGCTTAAGAAAAAGACACAAATATAATAATAAAATAATAAAGAAATTACGGCTAATTGAAATTAAACATATATAAAATTAAAGAATGGGACACATTAAAATAAAAATATATAAAAAAAATTAAAAAAAATATATAAACAACATTAAACAATAAAATACAACAAAAACAAATTGTGTTTACACTGGTAAACATACATATCTAATTCGTAATCAAATTCAGTGAAGCTATCGTCGCTCAATTAATTGTTTTCCACATTTTGTTTTATTCTTTTATTATATGGATTTTTCCCAATTTTTCGCAGTAACTTTGTTCAAAAAAATCTTTCAAAAGTTCAGTTAAATTACTAATTTTGTACATTGTATTATTTCTAGCAACTCTGCCTTTTACTTGAGAGAGATATTTCCTTCTCCAACGGACAGTTTCCGGACGATCTATAAGAACAGATTTCCTATCTGATTTTTTCCATCAAAAATTAAGTTCTCTGAGCAATTTCTAGAGCTCAGTTCTTTTAATTTCAGGTAAATCCCGATCTTCATTGATTTTAGTAAGCATTTTGTTGGCGGATGGGATCTGCTTCTCACAATAAAATGTATGTACAACTCCTTTTACTGCAGTTTTCATCTCTTCTTCCAACGAGGTTTTTCATCTGCCTGTGATCGAATGGGGGAGTACGAAACATTCCAGTCGTTTTTTCTCCTTCAGTATTCGGTACATAGTAAATTTTCCTGTCATGTTGGAACACATCTCAACAGAGCTTTTAACATTATTATCTAGATATTGATATCTTAGGGCATCATAAGCATTCATTCATTGAGGAAAAATGCCTTGGTTTAACGATTTTGGAATAAATATAGAAGTGGAGGCCATATTTTTTCGGTATCTTACTAATCTTAAATAATATATAAAAACAAGCACAAACAAGATAAATCACTAAGGACACACTGTAAGGTGTACTTTTCTCACTGACAGAAATAAAAATGAACTATCAGAAATTTTATTATTGCAGTAAATTTATAAAAGCTTATAATATTTAAATATAATTAGATTTACGGCAGTCCTCCGTTACCTGCGGTACTGGAGCAAGTACGTTGGGGATTTCGGTAACAGGTTTATTACTCTCTCTAGTTCTTGAATAGAGTATAGGAATGTGTATGCTTGCGATCGCCTCCCCCCCTCCCAAGAACTCAGAGTTCAGGAAAATAGAACGGATTCTGCCTTTTATATTAGGAATGTGTATGCTGCTGACACTCCCTCCCCGTTGACAACTTGTTTTTCTTGCGATAGCCGCCCCCCAATAGCTTTGAGTTCAGGAAAATAGACCCGATTCTGCCTCTTATACTAGGAATGTGTATGTTGCTGGCATCCCCTCCTTTCCAAGAGCTTCAAATTCAGAAAAATAGGCATGACCCTGCCATTTACATTAGAAATGGGAATGTCTCCGGTGTCCCCCCCCCCCGTCGACAACTTGCTTTCACTTGCCATAATGTACTTTTGTGATGTCACCGCCCTCCCCAAAGAGAGAGGCTGGATCCGCCCCTAATCGGGGTCACGTTTCACATGAAGCTTTGCTTAACAAGCAAAATTTATATTCAAATCCGTTCCATATTTGTTTTTGTTTCATATTCCCGAAATGGAATCAGCGACACTCATACTATTCATATATTAAATACAGAAAAAATGTAAAATCTAAAGCAAAAGCAGCAAAAACGGTGTAGAAAATGGGTAGAAGTCTACAATGTGATATTGAAAAGAATGCACAGTGTGTCAGACAAGTAATTCTAGAATTATATAATATTAACAAATTGAAGAGAACAAATTGCTTTTAAATATGACTAATTTTTTTAAAACAATCGCACAAAATGCATGGTTGCCTTTTTTCTGCATAACTACGAGCAATTTGGCCCGCTCTCTAATTAACATCCAAATAATTTACTTGTTTTAATTACAACCTACAACAAAGAATTTAATTACAGAAAATACAGCGTACGAACTATATAGCGATATAAATTAAGTAATTAATAAAATAATTGATTTTTTCTGGGTTTTCTACATTCATCATGCCAGATTTTTGCAAACAACAATGGTATTTAAAGTCTACTATGACTTTTTTAAGTACGTTTCGTATATTTCTAGTAATAAACATTCCGCCCGATATCAAGTATATAATAATATTAGTTGTCGAGTACAAAAGGTTTTTTCCAAAATCCATTTCTACAAAAAACTCTATTTATATATCTTTAAAGATGCTGAGTTATTAACTTAACGCAGCTGTTAAAAGAAGCTATATCCAATGTATATAGCGCCTAATTGGAAACATTTCAAAAGTTATTTTCTTTTGATGCTGTTTTCTTTGAATTTTCTTGTAGGGCTTATTATTGGAACGCCTCTAGATAAAAAAAGAAGGTACATAAATTTAAATTTCAGATGTTTTATGAACAGATACATTATGTCATAAATACATTAACATAACTAACAAGTGATAACTCTCGCTTCATATATTTAATTAGAGCTACTATACTAAATTTTTTCAAATTTTAAAAATTTACGCTTGGAAGGTTAGATGGGGGGCATTTAAAATGTTATTTTAAGGCTCATATTTTGCGAATGAAGCTACTAAAAAAAATCTTAAAACATTTAATTTAGTACAAGGATATGTACATTATTAAGCTTTTTTTCAATTTTCTCCTCGGATCTGTTATTGGGTTATTAGAACGCAGGTGTCAGTAAAATTTCATTGCAAAAAATTAAACACAGACCAAGATATAATATGGATGGTTGGATACCATGAAACTACAAAGCTTCCTACGGAGTCTTAAAAAATTGTTGAAGATTTCAGTTAGTTCAAAACCTACAAATACCTCTTATCCAGCGACAAACTCTACTCAATATATTCACACAAACGAGTCGAGTTGAGTCGATCTGTCTAAATGCTGGATTATTGCCCCAGAATTTATGTAATCCTGAAATTTTTAGAGGGTCTTTCTCTTCAGTAATTGAACTTTAGAATCGAACTTAATAAATTACCTGCAATTGTTACGATTTTGTCTCTATTATATCGCCCACTGGTCCAAATAAAACACATTTTCCACTAATAAATAATAACCCTTTAATAACTACTTAACACTTTCCCATTTAAATACAAAATAAGCTAACTACTCACATCCTATCCCTATTTATATTCATATAGAATCTACTAAAATATATGAGAATACAAATCTAGACATTACAAGAAACATTGATGGCTCATCGATATAATATTTCTATAGAAACTCAAGATATTATTTCTTCAAGGACCCATCAAAACTCTCCTGGTTCTTTGGGACGCTAAATTAAGATTCCATATTTATTCTTCAGTGCATAATACTTTTTGTACGAAGTTTGTCACTTTTTCTCTACGTCATATAAAATTCTGATTTATTTATTGTCCTGGTAATGGTGTGCGTAATATGAGGATTGACATTGGAAAATTTATTCTACACCTGACCGCCTTTAAAAACTGTCCATATAATAAGCTTCTAGTTTAAAATAACTCTTAATATAGATCTGCATACAAATACTTTTGAATCTATGTGAAGCTATGAATTTGAAAATTCACGTTATACTTTATTAATGTCCATCTCGTAATCTTTTATAGAGTCGCATTTAGAAGACAAATTCAAAACGCGATGATGTAAGTTTATATATGCGGGAAATATGGCACCTATCTAGTTTCGACTACATAAGTTTCCTGATTATTTAATTCATTTTATAATTTATGACAATATTTTATTTTCTTCCACGAATTTAAAAATATAAAATTACCGCAACAAATTTAAATCAACTTAAACATGTCCGTTACCCTTTTTGTATATTATACATACATCATCATAACATATCTATAACAAATAAATATGAAAAATACGATTTTTTCAATTTTCCTAACTAATATACATTTTTGTTTTCAGGTAAGACTCTACAAAGCAGCACTTAAACCATAGAATGTTGAAGTTTGGTAAGTAAAAATGAAAAAAAAAAATTACTTTAGCAACTTTTTATAATTATCAAAGCATCTTAAAATCCATTCATTTTAATATTACTCTAAAACTACATCTCCTAGTGATTTTTTAACAATTTCTTACAAATAAGATAATGTAATTTTTCTTTTTTGAATGAATTTAAATGTAATTTTGAAATTTTGGTACATACATTAAGCGCTTTTTCACAGATATGGCAACTTGCTGCCATAACAAGCTTAATCTGCCCGTCTGTTATAGGAGTTATAGGTTTTACAATTTTTAATATTTAAAATAAACGTAGGGGAATTTTTTTAGGTTTTATTTTGTATGAATAATTTTAATTGCGTACTGTTAAAAACAACCTTAAATTTGCACATTCCTTAATCAAATTTAATGATTTTGTATTTTAAATCGTGATTAAGTTATATATTCTTTGAAACTAAGACTTTTACATTAAATTTAATGAAATGTTACCTTAAATTTCAATAAAGTAACTGAAAACATAACAAATTTAATGTTAACATATTGTCTAAGTAATTCATCCAAATCAGAATTTTTATATACTATTTGAAACTTGATATTAGTATTAGATAGTCTCTAGCAGGATTTTATTCTTCGACCACCATATTTATTATTTCAGGCTTGAAAGAAGAGCCACCATCTCCTAAATCATAATTGGAACTGTTCAAGTTTAATATTTCAGATTGTGTTAAAAGTCTTCACTCTCTATGATAGCATGAATATTGAAGTTGGGAGGAAATTTTACTTGCTGCATTTACTTAACCTGTAGCTAATAATAATAAACCGAAATAATAAATACGTCATATTTTTATGGTTTGCTGCTCCTGCACTAATATAAATAAATATATTGATGCGTATTTTTCGTCTGTTGCAGCAAGTAAGAGCAGTCCGATGGACCTAAGATCCATCCATTCTCTGTTTTTAACTAGGCCTTCTGTTTCTTTCCTGTACCATTCTTGTCCTCAATCTTTCCTGGACTATGAGTTGAAATTGTTGATTTGTGGTTCTGCATTATACAAAATAATTAATTTAATAAGTTACCTCTTTTCTCCTTCAGATCATTAAAGGAAAAAAAGTTTATTTTCCGCAAATTCCATTATGGTTCCCTCTTTACATGCGTTTCGATATCCTAAGAGTATCGCCAGTAGAGCTGTAAGGAGCCAAGAGTATAATTCACAGAAAACAACTACAGGAGAAATAGGAAACTAAAAAATTAAGTAAGAAATAAAGAAATCTTTGCCGCCGTAGAATTAGTTTAATAAGTTCTCCTGCTAGTTGTTTCCTGTGAATTTTGCTTCTGTTTCGTTCGAGCTCAATTGGCAAAACTATTAGGTCGTCAAAGCGTATATAGAGACAGAACCGGAGGAAATTTGCAGGAAATAAATCGATCGCAGTGGTTCGTTGTGGGACACACTGTATGCATGTTTAATGTTTTCCCAAAATTTATTAAATCTTACAGATCATTGTTTAGTTCTGATTGCATTTCGCGTTTTATTTCTTCATTCCTTAGAGTTAAAGCCTTGCCCTTGCTGTTAGTAGTTTATGGTCTGGGGACACATTAGTTCCTGAATAAGTCGATGACATATTTATTGACTAATATAAATTCAATGTCCTTTCTGAACGTTTTATAGTTTTTCTTCTGTATTCATTCGTTTCTAAAATAAAATTAAACATCAATTCCAGCCGCCACTTTAAATAATAAATGCTGTCATGCTAGTTCAGGTCTGCCCTAACTATTTTACTTTCCCGATATCTAGGAGGCATTTTCCTATCCGTCACCTGGGAAGGCGCCCGACGGGAAACTGGCAACCTCTCACGAGGTAATATATCGGTATATTATGCACCAAAACCTTCCTTGATAAACAGCCTATCCACGGTGGAAACTGGAGCCAGCGACCTTTCGTACAATGTAGCGATTTTTCTACGACTATTACAACACATTTTTAGATTAAAACATTTTATTACAAATGAATATCAAAACGTAGTTACAAGTCACATAAAATCATTTAAATATCAGAATTTGTGTATTAACTGTGCAAGAAAGCAGGATATTCATTTTAAAATTAATCCACTAGTACAAAAGCAAATATCCGCAAACCGATTCATCAAAAATGCGGTTAAATTTAATTTCGCTTTTATTGTCTGTTGTCTGTAAAATTTTACTTATTACTCCAAGGAAATTAGATCAAAAAAGAGCTGTTTTGCTAACAAAAATGTAACATTGTTTTTTTTGCTGAAATGTGTTCCTATAAAACATATCTCGATGGTAACTCTGAAAGACCTGTGCAAAAAAAATGGCGGACAAAAAATGTTTCAAACAAAAGTTGTAGAGAACTAAAAAACCTATCGATTCATATAATATAAGTTATAGGTTGCGCTAATAGTTATCGAAATATATATTTTTTTCGACAAAATTTATGGTTTTTGTTTACTTATCAGAATTTTATTAACAATTTACTGATTTAAAGTTTAACATAAATATGGGTATTGTCATTCTAAAAAAAAGTATGTCAAACTCGGAATCTGTGAGTTTTTTATTTTCCGAGAAATTCGATGTCAAAATTGAAAATTCAACCTCAATTTTCCGCTTTTCTAATTAAGATACAAAGATCATTTTAATGGAAATTGTTTGTATTGTTTTATATTTTGAAGATCTATTAAAATAATTCTTTTTTTCAATCGTGAGCCGAGAAATTTTGCAAAAACCAATTTTTGCACCAAAAAAATTGCGGTAACTTTTCACCGGATGGAGATAAAATTTTTGTAATGCGTGCATTGGATTTAGATGTATCATTTCCGATCTCACAAAAAAAAATTAATTTTTGATGAAAAAAAGTTTTTTTCAAAAATTCATAATGGCGTGGCAAATAAATATTAAGGGCTCAAATTTGCGGAAGATGCTTTTTGATAGTTATACTTTACCTGTGAATTTTTTGGATCCAAGAAATACACGTCCATACGATCTGTGGACCTTCAAAAATTGGGCCAAATCTAACCGAAAATAGCTGCTGCAGGCCGCAGGATCAATGATTTTGACTATGAAAATGTTAATAATGATGAGAATGATATGTACAATGAAATTGAGAATAATGATGAAAATGGTATGTGCCATGTAAGTAAGAATAATAATTACGATGATGAAATGGATTACCGATTGCATAGAAGTAATAGAATAAAAAAAGAAAGATGAATGTATAATTGATATATTGTATTTGTATGACTTTCGCACGTAATTTTAATGTATTATTAAATATTTATATGACATAATATATATTATTATTATATTTTTATATGATTTGCTTATAGAAATTTTCGTAAAAATGTTGTTAATAAACTATTAGGTAATAATATAAAGGAAAAAAACAATGATGATTTTCTCTATAATTTTTTGTAAAAATATTGTTAATAAACTGTTAGATAATAATAATATAAAGGAAAAAAACAGTAGAATATGTAATATATAATTGAATATTTGTATGATTTTCTCTCTAATTTTTTATAAAGAATTTGTTAATAAACAAATTAATAATTAATATGACTAAACAAATTGTCATTATCATATAAACTAATAAAACAACATCAATATTATAAATATTACTTTTGATGCATAAGTTTCCTTGAAGCGCCAATGAATAATGCATCTGAACTATGGCAACCCGCCGACAGCGGCCTGCAGCGGCTATTTTCGAATAGATTCGGCCCAATTTTCGAAGGTTCACAGATCGTATGGAAGTGTATTTCTTGAATCCAAAAAATTCCCAGGTAAAGTACAAGTATTAAAAAGCATCTTCTGCAAATTTGAGCCCTTAATATTCATTTGCTACGCCATTATGAATTTTTGAAAAAAAAAAAACGTTTTTTTCATCCAAAATTAATTTTTTTTTGAGATCGGAAATGATACATCTAAATCCAAGGCACGAATTAAAAAATTTTTATCTCCATCCAGTGAAAAGTTGTCGCAATTTTTTTTGGTGCAAAAATTGGCGTTTGCAAAATTTCTCGGCCCAGGATTGAAAAAAAAAATTTAATAGATCTTCAAAATATAAAACAATACAAACAATTTACATTAACATTGAGCATTGTATCTTAATTAGGAAAGAGGAAAATTGAGGCTGAGTTTTCAATTTTGACATCGAATTTCTCGGAAAATAAAAAACTCACAGATTCCGAGTTTGACATACTTTTTTAGAATGATATTACTTATATTTATGTTAAACTTTAAATGGATAATTTGATAATAATTTTTTTTTTTAAACAAAACAATAAATTTTCTTGAAAAAAAATATATCTCGATAATTAGTTACGCCACCTATAACTTATTTTATATGGGGCGATAGATTTTTTAATTCTCTACAACTTTTGTTTGAAACATTTTTCGATATAACTCTTACTTTTCGAGATAAACTCAAAAAACCGAAAATCGCGATCGTGTTTGGTCCGCCATTTTTTTTTGCACAGGTTTTTCACAGTTACCATCGAGATATATATTATAGGATGCCGAAGTGAACACATTCCAGAAAAAAAAAACATTGTTACATTTTTGTTACTGACAAAAGTTTATTTTCCAGGGGGTATATTAGCAACATGTGTTTAAACTTATATCGCTTTTTCTTGGGATGGAATACGTTTTAACAGAATTTTACATTTAAGCTCATTAGGAATCTAAAATATTTTTCACTGATCATATGTGAGTTTTAATAAAACAATTAACTGAAATACGATATTATTTATTTCGATTATAATTGCAACTCTATAGGATCAAAATGGAATAGTTTTTAGTATTAGAGAACTAATATATTATTTATCATCATGTTAGTCGAAAAGCTCCACGTTTGTCTGATATATTTCATTTATACGAGCCGGAAAACTTTTCAGTAACAAGATTCCGACCTATTTAGAAGAAAACGTGTAATATGAAATATGATGCGCTTGTTATTACATAAGCTTTTCTCTTCCGAAACCCAGAGTGTATAAATTTATTTTCTCTGAAAAACATATGCGTGTTTCTGGATGTTTCTTGGTATTTTGTTTATAGGAAATATGCTAATACTAGAGATGTAAATGTTTCATATGTTAAAGTTTATGGTCTCGTATTACTACTAAAATATATATAATTATATATTTTACATTCGTCAGAATATATAGCGTGTGGCGAAAAACAATATAGTATTTTGTTGATCTAATTATCAAATTATTAAGAACATATTATATATTTATCTTGAACCAATAATTCAGGAACAACACTACGCTCGCCTATACTCATCAATTTATTATTATATTATATTGAGAATTTAGCTTCCGTAAAATACCAGAATAAAGATGACCATGTGTGTTTTCTTGAAGTTAGGGTAGTACTGAAAAAACCAAATGGGATTTGTTTGTAAAGTAACAAAGATTGTTTTGGCTATTGAGGGTTTAAGGAGTCTAATCCAAAAGTTCAATGCGTTTCTGGTTTTTGAATTAAATTTTTAGTTGTATTTCTATAATATTATATATTCTGTTAAGTTGCTTGGTATCTACCTTAGAATTTACTCCATGTTTACTTTGTTAGCAGTAAAAAAATAAATAAACATGCAGTAAATGCTAAGGCAGATACCAAGCAATTTAACAAAATTATAACAATATTATAAAATAATAACGAAGAAATATAATTCTAAAACCAAAAATTCATTGCACTTTCGGAGTAGATCCCTTAAACCCTCAAAATCGAAAACAATCTTTATTACTTTACAACAGAATCCCATATACTTCTTTTATTACTACTCTAACTTTAATACAACACACCTATACTTTAATAAAGAAATCTGCACTATTAAATATATCGCAAGAAACAACGATTACAAAGAAATCCTAACAGTCTGCTACAGGAAAAACAAAAAGAAAATATTAAGAAACGAAAACCCAAGAGTCAACTTCAAATTTGTAAACTATAAACCACAACTTTACCATAAAATTTGTAGTTGGTTAAATAATTTAGATTGTAAAACTATATGCATAACTATATGAATATGGATAGGTTATTTGTCAAATTAATTGTACAAATTGTGATGCTATATACATAGGTCAAAGTGGTAGAAGTGTAAACTCGACCTAAGGAACACAGAGCCGAAATATAAAAAATTCAGGAATGTCCTCACACTCTATAGATTACAACGATTTCATAGATTTAAATCACATTACATTACTTCATTATGAAAATAACAGAAAAATATTAAATTTTCTGGAACAACTCGAAATAAAAAAAATAAATAAAAAATAAAAATAACCCACATGTGGCTACCGATGACCAACAATTTTTTTTTTCAATCCCAATCATAGACTAATATTTGACGTTGTACTGTCGGGATTTACAGTAATAAAATTTGTTCCTTTAGAATAGACAATATAATATAGGGTATACATAAATGTGAAAAAACATCTTTAACTTTAGTATTGAATGTACTCTTGAAAAAGCCCTCGCAAATTACATTACTGAAACATTAAAAAGTAAACAGTGTGTTGTTTATAAGTTTTTATTTCGATATTTTGTCCCAAATATACGTGTGATTAAATTTGGTGTATTTTTTCGTGTCCACATAAGATTTCGTTAGATCAAGGTCGTTTGCCATATAATTTGTATTCCCCAAATTTATCATTAGACCAATTTCTTTTGATTTTAGATTTATTTCTGCTAACATCTCATTTAGTTCTTCCTTACTTTTTGCTACTAAGGAGACTTCCTCAACAAATTTTAAATGGTTTAATTGTCCTCCATCTATTGTCGTGGCGTTGTCCTACCATCGTCAAGTTCTAAACAGATCTTCCAGAGTAAAATTAAAGAGTTTTGGCGCTATCTAAATTTCCTGTCTGACCCTTTAATATATTTTGATCTTCTTTCTCTTTGATTATGGCGTTATTCGTGATGTGGCATTTGCATACATATATGTATTGTATGAATTTCGTATATCGATCGTCTCGCCAGCTGTTACTTAAAGTGCTTAAAACGGCCCATACCATAGCAATTCATATTGTTATTTTTTACTCGTTCACCTTTTCGATTAGAATTCGCATTGCTTGTAAAAAACCTGCTTGTTATCTAGGTTTAAAACTATTTAGTTTGTTGGACATTGTCTTATAATCCTTGTAAATCTGTAGAAAACCGACAATAAACTAATAGGTCTATAGTTTTACTAACTGTACCCGTTTCCCGTTTTTCAAGCTGCTGGTATTTTATTCACATCCATACATTTAGCAAATATGGTTACTACGAATTATATTGTTGATCTCATTATATATTTTACCATTTCTATATTTATTTGATTTTCTCCCGGATCATTTCTAGTTTTCATCTTGTTCATTCAATATCTTATTTCTTCACTTGTTATTTCTTGTATAGCCTCCGATCAAATATCTCTTACCATAACCTTGTTAATTTCACCTTGTCCTAGATTGGTGGTGTTTTACTGTTACAAAGGTCTTGGTGATATTTCTCTGTCATTTTGGTTAGTTCATCTTTTCGTGTGATCTCTTTATTTTAACCGTTTAAAAGTATTGAGGTTTAGATCTCTCAGAGCTTGACTTCCTTCTAACGTTTTCTTCATCTGTTAGTTTTTATAATTTCTTACATTTTTCATCATTGTTTTCTTGTTTTACTTATTTCTGTATTTCTAATTCTATTATGTTCTAAATTTTGTAAATATTGTTCTCTTGTTTCTATAGAGTGTAATAAATTTTAGATAGTTATTTTTTTTGATAATTTTACTCATTTTTTTTTGTGAATGTTACTATCCTGTTTGTCAATTGGTTGTTTTTTTTCTTCTAACGTTTTCTTTATTTGTTTTTATAATTTCTTACATTTTTCATCATTGTTTTCTTGTTTTACTTATTTCTGTAATTTTAATTCTATTATGTATTAAATTTTGTAAATATTGTTTTTCTGTTTCTATAGAGTGCAATAAATTTTAGATAGTTCTTTTTTTTTTGATATTTCTAATTATTTCTTTTGTGAATGTCACTATCTTGTTTGTCAATTGGTTGCTTTAGTTTCTTATATTAGAGATTTTTCTATATATCCTTGAAGTTTACAGCAAATATTTGGTTTTTCTTCACTTCCATGCGTTTATTAAATATAACTACTAGGAATTATATTGTTGATTTCCCTCCACATTTTACTATTTCTATAGTTCTTTAGTTTTCTCCCGGAGCTTTTCTAGTTTCCATGTTGTTCATGCAGTATCTTCTTTCTTCACTTGTTGTTTCCGGTATGTCCTTAGATCTGACATTTCTTACCATAACCTTGTTTGCTTCCTTTTGTCTAGTATTTATGCTGATTTGCTGTTACAAAATTCTTGGTGATATTTCTAGTATTGATGCTGATTTTCTGTTACAAAATTCTTGGTGATATTTCTTTATAATTTTTGTTAGTTTATCTTTTTGAGTAATCCCTTTATTCTAATCGTTCAACAGTGTTGAGGTTTAGACCTTTCAAAGCTTTATTTTCTTCTAAGGTTTTCTTTATTTGTTAGTCTTTAAAATTTCTTACATTTTACATTATTGTTTTCTTTTCTTTTTATTTCTGTAATTCATATTATAGAATTAAATGTTGTAAAAATAGTTTTCTTATTTTTATAGAGTATAATAATTTTTGTTAGTCCTTTTTTTTGATATTTTTAATTATTTCTTTGTGAATGTCACTTTTCTGTTCGCCAATTGTTTGTTTTCGTTTCTGGAGTTAGAACATTTTTCTATATATCCTAGAAGTTTATTGCAAACATTTGGTTTTTATTCCTTAAATTTATTCTACATTTCTTACTGTATTTGCTTTCTGTATGTTTCCATTTGGGCTACGCCATATCCATTTTCCGTTTTCTGGTCCATACGGTTCTATGTAGTTTTCGTATCGAGTTTTTTTTCCTAAATTTCAAACGCTAAATTTAATTCACACAATATATATTAACTCAACAATATAACGCGATTCTTTTTCAAATTCTTCAATGACTCTTCTATAACTCAGTTAAATGCTAAAATAAAAAGCATTCTTAAGGTGAATACACGATTTTGAAGATTTAATTCCTAAAAATGAAAAAAAAAAACCCTTAGAAGATCTTTCATACATCTATTCGTGTATCAAAGTCCTTCTTTTTGGAGACCATTTGAAGCAGAATATTGAAATTGAACATAGGAATATCGACCTGTATTCCAATATTTTCAACCTAACATTATTTAGTGAATTTTTAAGACTAATAATATGGTTTAGAAAATTACTATAATCATTTAGGAGAACTATGGTGATGTGTACTTCAAAAAAGTTTCAACAGTTTCATATTTTTATAAACTATACAAAACGTTAAAATATTTCGACTGTCCATTTTTACCAACCAAAACTTGAAAGTCTAGTTTCTCTAGAATACTAATATGTCCTTTTAAACTAATGTTTTTGTGTAGCTCATGATGTACAATGGTAGAGAAATGAATGAAATACACTTCACTTTTTCCCTTTGCCGTTTTTTTGTACCAAACAATTTTTTTATCCTTATTTATATGGCGCAAAAAAATTTACAATCAGACATGATCTTGGCCATGAGGTCATTGTAAAATCTTAAGGCCAGGACAAGGTTAAATTGAACTCCCTTAACAATAGCATAAATAGTTATTTTAAGAAAAAATGCTGATACAAAAATTATGTAAAAAGGACCTTGACCTTTAACGGAATATTCAAAAAAATTTCGGAAATCCTACCAGTTAAGGTAAGACCAAGATTCAACCAGTTAGGGCCTGACCAAGATTCTACTAGTTAAGACAAGAACTGCGAACCGACAACAAAAAGCAAAATTAATCAGTACCAGTTAAGATAATACCAAAATTCAACCAGTTAATGCAATACCAAGATTCGGTCAGTTAAGGCAAGATTTGCGATAATTTTGGGGGAGCTCCAGTTAACCTTCTCCTGATCGTAATTTTGACCTTTACCTCATGACCAAGGGATCAAAATTAGAGATTATTATTTATTATCTCAAATAACCTTGACGGTCTAGTTTAAAGTCACGATGAAGGTTATTTTTAGAATCTCTGTTTGATTTTCTACTTTTGTTTCGGTAATTTTTTCCTCTAGTTAGTATTTACGAAATTCGCGTAGAGTTCCACACTTTTTGAGCACCATATATAACAATAAATCGCATGCAAAAAATGTAAACATGCATGAATATTAGCTACAAACTAGAAACGTTTCATATGTTATAGCTTAAAAGAAAGGAATAATAATAAACAGAAAAACTGCAAGGGAAGATGACCTTGCAATCATCTTTAATAACCATTTCTTTGAACGTTGTAGACAGTGTTGAAGATTTACTAAATTGTGGTTGTCACGATGCAGTGCAAACCCGACAACCACATGTAAGTCGATTATTTCTTTGTATTGATCACAGAAGGAATATGGAACTCATAATGTCACGTGCAAATAGATAAGAAAATACCTGAAAGCCAACATATATACTCCCTTTTTAAATTTTTTATTCATAACTTTTTTTCAATTGAAGTTAGGTATAGGTATTGCTTCACAAAACAAGAAAATTGATGTTACACGGTTAAAATGAGCTTCTACGGAAGTCAGTACAATGAAAAGTAGCCGAAATATTGTGTCTCAAACTTTGATTCTTTTCTCGATATTACCAAATTTTTGTTTGTTTTTTTCAAATTTCGTATCACAAATTTTTTGTAAGTGAATATAGGTAGGTAAGACATTGCCCGCTTCAAAAGAAAGCTGACGTCCCGCCCGTTAAAATAGTCCCCAGCCAAAGCACATTATGTAATTTTATATTTTTGCGTCAAACTTTTTCTTTATTCAGTGAACAAATTATTTTAGGATGTTTAATCATAAAAATATTTTATTTTTTGGAAAGTACTAGATATATTTTTGGACGAAAATGCAAGTTCTCAAGACATTGTTTCTGCATCTGATTGCATCGTAACTTTATTATAATTAAGAACCGAAGCACCTGTCGCTATCAGCTATTCCAGAAGCATTCAACGCATGCGAAATTTAATTTATCTCAATTGCTTCAAACAACTGACGCTACCAAACGGCATGGCTCTTGAAGGGAGTTGGAAAAGGTCAAAAAATGGATTGATATAATTTTTACAAAAAAGAAACACCTGTATCGCAAACTTTACTTAAAAGAATAGTCTGCGGCTGCACCAAAGGATGTCAAGGGAATTGTGGTTGCAGGACGTTGGAAATTAATGGCTCCATGTTCTGCAAAAAATGTATGAGGTTAAATTGTGAAAATTCTGACGTAGCTGACTGTTACTGAAAATAATATTCTAGAAGATACAAATGAAGAAATTGGCATAATTATTGTAAAAAATTTAATTGAATTCGGCTTTTCAAAAAAAAAATAAATAAATAAATAAATAAATTGAAAAAGTATAAAAGAATGTGATAATTTTTCATTCCACACCCCATAAAAATAGCCATTTCAAAATATTATTATTTTTATCACTAAACATTTTAAAACGATTTGTTCATTGAACAAAGACAAATTTTCACGCAAAAATATAAAAGTACAAAATATGCGGGTAAAAAGTTATAAAAACCGTCAAAAGTTGAAAACTATGCGTCGCACAGACATCAGCTAGAAATTATTTTAACGGCTGTGATATCAGCTTTCTTGTGAAGGGGGCAATTTCTATTCCTTAGTTCATTTACAAAAAGGTTGTGGGACAAAAATTTGAAAAAAAAGCAAAAATTTGCTAATATTGAGAAAAGTTGGAAAGTTTCAGACACCATATCTCGGTTACTTTTCATCGTACAGACTTTTGCAGAATATCATTTTAACGAACATAACGCCATCTTTTATGAAGCACCACCTATATCTAACTTTCACGGAAAATTTTAGAGGAAAAAATTGGAAAAAAATTATTTTTGCATTTTTTTATTTCGTTCTTGGAGTGTATTTTTTTTAAATGACTTTTTTTTTACTTTATGGGGTACCACTTCGAAAGAAAATTTCATTATCTACAACTTTTTTATTGATATCTACTTACGAAAACTGCATAGTTGTCGAGTGAAACTGAAACAACTGGAAAGTGGACAAATCAACCTTAGTCTCAAAAACGCACCCCTTAATTTGAAAGCACTTTGTGATTTTGCCATATTTGGTGGTCCTTAAGCTACCAAGAATCACAAATGAGAAACTATATAAACCAGCAAAAATTAAATTCGATGCCAAAACCTGCATTTAGAATGATGAAATGGGTGTTCAAAAGAACTATAGAGAGATTATCCAAAAACCAATATCAAAAATACTGGGACATGAGAAAAGTGGATTAAGTATGAGAACGAAATACTTTAAGGCAACTGATATTAAACCACTTCACCAGAATAAATAAGCAGAGTGGTCGTCGTTACTTACTAATTGACATTTATGTAATAAATATCCAGAAATTACAGCATACTCACTATATAAATTTGAAATTCTGAAAATTTCAGTGAATTAAGAAAACATTCAACAAAATTTTAATTAACTACTAAACAAATATAATTGTAATTGTTATAATTCTATTAACGAAAGCAAGTTTCAAATCCAAAAATACACATTTTTGAGCTATTATTATGGCTAAATGATGGAGATGGCGATTGTTTTATATGCCTAATTAATTTATAGAATTATCTATATGGTCAAAATTGTTGAACAATAAATATAGCTTTCGGTCTGAGCGCCATCTGTAGGCTAAAATGGGGAAAAAAGTCCAAGTCTTGAAGAAAAAACTGAAAATGACAACATGAAATTATAACACTAATTTATAACAGATAATTTATTTGTTAAACAAATATAATTTTAAAGTAATACATAGAAATTTGTGTGTTCTATTTAATTAATATTCTGTGTCTAACTTAATGTTTAGTGCCTGTGTGAAACATTGATTTAAAAATTAATTAAATTTTAGTCTGTGTTCCAACACGATCCATATTGCATTCATTTCAGAAAAAAACATCAAAACTGTGGACTGAATAATTATAATATTGATTTAATGGCATAAAAAATTATATTTTTCAATGTTAGTCTTAAATAATCAAATTAAATTTATTACTGCTATAACATTTAATAATCTCTGCTTTTACTAACGCTATATTTTAGTACTATGAGAGCTTCGGGAATAGGATACATGGCATTGCTAGATGCTATGTGACATGTCCATTGTAATCTTAATGATTAAAATTTTAGTAAGAAATAAATAAATCCATTTGCTGTTGTGTTTAAATATTTGCATATATTCATTTTCCTTTCAAGCAGTTAAAGGAAAGTCTATATACAAACACTTTGTTTCCTGCAAATTCAGTCTTGTTATCTGCCCATACTCGTATACGCTGTATTGCACCAAGAGCAACATTCCCAGAAAACAAGTATCTATATAAAATATAAATTGCGAGCCATTTCGGCAGGATATTAAACCTACCGACTTTTCCCTGTTAAACTGAAAAATATCACCAGCCAGTTTTCGAACTTCCTAGGTAGATGTATAGATGTCGGTTAATTGGCCACATTCTTTAGTCTGATACCGAAAAGTCGGCAGGTTTAATATCCTGCCAACGTGCCTCGTAATTTATACTTTTTATAGGCAGTTGTTTCCTGCGAATGTTGCTCTTGGTTCGATACAGCTCCACTCACGAGACCATTAATATATGTTTATGTGGCTTTCGCGGATTTCTCCGTGTGAGATGCAATAGCAGTGGCTATATCCACACTATGCCGTTTTGGTGCTGAAATCACATTCAGCAAACGTACAAATATATGCAACTCCGTCTATAAATGAAGCAAATTGCGATCAGTAAATGCAAACTTCGTTCCAATCATATCCTTTCCGTGTTAGAGGTTGCACAATTTGAAGAAATTGAGATAAAACACAATTCATCCCATTCCACCACCATGGTGGTACAGGTGGGCCATCATCTCGATATATATATATATATATATATATATATATATATATATATATATATATATATATATATATATATATATATATATATATATATATATATATATATAGAGAGAGAGAGAGAGAGAGAGAGAGAGATTTCTCAAACTGATGAATAATTTATTTTGTATAGTGTATAAGAGCATTTTTGGTTTTGTATTAATCCGGGAAAACATTCTTTCGGTTTCATGTGGAAATTAATCGATCTTCTGTGCTTACTGGTCAAGAAAACTGGGTTGTGCGTAATTTTATAAGAAACTGTATCGTGTATCTATTGGTTCGCATTGGTTTCGCCGTACCGTTTTCCTCTCGAGAGCTGTTGGAATCGGTTTGGGTTTAAGCGTCGTGCGCTGTAGACCAGCTCCTTGAGGAGAGTGTCCCAGAATTGAATTAATCTTTTAGAGTGCACGTTCTTTACGTATGTCCTGAACATTTGTTTATATCATATGTATTGTAATGTATTCTTAGGTTGCATAATACATCTATTCCGAAAATCACTAAGTTTGTGTCGGGTAAGAGCTAAAGAGTTTAAATATTTACTGCGTAAAATCTAATGTCGCGCGTTAAGGTAAACTTATCGTATACACAGATTATATATATATATATATATATATATATATATATATATATATATATATATATATATATATATATATATATATAAACGTTTTGACGCCACCTGTAGTAGGGTAGTATGAATATGGGTCATTCAAATGGAAATAAATTACTCATCATACAGTCTATATACCTGCCAGAAGTAAACTCAAATTTATCATTTATAACTGCCAACTCTGAACAAACTGGACTTCCTACAATGCCAAGCTGAGCGCATATAGCGTGGTTTTATAACCATACAAACGTAAATTTTAGTTGTAACCAAGATCTAGAGTAATCATCAACAATAAAGCGCCTGTTATGTTGTATTTGCATTATGACTTTATGTCTCTCGGATAGCATCGTAATATGTCCGCTTACAAATTGAAATATGGTTTAAACACTAGGCACGAATTTTCAGCTTTAGTAAGCTTCGTTTAATTCATGCGTTATAAATGGCACTTTGCACAACAAGTTAATTACACACTCCTGAACACAAATAATATTAAATGAAACTTTATTTTTAAAAGTAGCTTTTTTTCTATGATTGTTTATGAAAGGAGGGTAATACAAATAAGAAGATGGATCGTATAATCGGACTCCAATTATCTCTTAGTCATAAACTATTCAATTCAGAGATTTAATTAAAACGGCTGTTACAAATTCGTCATAGGAAACCATTTTGGAAATAAAATGTATGTTAAATTTTCTAGTGAACGTACAGAAGATGCTTAGTTCGACATGATAAAAAACATAAGTCTAAGGAGTAATAAGTTTCTGCAAAAGTCATTAAAATAGCTAATAAACACATACAGATATATAGAAGAGATCTGTTTAATAAATATCCGTCAATTTAATAATAATTGAAGTTCTCCAAGGGTTAGATAAATATGCATGTTGAAGTTGAAATTTAAAGTTGTTCAGAGGTATAGTTGATTTTTTAAATTGGAATTTTTATTATTGACCCTAAAAATGAAAATTACGAAAAATTTCACGTAGCTAATAGACATATGCTTCAAAAGCATGAGTCATATCAGGGTTAAACAGCTATTTCCACGCAACTAAGCAAATATTTCTTAAGGGGGTGTCCACCTTTGTGATTTTGAAATTTCGAATTTAATCGAATATTTCGAATCTAGATGTAATCAGGAACACGCCTAATGAATACATTTTCCTTCGTAGATATATGGAACCTGTAGTATGGCGATCTCTGTCCTCTTCGAGTACCCTAACCGCGCGTGGCTGCACCGTCCCTCTTGCGGGTATAAATTCTTTTTCGAAGGGGATAGTGGTCGTGTGTTGACTTTTTGTGAATGTATGTGTATGTATGCGTGTCGGTGTATCCTTTTCACGTTAACTTTTCGAGTGAGCTCAGTTTACGATCGTATTCCGAACCGAAAACGTCTGGATTGTTCTAAGGTTGGAGTCACTGTTTTTTCGAAATTTTTTACCCTGGTGCACTGGAATTCTTCAAACAAAAATCCCCAACACTCCCGGCAAGTATAGTTGTTGTAAGTGGCGTCAAGCTGAGGCCAACGGGACTTTGACAACTTTTCAGCATGACAAAGTTCATCTCACTCCCTCGATCGTCAAATTAATGAAACTAATACACGAAAGTTTGTCGTCTGAAAGTTTATTGCTTTCCAATAAACATCTTTCGTTTGAGTGCCCATACTCAAAATAACAACGAGTCTGTGAACAGCTACACCTGGATGTTGGCGCCAAAATATTTGAATTCAGACAAGCAGGTGATCAAAACTGCAACTCTTTTGGCAGTCATGATTTTCAGTGAGTGATTTTCGTCAATTCTACAAACCATGGAAGTCTTAAAAATTACTCTGGACCTCAAGCAGAGATGTACACAGCGACGCGACAAAAAGGGCCTAAATCCAACAAAGGAAGTTGCATGCGGAAGACCAAGAACGTCTCCGTGACAAGGAGGGAGAGCTCTATGGCACTAACATAGCCGATTAGATCATAAGTTTCTCTAATCTCGTTTTACATTGTCATTTATCTTTAAACGTGATTTCTCAAAAGTTGTATTTTTCAACTTTTTGGTAAGACTTTTACTAGAAATATTTATCGAGTTTAATTATTCTTTTTTTTTTTCAGTTATTCAGTAAATATGTATCTATGTTTCTCCGAGTGCTATTTTTGAAATTTTGTTTCGTTCTCTTTTTGCAGCCTCTGATATGTCAAAAAAATACGTCGAAATTCGAACTTTTTATAAACAATTGCGTAATTTTAACAAATTTCAATTTAAAAAAAAAATCGTCTTCGAGGAAATATAGTCAACGTAACACAAAATAAAGAGGTATATAATTTTTTTGGCTTTAGACAACTCAGTTGCCCAAGCTTTACCATTGGAGTCCTCTTCGGAGATATGAGCTCCCAAAGAGCTGCAATGGAATCAAGTTTTTTACACATAATTATTGAACCATATTTTATTTTTTTTTTAATATGGTGTATACCAGATCTTTCAAAATATTATCCAAGAAAGTATTGTGAATTATTCACAGCTACAGGGACGGACTAGCTGTGATACTCATGACCCCATTTTTTTACGCACAGTGTGATAAGAACTTTGGACAAAGTTTGTTACATACTTGTAACTATTGACTAAAAATTAAGTAGTCTTCATTCATGTCGCTAATCGTAATCGTTTTTGAAAAAACGTCATTTTTGTTTAGTCTGTTAGTCCCACAACTTCTGTCTGATTGAGCATGAAAAAGAGGAATTTTCCCGTGTCACCATAGTTTCAGTAAAAAGTTAAACTAACTGCTTAGTTAAAAAGCTCGCAAAAGGGTTTAAAATGGGCTCCGTGAGGTTTGCTGTACACGAACTCAGCATTATTTCTTATTTGATCACAATGAAACATGATTCTCCGTAAAAGTTCCTTCCTACTATCGACCGGAGTGGAATACCCCAAGATTTTGTGGTGCCTCCACAGGTAAAGATTCAATGGCGTTAGTTCGGGAGATCGAGGTGGCCAGGCAATAATTCCTCCTCTACCTATTTGGATAGACGTTAATTTTGTGCTCCGGCACAGCAACGCTGCAATGAAGTGGTGCCCCATCGTGCATGTAGTACATGTTTTGGCGGATTTCAACTGGTAAGGGCTCTACTAAAAAATATATGATACTATTTTTGGTACACACTGCTTCATCTGTGAAGAGAATAGTGCTAATTAAGTTTACATTATTTCGTTGCTGATCCAATAGTCACTTTGCAAACTGCATTCAAGGGGGAAAATCTTCAGGCATCAATTCATGGACTTTTTTCAAATGATATGGATATCAGAGCTGTTCTTGAAAAACTTCATGTACTATTGTTTTGGAAGTTTTAAACTGCGCTGATAATTTTTGTTGAAGGAGTGTCATCTACGGCATTTAAAATATTTCCTCTAATTGCGGCGTACGGACTGTTCTTCCCCGACCAACATCAGTACTTTTTTTCCCAAAATTTTCTAAAGTTATTAAGAAATTTAATAATTTTACCTTATTAAATGGAAAATTTCTGACCTGGAAGAGTACGACTAGGATATCTGTCATGATATAACCTCCTGTCTTCCAAAGCATTACAAGGTACAAAACCATACATCAGATCCATATCTGCATACTCCGTAAACGTGTATTTCATATGTCGAATTATTTCACAATTAATTTCACCACGAAATCCAAAAATCTGTAAATTATTATCCAAGTAAAAAATCAATGTGTCAACGATGTGAAAATTCAGGATATTTATTTCTTTCGTGCTTAGAAACGTTTGCAATAACAATATTTTGTTTTTTGTGCTGATAAAATAAATCGCACATTTTTTTCGAGCCTAGGCCGCACTGCAATTCACAGAATTAGACGTTTTTAACTAAAGAGAAAAACTCTAATTTTGGATCGAATTTCTTTTATCATAAGGTTGAAGGTTGAACATTTGATAGAAATAAAGATATACCTTTTATTCAAATACGCCAAATAGGTGATTTAAATAAAATGACGTTTTTTCAAAAACGGTTAGGATTAGCGACATGAATGAACAGTAATTAATTTTTAGTCAATAGTTAAGGTATGTAGAAAACGTTATCCAAAGTTCTTATCATACAAGGCGTAAAAAATGGGGTCATGAGTGTCCCAACTAGTTTCTTCCTGCAGCTGTGATTAATTCACAACACTTTCGTGGAAAATAATTTGAAAGATCTTACCTGATATACATCATATTAAAAAAAAATGAAATATGCCTGGTAATTTAATAAGTATGTGTAAAAAACTTGATTCCATTGCAGCTCTTTGGGAGCCCATATCTCCGAAGAGGAGGCCTATACGAAAAAGTTGATATGAACTTTCACGTGATTCTTTCCAATCCGAGAGATGTCCCTCTTAGAGATGATATTCTCTAAATTTCAGTAATGATGGTCTGAGAAACTGAGGCAGTCAGACTAAGTCACGTTTATACTTTCCTTCACTACTCTTAGGTGATGTGATTTTTTATCCTGAAATTTAATATTTTTTTATTTTACCATTTTTGAGAAGTTTACAGGCCGTAAAAGTCCAAATTTAAGTATAGTATTTAACATGGAATGTGAAACTGATTCTGGGTATCTTGTTTATCTTACCTGGTAAGTAAACGGGACTAAGTTTTAGATAAAACTTTTATTTTAAATTTTGCCTGGTGAAGGAAGAATTGAATTTATCAACCCTTTTACCAAAATAATTTTAATGTCACTAAAAGGTTTTAATTGAGTTGTTTAGTTTTAATTTTTAAGAGGAAAGATAAATAAGTCATTCTTGAAATGGCGCCCTGAGCAACAATCTAATTTAACAAGAACTGCTTTTTGACAAAAATAAATTTTACTCACATCTAAGTTATTAAGATTTCATCAATGAAAACTTTTCGTTTATCCATTCCTCATATTTTTTAATAAAAGGAGAGAACCAAAGAAAAAAAAAAGGATATACGAAAACTAGGAACTTAAGAGTAATTTTCAAAGCTCCCTGATTAATAATTTATCATATATGACAAATGTTCATTATTAATTATGCTAACTGTCTATACATCAGGTAACTAAAATGCTATTAAGATATTTTCCATCAGGCTTAAATGTAAATATAACTGAAATATTATATAACTTAATAAAATTGAGCAGTCACATTGTTTGCAGCAGTTTTACTACACGTATAATTTAATAACCTAATTAATAAAAACAGGAGAATAATAACCAGTTTAAACAAATTAGAGCAAAATTAAACATACAAAAGGGTTTGCTTACTAACAAAATAATTTCGAGTTAATTTAAATGTCACAAAAACCGGAGAAGCTTTGAAATGGAAAGCAATAACAAGAAAATCCTATTTGGATGGAATTTAATTCGTCTCAGTATAAGGAATTCAGAGTGTTTAAATGCTTGAAATGGGGCGCCTTTTGTGACACGTAAATATTTTTTGTACATTGCATGCCAGGGAAGCAGGAAATATTTTTAAGTTTTTATTCGAAATTGTTGATAATAAATGTGTGTGTAGTTAAAATTACATTTTTGAAATATCTTTTCTTAATATAATAATAAAAAAACTACTATGTCAGTAACTGATTTTACCCACGCAGGCATATATTGTCGGCCTAAACTATTAACCTCCAAAATTTAAAAAATATGTTATAATTAACCATCATACAACATACACTGAACAAAACCGAGCACATTTTTTCTCCGCAAGCTCGATTGTTGAGGGACTTTATGTAAAATAAAGTTAATTTTCAGTAGCTGAAACATAAAGACAGCTATCAAATCAGGAATTAACTCAAAGCTTATCTAATCAACACAAAACCTAAAAATGCTGACAAGAAAGCAATTACAATTTTTTTTAGGCTTCATGTGCATGCAATGCAGTGTATATTCGGGGAATTATAGGTCCACTAGAAGTTAAAATTAGGAAACCAAAAATTCATAATATAGAAAAATGGCACACGTCAATTTCTATTCTTCCACAACGCGCCTGAGATAACTAATTAACAGATTAAAAATACTTTATTTGTAATTGCTTTCTTATCATAAGTTGTATATTTTAGTAGTTATTTATTTCACTTAGAAATAATTTGGCGCAGACTTCAAAAATTTCAATTTCATATAAAAATGTCTAGTTATTTTTCACTTTTTAGCGCACTTTTAGAAGTCGGTTCAATTTTTTTATTAAAATTTTATTTTTCGATTTTTAGTTTTGAATTCATTATGATATTCATAAATTATTTGAACTAAGTACTAATCGAGATTAGTGTGCCTCGCAATGATTACAAGGTGGCAAAAAGGTACCCATTTTATCCAGAATTGTAAATCACCATAAAATGAACCACTAAACATTCTTTGATTCTTAGAGTTCTCCAAATATCAATGGAATTGTGTCAAATAAATATTTAGTCTGTCATAGTAATTCCACTATCTTAAATTTCAAATTAATTTTTAATAAGAAATGTAGGTCCCAAAACTTTCCAATATCGACATTTAAAGAATTTGAGACTTAAATTTCTTAGCCCAATATATCTTACATTGCATGACATATTGAGTTTGTATACGCCCCAAGAACCCCGCAATATCAATTTTAGATACAACCGGAAAATGTAAAATTTTCAGTCCCTCATATTGTATCTTATCAACCTAATAGCTGTAAAAAATTAACTTCATATTCGTAATACACCACCCCCAACCCCCTAATACTAAATCTGGAAAAATGCGAATAAGGTAAAATTTTCATCCCACTATAATGGATCCGCCATATTGAATTTCAAAAAAAAATAATTTAAACATTTTAATCTAATCTAAATCTAAACCCTTGAAAGCCGCCTAGTACCAATTTTAGATCAAATCCAGAAATTTAAAATTTCTAAACGGTCATATTGCATATGACATATTGGATTTTCTTAAAATACTTTTATATTCGCAATTTACATCCTCAAAAACGATTCAGTTCCACAGTTGAAAAAAAATCGAAAAATGTAAAATTTTTCCGAATTAGGAAATATTTATTAATTTTTGATAATTTATTATTCTATAATAGACATTTATAAAAAGATAATAAAATTTGGTTTTACAAAATTTAATTAAAAATTTTTTATCAATATTTCGAACAATAGATCAAAAATATTATGTACAACAAATTCCAAATAATACATTAAATATGTAAATTTACTAAGTTATTTACATATGCAAAAAAAAAGAAAATTGAATTTTCATTTATATTTTGCGCATGAAAGACTCCATCTTCTTCAAGTGGTAGGTGGTTATCGCAGTCACTTCCATTGTAAACAATTAAGGCAGGTGAGCAATGAAGGCCACTTTTTCTGCAGCTCCACGTTGATCCGCATCCTGTTTTGCAAGATCAAAACTTGATTTTCAAAACATAGATAAGTGCTGCTAGTCATTTTGATTGGTTTTAAATAGTTATCTTTTTGCCAACCCTATTGTTCAGGAGGTATTAGAGCATTATTTTTCCATTGCTGAACTTGAAAGTAAACCTTTTTAAAATGTTGTTCTGTTGGAAGTAACGGATTGAATTATACGCACTCGTTCTTTAAAGCTAATGCAATTAAACGTTGGTATCGAAGTTCATTCAAATTTTTGACAGTTTTGGCACAATATGTTGTGAAAATACAATTGATACCTTCATTAAAAAACTTATTCACTTTGTTCTTTAACCATGGAAGCTGCTGCACGTAACTTCCGATCATTATTGAAAATTTTAATAAAATTATTTTCTCTTATTATAAAAAGCCGATGTAATATTCCATTCAGTGAATATATGAATGAGGAAGAGATGATTTTTTGTAATATTTGTATATTTTACTAACATGTTTTTTTGTCGAAGAAACTCGTTGCAAAGTATTACTTTTAAATGGTTTTCAAAATAACATTTCTTTACCATCAGGTTCTAAAGCCATCAATACAAGTATCACATCAATGTGATCTGCTACGACAACTACATCAAAAAAGGAACAATCTAGAGCTGATTGTACAACTAAACGATCTTCATCACTTTCTGCTTGATTCCACTCAATATTATTTTCAACCAGTTTTGTGTAGATAAAATTAATAATCCTACTTTTATTTTTGCTGTTTCTTAAAAATTTCTCTTTTATTGTATTTAGAGGCATATCTTCTTCAAATACTTATATATCTACGATTTTTCTCACACGCTTCAGTTCCATCATTATTATATCCGTCAAAAACAACTTTAACATTAGTGCCATAGTTATTACGTAAATATGTAATGTACCGTTGACAAAAATCAGTAAACTTTTTATTTGTTTCTCATTTTAATCTATGAAGTAACACACCAACATCAATAATGTAGAAAAACTTTGTAACATCATTAACATCCATTTCACATTGTACAAAAATATTATATAGTGTTGATTTCGTCATTTTCTTCATTCCAGCATTATCAAAGAACGAAAGAGGATAGGGGGTTAGTTCGTAGTTAAAATATTGGCGAAGTTCATTACTTTTTCTCAAAAAGCATAAACCTTGAAAAATTAGGCTTGGATCCACAGCAACTTTAATATTATTAACCTTAATTTTACTACTAATTTTTTCGAAAACAATCCAGGCAAAACTTAATTATATATATATATATATATATATATATATATATATATATATATATATATATATATATATATATATATATATATATATATATATATATATATATATATATATATTTAATTCTATCCCCGCTCGAAAGGCTTCGGATTTTAAATAATATAAAAAATCAAAATTAAAAAAAAAATCATCAAAATCCGAGCTGTTCTTGAGGACTCCCGAGGAAAATACTTCATTTATGCGACTAGTTATTCAAAAAAAAAGACGTTAATGGCATTTGCTTCTAAATAAAGACAAAATCGAAATAAAAATTATCGAGATCCAACTTCTCTTGGTCTTTCAAGAGTCTCGTTAATTGATCGATGGAAATTGTCGGTGGTATATATATATATATATATATATATATATATATATATATATATATATATATATATATATATATATATATATGTAAGGCAGCTGACGTTTCGGTGAAATCTCATTCACCATTTTCAAAGCTCACTGTATGGCGTCTACGAGCGAACTGACGCCTGCGACTCCGGTGTTGTCGGTACCGTGTTCGCGTCGGACGTGTTCGTTTTCCGAATGGTTCCGAGCCATCAGGTGGCGTGACGTGCTGCGCGTCATCGGCCCTGTTGCCAGTATTTGTGGTTGTGTTGCTGAGTTGTAATCTCTTTCGTTACTAAGTGGTACTGGTTGATGTTTTGTAAGCAGATCTTTCCAAGTATTAGGCACACGTTGGCTATCATCTCTGCTATTTAAGTTGTTGGGCCTGTTTGCCATTTCAATAGCCTCCCTTATAACTCTTGTGGACAGGTTTTCACATCTCGATAGCATTTTTGTTCCCGAGAAATTTATCTTATGTCCTGTGTTTAACCAGTGTTGGGCCAGAGCAGAAGAAGTTGTTTTTTGCTTGACAGCGTTTATATGTTCGTCTCTTCTGGCGCTTATTTTACGGTTGGTTTGGCCTATGTAAGATGAACTGCACTCTCCGCATGGAATTTCGTACACTTCCTAGTTTTCTAGAGGGTTTCTTTCTTTAGGTGTTGGCAAGAGATCTTTTACTTTACGGTCTGTGGTGAAAATGGTTTCAATGTTGTGTCTCCTGAGAATTCTTGCGATCTTGTCTGTGGTGCCTCTTACATAAGGAACAAAACCCTTGGAGCTATTCTCTTGGTTTTCGCGATTTTTTGGGGCCAAGTGTTTGTTTTTTAGAACCTTGTCTATATGTTCTTTTTTATAACCCTTCTTTGTTAGGGCTTCCTGAAGTATGTTCATATCTTTGTGATAATTTTCTGGATCTGTAAGGGACTGCGATCGAAACGCAAGTAATTTCACTACTGCAAATAATTGGGCGGGGTGGTGATGTGACTCGGCGTTGAGGTACCTGTTGGTGTGAGTGGGCTTTCTGTAGACAGTGTGCGAAAACAAGCCATCCTCTTTTCTTTTCAGTAGAATATACAGAAACGGTAGTTCTCTTTTCTGTTCTGTCTCCACGGTGAATTTAATTTTGGGATGTATACTGTTTAAGTGTTCCAGGAAACTTTTGAGATTTTCTTCCCCATGTTGCCAGATAACGAATGTGTCATCCACATAACGTAGCCACAGTCTTGGTTTATGTGAAGAGGTCTCCAAAGCTTTTGATTCAAAGTCTTCCATAAATAAGTTAGCGAGTGTAGAAGATAGCGGCGATCCCATCGGGGCTCCCTCGACTTGTTTATATCGTCGGCCTTCATAAGTAAAATAGGTGTTATCAAGACAGTGTCTAGCCAATTCAATGATATATTTTGGCAGATTGTATTTGTTTTCTATTACAGAAAGAGCCTCTGTACCTGGTATTTGTGTGAAAAGTGATGTTACGTCAAAACTAACTAGACATTCTTTTTCTTGTAAATGTATGTTTTATATATCCGACATAACATACTTCCCTTAAGTTATTTAAAATCGAAAAATGTAAAATTTGTAGTCAGGTATATTGCTTTCGCTATATTGAATCCAGAAAAAATATTATTAAATTCATAATTTACACCCTCAAGGACCCTCTGTATCAGTTTTGGAGAAAGTCGAAAAATATAAAATTTTTAGGACACCATATTGAATCCGCCAGATTGAGTTTTTCAAAAAATATTTTAATTTCGTTATTAATACTAACAAAAATCCTCCAATACTGACTAGACAAAATCGAGAGATGTAGAATCTTTAATCTTCCATCTTTGATCTGCCATAATTCTTTTATTTTTAAATAATATCAAATTCGTAATGAGTTATCATATCAATTTTGTAAAAAAATCGTATAAAATTAATTTTTATCCACTATATTAGATATGCCATATTGAATTTTTTTTAAAATAATTTTAGATTGGTCATGTGTGACCCCGAAAACTCTCCCGTACTCATTTTGGTGGAAACCGGACAAAATTAATTTTTTTGTCCGCCATATTGAATTTTCTACATATATGTTTTGAATTCGTTATGTACAACGTCGAAAACTTCCCCATACCAATTTTGGAGACAATCGGTCAAAATTAAATTTTTTTGTCCGCCATATTGGATCCGACATTTTGAATTTTTTTTAAATAATTTCAGTTTCGATGGGTATAACCCCGAAAATTCCTCCATACCAATTTTGGAGAAAATCGGACACAATTAATTTTTTGGTCGCAATATTGTCAGCGCCATCTTGGATTTTAGTGCACCAATTTCATCTAAAACTATATGGGACCACCGCAGCAACTTCCACAATATAACGTAAAAAAAATCATTCAAATTGGTGCAGCCGTTCCGGAGTAATCGGTATACATACATAAAAAAAAATGCATAGTCGACGAATTGAGAACCTCCTTTTTTTAGAAGTCGGTTAAAAATGGACCGTTACGCACAATGCCCTAATAGTAGATATCAGTGTGGAAAAATTCACTGTTAAATTACATACGTGGGAGCATGTGATAAAGTTGTGAACTGAGTCTAAAACTGGATGATACAAATGAATGAGTTTAAATCAATCCAAAGTAATTTAACTATCCAGAAAAAAAACAGATCCCCAACTTAAAGTATTAATGAAAATACTATACCTTACGGAAACTATGTATATTCCCGATAGAATATGTCAAGTAAAAAAAGTATGAGTTCAACATGAAATTGAGAAAATATTATTGTTCCTAGGCAAGAAATGCTTGCTTTTAATACATAAAAAATTCAGATAAACAATCAGATCTTCAAACCAGTACTGTATTCAATTTAAGGACTGTATTAAAAACAACAACATAAAATCTGTTTCAACAAAAATCAAGAGATTATGAATCTTGATAATCCCTACGTCAGAGATCAACTTTTCGATGGCATGAATCAAATAGACACATTAACGTAAAATCCATTCAATTACTACACAATCAGAATCTACTTCGATATTTAAAGATGAACAAGCCACATTAGTCTAGTGATGCGCATTTTAAAAACGAGTTCAAATTATTTATGCCTTTAGGTGTACAATAGTTTTAGAGACATCAAGAATAAAAATTATGACATCGTAGAAACAACTTATGTGTTATAAATTGTTTTAAGATTTCAAGATTGATCAAAGAAAAATTAATCATTAGTCATGCAGGCCAGTTGTAATAGCAAAAAAATACCCAACGAGGAGATACTTTACTAAATGAAAAAAAAATATAGTAATACTAAAAATCATGGTTCTTGGGTTTAGGCCGTGTCAAATTGGAATTATTTGTCGTCGTCTCGCCTACGATTTCACGCGGCATATTGAGGGGTATTTACTCCACGAGATTAGATCACTTAATGACTATCGAAGAGTAGCAGCCCGACTGGCGCTCAGCGATTCATGATCCAGCGTTACAATCGATTTCCACGTATGTGGACTGTAACCTGTATCTCTATTAATATTACTCGGATATTTACAAATTTCGATTGATTCTCTAACTTTACGTTTAAAAAAAAACAGACCCTGATGCTCACACTAGTTTATTTTACATTAAAAGTGTGATTTGAGCATTCCTAGTGTTCAGCTATTGCAGATTGTACAATTTATCTCTTTTTTATACATATTTCATGTTCATGCTTCATGTTCCATGTTTCATGTTCCATGTTCCTGGTTTCATGTTCCATGTTCCTGGTTTCATGTTCCATGTTCCATGTTCCATGTTCCATGTTCCATGTTTCATGTTCCATGTTCCATGTTTCATGTTCCTTAAGCCTAGTGGATATAGACCGTCCTGTTTCGCCAACATACACTTTGCCACAAGGGCAAGGTATCTTGTAAACATTTTCTGTTTGAAATGGTATTGCGTCCTTTGGAGACTTCAAACATAGTCCAACTTTCTTGCCTGTGTTGAAAATTGTCCGAATGGTTCCATATATGTAAGGTAGGACAACACTATCTATAGGAGACATTGTTTGAGGACACAGGTTTCTATATTTATTAATAGAAAGTCTTATATCTTCAGTGCAATATCAATGTGGTATCTAACATATTCGTGGAAGCTTTTGATGAAAACGCCTTGTCTTCTGCTCCTCTAAAGCCTAAATTTTTGCGCAAATATGTAAATGATACGCATAGCCTGGCCACATAGCGCAGATAACCTCCATAATTTCCTGGATCATTTAAATCAATAACACCCTAGCATAAAATTCATTATGGAAACTGAATCAAAGGTTGCCCTTCCCTTTTTTAATATACTAGTACAAAGGAAAGATAATGGCAAGTTAGGGCATTCTGTGTACAGAAAACCAACACATACAAATCGATATCTCAATGCAACTTCACACTATCATCCTTTTCAAAAACAATTCGCCATAAGCTCTTTGGTACATAGAGCGTTTTCAATATAGGATAAACAATCATTGGAATCAAAAACAGAAAATCTGACTAATTCTCTGAGAGACAACGGAGATTGCGCTGAAGATATAAGATGTTCTATTAATAAATATAAAAAGCCATGTTCTCAACAAGATGTCATAAATGTACCTCCTATGGACAGTTTTGTCTGACATACACCGAACCACCGACAAGACTGCCAGATTACTTCGAAAATCAAACAGTCGGATAATTTTCAACACAAGTTGGACAATGTTTGAAGTCGCCAAAGGACGCAATACTATTTCAAACAGAAGATGTTTACAAGATACCTTGCCATTGTGGTAAAGTGTATGTTGGTGAAACTGGACGGTCTATATCCACTAGGCTTAAGAAAGGCAAGATACCTTGCTTTTGAGGTAAAGTGTATGTAGGTGAAATAAGACGGTTTGCATCCACTGGGCTTAAGGAACATGATATATAAAAAAGAAGCAAGTTGTACAAATTTCAGTGGTTAAACACTATCATTTGCTCAGGTCACGCTCTTAATGTAAAAGACACTAAAGTGCTACCATCAGTGTCTGGTTTCTTTAAACATAAAATTATAGAATCAATCGAAATTTGTAAATATCCAAATAATATTATTGAAGATACAGCTTACAGTCTACATCATATGTGGAAATCGATTGTAACGCTGGATCACGGTTCGCTGAGCACCAGTCGGTTATAAATACCGGGCTGTTGCTCCTCGATAGTCATTCAGTGTTGTAATCTCGTGGAGTCAAGATCCTTGAAAATATCTTGTGTAATCTTGGGCGAAACTTCGGATAACACTTCCAATTTGACACGGTCTAAAACCAAGAACCATGATTTTCTACTTGACTAAACCCTTGGAAGCTTTCGTTCTTTAATAGTATTATTATTTATTGGCATAATATTTTGTATTCTGACAAAATCTGGTAAATATCAAAATTCAATAACCGTGAAAGATATAATGCTATATGCCTGTATCAATTTAAATATATTGGAAGTAAAACGGTTTTTTCTTCGGCTATATAGTTCTAAAAATATTAGATAGAAGGAATTGGCAAAAACAGTCGATATGCATTTTCACGAAAGACTGAAAACAAATGGGGGTAAATTTATATAATATACTACGTATTTTCTGCATTATGTTCGAAATATTATAAAAAAACTCAATATTTTATTTAGCCTTTTTGCCTCATATTATATAAGCGTTTTTGAAAGACGTATTTTATTTGACTCGCTTATATTATTTGTGGAGTGTATTTGGAAGTCTTTTTATTACCTGATGGAGTCTCTAAAATTGAATAAATGCTTATTAAGCGACAACTAACAATACTCATATCGGCTTTTTAAATAAATTTGTGACGAGTATATTGTTAAAAGATTTAGAGAAACTATAAAATATTTTGTGCAATTTGCTTATTTTGCAATCCTAGTACATTCATAAAGAGTCAGGATATAGCTTTACCTGTGACTAATATATTCTGCGAATTCTTAAGAAAATGACTAATCAATTAAAAAAATACTAAGAGTTGAGTGCTTTTAATGTAGCTGCTTCTATTATATCAAATGATATGAGGTACCTTCAAACGGAATGGAACCGGTCACAATTTCAGTTTTTGCCTTTTTTTTTGGTTTTTTTGCAAAAATAAAAATTCAATATATATATGTATATATATATATATATATATATATATATATATATATATATATATATATATATACATATATATATATGTTAAAGCTGGAAGTTTTGAGTATCTATAACTATCAATAATGTTAAAATAACCACGGTAGATTTTTTGATATATTTTTTTTAAAGTTGATCGGTCTCACCTCATATTAGGCGATGAAACCGATCATCCCTTTTGTTTCATGTATATTCGATTTTAGCAACTTAGAGGTTTTACGAAGACTTTAAATTTAAAAAAAATTTCAAAAACTTATATTTATTATCTAAAAGGAACATATTTATTTTAAACTGGTTTCTACTAATTAATATTTTAACAACGAACCAACAAAAATCTTAATCTAATAAAAATTTTAAAGCATGGTTGGGTAGATACCTACAACAAAGAAAAAAAAATAACAAAAATAAAAAATTATGCCATTCAAGATTATAATCAAAAAGATTTTTAAAAATTCTTAAGAAGTTTCCAAAAATTTTTCTCCATATTTGGTCCTGTTTAAGTTCGGATATGTTTTGCAAATTGGAGTATACAAAAAATTTCTTTTTTTGTTATGTTTCCATAAACAATTGACAGTAAATTTATTGTCCGTTTCATTAATTTGTTCAATTGTAGTAACAAAAAATCTATCTGGTTTATTGGTGGAAAACTTTACCATTTCAAAGTTTCCAAAGTCAAAAATTTTATTTTCATTGTTTTCCATACTGCTTAAATCTAAATTATTCTAGGCCTCCTCTGGATTAGAAATATCTGGTATGTTAAATCTTGGGACATTCCAGGGGATTGGTCCTCAACCATTTCTTCCTCCTCTTGTGGACGTTGTTAGTAGATCTCGAAAAGAAATACTCTTGCCAACTTCCACGCTTACTCTTTTGCCTCATTTCGGAGCACTTCCCCCTCCTGTTCTCAATTGACTTGATTGGGAAATAATTTTATCACTCCATGTTTGATCAACCTCATATTCATTTTCAGCATTTTCTGTCTTTTTTAAATGACTTATTTTTGTTAGCGTTTGGTCTTGATTAAAGGGAATAATTTCACGTGCTTTAGTATCTGCTTTTGTGTTTTGTCCACTTCTTTAACTGGCTTGATCAATAACTGCATTCATCAGTCTCGTAAAAATGATTTTTGGTATAACTTCCCTATTTTTAACTTTCCAATCTACTAATCTATGTTAGAGGGGGCGAAAGTAGGCAACACCCAGAAGCTGCAGTAAGTCAGCTGAATTGGGAAGAATTAGAACAAATTTAATGTTGTTATATTCGCAGGCCTCTACATCGCTGATTGTTAAATGGCTGTAGAGGTTATCATCTAACATAACCTCGTTTCCTAGCATTGAATTAAAATATGGCAGCGCAATGAATATGAACCAGTCCGCCCAGTCTTCATACATGTGTTTGGCATAGAACGGTCATAATTTATCATCTCTGCAAACATTACGTTCGCTTTATTTAGAAATATAAACTACTCTATGGGCATGTTTTTTCTCTTTTCTAACACTCACCGAAGCTTGTCCCGGATTATGATAAAATTTTATCTCATCGTAGTTTATAATATCAACGGGAGAAAGGCCATGGATGGTAGTGGCCAATATGGTGGTCAGATCTTTGTGTTGGCCCATAAATGTTTTGAACCAGTCGACTCCTAGAAAATTGTTCTCATAGAGCTTCTTGGTTTTTCCAGCCTTAGTTAAGTATTGTTGTACCATGTACCTCATATCGTAGCTTTTGAGAGGAAACGCCCACTCGGCACACAGAAGAAGAGCCTAGCAGACAGTGTTTTTCAATTTCTTTCTGCAGGCGCACGGACATTATCATACACCGTGCTGTATGGTACTCCAAAGTTTTCTGCCACCCTTCTTATAGGCATCTCCCGTTTGACTGCCTCAACCATCCTTTTACAGTAGACTGGATTATATGATTGTTTTCTCATGGAGCCCAGTTTTTTTAGATACTTTCGAGGCATTTTTAATCTAAAATAAAAATTTAAAATATATGACATATTGATTATACCCCAAAGGATGACACTGTGAGGGAGCGAGTGAGTTTAGGACAAGGGATTTACTAAAAGTACTTGGATTTCTTTCGAAACAAACTCACAAAAAAACTTTAATTACCCTATTCCCCACTTTTTATAAAATGTAAATAAAAAAATACACAACGTTGATAAAAAAAAATAAAAACAGGCCAGCTAATAGTTAAACTCAAATTTACTTACCAAGTTTTCTCAGCTCTTTTTTGTGACATTGCACAGCCAAACGTTTCCACAAGTTTCCGAAAATTATTTTTTTTACATCTCTAAAACAACCTACGTACCTCGATCGACCGACACAATAAACTTTTTTGCCTGGTCTGGAGATATGTAACATGACGGCTTTGGCGACGAGCTCTCTACTGTTTAGTACTAGTACTAAAAACATCAACCAAAAGATACTTTCTGTTTGGTTTCTCTTTTGTTGATTGGTTTCACCACGTTTGACGGTAAACTGAAAAAATAAATCGGCCAAGTGTGATACTTGTATTGTCCGTGCTTGGCTCTACCGCACACGCCTCATCCTGTCATACCCCCTCGTTCTATATACATATAAATTATCTTAGGTATATTTTCATTTCTACACCTTATAGAAAATATTCCAGAATTGTTTTGGTTGTACTTTTGGAGTAAAAGCAATTTTTAATAATTTCAAAATCAGTATAAGTAAAAAATGCATAGGTGTAATTTCATATACAATTTTGAACTAGTGTTTTCACAAACTTTAGATTGATAACCTACTCGATGATATTGACAAATAAATGTTTTATCACTTCGAATTTCACAAAAAAAATCGGACCATGGTTTCTTATCTTTGTGCCAAATCTCAATTTTCTACGTTAAATAGTGTGGTACACAGTAAAAAATTTTTATGTAAAATTACCATAACTTTCATTGGTAATTTATTGCCTTGTGTATCTAGGTAAAAAATTACTTGCATTTCAATGTAAAAATTATTTATGAATCACTAAGTAATTTTCGTATTTATATCATGTAATTTTTGTTGTTTTTCCGTGTCGATTTACTTGTTGTTAGATGAAGTGTAACTAACACATCATGTAAAAATACGTATTCCACCATGTCAGATTACGTAAAAATACGTATTCCACCATGTGAGATTACGTGAAAATACATTATAATATATGTTAGAAAATTTACGTCATCAAGTAAAAAGGGCCCCCCACACTCTTCTTATGAAAAAGTGACCCTGATTAAACAAATTTAATTTTTAATATGATGCAATTTATGTCATCCTGACTAAAAATTATCCTTGTCACAACTCGATAATTTTGAAGTTTTCTCCAATAATCTTTAGACGACCTATATTAAAAAATACATATTTCACAAAAAATAGATCACGGAAAAATTCAGTCTGCTTCCGTGCTGATTATATGAGAAAATTCAATTTTATTTCTGGTAAGCGAGAACATGAAAACTACACAGTATATTGAATTTTAACAGAAGGAACTGAAAATAGAATATAAATTACATCATATTAAGAATTGAATACCTTTGACCAGGAATACTTAACCATAAAAAATGTGCAGGGCTCCTTACCAATCTGTTGTTAAAAGAATTCGTGAATTAGACATATGGATACGTCAGTAGGTAGTAATTTTCATTCATCTTCTGAATAAAACAACGAACAGTTGCTGTTAACGAAGTTTTTTATTATTGTAATGATCTGTATATGAATAAAGAAATAAAAGCTGACATAATAACGATTTATTTATAATGAAACAACTAACCAATATTTCGAAAAACAAATAGGTACATATTGTAGTTGTTTTATGAGTACCAAACAAGACTGAGGCAGAACAAAAGTTAAACTTATACAGAAGGAGTCATGTTATAATGAGATTATTAAAAATAAAGTTTTTTCTTTAAATTTACATATTTATTGTACATTATATATAAGAAATTGGCTCACAAAAACTAAAAATTTATTTATAACAAAGAAAAAACTTAGCAGCTCAGATTAATAATAACAGATACATTTAGACATAATTTTGTACACATAGAGTGGGGATAAATTCAATGGATAATCAGAGAGACCCAGTAGTCTTCTTATCTATTTTATTTGTGACTCATGTACTTAGCAGGTTTTGTGACTAGTAGATTTTTACTAGCTTTTAAAATGTATTAAAGATTAAAGATTTGTTAACTAAGCACTTCGTGTAACGCTGTTTATTATTTACTTTTACTTAAAAGATCTTGGCGCATACCGATACAAAAATTTTTAAATGAGATGCTTTATCTGCTTTGTTTTTTAATCTGAGCTTTGTAGTGAGTTATATATTTTTTGTAATTATACAATATATATATATATATATATATATATATATATATATATATATATATACATATATATATATATATATATATATATATATATATATATATATATATATAGATAGATAAACTTATATTTACAAAAAAATATTTCAGCTTATAATAACAAAAATCTTTCTTTAAAGTAAAGCCTTCAAAAATAAATGACGCCAATTAATTTTTTAGCTTTACTTTACATACAAAAAAATCTATGTATCTTTCTAGTTACATATTTTGTTAATAAAATTTATAACCTATTTTTCGAATTTCGTTTTTTAGATCTTGTTCCACTTTCAGGATGAATATCAAAAAAGTAGCTTTGAGTAAATTCTAATATAGAACTTATTTCGTTTGGGTATTGTAAATTAATATACACAGTAAAAACAAAAAGTGGTTACAAAAGCATCAGTAAATATTAAATATTCCTCTGCTACTACTATCTCCCTTTCCATGCAAATCTTAAAGAATAAATTTTCTTCAACATCTAAAAATTGAAAATTGTTGTAATAAATTTGTAGATACAGCATCAATCTGTAATTTTACAGAACTTTTGCTATAAAAATAGTTTTAAATATTGCCAATTCAAATAGGCCAATTTTAACTTCATGACTTTTAGTATAACAAATTTAAAGAAAATAAATGTTAAAAAAAATTGTCTTTGGTCACATTTTTGTTGTCTTAATTGTTTCGGCAATGTCAGTGGTGCACTTGGAAATAAATGTCTAAATTTGTGTGGTACGCTTTTCTTTGTAACTTAAAAAAAAATTAAATTAGCAAAATAAACTTAACAATGTGCAGCAAAAATAAAAATTAATTTTTTTGCTTTTTATTTTTTTTTTCATCTGCTGTACACTTTCTTATATTCACTGACTTTGTTTCCAGTGCAACATACCGATAGGATGAAATTTACCCGATGAAAATTGTTTAAAGTCAAATGCTTTTACTTAAAACAGTCCTACCCAATTCATTATTACCTATTTCAATTGATTACAATTAAATAAAGAAAGGAAATCAAAGCAAAATGCAAATTGTTTTTTTTTCTATTCAAGACTTGATGTCTTCATTTTGAAGCACTACTTTAAGAGAGAGTACAAAATTTACGTTGTTTTTGTGATACTCCTCTCATAAAAACGTAGTTCTTAAAATTCCACTATTTGGATTATGTAGTAGAAAAAATAAATCTTTTTCAATTATTACGGGAGGTACAATTAAACCTTGTGCATTTAAAATACTAACTATAAATTCTGTGTTTAACTTACCAGTATCAAAAATTGCTGATATTAAAAATTGTATGAAGAAACTTTTTTCTATAGATACAACATTTTTTCTATTAATGTTACTATCAGCAGAATTTTTGCAGTTTTCTAAATGCTCTCTGAAAAAATGAACCCATAATGTGTTTTCATTACTAAAAATCGTTTCAGATTTACACCTAAATGGACACAAATATTTTTCTCGTCTTACCTGCCAATATCCACTTGTAACTAAAACACAATATAACTTTAAAAAATAAACTATTGCACCAAACGTGTTACCTATGCAGTTAGTATAAAAATAATGGCCGACTGCCACCTCTCGCTGCTGCTCTTGGGAGATGAGTGGGGGAAGCGTCATTATTTTACATTATTATATATTATTTTACATTATTTTACATTATTTTACAATATTTTACATTGTTTTACATTATTTTATATTGTTTTACATTATTTTACATTATTTTACATTATTTTATATTATTTTACACTATTGCACATTAAATTACTGTTTTTATGTAATCATACTTGAAAGCATATGTAATGGGAAAAAATACATTGTACACTTAGTAAAATTTCAATAGCAGTACAAGTATCTAGATGTAGATTTACATGCGTTTTTTACTGTGTAGCACTTGATCGTAGACTCCTGTAAACGGTATATTTTGGTAACATATGACCGTTTTGTCCACGATTTATTGCTATCTCATATTAGTTAGTAGCTATTCTAAAAACCTGTAAATTAATTTCACAGTGTTAAAGGCACCTCTGGTCGTTCTTCTTGGCTCTTGTAGTTTTAATACTAAAGAACTACAGGTTATTTAGTGCAAACTTGCTTTCCCCCAGAATCTCGTCGATTCCTGCTGATAGTTATTTCCGTAGTACACCCTGTTAGGGCAAGTTTCATGCCCGAAAAAGTTTCGATTTTTTCATTCGTGAAGAGTGTCAGTCATTCTATGTCAGATACTTGATTCCCGAACTGGCCTCTGAGCCTCTTGATCTTGGTTTACATTAAAAAAAACAATTAATTAAATTAATCTACGTTTTCGTATAACTAAAATTATCTGATAAGAGCTGGAAAAACTCTGATTATCCTTTTATTCATTTTATCGGTATTTAAATCATTCTTTCTTGTAATCAGAAAATACAGTCGGTACATGAATTATTTATACATGTAATAAAAAATGCATATATTGCATTATAGTGATTTTATTTGATTAATGTTTTGTTTCCTAATAATGGGAAAATCGTTCAATATTTTAGTACATTCTATTGGTACTTGGTATTGGCATTAAGAATATCCTTGGTACTGATCCCTTCGGTTTCAATTGCATAACCAGATTTATTTATAAATGTTAAAAGAGGGTACCATCTTTTTAGATGATGTCGTCATAAATTGTCTGGGTTTATATATTTTTAAGCAACTATTTAAACGACTCATAAGTAATAAAACTAAGTTCAGTCTTAAGTAAGATAATTGATTTATTTTTTCTTTAGGTATTCTTCGATTGTAATATAAGATATATACTATCACTTTTCCCACGGTTAAAACCTATCTAGACGGAGATTTTTAAATTCCTTCTTTTACTGGAATATACTTCACGGTAATCAGCATAAAATAATTAGTGTTTGTCCCATTACAATAGCTTCGGAGAAAATTAGCTCTGATAGACGAATAGACTGACTTCGAAGTGTTAAATTCTTTCAATTATAACCTATTAAGTAAATGGAATCTATTTGTTATTTCAAAGATGTCTGTAATTTGTCATCTTGCATAAAGGAAAGATAACTTTGAAGGAAGAATATCCCTTGCTACTATTAGAGAAACTGAAGTCTCAGGACCAAAACTGTTTTATACGCGTTGACCTCAAAAATGGTGATTTTTTGTAGAAGTAACCAAGTTGGTAAACTAAAGTTCTATATATTTTGTATCTTTGAATCGGCAGATATAAAAGCGAATATCGGTGAAAACAGTAACCTTCTCGTGAGCTGGTTGTATTGGAAAACAATATTGTAAAATTGGTTTTATGGAAAAAAATAATTCCACACTCATTATATATCAAATTAGGACTCGTAATCATTTCTTAAACGCATTGGAAAAAAAAGTTCCTACTTGAATATCGAAAATCTAAAACCAGGTATATTTGATGGACTTGGGATTGAACAAATGCTCAAAAAGCGAACATACATTTAATCAATACGAACGAAATCCAGGCAGATGACTCTATTGTCTGGACTTCGTTTGCGCGGTTATTGAAAAATTCTAAAAAAATCACATGGCTTTAAATTAACCTGCCTTAGTTCAGAATATGCTGGCCAGCTTTAATATTAGCATAAAATTTGTACACCCTTCCTGAGAATTAAAACCGTTCAGAGAGAGATCGCTGATTACTATTAAAATGTAATGCGTGTATATTGTAACAAATTAAACTCAAAAATATCACGAATCTAGATGTTAAATAGTGCTGTAAAGCTAATTTTTTGAAAACTTATTTTCTATGTAAAATTATTATTTTTCTTAAACTTTACGTCAAATACTTAAGTTAATTATGTTTTTAAAACCAACGTAGAATTAAAAAATCGTTAAATTTGGGGCGTTAAATTCAGCATTGACTTGTGTTATGGCCGCGACGAGTCGGTAACTATGATTATTTGATGACTGAACAGTTTAACTCAAGATCTGAACCTTGTCCTTAATCAATTCCTTATTTCATCCTCGTAAAATGCATTTCTCAGTATGAAATTTTAACACTTAATCATTTTTTAGTGCTTATCGACTCAGTAACTAATTATCGAGCTAAATCTGACGTGGCGTGAGATCAAGACATGGCACTACCGAAATTCTTGCATTAAATGTCCTTCAAATACCCAGGGGATTTTTGTGCAAGAAACCATTTCTCGGAATGAAAATAACTTCTACTTTACTCTGTTATATATATATATATATATTGCGGTCTGTAGGATAAGAATAATTAACTCATTTTTCTTTTAATACTCAATATTTCGACATTTATTTTATGCCTTCTTCAGGAGTAAAAACTAAAAATCAAACACACAACAGGTAGTTCACAAACAGTTAAACAAAACTAATATGTAATTAAAATACTTACAAATTAGAGTTTCCTTCTAAGAAATCCACCCTAAACACACTCAACATCGTACGAAGTGTAAAACAACAATAAAACATTTAGGTTTGTATATTTATACAGTGATATATATATTATTATTAACGAGACGAAAAAGGGGTTCTTTCTGATAACAAAAAATTTTTTCCTTTTAAGGTAGTATATACAGTTTAGATTAAATTTAAAATATTACAGTAGATATTGCTAAGTTGGTTAGTATCAGATTTATAGTTTATGGTGTTTTTTGTTTTTTTAATATGATACATTTCTAGGAATAGACGACTTTTATAATTGTTCTGATGTTCTAAAATTTTTATGTTGTTATAATCAAAGTGATGACCTGTATTCAAATAGTGTCCAACTACAGCACACGTGTTTTTTCCCAATCGGCAATCGCTTTTGTGTTGGGTAACCCGCTGTTTGAGCCACTGTCCAGTTTGACCCACGTAACAACCCTGGCAACCCAAACATGACATCTTATAAATTACATTATTGTTCATTAACAGAGGTGTTCTGTCTTTAACTTTAGAGAATAAGTTACCGGTTTTTATTATGTTGTAATTAGCTATTCTAATCTCAGGAAAACTTTTAAACAGTGACGTAATGGATTGTGTAAGTTTGTCAAAGTATGGTAACTTTTTATATTTATATTGTATTGGCGAATCTTCAATTGGGCCCTGGTATATATTGGAGTTGTATATGAGTTTGTTGAGGATGTGTCTGGGATAACCATTATTTAAGAAGATGTTAAAAAGCTTTCTCAAATTATCTTTTATAAAAGTTTCATCGCTAATATGGACAATCCTGTTTTTCATGGCGATAACGGTGTTAAATTTATGAGTTTTTGGATGATTTGAGAAATAATTCAAAAATCTACCGGATGCAGTCGGTTTCATATACCAATCAAGAATTAACTTATTGCCCGACGTTCGAATTACTTTTGTGTCTAAAAATGGGACACTGTTTTCTTTTTCCAATTCTATGGTAAATTGAAGTCTGTCATGAAATGAGTTAAATGTATCTAAAAGAGTATGAATCTTGTCGGAAGGAACCGCGCAAATCAAATCGTCAACATATTTGTATATAAAAGGTAACTGAAACGGCAAAGTCGGTATAACATTGTCTAGTAAATGGTCCAAAACAATAGTTGCCAGAATTGGACTTATTGGAGAACCCATAGGTGTGCCATAAATCTGCTTATAAAATGTTTGGTTAAAAATAAAATATGTATTGTTAAATATGAAGTTAATTAGTTTTAGAAAATTATCTTTGGATAAAGTGGTTTGTTGTTCGATAATTGTCCACTTTGAATTTAAGATGCCAGCTATTAAGTCAACAGGAATGTTTGTAAACAATGAGACAACATCCAAAGAAGTTAGTACATAGTTTGGAGGTAGTATGAGTCCGTTGATGTTATTAACGAACGTAAAAGTGTCTTTGATGTTGTAGTCATTTTGATTTTTAAATGCATTTTTTAGAATATCTGACAAAAATTTTGACAAAGTATATGTAATCGAATTTATTGAACTCACAATGGGTCGTAGTGGAACCTCTGGCTTGTGTATCTTTGGTAAGCAATAAAGTTTAGCTAAGGATGAACTGTAAATTGTAAGATGTTTTGCTGTTTGTTCGTCTATTTCGTTTTTAATTTTTATTTGTTTTATAATGTCATTGTAATTCTTTTGTGTGGAAGTTGTTGGATCCTTAGGAAGTTGAGTGTAAGTTGTCTGGTCTTGTAATATATTTTCCGTTTTTTGAATATATTCATTTTTGTCCATAGCTACTGTACATCCACCCTTGTCTGACTGTAGAATATACAGTTCTGGATGTTCTTTTAAAAACATCTCCGTTTTTTTAAAAAGCCTATATAAATATGATTTCTGTTGAATTTGTGACCTTTTTAAAAAATTGGTTATGATGTTAGTTGCCCTAGCCCTTAGTATGTCCCCAACATTCGTTGGTATGTCATCAATAATGTTCTCAACGTCTGCTAAAAAAGTATCAATTCTAAGATCTTTTTGATCGCCTGGAACGCCAAATTTTGGTCCCAGTGAAAGGAAATCAGCAACATCTTGAGGAATGTCAATGCTAGAAATATTTTTAAACCATTTACTGTTATCTGCAAATAAGCGATACTTTTTATCTGCATTTATTTGATTTAATACATCAAACTTTTTGATATTGCTATTTTTTATTTTTATGAAAAAATGATTATAATGATTTTTTTGTTTTCTTTCGAAATCATTAATGATATATTGTGGAATAACCCCTTTTAGTTGAAATTATTTGAATACAGGTCATCACTTTGATTATAACAACATAAAAATTTTAGAACATCAGAACAATTATAAAAGTCGTCTATTCCTAGAAATGTATCATATTAAAAAAACAAAAAACACCATAAACTATAAATCTGATACTAACCAACTTAGCAATATCTACTGTAATATTTTAAATTTAATCTAAACTGTATATACTACCTTAAAAGGAAAAAATTTTTTGTTATCAGAAAGAACCCCTTTTTCGTCTCGTTAATAATAATATATATATCACTGTATAAATATACAAACCTAAATGTTTTATTGTTGTTTTACACTTCGTACGATGTTGAGTGTGTTTAGGGTGGATTTCTTAGAAGGAAACTCTAATTTGTAAGTATTTTAATTACATATTAGTTTTGTTTAACTGTTTGTGAACTACCTGTTGTGTGTTTGATTTTTAGTTTTTACTCCTGAAGAAGGCATAAAATAAATGTCGAAATATTGAGTATTAAAAGAAAAATGAGTTAATTATTCTTATCCTACAGACCGCAACCCGATAAACTCCTTCCAAAATTATTAAGGTACGGTCGATAACAAAAAAGAAAAACTATATATATATATATATATATATATATATATATATATATATATATATATATATATATATATATATTTCTAAAACATTAATAATAAGGACTAATTAATTAAAATTTGACTATCAACACATTTTTTTGTTAATTATGTGTGTGTTAACTGAAATACACTTATTTCATTTTTAAATTTACTGTAGTATTGTGGCTTTATTTGTCCATTTACCTCAATATAGTACAACTTGTTATTCAAGTCACGTGTTTTTTTTTTTTAATTTATACATTATAATATGAGCAAACACTGGGATACAAAGATAACACTGTTATACTGCTTTGCATTTTAACAAAGTATTCCCAACATTGTGGAAACTAATAATAACCAAGATGAAAAGTATATCACCGGTGACCTAGCGAAGCCTATACAGTGCGTTCCGAGGTAAACAGTAATTTTTAAAAATGAAAACTTAGACTTATTTATTTAATAAAACGTTTTTATTTTATTCAAAATACTCTTGTTGATACTCTATACAGCGATTTACATGAACGAGTTTTTTTTAGATCATCTGTAAAGATATCCTCGAGAGTATCGGTGCAAGCCCCTTGGATGGTCTCCTCGCCCGTATAACGCTTTCCTTTCATCGGCAAATGCAATTTTTCGAATAGGAAGAAATCACTTGGTGCTAGATCGGTCGAATACAGCTAGTGGTTGATAGTGAAAATGCGATTTTTAGCCAAAAAATTAGTCACACGTGTCGATCGATGAGTTGGCATATTATCATGCTACAAGCACTTATTTCCTTCTGTTTGGATATTTTCAATTCAATTTCCAATAGTCTTAACGAAGAATTTGGGCGACCTTTGATGAATTAATGCCGTTTTGATGGCATTTTCTGTTATCAGAAATTTCGATTGCCCAACATGTTGATCACTATTCACAGTCTTCACGGCAATCTCCAAAGCGCATATACCCCAACGAGATAAACACTTATCACCATATACTTATTTCAACAACTGAAGAGTTTCGGTAAACGCTATTTTTGAAAAGTCCTGTTTACTTTGAAACGCACTGTGTATTTTTAATTATACTGACTCGTACTTATGAATTTTAAAAAGTTATATAACATATATATACATATATATATATATATATATATATATATATATATATATATATATATATATATATATATATATATATATATATATATATATGTTTATGTGGCTTTCACGGATTCCTCCGTGTGAGATGCAATAGCAGTGGATACATCCACATTATGCCGTTGTAGTGCTGAAATCACATTCAGCAAACGTACAACTATATGCAGCCCCGTATATGAATGAAGTAAAATACGGACAGTAAATGCAAACTCCTCTCCATCATATCCTTTCTGTGTAAGAGGTTGCACAGTGAGAATAAATTGTTATGGAACGCAATTTATCCTATTCCACCACCATCGAGATGATGGCCTACCTGTACCACCATACCGAGAAGAAAGTAAAAACTTACCCTCCCCGCCACAGTGATACGGCAGAGGTACATGTTTCGTCTCTACTAGACTTCATTCATATACGGAGCTGCATATAGTTGTACGTTTGCTGAATGTCATTTCAGCACTACAACGGCATAATGTGGATGTATTCACTGCTATTGCATCTCACACGGAGGAATCCGTGAAAGCCGTATAAACATATATACGCCATCCGGCGGGAGGTCGGTGAAGCCACGTTCAGTATTTGCATGCTTCCTTCCGATCTGTCCTTTGCACAGCCAGGTGCATGTCGGTACCCTGATGAGTCTAGTTGAGACGAAACATGTACCTCTGCCATATCACTGTGGCGCGGAGGGTAAGTTTTGACTTTCTTCTCGGTATGGTGGTACAGGTAGGCCATCATCTCAATGGTGGTGGAATAGGATAAATTGCGTTCCATAACAATTTATTCTCACTGTGCAACCTCTAACACAGAAAGGATATGATGGAGAGAAGTTTGCATTTACTGTCCATATTTTACTTCATTCATATACGGAGCTGCATATAGTTGTACGTTTACTGAATGTGATTTCAGCACTACAACGGCATAATGTGGATGTATCCACTGCTATTGCATCTCACACGGAGGAAACCGTGAAAGCCGCATAAACATATATACGCCATCCGGCGGGAGGTCGGTGAAGCCGCGTTCAGTATTTGCATGCTTCCTTCCGATCGGTCCTTTGCACAGCCAGGTGCATGTCGGTACCCTGATGAGTCTAGTTGAGACGAAACATGTACCTCTGCCATATCACTGTGGCGCGGAGGGTAAGTTTTGACTTTCTTCTCGGTATGGTGGTACAGGTAGGCCATCATCTCAATGGTGGTGGAATAGGATAAATTGCGTTCCATAACAATTTATTCTCACTGTGCAACCTCTAACACAGAAAGGATATGATGGAGAGAAGTTTGCATTTACTGTCCGTATTTTACTGCATATATATTAATATATATATATATATATATATATATATATATATATATATATATATATATATATATATATAACATAATACTACACATATCCTATATATATGTATGTGGTAGAATTGCGGTCTGTACACTGCAACCTGATAGATCTATTGTGCCCCCCTACTACCGCCAAGTTGTAAGAGATACCTTATCTGCTAGAGCAGATCTTCTAGTCCTATTTCCCTCAGGAGCCTTAGGATGCTGGACGGCTTCAAGGTGGGTAGGTCCCCTTCTTTTTTTCTAGAGCGCTGCACTTTGAAGGAATATGAATAGCGGTTTCATTCTCCTCTTCACAGAATCTCCACTCTTTTCCTTCTACCAGTCCGTTTCTTGAAGTGTTCCTTTAGGTGGCAATGCCCCGTTAGGACCCCTGTCAGAACTCCGAGCTGGTTTTTTTCTTAGGATTATGCATTGTTTGAATCTCTTCTGGTTGTAGGTCTCAAGAAGTATCTTCGCTTATCTCAATCCTTGCAGCTCTCTCCAATAATTGGATCTCCTGCTCTCTTTTTCTATTTTTAGTTCTTCCAGCATTACACTGCTACTGATTTCACAGAAAGGCTCTGGCCGCAGAAATAGTGTATCAGCCCCTTTCCTTACGAAACTGTCTACTATTTTAGTCCCCTCTATCCCGAAGTGTCCCGGTACCCATATGAGAGTGACTTTATTATTCTTACTCAAATCATCTAATTCCTCTCGGCATTCCCAAGTTATCTTGGAGCTGATAACTTGAGGGCTCAGCGCGCTGATGGCTGCTTGACTATCCGACATGATGATGATCTCTTTAGCGTGATAGTTTTTTTTTTGTTGAATTGAATACATTTCCTAATGGCATGTATTTCTGCCTGAAAAATGATTAGTGACTTACCCAAACTTTCGTATAGTCTGGTACAGAGTCCTTGCAGTCCTATTCCAGTTCCCTCGATTGTTTTGGAACAATCTGTATACCATATAATGGATTACTTGTTTAATGGTGTTTCTGTCCCATTTACTTTTGCGACTCAACTTTGTGCTGACGTTTTTTAACAAAATTGAATTTCGTTGTCATTTCATCTTGGGGCATGTGCCAAACTTGTTGATTTTTGGATAAGAGATTGGGCCTTCGTTTTATGAGCCCACCTGTTACCATTCTATAAATTGTCCTTTTTGCTAGACGTTCTACAAGTATATGTAGAGGTGTAAGGTTTAGGATTACTTCCATGGCGGTCATTGGGCGGGTTTTCATTGCCTCGATTATACACGCACAGGCCAGTCCTTGAACTTTTGAGAAGTTAGCTCTCGCATTAGCTAGAATGATTTTTTTTTGCTCCAGATCACTGCCCCATACGTGATGATTGGTCTCACTATTGCAGTGGTTATTTATTGCAGGATTTTTGAGTTTGTGCCACAACTTCTTCCCGAAAAGTTTCTACAGACCATCAAGGCTTTTATAGCCATGTTAATTACTTCTTTTTCGTGTTTGTTACAGAGAAGTTTATTATCTTGAGTCAGTCCTAGATATTTAACCTCTGACTTCCATTCAGTAACAGTCCCATCCATTTTGACGGTTTTCATATTGGGGTTTGTTTTTCCGTATGATGGCTACTAAAATAGTTTTTGTGGGATTGATGATTAGTCCCATTATCTGGTACCCTCCTTTAGTATATTCAAGCCTTCTTTGAACTATGTCACAGAGGGTATTCTCGAATTTGCGTCTTGCGATTACGACCATGTCATCGGCAGAGCCTTGACAAGATATGCTGAGGTCAGTCAGATCACAGAGGAGTCGATCTACAATTAAGCTTCACATAAGTGGAAAGACTACTCCCCCTATCCTATCCTATATAGCACAATAGGTAAAAAATTTACCAAATTTATTTCGGACAATTCGTGGTAAGAATTAACCGAGACGTTAGTTTGTTTACACAGAGATTTTTTTATTTACTTATTGTGAGAAAATGATGTTCGTTTCGGTTTTCAAACAGTTATGAAGCGCTTACCCCCATCAACGCGCAGGTACGTTGCGACCGTCCCTCAGTAATGAAAAATTTAAATTTTAATTATTAAATGCCTCCGGAACAGATTCCTAATTGTTATGAACAAAGCCACAATGATATTTTGAAAAAAAATCAGTAACTATTCTCCTGTTGGTCATACAGAGTTAAGATTTTTTAAGTCGGAAAATCCTCAACCTTCGGAATATCGAGACTAGAATGTCGTACCAACTCCATCTATTTGTCAGGAAAAAATTACCATTTTTTGATATTAAAGAACGTTTTAATAATAAAATCGACTTACCAAAAATATGTTATATCTTTGGAGTAAAACGCAGTTTGGTTTAGGTCAAAAAAGTTATTTGTTTTTCCAAAATGAGTTAATAATGAAAATATCTGTATGGACAAATAAATGTATCTCGGCAACGAAACAACTTTATCATTATATCAATACTCACTTCTTTTTCTAAATTTTTGGAATTTAAAAAAATATATATATATATATATTTTTATGTCTTCAAACGCTCGTAGTTAATAACGGAATGTTACTAATAATCACCAATTATCGCTAGCTACTAAAGCTAGTCTTGTATTTACCCCATTTACAACTGCCAATAATTGGCTCTTATCTTGAAATGTCTCAAAATTTTTTTCTGCCTGGTGAAATAATTCTGATATTAAAAATTTTTATAAAAATGTAATTCACATGGATTTGATGATTCTTTTGTAAGCGAAATCATTTCACTAAATTCTTCTTGCTGGCCACCTTGTAGTCTAATAATTCGTATCATTTAGACCATGAATCCAGAACGTTATCATTATATCTTGTGATAGTTTTGAAGTAGAGATTTAAGACATTTCTGCATTCAGAACTAAGAAAAATATTTTCATGACAAATTGAGAAGCATTGAATACCTTGTTCTTTTTGTCCATTTTTACATTTTAAAAATAGGCAAGGGCCAATAAAATGCGTCTTATGATTAATTTTTATGCTGAAAGCTTATCTAGACTTAAAGACTTAAAACTGTTTCAGCAATACCACACAATGTCTAACAGTAGTCGGCAAGTATTTTAGAAATATCATGAATAAAATCACTCACTGTGTTCATCAACAATTGGACTACAACTTTGGGGGAAAAGCAAGTGCGTCCTAAAAAACATGGTACGACCTAATTTAAGGTGGACAAAAAAGTGTTTGTCGGACTTGCATTGTTTTTGTTTTTGTTTATTTGTACGACGTTTTGATTAGGTTGTATCTTTAATCGTTATCAAGTATGAACTGAATGTTTTGTCTTAAGGCTACAAGCTTACATATGAACTGTGTCCATTGAAGCGCGATGTGATTATCAAATATTGAGTACCTCAACACAGGGTTTACTGAAGGATTCATTTTTTTTTTCGTTCGGCAGCCATAGTTTAGCTAATCTTCAACATTGTCTACAACCTTCAAACAAATTTAATTTATGATGTTATTGATTTTAATAAAAATTTAATTGTTTTAGCTAATATCAAGTCACAACACATTTGAATGATTTTCAAATTATTTTCTCGTATACTCAGTACACTACCATCGTCATTTTATAGCTCAGGAATATAAGGACGATATTAAAAAGGGAAATAAGTGTTTTGCAAAATTGTACTTGAAAAATGTATTGCTGTTAAATATAGTGTTAAATAAAACTAAATATGTAAAAATATATTAAAATACAATATAAAAAACTGAAAAGAAAAATATCAGCAAGTTTTTGGTATATATGTATTCCACTTATTTTTGAGTTACTACTCTTGACAACAATCTTAAAGCGATAAAAAATAAATAAATATTTTATATGGATGATTTTTACCTTTTTAGAGTGTTGAAGAGAGCGGAAACTTTTATGCATCTTTTGTAGTACAAGACTACTTATAAAAATTGATTTTGAACTACAGCTTGCACCATCAAATGATACTTCCACCGATGATGAAGAGTTCTCAACTAATTTAGCTCATTTACGTCACCTTGTTACTCAGGGGGAATTGAATGATCTCGTCTGGGATTTTAAGTTACTTATTCGTAAGAGAAAATCTCAACTTTTTGATCTCGCCTTTAACAGTGGAATCTTTTAGAGAAGGTTGTAGAAATCTCTTCTTACAGGACTAGGCAGTCAACCCTGAAGTTACTTTTCTCCGAAGATGGAGGCTTAGTGATCTAAGCTAACTTAATTCAAATACATTGATGATAGATCTGAACATGCCATGTCATGACCCAGATAAATGGAGGCAAGCGTGAAAGTTATCTTGTTGACTAATGAGAACAAGTTACTATCTATCCCGATTTCTTACTCTTTAAATCTGAAGAAGACATACAAAAAAATCAGCATAATCCTTGATAAAATCAATTATCGTGATTCTAATTGGAAACTTTGCGCTTACTTAAAAATTGTTGCTCTACTCGATGGTCTGCAAACAGGCTCTACAAAATGTCGCTATTTCTTATCTGAATTCTTTGGTCCCGGAGAAAGATATTCATTTGTCACTTTTACATATCAAACTAGCATTGATCAAACAGTTTGTGAAAACCATGTACAAAACAGGAGATGTGTCTCGATTTTTGAAAACTAAATTTACTCCTCTTAGTGAAGCTAAAATCAATGAAGGAAATTTCGTGGACGCCCAGATAAGATACATTTCCCATGATTCAACATTTATTGATCACCTGAATAGAAAAGAAAAACAACTTTAGCTTACATTATCAATCATGTATGAGAATTTTTTGGATAACAACAAAAGTAATAATTATGTCAGTTCATTTCGAAGAATTATTATCGGCGTACAAGGCCATGGGAAGGTTTCTTAAAGTGCATTTTCTACACTCACACCCGAAATTCTTTTCTTGAAAATTTAGTGCAGTTTCGGTAACGGTTCCATTAAGACATCACTACGTTCGAGAGGAGATTTTTTCAGGACAGTGGAATCGAGCCTATTGGCAAACTACTGCTGGTACGAGAAACTTCTATTTTCGACTACAAATGAAAGCAAGCACCAAATGAAGGTACTTTTCTTATTTTTATTTTTAATCGCAAAAAAGTACTAACGCTAGATACGTGAACAGTGCAGGGCTATCTCGCTGGAAGCAATGCAAGATTTATTTTGTCAAAGCAGGACAATTCCTGTGCAAACCTGTTCGTGCGAGGTACTGAGAGTGCCACCGAATCAAACTCATGTCCATAAAAGTATTAACGAAAAGTAATAAAAATAAGGGCGAGGATTGCAACGAAAACGGTAGGCGATGGAGGAAAACGGGTGACATATTTGGATTCGGCGTTTTGCATAATAATCAGCGGAAATGGTCTGAGGGATCGAAAAAAAAATCTTTTGTATACCAGTTTCTTTCAGCAAACTATATTCTCTAAAGTTATTTGTCTGAATTGTTTTTATAGTCTGTTTGACTCAGATTTAGATGTGCGTCAACTTGATTACATTAAAAAATAATAATAATATTATCATTATCAGCAGTTTATGCAAAACGCAAAGATTCATTTAGTGCTAAGAAGTTTTTCATGCTGATTTCACTGAGAGATTTCCGGATGTTCTAAACATGGATATACCGAGTTGGGTTTTAGATTCATGCTCAAATGCCGATACAGCAGGTTTATCAAGAACTGGCATAACTCACCACTAACCAAAAACTTAAAGTAAAACTCTGAAATGGATACCAAGTTCTCGCTTCAACAAACAATACCTAGACTCTACCGTGGATTGTAAAAAATAGTTCAAACATTTTTAATTGCATTCCCCTCACCACATTTGGTTAGTGTAGGTCCAGTGAGGTCACAAATTTGCTTTCCAAAAAAAGAAACGTCCAGTGCGGTCGAAAATTTACTTTTCAAGAAACAGACCATAGATCACGGAATGTTGCGATTTTCGACTATTGTTGTCAAAATTAAAACCCGATATTAAAAAATTCAACTATCTTAATACATCTGACAGTGTTTCAAATTCAATATGGTATTTTAATATTAGGTACAACTACTATGCTAGATAAATGAATCGGATTTATATTTTCTTGCAAATGGAGCGCTTGTAAACGAAAAGTTGAAAACCTACGTACCAAACAGTAAGGTTAGCTTTTAATAATATAAAATATTTTACTGTATTTTTATTATTGTATTTATATCTACGAACTTCACTTACTTCCGACTTACTTCTCTTTTTATTGGTGTAAAATCGATAAAAATAAGACGAATAAAAAAGTTTCTTATAAAAGGTATATAAAAGATCTAGGACTTATTTTTATTGTAGAATTTAACTAATAAGAGTTATTTTGTCGGTTTTCATCAACCAATATTTTCTGCTTAAGAGTGTTTTTTCATCAAAGTTACTCCACAGAGTTCCATGAAATAATTAATAAATGCTTTCCACGAAACTTGACGGGGACAAAACTAATTTGATATTTATTTTTAAAATAGCTAGCGAAGGACAACATACCTCGTCTCAAAATTCAGTTTTAAAACTTCTGAAATATCGCTTACTGCTCAGAATGTAATCTTAAATGACGGATTGACTATACCATTTGAATCTGATGCATTTCATGAGAATAAGAGGATATCGTAATTGATTCTTTATTACTGTCCGCAGGTAATTTTTTTAATTGAAAGATACAAATTTTTGTTTAAACAACATTCTACAAAAAATTGCACTAAGAAGTCACAAACCACTTTCTAAAATGTTTAATATTGCAATTTATTGAATGATGCACTAGGAAGTTACATAACACTTTTTAAAATGTTATATTGCAATTTATTGAATAATTTTTGATTTACTTAAAGGAGTTATTTTTATATTAAATAATCATTATTAAAATTTTCGTTTTTCCCTTTCAATTTTTAGCCTTCTTGAATAAGCCGGCGGGGGTAATTTTATAAGATCCACGTATTAATACCCCCTGTAAAGTACTGAAAACTCAATCAAAATACTTTACTCTTGTCAAAAAGTTATATCCGAATGAAATTGGTTAAGTAATTTTTGCTAAAAAAATAAATTTTCTTTTTTTCTAATTTTAATACACATGCAATTAGCCTCCTTTGAGACCATTTCAGAGAACCTCTTGCTTAAAATTTCAAAAGATATGTTCAACTTAATACTAAAGCGAATATATGCGTGGAACTTATAACCTTATTTTTTTTTTGAGGTGTAGCATTTATTTATTGTTCCTTTGCTATCCCTTTTTTGCGGTCATCTACCTGGATCAAAATTTGTCAATTAAGGAAAGTTTATCTTAAAAATATAAATGATAATAACTACTGTTCTCTGCGATTTTGTATTCCCATCTATAATAACTCATTCCGTTTAGTCCAGTATCATTAAATGGATCGAAATGATATGGAAAAAATAAGATATTAGAAGGCCTAAAAAATATTCTTTGTGATTTTAAACATCAATATGAAAAAGAGATCTGTCACGACCAAGATATATGAAACAGGGATTATATTATTCTTAGTTTCTTACAAAATAATTTTTTGTATGGTAATGACCTATTAAGTAGACAAAAAAATTGTTTTCCTTAAAAAACTGAAAATAGCATATCTTACTTTATCGAGATATGTCTGTTAGGGAATAATAAATAATTATTAATCTTTGTGAGAAAACCCTATCTCCAAAACTAAGGCCAGTAAAATTATTTTTAATTTATTTAGATATAAAATTAAAATTAAAAAGTAATTATTATCATTTGTGTTCCTATTTTTAATATTACCCTTAGACACATTCATTAGCGCACCTTTCATATTTAAAAGTATAAATTGTTAAAGACCTTCATGGCTCTAAAATAAATGATAAATCTTTGTTCATTTTTATTCTCTCATAATCTTTTTAAAGGAAAAAAAATTATCTCTTTAAAATCACCGTATTGAAATTTGTCTGTAGAATGTTGCTTTTTCTGATTTAATGCCAGACTAAACAATATAGTAGTCAAATTACACCCACACATACACTGGAAAACTGGAACGGTTTTTCTTTACTTGTGAAATAACTTTTTCAGTACCTTTCTAATTAAAGCAAAATTATTTAAATATAGAAACACAATTGATAAAAAAATGTGTTATAATTTTAATTTAGACGAAACTTCGGAACATTTCTTTACTCAATTTCTGAATAAATGGTAAACTAAGTTCATTTAATTTTTCTCGGTGATATCAGTAGGCGTATATTCCTTTGACAGTGTTAGCCAAAAACAAAATAACATCTATTAATGTAGTTAGTGAATATTTACTACTGCAATATTTATGGAAAAATGTTCCCATAACTCACTAACATGGTCTAACTTTAAAACTCGTCTAAGTTGATAGAATAGGGTTTAAATTGATAAGTATAATAAGTAAAACAAGAGGTGAAGCAAGTTTTCAACCTTAAAAATATAATAATAAAAAGTTGTTTGTCTTAACTATTGAACTGTTGAAAATAGAAGATTTTGTATATGTTCGGGAAACAATTATTCATCTCACCGATTCCAAGGCTTCATTTCTAGGTTTTTATATTTCGTTTTTATGTATAAGCATCTATTTTTTTATATACAGGGTGTTTAAAAATCATGGTTCTTGGGTTTAAACCTTGTCAAAATGGAATTATTATCCGACGTTTCGCTTACGATTGCACGAAGCATCTTTTGGTATTTTTACTCCACGAGATTAGAACACTAAATGACCATCAAGAAGCAACAGCCCGATATTTATATCCGACTGGTGCTCAGAGAACCGTGATCTTGCATTGTAATCAATTTCCACGTATGATGTAGACTGTAACTTGTATCCTTATTAATATTATTTGGATATTTACAAATTTCGATTGATTCTCTAATTTTACATTTAAAGAAACCAGACACTGATGATAGCACCTTAATTTATTTTACATTAGAAGTGTGACCCGAGCAATCTGGCAATTTTGTCGTTAGTTCCGGGTTTGTAAGGTAAGATAACACTCTCCATAGGATATACATTTATGACATTTTGTTGGAGAGTTAAGGTTTTATATTTAGTGATAGAACATCTTATATCTTCAGTGCAGTATCCCTTGCTTCTCAAAGTATTAGTCAGTATTTCTGTTTCTGATTTCAATGATTGTTCGTCACATATTGAAGGAGCTCTATATACCAAAGAGTTTATGATAGTTTATTTTTGAGAAGGGCGATGGTGTGAGGTTGCAATAAGATATCGATATGGTGGTTTTCTGTACTTTCTTGATATACTAGTACAAAAGAAAGAGAAGAGCAAATTAGGATATTCTATATACAGAAAACCAACACATACAAATCGATATCTCAATGCAACGTCACATAATCATCCTTCTTAAAAATAATCCATCATAAATTCTTTGGTACATAGAGCCTTTTCAATATGTGACGAACAATCACTGAAATCAGAAACAGAAAAACTGACTAATGCTTTGGGAGGCAACCGATATTGTGCTGAAGATATAAGACGTTCTATTAATAAATATAAAAACCTAACTCCTCAACAAAATGTCAGCAATGTACATCCTATGGACAGTGCTGTCTTACCTTACATACCTGGAACCACCGCCAGATTGCTCCGAATACCATTTCAAACAGAAGGCGTTTACAAGATACCTTGCTCTCGTGGTAAAGTATATGTAGGTAAAATAGGACGATGTCAATATCCGCTAGTCTGAAGAAACATGAAATAAACAAATTGTGCAATTTGCAGTAGCTGGACACTAGCATTGCTCAGGTTACACTTTTAATGTAAAATAAACTAAGGTGTCTGGTTTCTTAAAACGTAAAATTAGAAAATCAATCGAAGTATGTATTTTTCGTAAACGCCATAAAGACCTAGCACCATCTTTTAACATGAAAAAGAGCTTGATTTTCTGCAGTAATATTATTGGTTTATTGGCGGCGTTAAATATAAACTACAAGCCTGAGAAATGGAGATTGTTTATAGACAGTTCAACATTGAGTTTGAAAGCAGTACTATTGTATGTGAGAAATATTTTACTGTCTATTCCTGTTGGAGTTCATATGAAAGAATCATACAACAATTCGAAGTACAAGTAGAAAATACGATGAGCACCAATGACAGATCTGTGGCGAGTTAAAGGTGATTGCACTTTTACATGGGTTGTAGCTAGGCTGCACCAAGTTTTGCTGCTTTTTGTGTGCACAGGTTCGAAATATTCTGAAAGAAAAACATTTTGACAACACTATATCAGATACTGAAAAAAATGCTTGAAATAACTTTCGTCTCGTGGTCACTAATTTCCTCGAAAATAAGACAGCCGACAATTATGTTAGTCTTGTTGAAAATACGTTCTCATCAAAAAATGGGTTGAAATATGTCTGTATAGATCCATTTCCTACACTTATATCTGGACTTTTTTCCTGATAACTGCGGAACTGTAAGTGATGAACACAGCAAACGCTTCCATCAGGATATATCGACAATGAAGAAGAGGTACAAGGGAAAGTGAAATGCTTTCATGCTTGCTGACTACTGTTGACTCTTGTTAGGGATGCGTCAGAAACAAGTCACAAAAGAAAAAAACAAAAAGACGAGATATATAGATAGTGTCTCAAAAAATTTGAAAATAATGTATTTTTTATTACTTTGTTAAAAATAAAATACAAAAACTTGTCCTTAAAAATTGCAACTAAGTTTTTAATTTCATTGTTATTTTTATGTTCAGCGCCCCAAAATTAACAAAAAAAGCACTTTTCGTACAATATACAATAAATAAACTAAAATTTGTTGCGTAGTGTTATTCTACTTTTGTAGGATAAAAGTTGTCAAAGCTATCTCGTATATGGTTGAACAAACTTTAGGAAATAATTTTAATATAACACTTTCTATATGATTTCGACAAAAAAATCTATTCCAAGTGAACTGAGAAATAGGTCATTTCAATAAATTTAAATTAAAATCTTTTTACAAACGAATTTAAGGCATAATGTCTAAGTTGTAGTGCTGATTCGAAAAAATATCTTTGTTCAAATCAGCTCGGTACATAGCAGTGTTCTACATAAAAGCACTGGGTCCTGCGACGACGTTCGCATCACTGATTAAATGCATGACAATATTTGCTTCTTTCGGATTGATTGAGTGATTAAATGTAATAGCATCCTAAGATTGAAAAGCCCTTACCCTGCAGCCTAGTGCTTCATTGTGTCGCCTGCTATATTGTTCTATGTGAATAGGTTGGTTGTCTTAATCAAATTTACCACACTGCTCACAAGTTTGGCCTTCCGGCTTGATCGATCTTTGAAGATAGGTTAGAGCTTCGCGTAAATAGACGATGTTTGGTTCCTTTCGCCCCATAGTCTATATGTTGATTCTCCATTGTAGATGCCCAATCTCTGTAGATATTTCTTTAAACTGCAGTAGTCTGTTATTAGTCCTGTGACTAGTCAAATCTGTTGTCTACTTAAACGCAGAATTTCACTGCCTAATTTGCCGCATAATTTTCTCAGCAATAGTTTACTGTGGTGGTCCAGAATGGTGCTCTAATGGGTCTGGAGCTATAGAAATATCCAGATAATGGTATTTCATAAACGTCATTGGAGTGTGTGGAGTGTCTTAAGCGCGGCTTGTTCCACAAAAGCTGCAAAAAAGTCAAAAATCAAAGTGGTTCTATGAAATCGAACCGAAAGGTCAAAAAACTAGCCAAAGTTGCCCAAAGATTATAGTTATGTTCAATTGGTCTAAGATACAGTTGCAACATTTTGCATTGATCTGTTTTTTGATCAAATGTGATTTAACGGAAAAATTATTAATAACTTAATATATATAAAAATCTTGCCGCAATTACCGGAATTATGTTTCTCTTGTTCCTATTCAAACATCATCATTTTACGGGTAATAATTGAATAGCAGCAATATTATCTTTTTTACTCGCTATTTTGTCCTTGTCTATCACATGAAGCAGTTCACGCTTTCCATCTCTCTTGCTTACTCTCATGCTGAGCGGAAGTAAATAATTTAAATGCTGAAACCATTAATTTGCGGCAGTTATTGGCAGGCAACCATCGTGTACAGAGAAATTTAAACTTTCATTTGATACAATTCTTTTAGAAAACCTGGCAACATGGAAGTTGCGGCAAGCTGAGAGCTGGAGGAAACAATTGTTTTTTATGTTCATTATCTTTCAAATGACGTCTTATTTAATTATAAAATATATGAACGAAGTTATTCGAAAAAAGTTAATTACGTTTCCGATAATTGCGGCCAGATTTTGTTAAGCAACCCGGCCGTAACATATTATGTTAATAATATTTTATTTAAATTCCATTTGATCAGAAAAACAAATCAGTGTAAAATTTTGCAGCTGGATCTCATACCAAATGTTTGCATCGATTATCGTAGTATTGTGAACTCAAAAATCCTCCTACATAGACAAATTGTTAAAAAGAAATATTATTTAAACGTTATGGCGCTTTTTCGCTGGAATAATTGCTAAAAGGGTAGATTGGTGAAAACCAGTCTTTGGATTTTGCACCATGATAATGAGCAGAGATTAACTCCGGTACGACTAAAAATTAAATAAATATCTACCAGTCACTGTTCTTTCCAGATACTCCAGGCGATGTTTTTCTGTTTCTTAAAGCCTGTTTGCCACATTTGTAAAAGCAATATCAACTTCATCTTTCGAAACGTTGTATCCAGTGGGGACTATTTAAAAATTGATAAATAAAAAAGTATTTTTGATTTATATAAATTTTCTTTTTAGAAATAAAATTTCGTAAAATTCAAATTAAAAACCTCTATCATTTTTGAAGTCAGTATTAATTATTGTTATGTCAAACAGAATTTAGATTAACCATAATATTCTCCTAATAGTGTCCTTTTATACATACAAACTGATTGTATTTAACTGCTATCAGTAGTTAAATTCTGCTCGTTACTATATCTATGCAAATTAATGGAAATAGACAAGTCACATTATTGGTTCCTGCTAATTGTATTCACAATCTATCATCTATATACCTAGTTTTCTGATAGTAGTAAAAACATTTTAACACACTACAGGAATTTTCTCAAAAATCTATATTTTCTTTTTTAAAGAAACAGTTATATCATAGAATAAAAGGTTATATCAAAATATAAAAGCAAAAATTCAAATTTTTTTTCTTTTATTTATTAACAATATCAATCAATATATTTGTGAAAGGCTGTTGCTTCATAAATGACTTTTTTCATAATTCTAAATATTGTAATATGTGTTTAAAAAAAAAACTAAATCTGAATCATTCTTTATAAATATTGCATTTTACTGCTATCGCAATACATCGAATTTTATCTATATATGTACAAAAAATACACCAAAAGTTTTGAAGAGATGTATAAACGAATCCCGCACCAAATGTCATAACAAAACATAGTTACGAACCAGAAAAAGAATGTACGGTATGATGTTCAAGTAAAGAATTTGCTGGTAAACTGAATTACAACGAATAAAGTTGCAAAAATTCTAGAAAGCCCACAAATTTATAGAATATGATTATGTCTACTTGCTGTACCGTCAGAAAATATCCTTACTCTGTAACACCCTTTGATAACTGTCTGGTGTACCTAAAATTGCAAGTGGTGTGCTGTAACAAATTTGACAGGGCTTTTTGACATGCAACGAACTATAAATTGCTGACTAGACATGTTATGCAAACATATTACGAGAGAATAGATGGAATAAATGTTATTTAAAATATTAGTTTTAAAATATACTGTTGTAAAAAGTAGTCGACTTACAGTAGTTACTTTTTAGTCCATGCCATAGGTAATTAGAGTAACGTAAATTCCGAGATGAATAAGACCTACGCAAGGGTTTTGGGGACAATGTAAAAACAAACCCAATATAAAATGTAACAGCAAAAAATAGATTGGGGGGAGGATTGGCTAAAACAGGTTTTTTGAATCTACAAGCCAAGGAATATATTTTGGAAAAAAAATCAAAAAAGGTTATAGAGATTTTGAAAACCTACAGTTTGAGCTCTTATTCAATCATTTTTGTTAATTTGTTATTGTAAAAAGGTCAAAAACCCTCAAAATCGGCCATTTTTATTTACATTTATTATACATTATTTATTGCAAAACTAACTTGTTTTGCACTAATATTTCATAAAATTAAATCGGATAATCTGTTGCTGAGATATTGCCAGTTGTTTATACCAAGACGTAAAATGTTGATTTGAGTGAACACTTTAACCTCCACAAAGGTTCAATCTCTTCTTGAAGGCCTAAACTTTCACATCTTGTTAGGGGCAAATAAAAATTATTTTCAACCCCTTAAATATTGTTTTAAAAAAAGAGAGTATTTTTTTTTATAAAGAAATAGAGCTCTCGCGCGTGTTAGAAAATTGAACTCGCAGCTTCAAATCAGTAGGGCTCGGAAAAATTCACGTATTTCAGCAACAAATGGACCAATTTCAGTGTTGTACCCCTTTTACTAGAGCGATATTTAAGACGTTAAAAATTAATATTTTCATTTGACACTAACAAGATATAAAAATGTATGCCTTCACGGAGAGATTGAGCCTTTGTGGGGGTCAAAATATTCACACAAAAAAGATTATAGCAATCAGCATTTTGCGTTCTGGGATAAGCAAATAGCAATATCTCAGAAACAAATTATTTGATTTACTATTGTGAAATATAATTTTGTTCAAAATGACGAATCTTCCCTTTAAAATCAAAAAAGTGCAAAAAATAATTTTGATATGCAAAAAATGGCCGTTTAAGGGTTTTCATAATATATTGACAAAAATGATCGCACAAAAACTAAAATTGTAGATTTTTAAAATCTCTAAAACTTTTACTTGAAACTTTTTTTCCAAAATGCGTTCTTTGGTTTGTAGATTCAAAAAAATCTGTTTCAGCCAAATTTGACCCTCACCCCTCTGAGCCCCAATCTATTTTTTGCTGTTACATTTTAGGTAGAGTTTGTTCTAACATTATCCCCAACACCCGTGGAGAGGTCTTATCCATCTCGGAATTTACGTCAAAAATAGCAGTACGGACTACTTATATACTTGCATTATCTACTAAATCCATGTTTGGGTGTCTTAATAAACTTCATCGAATTGAGGACGAATGAAGTTGAAGACCACATGTCCGTAAAATTCACTTATGTAGGTAGTACGAGTTTATGTTGAGTAGGCTGTGACGTACATTTACCGACCATAATTAGAAATAGCCTTTTAATCATATAAAATTAAAATGTTGCGAAATATTTCTTTCTATTCTAGGTTTATGTGATAAGTTTTAAAGCTACTGGGATAGCAATTCCTCAAAGAGTGGATAAAATTAATATCCTTAGTTACTTAAATTTCCGAAATTGAGAACTTTATATATGTCCCATAAAATAAATTGACATTACAAAGCTAATATTGGTTAGCTAGTAAAAATATAAATGGATTTATTTGTTCCAACAAAGTTTCTCACTAACATGTTATAAAAGTGGTTTTTGGGTATCTGCTAATCACAAAAGAAAAGTAATATTTCTTAAAATTTTTCTGATGTATATGTTATTTCGTTTCAATAATTTGAAAATATTCTTCGCTATATTGTTCAAAACAACATTCAATATTTATTGAAAAATACATCTTATAATTTGTAAGGAAGACGGAATATTGTAGCTATCTTCAAAGTAGGCATGTTTTATTTAAGTTAGAGACGTAATAAGACTTAATAACTTTTCTCGTCTAATTAAAAGTAGAGAATAAAAAAAAATGACAGTTTGAATATTTAGATATAGCTTACTGACTTCATCGAATTTGTCAAAAATGCTTAAATCAGAGAACTAGAGCTAAATTTTTTATAATGGTGCTACGCTGGCATCCGACAACGCATCTTAAAGAATACTATACACTAAGGATAAGATTAACTAGGGATGTTATTGGTTGTATCCATTGGTTCAGATCTTTCAGAATATCGAAATTAGCAATAACTCCTATTTAATATTCTTATACTATCTACACAGTCAAAAATAATTTTAAATTTAATGTAAATTTACTATCTATTTTACATCAAATTTAATGATTTTGTACCAAAAAATAGTAAGCAATTTACATGATTAAATGGTATTTTAAATTTCAATAAAATTACTAACAAGATATTTCAACTTGTGTACATTAAAATTAAATCACGTATATCCTCTAATACTAAAGGAATTTACATTATTATTCAATATACATTGCGTAAGATTTTAGGAGATGGAGCAACTTGTATTTAACTTATTGCTTAGTATGATATAAGTTGCTTAAAGGATTTATTTTTCTTATAGTGAGGTCTGCATGTCTGCCTGACGGGAGCCAATACGTTTGAAACCGATCTAGATGGCGGACACTACCTATGGGAAAAATGCCGAACTTTTCATGGTTAATTCCGAATTTTTCAAACTCATATTAATGTTTGTACATTAAATACGAGTATGTGAGAACATATATCAAATTCAATGAACACTTGCTGTATATTTAATATACATAATCACCTTAAAAAGTAATGATGAAACTTTAATTTTAATGTAAGGTTACATTAAATTTAATGTAATAAATTAATTTAGTTTACTGTTAATTATTAAATTTGATGCATTACATTAAATACATTTAATAAGCGTTTGTGAAATTTGCTTCTAGCACAGTTACATTAAATTTAATGCATTTCCTTTTTGTTTGCAGAGTATATAAGAATTTCAAAGATATTTTGAATAAATTTTCACACTTCGAATTAGTTTACTTCGGGTTCAATCGAATGTCAATCTATGCACGTCTGTCATGAAATTGCTGTGAATATCATAAAGATAATATACCCATAAAATAATTTTATGCTTACAGACAATATTCCTCAATAAAAGATATTTTGCTGTTTTATATATTAGGGCTATACACATAAAGAAGTAGTGAACGAAATGTTATCATATTTTGGAATTTTAAGATAATTTTTCAATATATCCTGAGCTTAAATTTTCAAAATATTAATTTGTAGACAACATTTTTTTTTAACTAAAATTTTAACTATATGCCAAAGAATGAAAATTTAGCTCTCGAAACAGAATATTTCGCTTTTGCTATAGGCCTAAATATTTCAATTTATAATTAATCATTTTACTAAGTGGCAATCCTGATTTGTATATATTATTTGAAATATCATATTCAACGGTTAGTCAAACACCAAGAAGATATAAATATCAACATTACTTCATAGAGAAGCGGTTACCAACCTTTTTCTTTTTGCGAACCCCTTTTAAAAACCGGGATGAATTGGTGAACCTCCTTTGTAGTCATTGGGGACAGTAAATGAATGAGTGAAATTAGGTTGATAAAATTGATTTTGGATACTGAACAACTGTTCGAAACGATAAATTTAAACATAGTCATAAAACATTTACAGAAAAAGATTATTAACATTAAAATGAATAGCAACTTTAACTTACAAAAAAGAATTAAAACAAAATTAATACAATAATAAAGAACTTGAAAAATACCCTCAATAGAATATTTATGCATGTTTGATAGAAGCAAGAAATTCAAAATTTGATTCGATGTCTGTTGAGTGTTAGATCAGGTTCTGCATTTTACCTTTTTCTGTAATTATCTTTCAGGTAAGTATACGTTGAAATCTGGAAAATCCTTTCTCACATAAATATGTCGTACAACAGGACAATAAAACTTTAATGGCTTTTGCCGCCAAAACAGGATACTTATTTCTTACACTGAACCAAAAATTACTTAAAGAGTGTTCTTTAACAACCGTTTTTGGGAAATTAACAGAGGATGTTATAATAATACTAATAATAATGTCTTTTTATTAGCATCAAAAATATATAAACTGGACAAATACAATAATGGACGGCGAGATCTAGCATAGCTACTCATCTAACCGTCTGTTTTCTTAAATTAAATCTAAGATAAACTAAAAGTAAATTTAATCTAAAGTATAAAACTATTTGAGAAAAAATAAAAATGTAAATTCTAAAACATTCATGTTCACACTTTTGGGCTTTTACGTGCAAGTGATCCAGAAAATCACCGCACCCGACCACGCGTACCAATAATAAATAATTTAACAGCTCTTTTGAAGCTAGCGACATTCTTAGGGGCTACGATATCCCTAGGAAGTGAGTTATAAATTTTCATTGCATTATATCTGAAGGATCTCTGAAAAAGGGCAGTTCTATGTTTCGGGACAATGAACCTGGAACTATAACGTGTTTGTCTCCCATGAACAGCACTGCCACGAATCAATTTATTAGACAGATAAGAAGGTGCTTCTGTCAACACAATCCTATGAACAAGGGTTGCTAAATGTATAAAGAATCTTTCCTCTAAATTAAACCATCGGGATGCCCGAAATAAAGGTGTCACATGATCGAACTTTCTCATACTGTAGCAAAACCTAAGGAAGGCATTCTGAGGTCCCTGGAGACTATTCCTCTCACGTAATGTAAGTGCTGGCCAATATACAACGTCACAGTATGACACCAAAGACAATATCAAAGAGTCACAGAGTCTCAACTTTATATCAGTTGTTAAGATATCTTTATGCATATAAAGAATTTTTAGCTTGTAATAACACCTTTGTAATAAATTCAAGATATGTGCCTCAAAGCGAAGTTGTGCGTCAAACACTACCCCCAGGCTCTTGGCAGAGTCCGACGGCGTCAACATTGTATCACCAATTTTGATTTTAAAAATATGACTCTCTACAATTTGTTGTCTGTGCGAACCAAAAAGAAGAAGTTTCGACTTTTTACCATTCAGACATAGTCCATGACCCCTGGATATCTCCAAAATGATCTGTAAATCATCATTAATTTGCTGTGTAGCCTGTGCCATACCGACTAAATTAAACGAGCAGTAAACTTGCAAGTCATCAGCGTATTGGTGAGAATGACAAGTTTTTATAAATTTACAGAAATCAGCTGTATATAGCGAAAATAACAGCGGCCCAAGAATGCTGCCCTGTGGTATACCCCTATTGAAAGTAACAAATTCAGATCTCTCATTACCATTGCACACTCTTTGCATTCTATCTCCAAGATAACTCCTAAACCACTCCACTACACTCCTTCCCAAGCCAAAGTATCCTAGTTTTGCAAAAAACATCGTATGATCCAAAGTGTCGAAGGCCCTACTAAAATCCAGTAATATAAGAGATGTCGTTAAACTGCTATCACTTGCACCAAATACATCATCGCCCACTTTAAGAAGTGTAGTAGTTGTACTATGTAAAGGGCGAAATCCCGACTGTGTAGATGGTAAAATGCCTCTCGAATTCACAAATTTGCTTATCTGCTCACAGACAATCCTCTCGAGCACCTTAGACAATGTCGGTAAAATACTAATAGGACGAAACTCAGAAATGGTAGTGGGATTAGAAACCTTAGGAACTGGTAATACATTAGCACATTTCCACTGCAGTGGAAAGGAAGAAGTAGAAAGGCACTTATTAATTATGAAAGTTAAATAGGAAGTGAGACAAGGGATGATCAACAATAGCATCTTACAGTCTATCTCATCTAGAGCATTTGACTTAATCTTAAAGATAACTTCATTCACGCGGTTATCGTCAACTTCAGTAAAAACAAAATCATCGCTTACATCCCCAAAATACGAATTCCTGTACTCATCTAAAAACCTATTGTTAGATGTTATATCTGTCAAAGGAATACTGTTGAGAAAATGATCATTATAATCCGAAGGGGAACCCATATTTGAAGGCAACGATCTAGTTGATGTGCCAATATTAAGTCTCTTCAAAGTACGCCAAAAAGCTCCCGGATCCACGCTATACCTTTGTTGTAGGTATGCCTTTTTTTCATTTCGGACAGCCATCGTAATGTAATTGCGAAGATCCCTATATTAATTCCAAGCAGCATCTGTCTTCGTTTTTTTAAACTTCGATAGAGCTTTTTTACGCAGTTTTATCATAAATTTAAGGTTTTCCGTCAACCATGGAGCAGGTGCCTTGGTAAAGCGCGATCTTTTGATAGGCGCGTGAACGTCAAATACTGATCTAACATTCTCGTTTAAAAACGAAACCATGTCATCCACTCTCTGCATATCATAAATCACATTCCAATTAACAGCATGCAAATCATTCATAAAATCATTATAATTAAAGTGTGTATAATCGCGATATGTTCGAAAAGTTATTGGAGGACGAGGCTTATTAACTTTTAATTCAGTATATACTAAGTCGTGATCTGAAATACCTTCCATTTTGATGACATGAGTGTTTAAAAACAGATTTTTTGAAGAAGTAACTATAACATTTATGAGAGTTTGTGTATTCTGTGTGACGCGTGTAGGGGAAAGAACTAATTGACTAAGAGTATACTTATGAAAAAACCTGTTCAATGTCCTATATCCATCTGAATTTAAATTAAGCAAATTTACATTTAAATCTCCACCAAACATTAAATAATCACATGAAGGTAAAAATGATATCAAGGAAGCCTCTAATTCATCTATGCTAGTAACCAAACTCACATTTGACGGCCTGTACAATGACCCAAAACACAATCTAGTCCCATTAGTTTTAACATCAATCCAAATTTATTCAAGTAAACCTACCGTTGGTGGTATAGGTAATATTTTAAATTTCAAAGATTCTTTTATATAAAAAGCCACACCGCCACCTTCACGATCTCTATCCCTTCTAACCAAAACATAGCCAGGAATAGCTAAACCTTCATTGGCAATACCAGCATTTAACCAGGTTTCAGACAGCCCAAGGATGACGTATCCCTCAGACTCTACGAATTCTGAAAATACATTAAAGTGTGAACAAACTGACCTAACATTAATATAAGCAAACGTCAAATGCCCAGATCCATCAGTCATTCCTACGCTAACAGGCCAGAAACAACCCCGCACATTTATTATAAAACAATAAACACTAAGACCAATTAAATAAAGTATAACATAACATAAATCGCCCTGAAATAAACTATAACCTCCAAAATTACATTTTTACTTCATATTTCGTAAATTACATGTAGTAACAATTCAATATCTTTATATATAAACATTAATTAATGAATAACCCACTTAAAAATAAAAAATGTATTCTGTCTCAACACCAAACAAAAAATCTTAAAGATATTAAATGCCATTCTGTACTTTGTATAAATAAATAAACTTATGATACAAAAAATAATATTCCATTTACTATAGTAATACCAGAAATACCTTAAACAAATCAAAATAAGAACGATTTCATGTTTGTGTAAAAAAAAAGTCCAATGATAATAAAGTCTAGATCGGCCATAGCAATAAAGTAGCACTCAGAGATATTTTTTAGAGTTTATAAGTGTCTTTTTATTTTGACGGCTGTTCCAATAAAAAACTTTTCCTTCAAATGACCATACTTTATCTTTACCATATTTTTTCTTAGCAGCTACAAGAAGTTCGTATCTAGAACGCGTCAGGTCTTCATAAACTGCGTAACGAGTAACTTTAAGTTGCTTCTTAGCCATAAACACCTCAGTTTTTTTACGATTGCTAATAAAATTAACAAGTATAGTGCGAGATGTATCATTACTGTCCCTCGTCTTACTAAGACAAAACACACAATCAATGTCCCCCTCTGTACAGGCAACGTTTAACTGCGCGGAAATGAACAGGATAATGACATTTATCACATTTTCGTCCTCCGATTCGTCTATACCACAGAAACGAAGAGAATTACGCCTAGACTTCTGATCCAGGATATCAAAACATTCTTGCAAATCATATATGGCCTTCGTATTATTGCCGACAGTACACTTAATATCATCTAAGGATTTCAGAACCTGGTCTAGCTTTTCATCTATTTTGGTAATGCGAGCATTAGTTTTAGCCTCCAATTGGTTGACAAAGTTTGTACAAATTTTATTTATAAGTTTCTCTATACTGTCATCATCCGTTTTATTGTTGCTTCTTAAACCACCAGCCATTTTAGTTGGTCACTATATCGATTCGGTAAGACTAGCTTCAACTTAAGCAAAGCTTGTCCCTGATTGGTTGGGACTATAATTAATTATATTTCAGCAAAGGAAGCAATTGTAAGCTAACTACTTACATATAACATAGATCATCTGTTTAGAAGCAAGAATTATCCAATGAATATATTTTTTAGCACGCATATACCACACAAAGTACACAATTATACGGAGCCGTTTCACGTGCCTACTCACTCACACAAGTTCATTACTAAATCTGTTATTGAGCTTTTCTTCTTCCAGTAAAGGTAAGTAAGTATCCGAAGTTATATCTCTTTAAAAACGATTACCTATCTAGCTGTTGGATTCAGATATAATAGATTTATTAGGAAAATAGTCCTTAAACGTTAATTTAAGTTATTTGAGATATTCAGTATTATCTTTTTTAATACTTTCGTGGTGATTCGCCCCATGATAACGTACGCTGCTATTGTATGGTGGCGTAGTACTACAAAGCGCAAACCTATTCTTCAACTTGACAAAGTTCAGCGGATGACTTGTGTGGGAATATTGAGTGCGATGAGGACTGCTCCCACCAGGGCTCTGGAAGTCCTGGTGAACCTGCCTCCTCTCCACTTATACATAGAGAACGAGGCCCTGAAAACTGTTTATCGTCTCAGTTGTCTGGGACATCTTGGAATTGGAATGGGCGGCAACAGGTATCTAGGAAAGCGCGGTGAAGAAGTGTCCATCACTCCCCATGCTGACAGACTACATGACACCTTTTTTAAAACCCAACCTCTCCCTGGGAATATTTATGTCAAATAAGGATGATTTGGAGGGAGAACAACGACTTCCAAAAAATGGTATACTGATGGATTTCGACAAGATGAAAGAGCTGGAGCCGGAGTATTCGGCAGGAGCATAGGAGTCAGAGAATACTACCCTCTCGCTCAATGTGCGACAATTTTCACAGCGGAAATTTATGCTATTCTGCAGTGTGCCTATCCCTGTGAGAGGGACTTAGACAGGAAAAGAGTAATAAATATGCTATGTCAAGGAAAGGCTGCACAACCAGACTCATATGGGTCCCGGGTCACTGGGACATACGCGGGAATGAGGAAGCGTTCCGTCTGGCAAAGTTAGGTTCGGCGACCGAACCGTATGGAGCCCAACCAATATTACCTGTCTCAATTGCTATTAGTAAAAGGGAAATAAAGTCGTAACTGGAAAACAAATTTATTGAATCGTGAAGGGGAGCTCCTGGAACGTGGTGTGTTAAGGAACATATAACTGGGCCTAGCACACGGCGTACTATGGAGCTTCTCTCCTTGGGAAGGAAAGAGCTGCGAATTGGGGTGGGATTGTTGACAGGACAGTGTCACCTCAGGGGCCATCTTCATAGAATCGGTGTCCAAGGCGTCCCGAGGTGCAGATGGTGTCTGGAAGAGGATGAAACTGTTTACCATGTTTTCAGAGAGTGCTCAGCACTCAACGGACTGAGACAGAGATATTTCGGAGATACAGTTTTGTTACTGGAAGCAGTTAGGCAAGTTCAACTAACGAGACTGGTTGGATTCGCAAAGGCGATCGGGCTCGAATAACCTGCAGATATGGTGGGATGTAAAGGGCCCAATGCAGGCCTAGGCATCGATGATCTAGTATCACTATCCATGAATTTCATTTTCTAATAAAATAGTGCCGAGAGAACCAACATATTCCTACTTATTCACCTGCAAATATTGAATCCAAGATCAACTTGTTTAGCTGCTATAATGTCATGTACATTGAAAATGGTGATACCTGGACCTCGCAAAGATACACTTAAGTAATTTAAATCAGAAAAAATGTAAGCTAAGTACGCAAGATTTTGCAGCCAAAAAATATCAGATACACAAGAGAACAAATGAATTGGGTCAAGAAAAATGCTTGAATTTCAATTTAAACAAGAGAAAGTCATCTAACTTCTGTATGAAGTAGTAAAGATACGTGGAGGCTTCCAAAATCCTCACAAAGTGCAAGAATTAGACGAGATTTTGTAGCACGGAGCTCATGCAAGGGGCTTTGACTATAGTGTAGGAGTCCTGGACTAAGGAACACTTTAGGGTAAACCCTGGAAAAACCACACATATACCCTTTACTAAAAAAAGAAAGTTGGAAGAATTAAAATTACCAACTCTCTTCAATACACATCTGCAGATGACCCAGTAGGTTAAATATCTAGATGTAATCCTGATACAAAGCTTACCTGGAATTAACACCTAGAGAAAATTATTCTGAAGGTAAAATGTCTATCATGGCAGAAAAAAAGGGCACTGGGCAAAACGTGGAGATTTAAGCCATATATTGTGCACCGGTTGTACACTACGGTGGGAAAATCTTTGATAACCTATGGCTCGGTAGTATGGTGAACAAAAACCATACAAAGACGAGCCACTCTGGAGCTCACCACCAAACTCTAAAGACTGGCCTGCCTATGCACCAAGGGTGTCATAAGGACCACCCCAACAACAGCCATGGATACCCCACTACACCTCTCTCCCCTTGATAGAATAATCAGGGTTGAGGCGAGAATGGGGACTTACGGGCTAGAAAGAAACACCGTCTCGACTGGAACTCATTAGTAGAAATGAGCAGTGCCAAGCACATACAATATACCCTACACCATTCAGCTTGACTTAAAGGCGGGGCATGACCGAATAATGAGTCAGCGAGGAAACCTTGTCTGATACACGGACGGGTCCAAAACTGATCATAGCGTAGGCGCCGGAATATACAGGGATGTACCCAGACTTAATATAAATGTAGCACTGGGGAGCATACCACAGTATTTCAGGCAGAAATTCACACTATCGATGTATGTTTTCGATAGAATTTGAGAAGTGATTACAGAAGTAGGACAGTTCTCATCTTACCTGACAGTCAGGCAACGCTGAATGCTTGCTATCGGATAACATCAAAACAAACCTGGGACTGTTTAAAAAACCTTATCGCTCTGGCAAAACACAGCAGGTTCACTTTTGTGTAGTTACCAGAACAACAAAGGCATCCCGGACAATGAAAAAGTACACTAACTTGCAAGACAGGGGTTTGCCACTTTATTTATTGGACAAGAGCCAGAATTTGGAATTACGAAGGCGGAAATTCGTGGGTGGCAATCTTGGTGAACAAATCAACAATACCAGACCCATTGGAATCACATTGTCGGTCACAGGCACAGCAAGCTGTTGCTAAGTAGACTATCCTACAAACTAAGCCTTGAAATTCTGCGTCTAAGCAGACAACAAATTAGGCTGGTGACAGAATTTATAACTAGCCACTGTAGCTTGAGAAAATATCTACATACAATGGGTATCTTCAATGAAGAACCACTACGTAGACTATCTGATGAAGAGGACGAGATGGCCTTATACATCACCTGCGAGTGCGAAATCTTGGCCTACTAGAGACACGTTCAGGGATCAGTTCATCTGGAAGGCTTATCCCCAAAGAATATACTAGTGAGCAGGCTACTAAACCTGATCAAGGAAACTTACCTGTTCACCTAGAAACGATATAGCAGGCAACACAATATATCTGAAGGCTACAGTGTAAATGTCTTTCAACCCTGGCCTACTGTATCATACACAATCTGCAATTACGTCTTGTAGCACGCGATTCTATAAAATTTAAAATACTTACAAAGTCATTTAAAGTACTAGATAACTCCACAGGAATGCGTTTATATGCCAGTGGCCGTCTATGCATATAGCAATTAGTCAGTCTCATTAATCGGCTTTACCGCACCACAAAACCAGAAAAAGTTCTGCTTATTGATTTTGCACCATCGATGTACACAGCCAAACAAAAATACCAATAAATTTCAATTTTTTCAAAATAGCCATTGATCATATCGAAAATTGCTGCACCTGTCGTATAGGTTTTCAGTGGATTTACAAATCATCTTTTTGAATGGAATTCTTAAAAATATATCTGACATATATAAGCAATACTGCAGCCTTTGTTACATCGGTCAACTTTCACACTAATTAGCGAACTATTTCAATTTTATTCTTTTTAGAAGTTCAATTTTCACATCATTTGCCTAATCATTAATTATCCGCTAAGAGAACAAGGCCCTTTTTCTCCAAGCAAACACCTCGTGATTCTCTAGTACACGATTCAATCAAATTTTCTGGCACTGTATGTGCTTATCCAGATTTTGTAATTCTGTAACTAACTCGAAATGATGCCTCGAGAGCCTTTTTACTATCTTCGTTCTGTTAGAAAAGAAAAGACATTAGACTTTTTATTATTTGCCTGTGTTCTTTTAAAATATTCATAAGGTTGCACACTATGCATTAACTAGTAACTCATTCATCTTTTTGAAATCACTTGAGATTCGTGCGCATTCGGAAAAAGTGTTGGTTCACCGAAGTAGGAGTTACCGATTCTTGCGATATTTTAACTAAAATTTCTTTCTATTAAAATATTTTTTTCGCGAACTTCCTTCATAAACTCGCGAACCCTTGGGAGTTGGCGAACCACCGCATTATTATTCTTATGGATTAAAATGAAAGGCTAAACTTTTGCAGACTTACAAAATCAAAGAAATTTATTATAATCACGTGCAAACTTATTGTTAACATAGCCTATATCGTGATTTTATACTCAAGCTTTCGGTATGATTCTTGAGTTATTCCTCTGAGTGGGTTTCAAGTAATACTTATATAGCCGTTATCACGTTTCTAAGTTCGGCAGCATAAAAATCACGACTATGTTTAAAGCAGAGTCTAAGCATGTACAACGGCAACGTTACATTGTTGGTTGTCGATTTGCACAAAATTTATCTCCGATTCGATATTTAAAACAAGTTAACTTGAAAAATAACTAAACTATACAAGATTCGTAAAAAATATGTTAGCAGTTAACTTAAACGTTGCTCGATAACACCAGGAATTGTTAAAATCACTTACTAGTCAACTGATATCCTGTTTATTTACTTATATATGACGTTACCAGAGATTGGACCAATCGTGGAATCAAACATTAAAAACTCTAAGTGATCTACGTTTTTTACGGAATATAAACATATTTTATTGCGAAAGCAAATAAAATACTTTTTTTTACTCTGAAATATATGAGGATAATAGCAATTTGTAGCGTGTTTTAAATAGAGTAGAATAGTTTATTCTGTTTTGCTTTTGACTTTTTGACACCTTTAGGAAAGGATTCTCATTTTTTCAAATATGTGCTTCGATTTGGAAAGCGTCAAAACACGTGCTCAATATGCAGCTTCTGTTGGCGAATTTAACTAAGTTTTATCAAATATTTATGACCAATTCTAATTTATACTTTTCTTTTTTTCCATAACCACAGGAAGCTTTTGACTCTCGGTATTCTAAAATTAAATATAAAATATTAGGCATTAATTGACACAAAGTACTGAAATCCTCCAGAGCTAATACGATTCGAATTCAAACAAAAATTGAATTTGGGAAATGATTGAGCTCTAAAAGAAACAAAGTACGTTTCGTATTGTTACGAACTTGAACAAAATCTATTTGTAATAACCGAATAAATTAATTCAAGCCTTAAGACTGCAAATATTTTTGTGTCAGAACGTATTATTAGATAAAAATTATCTAACAGGCTTACAAACTTGCTCGTAAACCAGAACTGATGGCTGTTATGAAGGCAAAAGGTCTGAATGGGGCTAAAGAGCACATAAACAAAGATTTAGAGTGTTGGGGATTGGTAAACGACTTTATCACGTACTGTAGTTTTAACTGATATTGTGTAGATTTTCAATATTTGTATGAGGAAAAGAAACAGCTACGAATGTTTTTAAATAATATTTAGTTTTCGTAAGTCATTGGATGGAGCTCGGTGATCTAATTTGATGGATTTTCAGACAAAATAAAATATTTCTTGAAAAGAAAGCGCAGGAATAAGTTAGAAAACTCAATATATTGAAGAAATTCGTATCAAATAGACAAACTCGACACGTGCAAACGATTTTTGAAAAAGCACAGCGTTTTTTAAATAATAAATTTGTACCAGACTAAGTTTTCATTGTATAGTAAAAATAATACGTGAAAGTATTCAAAGTTAGTGTGGCATTTTTTAAAATATAATAAAAATATTTGGCGTAAGCTAAAAAATACCCTTATGTTAAATTTAAATAATTTAAACATGATATTTCATCTTTTAAAATAAAAATATGTCATAATAATTGTGTTTAAAATATATTGATTATTATTATCTTTAAAAGCGTATAAATACCTCTTAGGGTATTTCGAATAATTGCTGTAGAGTGTTTATCACTCGATACAATCATTGGTGCTTACATAATTTCAAGGGCTATTTCACACATGCAACAGGACAGTTTATCAAGTTAACAAAAACGCTTACCTTAGTCAAGGTTTGAGAGGTAAATTACTAATAAGAAGTATTTCATTTGTAATTGCTTCATTACCTTAACTTGTATGTATTTTGCGTTAGTAGTTATTTGTTTCATTTAAAAAATTTAAACATGATATTTCGTCTTTTAAAATAAAAACGTGTCATGAGAATTGTGTTTAAAATATATTGATTATTATTATCTTTAAAAGCGTATAACTTCCTCTTAGGGTATTTCGGATAATTGCTGTAGAGTGTCTAGCATGCGATACAATCATTGGTGCTTACAGAATTTCAAGGCCTGTTTCACACATGCAACAGGACAATTTATCAAGTTAACAAAACCGAATACCTTAGTCAAGGTTTGAGAGTAAATTACGATTAAGAAGAATTTCATTTGTAATTGCTTCATTACCATAACTTGTATTTATTTTGCGTTAGTAGTTATTTGTTTCTAGTAGTAGTTTGGTGGTAACTTCAAAATTTTCAGTTTCATAAAAAATTTATATTGATATTTTTCTCGTTTTATAAATTTTTGAAAAGTCGGTTCATTTTTAATGAAATAAAATGGAGTTTATGAGGTCAAAAATTACCCATTTCATCTATAAGTTCAGGTTAGTTCAGGTTACACCACATTAAATTGAATAACACAGTTTGGATTAAATTGTACCAAATATTTAGTGTGCTATAGTAGATCCGCTATTGTGAATTTTAAGAAATTAATTTTAGATTCGTAACCTAGGTCCCCCAAAATCAATATTGAAAGAATTTAAGCAATGTAAATTTTTTACTGCCACACATTTTTTCCTGCATATTAAATTTGAAGAAATTAATATAAGATTCATAACCTACGTCCTAAGAACCCACCAATATTTTTAGTCATTCATATTGTATCTGCCATATTAATTGTAAAAAATTAACTTCAGATTCGTAAACTACGATTCCAAAAACACCCTTATACCAATTTGGCAAAAATGTGAATAATATAAAATTTTAAATCCGCCGTATTTGATCTGCAATATTGAATTAAAAAAAAATCAAACTCTTAACCTAATCTTAATCTGCATTATAGAATACCCCCAGTACCAGTTTTGGACATATTCCGGCAATCCAAAATTTTTAGATATCTGCCATACTGAATTTTTAAAAACAGTTTTAAGTTCGTTATTTGCAGTCTCAGAAACCCCCAGCAAAAAATTTTGAACAATATTGATAGATGTTAAATTTTTTGTCCGTCATGTTGGATTCGCTTTATTGAACTTTTTAAAATAATTTTAAATTCGTAATTTATAACTTTAAAAATCCTCTATGCGAATTTTGCACGCCATATTGGATCTGCTGTATTGATTTTTTCTAATTTACACCTTCACAAACCCCTCAGTACCAATTTTGGACTTAATCCGGAAATATAAAATTTTTAGTCTGATATATTTGATCCACCATTTTAAATTTTTAAAAAGTATTTTGAAATTCGTAATTTACACCTTCAAAACCTCCTATACCAATTTTGGACAAAATTGAGAGATGTAAAATTTTTAATCCGCTATAATGAATTTTTTAAACATAACTTTAAAATTGTAATTTATACCCTCAAAAACCCCCTCTACCAATTCTGCACAAAATTAAGATATGTCAAAATTTTAATCGATCATGAAGAATCCGCTATATTAAAGTTTTTTAAAATAATTTTAGATTCGTTATATACGACCCGAAAACTGCCCATACCAATTTTGAAAAAATCGGAAAAAATAATTCTTCTTTTCGCCATATTATCAGCGCCATCTTGGATTTTACTGTACCATTTTTGGCCAAAATAATAAGACACCGCAGCAAGAACTTCCTGAACATAATACAAAATATTTCATTCAAATCCATGCCGCCGCACAATGGGGAAAAATGTACAAAGTCTGCATCAAACGCAAATTTTAAAGGATCAGGATATTTTTAAATTATGTAGGACTACGTATTGTAACGGCACACCTGTGACAATACTCTAATCTATGAACCCTAAACCTATGAACCGAATGGCTCGAATTTGCTTTCGTTTAACAAAATTGGGGTTTGTGGATTTAGGCTTTATAAGTATGACGTTTATAGGCTTGGAGTCTGTGGGTTTATGAGTATGGAGTTTTGGGTTCACGAATTCAGGGTTGACGGGATTGGGGTTTGTCGCATGGAGATTTATGGGTTTAGGCTTTATAGTTGTGGGGATCCACAGGTTTAGGGTTCATGAATTACGGTTTTGTCACAGGTGTCAGTAATTTTAGAAAATATATATCCAGGTCCTCTAAAATTTCTATCGGATGCAGACTTTTGTTCTTTGGCCAAATTATAAAATCAGATGTGGAAAAATATTTGACAGATTTTTATTTTCACTTTAAGGGACTTACGAAGTATTTTTTTTTCTTTCCTTTATTTTCATTGCTGAAATAAAAATTTTAAGAAATATATTTTAACTACAATTTATGTAGTGTATGTGAATTATTTTTATTCTTGCCTTTATTTTCATTTATGAAATAAAAATTTTAAGAATTATATATTTTAACTACAATTCACATTTACTTCAGATTGTAAATTTCAAATTTGAAATTTTGCTTCAAAAGCATACCCATAATAGTTGAATATCAATTTTAATATGCTGATCTGCTAGAACCGTTCAGTCCCAATCTAATTTGAACTCGCTGTTTTCAAGAATAGGCTGTATTTGTAGTAAGGCACTTTTCCTACCTGAAATAGTTTTAACCTATCTGCTAATTCTTGGTGGAGCATCTTAGCGGCTGTCTTTCCTTATACTCGTATACGGCAAACGCTTGGCATCCTCCAGTCATGTGCTGGATGGTCTCTGATGTTCGACAGCTATATCTACATTGATCATTTTCCATTGAGGGATCTCTGATGATGAACTTCCGATAGTTCTTCGTCGGCATAACCTGATCTTGAATAGCTAACAAGAAGCTCTCATTTTCGGGAAACATCTGTCTTGATATCAACCAGTAGTTCGGCGCTAAGTTGTCGACATTGTCCTGGATGACTTCATTTCGATGCCGCCCATGAAGTGGTTTCTGTAGCCAGGCTTCTAATTTCTCCTGGTCTTTTCGGTAATGAGAAGCAATATCCCGTTCCCTCAGCTGTAGCGTTGAATCGTCTGCCTCGTATATTGCTCAATGTAGTCCGCCAACCTGTGGAAATAAGAACGTAAGTTTATCATTTGTTTATCGAGCTGCTTATCAATATCAACCAATCCGCTTCCTCCTTGGTATCTTGGAAGCATTGTCGTTCAATAGCACTTCGAGGGTGGTGCTTGTGTGCTTTTGTTAAGAGTGTCCTTATTTTCCTTTGCAGATTGTCCGTCCTGATGCATTTTACAATTTCAAAAGAGTAGCTAAGCGCAGAGCATACGTACGTGTTGAACGCCTTAAACAAATCTCTACTATTTAGACTAGTTCGTAACACTCATCTTACCCTCCTGACAAATTACGTTGTCAATTTGGCCTTCATAGTGCGATGGTTAATTCGTTTGGCCTGTTTAATATGTAGGTATTTGTATTTTGTTCTGCTTCCATTGCAGCTATAGTTTCACCGTTCTGCATTTCAAATGCTCCGGTTGTATCTTACTTATAACGATGTTCAAAATACACTTATCAAGTCCAAATTGCATTCTGATATCCCCGGAGATCTCCTCTACAATTATAAGTATTTGTTCGAGCTAGTTTCTAGGAGCAGCCATCAGTTTAAGATCATCCATGTATAGAAGATGATTCACCCTTACTACCTCTTCGTTGTTATTTCTAGTACTAAAGCCGTATCTGGTGGAGTTCAGAAAGCGTGACAGTGGGTTCATTGCAAGGCAGAACTACAATGGGCTTAGTGAATCGCCTTGAAATATTCCCTTTCGTATTGGGATTGTGTCAATTTCGATGGTATCGCTGGATGGCACTTGCAATTGAATCCTAGTTCTCCAGGTTGACTTGAAGCGTTCTAAAAAGGAAACAAAATTATTATTGATCCTATAGATTCTCAATATAGTTTTGAGCCATTCATGTAGCACTAACTCGAAGGCCTTCTTATAATCCACGTAGGCAGAAAAGAGGTTTCTTCGGTTGATACAAGCTTGGCGACAACAATTGTTCCTTATATCTCATTGTTCCTCTGGTGCATTTGCTCTGTTGAGTTGAGATGATTTTATTTTTTTCACATTGTGCATAGATGCGTTGGGTCAAGCAGGAGGTGATTACCTTATATAGTGTGGGAAGGCAGGTGATTGGCCTATACTTATCTGGGCCATGTGTGTTATGTTGGTCCTTTTGGATTTTTATTTTCACCTTAAGGGGCTTACAAAGTATTTTTATTCTTTCCTTTATTTTCATTGCTGAACCAAAAATTTTAAGGATGATATATTTTAACTACAATTCACATTTATTTCAGATTGTAGATTTAAAATTTGAAGATTTGCTTTAAAAGCCTATTAGAGCATACCCCTAATAGTTGGATATCAATTTGAATATGCTGAATTTTGGACAAGAAACTATATATGCAATAAAAATACTATAATGTGGCAGATAAAAATTCTGTTACCTCCGATTTATTCCAAATTTAGTATTTGGAGTTGTTAAGTATATGATGTATTGAAATTACTATTACTCTGTTATTATTAATAATATTTATAGTAATATTTTAGAATACAGAATGGTTTTGATTGTACAAATGATAATGATAATGATTTATTAAAAACTTAAAATAACCGTTTCGTTATGAAGGAATTAAAATTGTTATATGCTCGATTTCCAGGAATAGATAAAACCAAAAAAATTAAATCGTTGCTTTTGTGACAAGTAGATGTTTTTATGCTATGTAAAATATAAGGACTTTTGATATACAAGGTTTCCAGGAAAATGTGAGAAATCTCCTGAATATGAAAAAACACGTGAAAGGAATACTGCAAGTTCATATAAATTTTATTCGTATAGACTTCCTTTTCGGAGATATGGGCTCCAAAAAGCTGCAATGGAAGTTTTTTACGCATAATTATTGAACTACCAGGTATATTTCAATTTTTTCTCTAATATTATGTATACTAAGTAAAACCCTTCAAATTATTATCCAAGAAATTATTGTGAATTATTCACAACTGCAGGAACGGACTAGCTGTGTTACCCATGCCTCTTTTTTTACGCCCTCTATGGTAAGAACTTTGAACAACGTTTTTCACATACCTTTAACTATTGACTAAAAAAGTGGTAAGTGCTTTCTTTACACTGTTAGTCCCCTAACTTCTGTCGGGTTGAATATGAGAAAGAGGAATTTTCCCGTCACCATAGTTCCACTAAAAAGTTAAACTAACTGCTTAAGAGGGTTCAACATGAGCTCTGTGAAGTCTGATACACTCACGGGCACGACGAATTGAGGACTGCTGTACCCGCCATATGAACTGAACGTTGTTCCTTATTTGATTACAATGAAACGTGATTTTCCATAGAAGTTCCTCCCGACTATTGACCGCAATGGAATACATCAAGGTTTTGAGGTCGCCTCACAGGTAAAAATTCAACGGCGTTAGATCGGGAGATCGAGGAGGCCAGGCAATAGGTTCTCTTCTACCTATCCAATGGTTTGGATAGACGTTATTCAGGTGCTCCCAAACACAGGAACACTTAAATGAGGTGGTGCCCCATCGTTCATGTAGTACATATTTTTGTGGGTTTCAAGTGGTAAGTGCTCTGCTAAATCGTAAAAAGCGTTCTGGATGAACTCCAAATAAAGTTCTTCATTCAGTCGTGCCCGTAATAGGAATGGTCCAATCAAAAATTTGTCAGTGATTCCTGCCCCGATATTAACTGATGTTGGTGATGCGAAACAATGGTTGCATGAGGATTTTCATCAGCCCATACTCGTAAGTTGTGTACATTTATGATACCATTTTGGTATACTCTGCTTCATCCGTGAAGAGAATAATGCTAATGAAGTTCACATTATTTCGTTGCTGATCCAATAGCCAGTTTGCAAACTGCGTTTTATGTAGAACATCTTCAGGAATGAGTTCACGCACTTTTTGCAAATAATATAGATATAATGGAAAGTTGATGGTTGAGCATTTGATAGGAACAAAGATGTATCTTTTACAGAAATACGCCCAATACATAAGGTAAATAAAATGACGTTTTTTCGAAGACGGTTCGGATTAGCGACATGAATGAAGAGTACTTAATTTTTAGTCAATGGTTAAAGGTATGTAAAAAACATTTTCCAATGTTCTTATCATCCGGAGCGTAAAAAAATGGGGTCATGAGTGTCACAGCTAGTTCGTCTTTGTAGTTGTGAGTAATTCACAACACCTTCTTAGATGGTAATTTAAAAGGTCTTACCTGGTATACATCATATTAAAAAAAATTGAAATATACCTGGTGTTTCAATAATTATGTGTAGAAAACTTGATTTCATTGCAGCTTTTTGGGAGTCCATATTTCCGGAGAAGAAGAAGATACAAAATAAGTTTATAAGAACTTGTAGCATTCCTTTCACGTGTTTTTTTTTCATATCCGGGAAATTTACCACATTTTCCCGGACATCCTGTATACTACCGAAAACTAAGAGGATCTTATATCAAAAAATTACTTATTCAAAATAATAAATCCCCTCATATTCAGTTTTATTACATGAAATCTTAAAAATGCATTTCGTATATATGTAGGCTCATATTTATATATACTTCTTTAGAAATCTAATCATATTGGTGTTTTTATCTGCTCACAAGAAAAAAAGTCAATATTATTTCCAAGGTCAATAATATAGGTACCGTTATGTTGGGTTTCTCTTCGTGACAATACAAGTACATGAGAATATTGTTGTATTAATGTTCCTTAGATTCACCTTTCTATGTTGAAGCTCAATTATATAAAAACTTATTTTTGGATTAATACCAAGTAATCGATTTTAATTCTGTTTTCTTTTCTAATTAAGGATATTAAGTCGGTAATGTATCTTTTGTACTAAAGCCGAAAAATACTGATTGTGGTATTATCTTATGATAGTAACATTGATCCTCTAAAATACCTACAAAGAGATATTTCTGATCAATTGCCTAGTATTTGATTGATTCAATCGATTGATTGAATAATATAATAGACTAGGGTTGAGAAGCCCTTACACTGCAACCTGGCGACATATTGTGTTCCCTATTATATCTAATTTATGTGATTGCTTTAATCAGCTTGAGCAACCTGTTTACCACTCTATGCTCGGGGTATGAGCCCTCAGAATTTATCGATCCTTGAAGATGTCTCCAGTAGATTAAAGCGTCGCATACGACGGTTGCCGAGTTGTTAATGAAAAATTATATATATATATATATATATATATATATATATATATATATATATATATATATATATATATATATATAAATTATATTGTTTGGTAAATTTTGGATCATAATTTCCTACAAAAATAACACTTTTTTGCTCTGAGTGAGTAATCCATATGTTTATGTTTTTCAGAACAGGTGAACGATCTTATTGCCAATTACGAGAAATAACCACATATTTCTCGATTCTTGTCTTTTCCTTTTTTTGTATTTACTTCTTTAATAATGTCCAAATGAACAAAATAAGGGTTATAAATAAAATGGTAGGTTATAAGTAACACAAAATATCGGCTTTCCGTTAAGATGAGATTTACCACCCACACTCTGACCTTCATTTCATATTGGTATTTTAACTTTACATCATTATTTTTTTTTGTTAAGTACTCATTGACAGCAAAGGTATTCCTAGATATCTTTTGAGACAGTAATTTTAGGTAACAAATACATTTCAACGATTTTATTTTAAGCCGAAATTTGATACACCTATATAAATGCAATGACAATGCAATATTCTGTCCTTGGAACCGCCTTCAAATGTGTATTTTAAGGTCATTTCAAGATCAACTTCAGATTGTCCGATCAAGTTAAAATTTAGTACACATATATAGACCTGATGACAATGTAATAATATGAACTTAAAACTGACCTCGGACCTATATTTTAGTCTTGTCAAGATCAACTTCACTTTCGATTATCCAATTAAGCTAAAATTTGGTACATATACAGGGTGTCCAGGAAAATGTGAGAAATTTCCTGGATATGAAAAAAATCACGTGAATGGAATTCTACAAGTTTATATAACTTTTTTCATATAGGCCTCCTCTTCGGAGATATTAGCTCCCAAAGACTTGCAATGAAATCAAGTTCTTTGCACATAATTATTGATTCACCAATTTCAATTTTTTTTTAATATGATGTATATTAGAAGACCCTTCAAATTACTATCCAAGAAAGTGTTGTGAATTACTCACAGTTGCAGGGACGGACTAGCTGCGACATTCATGACCCCATTTTTTTTACGCTAATCCCAACCGTTTTTGAAAAAAAAACTTAATTTTATTTAAATCATATATTTGACGTATTTCGATAAAAGGTACCTCTTTGTTTCTATCGAATATTATTCATACTTCAACCTTATGATAAAAAAATTCGATCGAAAATTACAGTTTACCTCTTTAGTTTAAACGTCTAATTCTGTGAATTACAGTTCGACCTAGGTGCGCAAGATATGTGCGTTTTATTTTATCGGTACCAAAAACAAAGTATTTTTGTCGCAAACGTTGCTAGCTACGAAAAAATAAATATCCTGCATTTTAGAACTTGTCAACGTTCACACCGTGGGTACATTGATTCTTTACTTGGATATTACTTTACTGATTTTTGGATTTTGTAGTGAAATTAATTGTGAAATAATTCGAAATATGGAATATACATTTATTAGGTATGCAGATATGCATCTGATGTGTGGTCTTGCTTCTTGCAATGCTTTGGAAGCCAGGAGGTTATATCACGACAGATAACCTAATCGTACTCTTCCAGATCAAAAAACATTTCAACTAGTTGACAAACGTCTCAAGGAGAATGGTCAGCGATTCCATTTCTTAATTTTAAGAAATTTTAGGAAAAGAAGTACTGATGCTGGTCGGGGAAGAACAGTACGTACGCCTCAATTAAAGGAAAATGTTTTAAATGCTGTAGAATACATGCCTTCAACGAGCACTCGGAAATTATCAACATAGTTTAATACATCTAAAATAATAGTCCATGAAGTTCTTCAAGAACAGCTGTCATATCCATATGATTTGAAAGAAGTGCATGAACTGATTCCTGAGTATTTTCTCCGTAGACTGCAGTTTGCAAACTGGCTATGGGATCAGCAACGAAATAATATAAACTTCATTAGCACTATTTTCTTCACGGATGAAGCAGGGTTTACTAAAAATGAAATCATAAATTTATACAACTCAAATGTATGGGCTCATATAACAATTGTTTTGCATCATCAACATCGGTTCCAATCAATTAATGTCTAGGCAGGAATTATTGAAAATTTTTTGGTTGGACCATTCCTTTTGCCGGCACGACTGAATGGAGAACTTTCTTTGGAGTTCCTTCAGAACGCTTTTCACGATTTAGTAGAGTACTCACCGCATACACGATGGGGCACTACTTCATTTCAATGTTGCTCTGCGGGAACACCTGAATAACGTCTATCCAAACCATTGGATATGCAACGGGGGACCTATTGACTTGCTTCCTCGATCTCCCGACCTAACGCAGTTGAATTTGTGAGGTAAACACACCTCCAAACCTTGGTGTGTTCCATTCCGGTCGATAATAGGGAGGAACGGAGAATCACGTTTCATTGTGATCAAATAAGGAACAATGCTGAGTTAATATGGCGGGTACAGTAGTCCTCAATTCGGCGTGCCCACCAGTGTATCAGACTTCATGCAGCTCATGTTGAAAGTTTTTAACTAAGCAGTTAATTTAATTTTTATTGAAACTAAGGTGACAAAGGAAAATTCAACCTGACCGAAGTTAGAGAATTACAGTGTAACTAAAATGACATTTTTTCGAAAACGGTAAGGATTAGCGACATGAATGAAGAGTACTTAATTGTTAATTTATAGCTAAAGGTATGTAAAAACGTTGTCCAAAGTTCTTATCATACACAGCGTAAATATTATTTCTTTCATGTGTTTTTTTCATAACCGGGAGATTTCTCCCCTTTTCTCAGACACCCTGTATAAATTCGATGACAATGTATCATTACGATCTTCAAACTCACCTTGTTTGAAATTTATTCTATATAAAAAATTTTTTCTTAGTTAAATGATTTTATTTAATTTCACTGCAGCATATGGCCTATGGGATTTTTACTGACAATCAAATCGTGTAATCGATATTTTACTCATTTTCAATTATCCGATCAAGCTAAAATTTGGTACAATATATCAATCGGATGACAATGCAATATTATTACCTTGAAACTGATCATGAACCCATATTTCGAGGTTATTTTTAAATTAGCTTTGTTTTTTTCTTTAAATAGGAATCCGTATATTTTATTATAGAAATGGAGAGAAGGGAAAATTCCTCGTCTAACGATATAAATATATCATATGTTTCTATTACATCTAGAGATCACTTGAAAGTTAACCGCATTTGTCTAACAAAAAACGCAAAAAGCAGTTATTTTTCTTCTAGCTTAAAAAAGAAAATAAAACTCTCAAAATTAATCTGACCTGGTATAAAGAGGACGTTCAAGTATCCACAATGCGAATGAAAAAAATAACTCCATTCATGTTTCGAGTTTCATAAGCATCAGAAAGCTCGTTGCCAACAAGATTATTAATTTTTTTAAGTTTAGGATCTTAACAGTTTATAAAAATACAACCATTTTCAACCACTTTAATTTTTGATTATTAGTGTTAGAGTTTTTGGTACTAATGTCATTTAATTTATCAGCTATGTTTTTTTTTTTCATGCTTCAATTCATCTTCAGCTTTGCAGTGCTAGTAATTTGGTTTATGTTTCCTACTATTTTAGCATATGTGTTATTAGCATAAGAGAAGTTTCCAGAGATTCAAAGATTGACCAAACTTTTTTTCAGAAATCTGCGGTAATATATTGAAGCCTAGAATTTACTGAAGTTAGTACATGAGGTAATAAATGTCGAACATTTACTGATGTTAACTTTTTTTTTACGAAAATGTACTCATTTAGATAATTATCACATATCACACACTGATCTCATAAATTACGAGGGCAGTCCCAGAATTAACCGGCCTGGTAAAGAAAACACAAAATATTTTGCAAAAAATTTATTTATTTCTCAACGTAGTCTCCTCGATACACTTTTCCCAGAAATGTTTAATAGCTTAGATACCTTGTTTATGGTAAGAAACGTCAAGCTCCTCAAAATAGCCATCTACTGTAAACATCACCTCTTCATCGGCGGCAAATCGTTTACCGCCGAGGTATTTCTTCAAGTTTGGAAAGATAAAATAGTCCGAGGTTGCTAAATCTCGAGAATAGGGTTCATCAGGAAGTAATTCGTACTTTAGATGAATGATTTTGGCCACTGCAATAACCTAGATGTGTGTCGTGATGGAACCATTTTTTTTCGCCAAATTAGGCCTTTTTTCCTGATTTCATCACTCAAACGCTGCAATAAGTTCGTATATTTGCCGTTGATGGTTTTTCCTTTTTCAAAATAATCAATAAAAATTATAACATGTGTATCCCAAAAAACTGAAGCCATAACCTTGCCTGCAGATGGAACCATCTTTGCCTTCTTTGGAGCCGATTCTGCCGTTTCACTCCATTGTTTTGACTGTTTCTTCATCTCGGGTGTATAGTGATGGACCCATGTTTCATCCGTAGTTAAGAGTCAACGCAAAAACTCGATTTTGTTGCGGCGAAACATGACCAAACACTCGATTGAAATATCCTCACGATGCTGTGTTTGTTCGATTGTGAACAAACGTGACACACACTTTGCACACAGCTTTCTCAGTCCAAATCTTCAGTCAATATGCGGTCTACGGCGCTTTTTAAAATACCTATAATTTCTGCAATTTTTGTCGATGGTCACCCAATACCATTTTGTGAAATTTTTTCACCATTTCTGGAATAATCATCTCATTTGGCCGGTCACTGCGATGTTCGTCTTCGCAGCTCGTACGACCTTGTTTAAGCTCTGCCACCCAATACTTCACTGTTAAAAACGAAGGTGCAGACTCCTCCACAATAGAGTCTAACTCGGGATTGATATAGCTTGCATTAAGTCCTTTCAAATGAAAGTATTGAATCACATGACGATGACCAATCTAACACATTCATTATACTTTAACAACTACCGCCATCTATGTATCAGGCCGGTTAATTCTGGAACTACTCTCGTACAACCATAGTGAAAAATTCATAATTACCTTAATGCAGACTCATATTCTGGGCGCAGTAACAGATTCCTGGCAACTTGAAATACTTGAAAACAGTTTTTCGTACTTACGCCACCTAAATAACACAAAAGTAGCGCAAACAACAGTCACCTCTTGTTTATATCATATTGTAAATATGATTCATAAAAATTTGATTTGAATATTTAAAATGAAGAAAGACGATATAAAACACAAGCGAATAAGAATTCATGATATGGGTTTATTTATGTATGTTTACAAAAATATGGGAGATAGACATATAGATAAATTGTTATTTATTTTTCTTGTATTTCATCACTCTCAACCTCAACTATCAGATCCCAAAATAGAAATTTTAAATTACTTTTCTGTAGAGTGTATTTTTACCAAAATTCATTATTTCCCCTCAAATTTATTTTATCTCTAATGACCGTTATCGGTTAAGACCTCAAAAACAAACATTGTTTTAGGAAAGTCAGCATATTAAAAATAAAAATAAATATTATAAAAATTCATTACTTATGTTTGTTTCTTAGAATGGACTTCATTAGTTATAAATTTAATTCAATTAAGAGATGCCGTTCTCTGCAATTTTTCAAATCGCAAATAAATCTTGTTATAGTAGGTCGATAGAAAAAGGTTCGCTGTGTTTAACCCTGTAAAATATTCAAGAATCCTTCTTTTAGTTTGATAAGCTATATTGTAGATTACCAAAAAAAATCGGAAACTATTTAAAGGTGGTTTTATCTTCTCCCTTTACCCTATTTACTTTTTTAAGTGGCACTATAAGAGGCAAAGAAGGGTGTATAAATAAACTGATAAAAATAGGGTCTAATTTTCCAGGGAGAAAGAACCCTACTAATAATCTATTCAACCTTCGGTTAAAGATAACAAATTAGGATGTGCTATGAATGGTAACTTCTGGAATAAAACTAGTAGCTTCCTTATCCTATTTTTAATTTAATTTTTCTTTGCTTTACTAAATTTTTTTTTAGTTGATGCGATTTTTTTTGTCTATAACAAATCAGATTATAGATAAGAAAAATTATTTTATATTTCTTAAAGTGAAGTCTTTTATATCTCGATGCTACGAAATTTTTCTAAATAATATATTTTAAAAAATAGCTTCATAAAACCAAAGTATATAATATGATGGTAAAATCCCTGTTGTAACAACACAAAAAGTAGATTTCTTTATTTTTCATTTTGAACAATGAAAAACTGTTACGCCACCAAGAAGTAGATTTTCCTATTCCCAGATTTCATGAGTATGTACTCTTTCGAAGTCAACTTTGTTTTTTAATAAGTAACCACGATTTTTTTTGCAAAGTTGGAAAGTAAGGAAAATTCCCCATTCAACGATATATGTCATATGCTTTTTCCGAATCTAAAGGTCATTTGAAGGTCAATCGTACTTATCTGACATAAAAAGGATAAGAAATTAAACGCTTAAATGACAAGAGACATAAGTTTCTTTATGTTGAAAGGGCTTAATGCTTATGATCTTGAAACTCACCCTGGAGTTATGTTCAAAGCTATTTCAAAGTCAACATTGTTTTACGACTAAAAATACCAATTTTTAAGAGATTTTATTTAGTTTCAGTGCAACCTACCGACTGACCATCAAATCTTATATGCATATAAGCTCATGATATTGCAATATTATTGTGCCATTGAGACGGTCTGATAATGAAGACCGGGTCTCGGTCCTACTGAGCTTGGGCCCGTGAGATGTGTCTCGATGACTGTTCTGGTTCTAGTTATACCCATAGTCACAGAATGGTAATATGAAGACGGGATTAATAAATTATTTGTATATGCTAACAAAAATATTACTGGACCTACGTAGACTTTTGTGGCGGAGAGTTTATGTTTGAAGAAAGAACTGAACCTACAAAAATGAATAATCATTCTCCAGTGTTGGAATAAGTAAGATTCAAATAATATTTCCTCATCTTTAGCTTTGCTTTTCAACTTATTTTTGTGTATTTACTTGAAGTAAAAACGTAAATGCTTTATATCACTTTGGTGTTATCGAATAATATTTTTCAGCCCATGCTTTTGAAATGACAAATATAATTTCTCTGCGAAAACTTCTTTATAATGGGGGGCACTTGCAGATATAAAATATTTTTAAATCAGTATTTAAAATTTCCTGGTTGCGTCTCTTTATATATTACTGGCGAAATCTACAGGCTGTGATGAATTAGCATTGTCCGGGCAGCGTCCACTTTGCTCACATACTTTGGGAAGAGTTCGCAAGGATCGGTTTACAGCGAGGCAGTGTCAACACTGTTGAACTAGCGTGGGCGAATTGCTCATTTATTTAGGAACACTGCTCTACTTCAATTGGGCATTTTTGACTATATGTGCAAAGTCTAAAACAATGCAAGACATGAATAGTTTCGTGGGTGTTTTAAAATAAGGCTTAGTGGTCCAGTTGATTACACTCGTCTATGTAATTAAATGAAAAAAAAATGTTTATTAAATATTTTGGAATGGAAGAGATGAATAGTTGTAATATCCATATAGTAAACTGAATAGTACAGAAAAATTAGATCATAATAAATATACCTATATATATATATATATATATATATATATATATATATATATATATATATATATATATATATATATATATATATATATGTGTGTGTATATATATATATATATATATATATATATATATATATATATACCTATATATATATATATATATATATATATATATATATATATATATATATATATATGTGTGTGTGTGTGTGTGTGTGTGTGTGTGCGTGTGTGTGTATAATCAATTAAAAACTATAGGTTTGGTATGCTAAACAAATATTTTTTTCACAGATTTGAGATACAAATGTAAAACCGAATCTTTTAGTGAACAAAAAATTTCATTCCTTCAAAAATTATCACTCTCTCTAATTATCTTCTATCATCAGATTATTTGCACTGGAATTTCATTTTAAACCTTATTTTTTTTGTATGTATTATTAGCAGTTGTTAGTTTCTTTTATATTGGCAGAAATACAATTTTTCAATCCATTCAACGCTATTGTCTTCTTGCATCTAGGCAACTAATATATTTATCTTTTACATCACGGTTTGTCTTTTCTATGCTACATGAGCTCTGCAAATGACTTGGTGTTCCGTGCCTTATTGGCAAATATAAGTGCATGTTTTTTACCTCCAAAATAACATTGCTCCAAAATCACATCCATTGTTGGATGGATCACCAATAACACAAGTTGTAGACTACTTCTGCAGCCGTTTGTGAGCGAAGAAATACAAATATAGTTAAATGATCTTGATAATTTATTATGATTGTTGAACTTGTGCACGTTCATTTATTGCTTTTAAAACTAAAGGCGCATTTTGATGTGGGATTTTTTTTTGCAAATAAGATAAATTTCATGATACATTGGAATGATCTTTCTTGTTACCTTGACATATTGTGTTTTGATATAATTTTCCAATTTGTGTTTGCCACCATAGCCAAGTATCTAGCGTGTATGATATCAAACAATTAGTCAAAAAGTGCATAGTATATAATATTCTTTTCGTTCCCTAATAAAAAACGAAAACTTTTTATTTTTCCTGTAATTCTTAACAGTCAATACGTCATATCCTTAACGATGTTTATAATCGGTGTTAGTCTTTAATGATCTTAACTTCCTTTCTTCTACTTCATTCTATTAATTTTTCATAGGTTTTCATACTTAATAAAAAGAGAAATAGATATCACCTTATTTTTAAACTTCTCAAGTACTTTCACAATATTTTATTTATTAATTCATTTAATTTAATCAGTAATCAGCTATTATTTTAGTGACCATAAGAGCCATCAAAAGAGAACATGTTATAATCAGCTACTCTTAAGGCAACACTAAATAAGAAATGGCCACTTAACACATATTGTGGCTACCATATATATAATCCAAAAGGATGTTCCAATGGGCCACTGCTTTTTTTTCGAGAATCTTGTAGAAAAAATGAAAAATGAAATCCGTTGAGTTTGCGGGAAAGCACGAAGAGCGTGTCAGTAAACAACTAGCATTGATATTTTTTGGAACAAATTTTGGAAGCAAAAATAACCTCGTATCAAAAGAACCAGGCTTATCTGCAAGAATGTTTATCAGACAAAGAATCAGCTGAGGATCCATATAAAAGCGAAGCTTGAAATGATGAATACAAGCCAGATTCGGATGCAGATGATTCAGATTCATCTTATGGGGCTCAACTACCCAAGAAAAAGAAGAAAATAATTTAAAAAAAACTATAAGTTAATTGAATCGAGGCCATCTACCTCTTTTGAAAGCAACAGTGCTGAAGAAAACAAAAGGCCTTTGTTTTACCTGAACATCCATTCTCTACAGCATGCAACTCATTGATGACACTGTTGAAAGTGTTATTAGGGGAATACAAAATTTTAACTTTGATGGCGAGGGAGAGTAAGTACCACAAATGAATATTGATAACTAAAGTTGGGGTCCCGTAACAGCCCAACATCTAAAAAAATTTCAATTTGCCGAAAGATCTCATGGATTTCGTTCAGAGTTGTATGAAGAGTTCGAACACAATGGTCCCTACGATTTTTTAAAATTATTTGTCAACAATAAAATCATTAGTCTCATTGTAAGTTGTGTTTTTGTTTTTCTTTTTCGTCGGGCAATTATTTTATTCATTTTTTTTTGTAGGTTACCGAAACAAATCGGTACTAACCTGAACAATGTATGCAAAGTAAATAACCATCCTTAAGCCCATATTATACAACAAATGCAGAAGAAATCGAGAAACTTTTTGCAATTTTACTATGAATGGGTTTATGTCCGTTTCCACAAATGTAATCATACTGGACGAAGTAAATTATATTCAACACGTCATGTCCCGTAACCGATTCCTGTTGTTGTTTCTTCATATACACTTTAACGATAATACTGTAGTTTCAGAGAACAGATTGGAAATATATATATATATATATATATATATATATATATATATATATATATATATATATATATATATATATATATATATATATATAAAGGGTGTATTTATAGAGGTATAGAACTTTTAAATGGAATAAAACAAAGATGAATTTTTTCAATTGACTTGAAATTTACTTTATTCGAAAGATAACCTTCTGGCATTATAATTTAAATATGACTTCTGGCATATGACCGCCACGGCTGGCTCGGAAGTAGTCTAATCTGGAGGTCCAATTTCCGATGAATTTTTCCAACATTTGTGGCCGTATATCGGCAATAACGCGGCGAATGTTGTCCTCCAAGTGATCAATCGTTTCGGGCTTATCGGCGTAGACTAGCGACTTCACATATCCCCACAGAAAATAGTCTAGCGGCGTTAAGTCGCACGATCTTGGAGGCCAATTCACGGGTCCGAAAAGTGAAACTATGCGGTTACCAAACGTTTCCTTCAATAAATCAATTGTGGCACGAGCTGTTTGACATGTTGCGCCGTCGTGTTAAAACCACAGCTCCTGCACATCATGGTTGTTCACTTGATGAACAAAAAAGTCAGGAGTCATGGCTCTATAGCGGTCACCATTGATTGTAACGTTCTGACCAGCATCGTTTTTAAAGAAGTACGGACCAATGATTCCACCAGCCCATAAAGCACACCAACCAGTCAGTTTTTCTGGATGTAACGGTGTCTCAACATACACTTGAGGATTATCATCACTCCAAATACGGCAGTTTTGTTTATTGACGTATCCATTCAAACAAAAGTGAGCTTCATCGCTAAACAAAATTCGCTTATGAAAATCGGGATCAACGGCAATCTTGTTTTGGGCCCATTCACCGAATCTACGCCTTGCTAGGTGATCGTGTGGCTTCAATTCTTGCACGAGTTGGATTTTGTAAGCACGCAAACCAAGATCTTTCCGCAAAATCTTCCATAAAGTGAATGGACGTATATCCAATTCCTGTGCACAATGGCGGATAGACTGATTCAGGTCTTCCTCTACGCTACGCTCTACAGCAGCAATGACTTCTTCTGTACGACGTCTCTGTGGATGCGTATTATCATTTAGAGTAAACATGGTGCGAAAACGCTCCATTGTTAATCGAATTAATTGCTCTGATGGACGATTATGTTGACCGTAAAATGGACGTAGTGCACGATACGTATTTCGAACAGAACCATGATTTTCAAAATAAATTTGCACAATTTGGAAGCATTGTTCAGGCGTCAGTCGATTCAAGTTGAAATGCCAAACCAAACTAAACACAAATCACTTGACAGCTGACAAAATGGCCGCCAGTTAAAAAAGTGTTGCCAACTTAAAGTTCTATACCTCTATAAAAAACACCCTTTATATATAATATATATATATATATATATATATATATATATATATATATATATATATATATATATATATATATATATATATATATATATATATACATTATACGGCTTTCACGGATTCCTCCGTGTGAGATGCATTACCAGTGGTTATATCCACATTATGCTGTTGTAGTGCTAAAATCACATTCAGCCAACGTACAACTATGTGCAACTCGGTGTGTAAGTGAAGTAAAATACGAACAGTAAATGCAAACTTCGCTCCATCATATCCTTCCCGTGGACCATAGTGGCGTCATGCAGCGGATGGGTCCCGAAAAAGTGTGAAACCATATTGGTCTCATATGGCACAATACGTGTTAAAATGCAAAAGGTGGCATGTTCACACTATGCATTATAAACCGGGCCCAGCCTGCTAATAATCCATCTTTGCGAACTCTGCGCAAATACTCACTCGGTACACCCGTCAGACTTCGCCTCTAACATCTGTCCAGGCTAATCTCGAGAATTAGCTCATTTTGGCTAAACTGTTCGGTATACTTTCAAAAAAAATATTTAGCAAGTCGTCAATATTAGCTCCATCTTGCAAAGAAAAACGCTTAACATGGACTATAAAAAAGAAAAAAAATAATGTATCAGCACACATCATAATGTGTGAATAACGTTCAGTGTTACATACTTCCTTCCGATCAGTCCTTTGCACAACCAGGTGCATGTCGGTATCCTGATGAGTCTAGTGAGAGACGAAACATGTACCTCTGTCATATCACTGTGGTGGGGAGGGTCAGCTTTGACTTTCTTCTCGGTATGGTGGTACAGGTAGACCACCGTCTCGATGGTGGTGAAATAGGATAAATTGTGTTTTATAACAATTTATTCTAACTGTGCAACCTCGAACACAGAAAGGATATGATGGAGAGAAGTTTGCATTTACTGTATATATATATATATATATATATATATATATATATATATATATATATATAATATATATATATATATATATATATATATTTATATATATATATATATATATATATATATATATATATATATATATATATATATATATATATATATATATATACAGGTCACATAATTTTACCTATATTTAAACAGTATTATATATTGCTTTTATTTGAAGACATAATCGTACTATTGCGAAGTCAGAACAATTCGCTATTAATTTAAAAACGTATAATTTTTAAAATGCTCTATCCTCAGAAAAAGTAATCGAAACTTCATTTCAAGGGTCTTTACTTTTATCTCTTTTCCTATTTATTTTTTAAGTATCATTATAAGGGACCAAGAATGATATATAAATAGACCGATAATAAAATCTAATATTTCAGGAACGAAAAACCCAATATCAAGCTTATAATAACAAAGAAAACAGATTTTATACCATATAGAAAAATATCAACCAAATAACTTTCCGTTATACTCTACCCACTTGTGCGTCTTATTTTTTTCTTTACTGTACCCTTTTTATCCAAAATGTAGATTATTTGTGTATCGTATCATAAATATCATTAGCTTCGTTAAATAAATTACTTATACATTAACTCCCTAATTGACTAACATAATCTAATTTAAGAACTAGTCTAAGTTCACAATAAAAAGTCAGATTCGCGATCTTCTAGTTTATTTATTTTGTTCTACTGGTGATATCATAATTTTTATTATTTATGTCAATAAAAAAATAAACAAAATTTTTCATTGATTATGATTTATTTTTTCTCCATTACAGTATGTTGTAGAGGGGCATGATTTTTGGAATCGGTTGATGAAAACCGCGCAAAAAGTTAAAATTAGTTCAGGGGTTCGCGAGAATATCTGGTCAAAAGCAAAGTTTACAAAAGAAGATCAGCCTGAAATTTATTCGGTAAAATTGAAAGCTCGTGGTTATTTCTGATTATTATGATTTTCAAGCATTCCCTCCAGAGAATATTGACTCATATTAGGTATACAAAGATACCAAAAGTGTGAAGCTCTGTGAGAACCATTTCCATTATGTTGGGTCCTAGGTGACGTGGTCTGCTGTATTTCCCACAAACTTTCGGACTGTCCTAGTGGTTGCAAGGAGAACTGTTTTCCGAATCGATTTATAGAAATGCTCACTTAGGCCCAGTCCCTTGATGTTCTCCAGAAGGTTCTTTGGTATCATTCCAGTTGTTGATAAAATTATGGGGGTCGTTTGGACGCTGTTCATTGCCCATTGTCTTCGAATTTGCACATCTAGGTCTCTGTATTTGGCGATCTTCTCATTGTATTTTGACCTAAGGTTGTTGTTGTTAGGTTTAGCAATGTCAATTAATGAAGTAGTGTTTTATCACTTAATATAATATCTGGTCTATTATGAGCAATTGTCTGATCTGTTAGAATCGTTCGGTCCCAATAGAGTTCGAATTCGTTTTTCCGGTGCTCCGGATTGTATTTGTAGGAACGCACTCTTCCTACCTGCAATTGATTTAATTTATCTGTTAACTTTTGGTGGAGTATCTTTACAGCTGAGTCATGTCTTTCCTTATACTTCGTTGTGGCAAATGCTTAGCATCCTCCAGTTATGGGCTGGACTGACTCTGATATTTGACAGCTATATCTAAATTGGTCGTTTTCTATTGAGGGATCTCCGATGATGAACTTCCGATAGTCCTTCATCGGAATATCATGGTCTTGGATAGCTAATACAAATCCCTCAGTTTCCGGAGATATCTGCCCTGAAATCAACCAGTAGTTCGATGCTAAGTGGTCGACATTGTCTTGATTGACCTCATTTGGGTGCCGTGCATGAAGTGGCTTTCATAGACAGACTTGTAATTTCTCTTGGTCTGTTTGATGGTGAGAAGCAATATCCTGTTCCCTCAGCTGCAGTGGCGTCGTTGAATCGTCTGCCTCGCATATTTAGAGTGAAAGAGCCCGTTAACCTGTGGAAATAAGAACGTAAGTTTATTTGTTGGTCGAGCTGCTTACCAATATCCACCAGTCATCTTCCTTCTTGATGTCTTTGAAGCATTGTACGTTCAATAGCATTCCTAGAGAGTTGTTCTTGTGCCTTTGTGAAGAATGTTCTTATTTTTCAGCAGGTTTTGGATATCCGTCCTGCTCCATTTTACAATTCCAAAAGAGTAGCTAAGAGCAGAGCTTGCGTCGTGTTGAACGCCTTAAACACATTTATACTATTTAAACTAGTTCGTAATACCTTACTTACATTCCTGATAAATTCGGTGGTCAGTTCGTCCTTCACAGTGCGATAGAAAATTCTTTTAACCTGTTTCATACCTAGGTGTTTGTATATTTATTCTGCTTCTATTGCAGCTATAGTTTCACCGGCCTGCATCTCAAATGCTCTTTTCTTTGACGATGTTCAAGATATGGCACTTCTCAAGTCCAAAATACATTCCGATATCCCTGATGAACTCCTCTACAATTTTAAGTATTTGTTTCAACTGGTTTCTGGTAGCAGCCATCAGTTTAAGATCATCCATGTATAGAAGATGATTCAATCTTACTATCTCTTCGTTGTTTTTTCTAATATTGAAGCCGTATCTGGTGAAGTTCAAATGGTGTGAAAGCGGGTTCATTGCAAAACAGAACCACAATGGGCTTAGTGAATGGCTCTGAAATATTCCTCTTCGTATTGAAATTGTATTAGTTGCGATGATATCGTTGGATGGCACTTGCAATTGGCTCCTAGTTCTCCCGGTTGACATGATGCATTCTAAAAAGGAAACAAAATGAATATCAACCCAATACATTTTCTATATAGTTGTCAGCCACTCATGTGGCACCAAGTCGAAGGCCTTCTTATAATCCACATAAGCCGCAAATAGGTTTCTTCGGTTGGTACAGGCTTGGCTATATATGACAGAGTCAATAATCAATTGCTCCTTGCATCCCATTGCTCCCCTGGTGAATCCTTTCTGTTGAGTTGCGATGATAGTATTTTGTCCACAATGTGCATAGAGGCGTTGTATCAAGCAGGAGGTGATTACATAATAGAGTGTGGAAAGGCAGATGATGAGCCTATACTTAGCTGGGCCATGTGTGTTATGTTGGTTCTTTGGCAAGAAATACGTAATATTTTCTGTCAGGAACAATGGCATTTTTGCTGGGTTCACCAAAACATTATTAAGAAGATTAGCTATTTGATGGTGCATACACCAGAAGTTCTTGAGCCAGCAATTCTGAACCTGGTCTAGACCTGGAGCTTTCCAGTTATGGAATGACTTGATTATTCCTGAAATTTCCTCGGTGGTAAATGGCCTAAACTGCATCTGGCTGTACTCTCGGCAGATTTGGTGTTCTTTGTTGATCCAGCCGGCTGCGATGTTACAATTAAGGGGTGTGGAGAGTTGGTTTTCCCAGAACTCTTCTACCTGATTATTATTACTTATATTGTAATATTTGTATATGAGATTCACCCTAAAAAATGTAAAAAAGGTTTAATTTTTCATTCAATAAAATTTATTAAAATTATTTCACCTAAATTCTTTTTTAAAATCTTTTACTTTCACTATGATTTTCACGAGCGATAAAAATTAAAGAATAATAGATGCATAGATGCCAATTTCTTTCTTACCAGAAGTTTGAAAATTGGTCTGTTCACTGGAATTGTGTTGCCAATATTCTCATTAGTAATAAAATATAAAAATTTAATTATTGACGTCTCACAACCATCTAATTAAAAACAAACTGTCGGTTTTTGCAATTGCTGTCAATATTTGTATAATAATTATTTTAATATTAAAATTTTTGTAAGCTATTAGAGTTCTAAAATGCACTTAAAATCAATATTTAGAATTTGCAAAGGTATATAATAACTATTGTTATTGTATTACAATACTGTTATGTTTTATAACATTGGTATTAAAGGTTAGCAGGAATTCAATCATAATTAAAATTCCATGTTTTTAATCAGTAAAATAGACAACGACTGATCGAGTTTAAATAGATTCAAGCATATATTTTCTTTAGAAGGGTTCATGTGGTAGAAATGTAGATAATTGTATGGAATGGCAGCGGCCGTCTCTGTCCTCAAGCAGCCAGCTCTATTTTTGAATTTGTTTTCCATATGTTTAAATAACTATTTTAGAAAATCATCAACAGTAATAAAAAGCATAACTTTTTAACTGTTTATTGTCACCGGAACAGTAATTTCTTGAAAAAAATACTTTTCTATTCATCACAGAAAATTAATTTTTATTTTAAGTCTGTGAAAACTCTCCAGCTTTCGGAATATCGAATGGAATGTCCCACAAGCAATAGTTGAGGCTCAAGCTCTGTTTGTGGATAAGAGAAAAATCATCATTTTTTTAGCATTACAAAACTGTACGTTTTTATAAAAAATTAACTTGCCAATAATAATATATAAAAATTTAATATTTTATGAGTAAACGCAGCTTGGTGTAGTTCAAAAGAGTGCGTCGTTTTGTAGCAATTTTAAAATTATTTAAAAAAATACCTAAATTAACGTATCTTAAAGACAAGACAACCTTTATCACTATATAAGCACTAATTTTTTGTTATCATAAGAGCTTTCTTCTAAAGACATTAAACCAAAGAAAAAGTTATTTTTGCAATAACTATTGCATAAATAAAAAAACGTTAATAGTATCCTGTTTGTTTTTTTTGCAGTAATTAATTAAAAAATTAATCGTGCTTTAGTTCGAGCTGTAGATTTTCTCACTACCTATATTTTGTTACATAGACCTAGAAAAAAATGCTGGTACTACTATAATTAGGTTAAGTCTGCCGTCTTCGATTACAAAAATAATATTTGAACGTCAAAGCTAAGTACAATTTCGTAACTAACCTCACACATAATTTTTTCGTATAAGTAACCGTTATCACTTTTTTATTTTCGTTATTTCGTGAATTAACAACTTTACAATTAAAATCTCCCATACGTCCTTATCAAAAAGACGTTGCTTAAATCATCCAAATACATTTGGTTATATTTGTGGTGAATATGTAGTAAAAAATATCGAAAGCCTATATCTGAATTCATACAGAACGCGTATTTTGCTTATTTTAAGTTTAAAATTGAGGACAAACAATGTTTGCAAATTCTGTATCAAGCATTTGACCGTACCCCATTCATCAGATATTCCATTTCCTACTTTTCAAGATCTACCAGACCTGTTAAACATGAAAATAGGTACTATTGGCGCCTCACAAGTTAGCACTAGAGATAAAAATGATAGCGATTTTCAGAAAGCATCGTCGGGGCCTCTACTTTTCACTCAAGATGCCCTAAATAACTTGATAAAAGACCTTTCAGAGCTATTAGCACCCATAATTAAATGGAGAATTTTACTTTCTACAGGTATGAATGGCACATCTTATCGTAATCGATACAAATAATTTCTCCTATTTTTTAGTTCTGGCAGTAATATTGTTTTTGTAACGATATTAGTGGTCTTTTATCTAATATAGTTCTTTTAAGCGACTAGTCTAATGAATGAAGAAATTTTATCGTCAGTTCAAAACGAAGTCTGGAACGTGTTTTATTACATATTGGAAAAAAACCTGGTGTTGCCCCATTTGCTCATTCCACTTAACTAAAGGAGGGATATCAAACTATATCCCTTGTTTTAGAAAAACTTAAATACCGTGATCATCATTAGATCATATGCATGGATTCAAAGAGGGGAGACTTTTTAATGGGTCGGCCACACGCAATTTTATTGTTTCAATATTTTGCGGGACAACAGAGCACAATTAACAATTGTGGAACAAAACGTTGTAAATCGACCTTTGATTTCCAGAGAAGAAATAATTCTGCTTCCACTGTACATAATATTGGGACTGATGAAACAGTATGTGAAGGCCTTGGAGAAAACTGGCTCTTGTTTTACTTATATATCAAGAAAAACTCCTGGTTTAAGTACAGAGAAGCTGAAAGTTGGTATCAGGATTGGCCACATATACGACTTTTGATGAAAGTTAATAATTTCGTACATTCAATAAATGATTTAGAATTGACGGTCTCGATATTTTTTGTAAACACTGTAAAAAGCTTCTTAGGAAATCATAAGTCAGTAAATTACCAAGACTGGGCATGCTGAAAAATCTTAAAAAGCTTGGGTGTAACATGAGTATAAAAGTTCACTACTTTCATAATCATTGGGATAGATTTCCCGAAAATCTTGACGTTTATGGTGAGGAACAAGGAGAGTGATTCCATCCGGATATAAAATTAATGGAAGATAGATATCAAGGTCGATGGAATGAACACATGATAGCTGATAATTCCTGGAGAACCACGCGAGAGTGTCTTGGAGACACGCATAAAAATAAGTCTCGAAAAGGAAGCTTTTCTCATGTACAATAAAATAAAAAACAGTTTAATAATCGAAAAAATCGTTTATTTTGGATATGCGCTATATCACAAAAACTACGTAGTATAAAAAATATGAATATAGTTAGAATCTGGATAACTAGTAAACTGAATGCTTTAGTTTTAGCGGAACCAACACCACTGTAGACTTGTGTTATCTAAACTTTTTTGTCGAAAATCGATATCTCAGTATCTAATATTTGACATTTTCATACGCTCGTAGTTTTTTATTGAATATTATCAACCGTCATCAACTGTCATGGGTAGTTTAGAAAGATGCCTAAATTGTCCTTCAGGAAAAACATTCCGACAGTTTATTTCCTAAAAATACAACTATCGTCCTCTATCCATATGCGTTTCGGCTACCTAATGGTCTCATCAGTGGAGCTGTAACGGATCAAAAGCAAACATTCACAGGAAAGAACTGTTTATATAAAATATAAATTCCGAGATATCTCTGCAGGCTCTTTCAATGTCAGACTGAAAAATATTACCAGTAAAACGACATCTATATCGGTATATCTCGGAATTTATAATTTATATAGACAGTTATTTCATTACAGCTCAGCTGATGTCACCATTAGGTAGTCAAAACGCATATGGAGGGAAAACTGGAGCTGTATTTGCAGGAAATAGACTGACTGTGTATATGTCCTTTAACTACTAAAGAAGAATATAAGCTACTTGTTACACCAATGTTTATGTTCTTAATGAAATTTTAATTTTTGTATTGTATTATTTATTAATCGTTAACAAATTTTATGTTTAGAGATCAATTATCATGAAGTATTTATTAATATAATTACTTAGGGTCTAATAGATAAATATTATTTTATGATTAGTGAATGAATATTTATTACAAAAATGTGTGGTTAATAATTATCGAACAATTTATTTATATTTATGAGCATATGTTGATAGTTAAAATATGTATATATCTATCTGCAGTACTGAAAATATTTAAAATCAAATATATTTTTATTAAGCACAAAATTGGAAAGCTTAGCATTTTTTTTGGTATTTAATTTACTTTTTTTTCGACTTCTAAAAGAAGGAGGTTCTCAATTCCACCATTACGTATTTTTCTATGTATAAACATAGATTACTCCGGAACGGCGGCACCGATTTTAATGATTTTTTTTACGTTATGTTCAAGAAGTAGCTGCGGTAGGCCAAAATCTTATTGAATGAAATTGGTGCAGTAAAATCCAAGATGTTCGATTTTCCCCAAAATTGGTATGGGGGAGTTTTCGAGGTTAAACACGAATTTGAAACTATTTTTGAAAATTTTAGCATAGTTGTTGCAATATGGCTGACAAAAAGATAATTTTTTTCCTTTTTTCTCCACAATTCGTTTGGGGATGTTTTCGGGATCGCACATAACGAATCTAAAATAATTCTGGTAAAAAATGCAATATGGCAAATCCAATATGGCGGGTCCAATATGGCAGACAAAGAAATTACTTTCCTCCAAAATTGGTATAGGGGACTTTTCGGGAATGCATAATATAAATCTGAATTTATTTTTAATATTTCATATTTTTTTTCGAATTTCTCCAACATTGGTATGGAGGAGTTTCCGGAATAGCACATAACGAATTCGATATATATATATATATATATATATATATATATATATATATATATATATATATATATATATATATATGGCGAGTTCAACATTTTGCATGTTTCGATTTTGTCTAAAATCGGTATAGGGAGATTTTTGGATTTGCTAATTAAGAATTCAAAATTATTTTTGAAAAATCTAATTTGCCGGATGCAATATGGCGTCCTAAAAATTACACATCTTTCAATTTTCTATTTAAATGGTATAGAGGCGTTCTTGAGGATGTAAATTACGAATTCAAAATTATTTTTAAAATATTTTATAAGGTGAACAATATTGTGGATTAAAATTCAAAATAATGTGTCATATTTTATGTGACATCTCCTGATTTTGATCAAAGTTGGTACTAGGGGGTTTTCGTGGGTGTAGATTCAAATTACATAAAGAAATTAAAATTATTTTTTTGAAATCCAATATGGCGGATCTAATATGGTGGGATGAATATTTTACTTTATTCATATTTTTTCAAATTTGGTTTTAGGGGATTTTCAGGGTCATAGGTTACGATTCTGAATTTATTTTTTTAGCTTAATATGACAGATACAACATGAAGCACTACATAGTTTGCATTTTTAGGATTTTGTCCAGAATTGATAATGGAGGTCTTTTGGGGCGTATACAAACTCAATATGCAAGATGAAATATGTCGGACTAAAAAATTTACGGCTCAAGTTCTTTAAATATGGGTATTGGGATGTTTTAGGGGCCTATAATACTAATATAAAATAAAAGATAGTGAATTTACTAAGGCAGACTAAATATTTGCTTGATAAAATTTGATTCAAAAATGGTATTTGGAGATTTTTCAGAATCGAAGAATTTTTAGTTGTTTATTTTAGTATTGTGAACAACTTTGGACAAAATGGGTATTTTTTCCGATCTTGAAATCACTGTGAGATATACTAATCTCGCTTAGTACTTAGTTCAAATAATTTATGGATTTCATAACAAATTCGAAAGTAAGAACCAATAATAATATAAATTTTTATATGAGAATAAAATTTTTAAAGTCGGCGCTAAATTATTTCTAAATGCAACAACTAACTAACACGAGTTATTTACAAACTATAGTAAGCAAGCGAATCAAATTTTATTAGGTATTAGTTTAACGCTGACTTCAAAAAATTCAATTTCATATAAAAATTTATATTGTTACTTTTCGCTTATTAGAGCTTCTTAGTAGCCGGTTCAATTTTTTAAATAATATATTTTAATAATACCCTTAAATACATAGCTATTAAGTATGATTGTTTATTAACAGACTTACACTCTTTGCATGCGAAAGCACTACTGTAAAATTTTTGCATCGGCAATGAAAATATTCTTAGTTATTACTGGATTTTTCAATTTAAATTTTAGTTGTTTGAGCATCATAGCCAATTTACAATTATTCAAAATTGTATTTAGGAGGAACGAACATAAAATTTTTATTATTATTTTTTATCTCGCATTTCTTATTATATTAGCTATTCATATGTTTCTCTTTCATATTTCTGTAAGTTGTACCAGTTTTATGAAAGCTAATTTCAACTTTTTGTTGCTGAATTTTCTGACAATATTTATATAAATGCGTTTCAGACTATCGAAAAATCCAAACAGCGTTTTGTATTTTGCTCTAAGCAAAAAAATCGAAGTTATACTCAAGGAGTTTTTATTATTTTCCTCTTTCCAATTTTTTGGTAAAGAATCATTATAAGAGACAAAGAGGAGTGTATAAATAAACTGATAAAAATAATGTCTAAATTTCGACGAAAAAGGAAGCCATAAAAAATCTATCAAGCTTGCCGTTAAAAATAAAAAGACTAAATTGTGCCATAAATGGCCACTTTTGGAATAAAACTAAACCAAATAATATCCTGCAATATTTCACCAAGCTTTCCGTCTCATTCTCTTCGCCTATTTTATCGTTTGATTTAGGTAGAAATCAATAGATTCTGGCGCTCTTGGCTTATGGAATCTTGCCAAAGGCCTATGTATCTGCATAAGTACGGACAATATTTCTAGCGTGCTATACATACAATAGCTGCCGGTGCATTTTAAACTAAAAGAAATGGTAATTTTTAAATTCGTTTGAATATTATTCCTTAAACAATAAACTTATTAAATGTTATTATGAATTACCGCGCTGTATCCATATATTTAATTAGATATTCAGTTGCAAAAATTTTATGCTAAAATATTAGTTCTCATTAAAACTTCATAAAATTTCTTTTTTCAGATTAATTAGATCCAGTGGATACATAATTACATAAAGTCATTTGAGCGTAGGCTTTTGATGAATATCACTTACCTCCTCTTTAGTTCCATCGGTAATTTTACATAAAATATAACGAGACGAAATTTGAAGGAAACGTAAATATGTTGTGTGTAAACGATAAGGAGAGCTGGAATTAAAGGAAGATAGGGAATGATTGACGTGGTAGGATAAGAATGATAGGAACAAATTGGTTCATAATATGGAAGCAACGGTTTATGATTTCAGCGCTTTTTTATGCGGCGTCCAAAAATAATATCAGAAAAACGATAGCGTGCTATTTGAGCGTAAATATGTTTCTTTTTATGGAACACCCTATATTACACATTTGGATTCCCCATAATGTTCTTTATATAAACCTGAAATTAATTTCACATTTTTTTTGGTGTATTGTCAAATAAATGGGAAAAATTTATCAATTAAAAAAAAAACATGACAAAGGATCGTTGGACGACATACGGATTTTCACCAGCTAGTTGGACCCATAATTTATTTTCTGATGTAAGAAACCGTTTTCTTTTATTATTTTTTTATAGGTCAACACTGAACTATCATAATGCTCCTTTGACTTTTCAAATGCCTACTATCTGGCTGTCTTTTCTCTGGGTAATTTACTTTGCAAATTCTTGTCGCCAATAGTGAATTTTTATCACTGAACTTATTCAGTTTAAAAAGTTTTGTATTATTTTTATTAGTTTAGTCACCTATTTTATTGGGTTGGTTTGTTTCGCCAAATTTAAAAAACTCGTCTGTTTGAGGGGTTCTGTGTAGTGAGAAACCTAAATCATCAACTTTAGGTCTTCTTGCGCTGACTGCGAAATACCAAAGTATGTTTAATTTTTCTCTTGAGGTTTTTGTCAAATTTATCAGATTACAAATAACTTTCTGCTTTTGCGTAAACATTTTTAAATATATCTGCAGACTATAAATTTATTTGGCATTAAACGATAATATTCATTTTACAGCAAATTTTCCTAATGTACTGTCGGCTATCTTGACATGAATCCATGAAAACTATCTTAAAGACCTGTTGCTGGTCTGAATTACCTATTTTCTTCATTTAAACTACCTGTTGTTAAAGCGTTTTGGCAAAACATTACTGTGTTAAGAGTTGTACTGCCTAGTTTTGAATTTTTTAGCACTATTACCCAGGTAATAAGTGCCTAAAAGGTACTTGCCATCATATAATTTACAAATTCCTAAGCTGATAGAATGCGTATCGGCGAGAATTTGGCTGACAAACATTCCACAAAACACATTGGTTACCTTTTGCTTACTTGATGCTTACCTGTATAATTTTCACTCCACCTGCTAGTCTGTTATCTTATCTTATCGTGTTTTCGTAGATGACAACATATCTTAAATTATCTTTAGCAACATACTGTCTTGAAGCGACAGGATTGTAAATAAAACATGTTAAACATTTAAAAAAAAATAGTGTTAAAAAAGTTTGGTACGAAATTGGCAATAATAACACAAATTTAGATTTAAAAAGAGAAAAACCTAATAAATTTGACAACTTTTTCATTTTTTTTTGTCATGAAACTGAAAATATTAGTATTTTTTGAAAGGCCTTTTCAAATTGAACATACACCAACACTAGTCAAAATTAATATAGGGTTGCCTTAACAAAAATAAAAGGAAATCAAATTATTTTTATAGTCTAGATAGGTTCAGGGTGTCCCACTTCAAAAAATGGCGTGTATAGGTTTTGAATTTTGTTAAGTCTGCAAAACATACCCTGTGCAAAATGTTAATTGTTTTATGGGTTAGCATAATTTCTTTAATTTTTATCTATAACAGGTGTGTTTTTTTTCAAAATGTATATGTTTTTCTCATTAATTTGGCAACGATGCCAAAAATGTAAAACCAACTTCAGAATTGTATAAATTTTTATGGGGAATCCAAATATGTAAGAATATGTATGGTATCTCGCTTAAAAAAGTATTTTTTTTTCTCTCCTCCTTTTCCATATCACCCTGCGTAACCTAAAATAATTTTGCTGCATAGACATATTAATTTTCTACAACTTATATATAAAATATTTTTTCTTATTTTTATAGTAACGAAGCTATTAACTTTTGCCTTATCATTGGGTCATCCTGTATATACGTATCATATAAATATATTTTTAAGGCAAAATTGGGCTAATTGAACATTTCAAATAAATAGCGGAATAAGTCACAGTAGAAATAACAGAGTAGGTTTCCTAGCTGGTTGAAATTTTTGATGACCTTTAAAAGTTCTCATCAAAATTTGGATCACTTAACATTTCAAGTAAAAAAAAACACTCATAAAGAACTTTATTGGGTGTAGCTACTTGGCAGCCCTGTAAGTAGTACACTAACTTTTAGATCGGCACATATATTCCAATTATGATCTTCGTATTTTATGCTTTGAGGTAATATACGCACACTCTCTTATTTTCCTTTCATATTTACAGCATAACTCATGGGAGCCTATAATTGTTAATTTCCATTAAACAATAAAACTGCCTTTACACTTGCCTTCGAAGAATGCTATTGCACGAAAAAATAAATACTACTAAATTGATATTGTTGCCACAAGTCATGGAATTAAGCAGCTTCGGTACAGGTGGTTATTTTTTAGTGTTGATCGCTCCTTCTTTTAGGGCAGGGCCTAGGCTAGCATGTCGGAGATTAGGGGTGGTTATATATATTGAAAGCGTCACCTGTCTTTAGGAAGATCGGTAAGAAGAAGCGATGATATTAGCGGAAACAACAAGTTTTAAAAATAATACACCCGATATCAAAAACAATTAAAATCTATATTTGAATAATAAGTAAAAAATGATTTGATATACAAAATAGGTGTAAATAATATTAATATATAAAGTATGTGACCATTTGCTACGAATAAACTACAAAAAAAGGAAAGAAACAATGAACAATATTATTGTAAGTATGATATCATCCGTGCAAAACGTAAGATCGTATAGCTTTAGGCTCAGCTTTAACATAGTCAAACAGCTGATCTTAGGAACCCTACATTTTGTGTTCAGTTTTGTATTTTGCACTGATACTTAATCTAGTAGGCTGTTTAACAATAAAGTTATGTTTATTTAAACCTATTCAAAAGTGATGGACTACTAATGTGGGAAATGAAATTCTAAATTACCTTGTGTATACGTATACTTCCGGTATAAAGGACATTTTAAATTAAATTAAATATAAAGTGTCCTGTAATTGCGTAAGGAAAGTCTTATTAGTTTCCAATTACAGGGGAAACATGCAAGTATACAATAAAGTCGGTAATATCACTGTTTGTCATGTAGTTCCAATACCTGAAAGGCGGTTTTGTCATTGAGTCCAAGCACTTTCAGCAAGCTGGATAGCCGATAGCCTCTATGGAAATAATGATGTTTTATATGCCGGCTCTGGCATGCAAATCCAATCGTAGACACGAAGGCAAAGTCCAGGTATAATTGAAACTGTTTGTCATACGTACCTGTTTGTTTTTAAGGATGTACCAAGTATCAAAAGTCACAAAGATGATGTGTTGACCTCCTAGGGGTGATCACTTTCAATTCACTTTACTTTAAAATTTTTGATATGTGATGGGTGAATAAAGTTTTAGCATTTATTTGATATTTATTAAAAAGATTATTTGATGAAAATAGGCATTAAATTATTGTGAGAATTAGTTTATCTATTGATATTATTGCTAAAAATATTTATAGTTTTGACTTTAAGAATATAAAACTATAAGAAAAATCAATAAACTGTCGCCACTCGGTAGGTTTATAGTTCGTTATTTAAACCCAAAATATCATGAGAGTAAACTAAGTCGTTTGCCACTGAGAAAAATACTGCCAGCATAAACTGCATTTTCCAAAATAAATTTTTACTGCATTTTGTAACATATTCCATTGCCTTAAACGAGATCCAAGCAGCTATGACTTTGTTTTGGGAAAATACAAATCACGAATAAGATCGTTGAGGTATTCGGGAGATATATAATGGGGTTATTTACTGCTACTATATTCATAATCGTCTTTCTCTTGAAAACTTGGGCCGTTTTTGGTACAAAACCTTTTATTTCTTCCGATTTCGAGTCGATTTCATGTTTTTCTGGAGGCTTAGAGAGAGGTATGCTAGAAGCATTATGAGGTTCATGGCTGAGGGGATATTGAGATATTCAATTTTATGTTTGCTTCTACTAGACAACCCCAGCATTTTTGCTAAGCAAAAATAGCAGTCATCATTTTGATGCTCCTGCCAAATCATTGGCACTCCAAACTTCATAAACTTGTATGTACCCAGTATCCATCCTGTTAAGGTTCATGAATAAGTGTGACAGAAAATTTTGGGAGTCTTGATCGCTAACTTTGCACCCAAAATATAACTTGTAGGCTCTTTCTACAAGTGAGCATAAAGCATTTCATTGAGCTTGCAGTGCTACTTCACTACATATAAAACAGAAACTGTTCGGTTTATTAACATGGCGAAAATAATAGCACTACGACAACACTATCCCTCTTCGTTAGTTCTTTGCACTTTGCCCATATACCGATCCTTCAGCCGGCTGTTTATATACCTGTTTCGTACATCTGATGTTTTCTAGGAACATCGAGTACCGAAGAGGAGAAGAGAGGACAAAAATCCTGTATACAGAGGCCCTACGATACGTTGCTGACCCTTCGACGACAATGGATTATGATGAAATCTGAAATTATATAGAATTTAATGGATATCTCCGTTATTTTAAGCTCTAGAGAATTGAGGCTTCATAGATGAGGGTCATCCCAAGGCACCTCCCAAGCAACGTCGCAACCAGGGATGCTATAGCAACTTATATATCGTTACGAAACATCTTTCAACATAATATTTCGAACAATTTTCTATTCGACTATATTAGTACGTTGATATCAATAACTTTAAGCTGAATTGAAAGTGAAGTGACTTTAAAATAAATCTTTAACCTACCATTTTATTTTTGCTACATGAATGTGAGTTGAAAATCACTGTGTATTCTAAATTTTCATAATAAACAAAAATAAATAAATATGTTGCTCTTAGCCTTAACAAAAATCCTACTAAATACATCTCCTTTATTGCATATGGGATGTTTCCTGATTCGTACATAGATTTTACATTCCAGGTGCCGATTTACAATGTATTTATCTTCTTAGGTATATCACGGGGTTTCACAGAGTGACGATCTAGAGGGCCCTGTAGGTTGACTGAAATACGCTTTCCCTACCGTATCTTGGTTTACGACATCTGTGATTAGTAATTTGACACCTAAAGACTTCTATTAGTTTCTGTTCACAAGGTTTTTCAGAACTAAACCATATCCCTTTAAAAGCATGTTTCACTCATAAAATAAAACAAAAAGTTGTCATTCGTCATCTTGCTGTTTATCCCGACATAGACACTGTTTTAAAAATTACCACATGTCAAAGAGAGCTTATTAGTTCTTTTTAAATTTTTATGGTATAGAAGAAGTAAAGTAAATAATCGGAAAAATGGCCAAATTAAACTTTTAATTTTTTGTTTCGTCTAGCACACAATGGGATCTAAAAAGTTCCTGCCAGTCATAATTCCTGGCACTGAGGGAAAAGAAAAGAATTGTTACCTAATAGGTCATTATCTAATTTTCAAAAGTTTGTAATTTACAAATAAGGTATGCTTTTAATTAGAGTTACACGAGTTGTAAAAATTGCGCTTGATTTAATCTTGTTTTTAATATTTAGGTTCGAGTTAGAAACATAATTGGCAGGAGGAAAAACTCAACACAAGTTGATTTTAAGTTAATTGTGAGTTTAATAAGTTGCATTTAAAAGTTAAAAAAAAAATCGAGAACTATTCTTTATTCGCGTTGTTAATTCTTGGTACCATAATCTCTAGGGACAAATAGTTCAGTACATCTTAATCGATGTACTTTAAAATATGGACCTTAGAATTTTCTAAATTTAACTCTTAATAGTTTCCAAAACAATCTATCAAATCGACATAATTTTTTGGACACACTTTCCTAGAAACTTTTGGTTTTAATTTGATAGGAGACCTGGTCTAATTTCTAATTACCTACTGTATTTATCTAAACACAACATAATGTTATTTAAAGCTTGTTCTCCTCTGGGCCTTTTGGTTAAGCTAAAAATATTATTAAACTTTATTATTTTTACAAGATGTTAATTACATTGATTAAGTAAATTTTAGAGTTTAATGGATATTCATCTGTATAGCGCCAAAATTTGATCCGGATCAAATATTATGCACGAGAACAAACAAGAACAAACAGAAATTCGTAAAATTTGTTTTAAAAGGATCGTGTTCTCTGGGCTAAGCTATAAAACTATCGTGATATTCAATAGCATGTATCAATATTATAGAATCGTTTCTGTCTTTAAAGGGATTTCGAGTTACAGTGACTTAAAGTGTAATTGCAGTATGCAAAAGTATTGAAAAATTCAATTTGAAATATCTTTGATACCTGCCGTTACTTATGAATAAGTAATATGTAACCTTAAAAAAGTGTAAAATATACCTAAAAAAAGAGCGCAAAAAAATACCTAAAAAAACGCAAAAAAAAATTTTGCAAAAATTGAAATTTACTAATACCTACCAAATTTATAAAGTACATGTTTCTTTTAATAAGATAAATTATTTCAAAATGGGTTTCAAATGCTGGTTATTTCTTAAACTACTCTAAAGTGTAGAAGTGCAGTAGTGCCAATATTTTATTCAACGTGCATTAATTTTTGAAGCAACTTTAAATAATCGACAAATATCTATTAAAAAATGATTAAATAAAATTTTTATAAAAAAATTGAACCGACTTCTAAAAGTGCGCTAAAAAGTGAAAAATAACCATAAATTTTTATATGAAATTGAACTTTTTGAAGTCGGCGCCAAACTAATACCTGACAAAATGTGATTTGCATCAACAGATTAAAAATACTTTATTTGTAATTACTTTCTTACCATAATTTGTATATATTAGTAGTTATTTATTTCGTGAACAAATAATTTGGCGCCGACTTCAAAAAGTTCAATCTCATATAAAAATTTATGGTTATTTTTCACTTTTTAGCGCACTTTTAGAAGTCGGTTCAATTTTTTTATAAAAATTTTATTTTTCTATTTTTAGTTTTAGAATTGATTATGATATTCATAAATTATTTGAACTAAGTACTAATCGAGATTAGTGTACCTCGCAATGACTCTAAACTGGCAAAAAAGTACCCATTTTATAGAAAGTTGTAAATCACCCTAAAATGAACCACTAAAAATTCAAACGAATATTTAGTCTGTCATAGAAAATCCACTATCTTAAATTTCAAATTAATTTTAGATTTGTAATATAGGCCCCAAAACCTTCCAATATCGATATTTAAAGAAAATAAATTAATTTTTTATCCACCATATTGGATACGCCATATTGAATTTTTTTAAAATAATTTTAGATTCGTCATGTGTGACCCCGAAAACTCTCCCATACCAATTTTGGCGAAAATCGAACAAAATTGATATTTTTGTCCGCCATATTGAATCCGCCATATTGAGTTTTTTAAGAATAATTTCAGATTCGTTATGTGAGACCTCGAAAACTTCTCCATACCAATTTTGGAGAAAATAGGACAAAATTGATTTTTTCCTCCGCCATATTGAATTTTTTAAAAATTATTTTAGATTCGTTATAGGCGACTCCGAAAACTCTCCAGTAACAATTTTGGAGAAAATCGGACAAAATTAATTTTTTTGTCGGCCATATTGGATCCGCCATATTGAATTGATATTTTTGTCCCCGAAAATTCCTCCGTACCAATTTTGGAGAAAATCGGCCAAAATTAATTTTTTTGGCCGCCATATTGGATTTTACTGCACCAATTTCATCTAAAAAAATATGGGACCACCGCAGTAACTTTCTTTACATAATGTAAAAAATTTCATTCAAATCGGTGCAGCCGTTCCGGAAAAATCGGTGTACATACATAAAAAAAAATACATAGTCGACGAATTGAGAACCTCCTACTTTTAGAAGTCGGTTAAAAATAAATTAAAAAGTTAGATATTAGTTTATATTAGACCCAAAGGGTAAAAGTTTATCACTTTTTTAAATTTTAGGAAAGTATGCTATCAAAAGCAGTTTTTATTCAGTTTTAGTTACCAAAATTCAAATTCTCTAAGCGAAAGAAATATCTACTAAATATTAAGTACAACATACTAATAATTAAGCCCACAGTGTAAATATATAGACACATAAAACATGAAAACAAGAGAATAAAATTGGCAAGAATACTTATTATTGATTTAAATTTGCGAAGGCTCATTCCTTTTATATCACTGGTTAGTATATTTTAAAAAAGAGGCCATAATAGTTAGATACATTTCTGCTATGTATAGTTTAGTTTTCCTTAGCAGTGTTAATAAATTTAATCGAATAAACTTTCTTTTGATGTCATCATGTTAGGAAACCGCGGCTATTAGCCTGAGAGCTTGAGCGACTCCAAACCGCAGAGCCATAACAGCACTTTGACATAAAAAGCGCGTAATATGTGGTCGGTAATACATCCTGGTATTTTAGATAGACTCAAAGAGAAAAATTGTTGAAAATAAACTCTTTGTCAGGAGGTCTGCATGCTCATCCTATGTTGAATAGGACTGTAGATTAGAATCTTAGTTTTTAAGGGAATCCGAGTTTGCAAATCTGTATTATATGTATATAAAATATAATTTTCCGGATTTCATCATTATTAAGGCTCAATTGGTGTTACGTCTTTTTTCTATCCCTTGCATAGCGTGAACTATGTATTCAAAGTCTCTGTTTTTTTTTTTGAACAGAATTACAGATTACAAAGAAAAAAGTGTGCGCTCAGAGTGATAAATATTTATATCGTTCATAAGCATGAGGAATGGTATTAGTCCAAGCTTAGATCCTTAAGCGAATCTTAGTCTACTTTATTTATAGTAGTAGATCTTTCATTGTCCTTAAATACGTATTAGTCTAGGGCTGTTAAGAAATATTTTAATAAATCGACTCCCTGGGCTGAAATTGTTATCTGATAATTTGTCCACTAGTTGAGGGGGGGGAGGTAGCTCAATCAAATCTTTACTGAGATCAAAAAACAATGATCGCATTATGTCAACCCCCTCTAATCCCTCCGCTATAGTGCTTGTAATAGTGTTCTATATTTTCGGATTGAAATCTCAACTGACCGCCATTGAAAAATTGTTATCTCCAAAGTGAGTAACCAACTAGGAATGAAATATACAGAGTATCCGCTAAGCACCTTCTAATTCCTCAAGAGCATACAGGGGAGGTCTAAATAACTCTACGCTGTCATAGAAATTTTTTGTTAAAGTACTCTTTAACGGAGATAGAGAGCCCTAAAAGGGTACCCACCGATTTACCTTAAAAGCTCTAAGTTTTGAACTGACTTGTATAAACACCCATTAAACCATTCTACAGTAGATGTTTTAGATTGTCAAAGAGTCAGAAATGGACTTACAGCTACACTTGTTAAGCTTAATTTTTGGCAAGTGTCATTTTACAGAGCTAAAAACTTTTTTTTAAACTTTAGTCATTCTTCTTCAAAAAACGTTCTCTTAATTTATTTCGATAAAACTGGCCGTTTTCGAGATAAATCGGTTTTTATGCAAAACACTCAAAAGTTACTAATACTAAACACAAACAGGTAAAAATAAAATATGCAGGATGTGCTGATGTGTTTTAGTTTGTGGAGAAGCGCTGTCTAACTCTTCGAAGGCAAGAAAATGTTATGCTGAAAGGTTTTCAGCTCAAAGATTGTCATATCTAGAAATCTTTCAGAAGGTTGATCGGGGCTCAATTATCTACAAAAATAGTGAAAGTGTTTAACTGTTCTTCTGGCAAATATTCAATATGGGCTCCACGGGCATGGGCATACAGTTTCTTATTCTTCGAATATTTTGCCGCTGCACTGCAAATAATATTTCGACATTATTACGGACTTCGTTTCCGTTAGTAGTTTTTCTGTAGTATTTACTGGTGCTGAATAAACTAGTTTATTTTAGATGTCCCCAGAAGTAAAAGTCTAAGGGATTTAGGTCTGGAGACCTTGGTGGCTAAAAAATAGGGTCACTTTGATCTATCCGTTGAGGCCAAAAACGTTTGTTAAGTGTTGAGGTAGTATACGGTTAAAATAAGGTGGAGCATCACGATGCGTGTAACACATTTGCATTTTTCTCTCAAGAGGTACGTCTTCCCATAAATTATTTAAATTTTGCTGCAAAAATTGTAAATAAATCTCACCATTGCGGATTTTGTCCAAGACAAATGTACTTATCAGGTTATCTTCGATGATACCAGCCAAAACATTCACAATAAATCTTTGCTGGGGTTTGTTTTGAATTACAGCGTGCGGGTTTTCATCAGCCCAAAAATGTAAATTATGTGAGTTTATTATGCCATCTCTTGTACAGCAGGTTATGTTGCTATACAAAACCAGTTGGAGTATTGAAATAATTCAGATAATAATTCAGAGGCATAGCGTGTACTTTTTCAATGAAGTACGAGCGAAGTAACTGTTCTGTTAGAGTTTCATGTACAATCTATTTTTAACCGACTTCTAAAAGAAGTCAGTTCGTCCACTATGTATTTTTTTTATGTATGTACACCGATTACTCCGGAACGGCTGCACCGATTTGAATGAAATTTTTTACGTTATGTAAAGGAAGTTGCTGCGGTTGTCCCATATTTTTTTAGATGAAATTTGTGCAGTAAAATTCAAGATGGCGCTTACAATATGGCGGCCAAAAAAATTAATTTTGTCCGATTTTCTCCAAAATTTGTATGGAGGAATTTTCGGGGTTGTACCCAACGAATCTCAAATTATTTTTCAAAAATGCAAAATGGCGGATCCAATATGGCGGACAAAAAAAATTAATTTAGTCCGATTTTCTCCAAAATTGGTATGGGGGAGTTTTTAAGATGCCACATAACGAATCTAATATTATTTTTTTAAAATTCAATATGGCGGATCCAATATAGCCGACAAAAAATCAATTTTGTTCGATTTTCTCCAAAATTGATACGAGGGAGTTTTCGGGGTCGCATATGATGAATCTAAAATAATTTTTAAAAAATTCAATTTGGCGGGTCCAATTTGGCCGACAAAAAAAATCTTTTTTGTTCGATTTTCTCTAAAATTGGTACGGGGGAATTTTCGGGGTCGCATATGACGAATTTAAAATAATTTTTAAAAAATCCAATATGGCGGATTCAATATGGCCGACAAAAAAATTAATGTTGTCCGATTTTCTCTAAAATTGGTACGAGGGAGTTTTCGGGGTCGCATATGATGAATCTAAAATAATTTTTAAAAAATTCAATTTGGCGGATCCAATTTGGCCGACAAAAAAAATCTTTTTTGTTCGATTTTCTCTAAAATTGGTACGGGGGAGTTTTCGGAGTCGCATATGACGAATCTAAAATAATTTTTAAAAAAATTCAATATGGCGGACGAAAAAATCAATTTTGTTCAATTTTCTCCAAAATTGGTATGGGTAAGTTTTCGGGGCCTCACATAAAGAATCTGAAATTATTTTTAAAAAATTCAATACGGTGGATTCAATATGGCGAACAAAAAAAATCAATTTTGTCCGATTTTAACCAAAATTGGTACGGGAGAGTTTTCGGGGTCACACATGACGAATCTAAAATTATTAAAAAAAAAAATTAATATGGCGTATCTAATATGGTGAATAAAGAATTAATTTATTTTCTTTAAATATCGATATTGGAAAGTGTTGGGGCCTATATTACCAATCTAAAATTAATTTGAAATTTGAGATAGTGGATTTTCTATGACAAACTAAATATTCGTTTGACCCAATTTGATTGGTATTTGGAAAACTCTAAGAACTAAAGAATTTTTAGTGATTCATTTTAGGGTGATTTACAACTTTGGATAAAATTTGTACTTTTTTGCCACTTCGGAATCATTGCGAAGTACACTAATTTCGATTAGTTCTTAGTTCAAATAATTTATGAATATTATAATGAATTCTAAAACTAAAAATAGAAAAATAAAATTTTTATAAGAAAAAATTGAACCGACTTCTAAAAGTGCGCTAAAAAGTAAAAAATAACTATAAATTTTTATATGAAATTGAACTTTTTGAAGTCGGCGCCAAATTATTTGTAAATGAAATAAATAACTACAAATATTTACAAATTATGGTAAGAAAGCAATTACAAAAAAAGTATTTTAAATCTATGCAAACACATTTTGTCAAGTATTAGTTTGGCGCCGACTTCAAAAAGTTCAATTTCATATAAAAATTTATAGTTATTTTTTACTTTTTAGCGCACTTTTAGAAGTCGGTTCAATTTTTTTTATAAAAATTTTATGTAACATTGTTTTGTATCGCAAGTTTTTTATGCCGTTTGAAGCGTTGTCAGCAATATCTTGCACAATTTGTTCCTCTACGTGAGGGTGTCGTTCTCTCCTGAGAAGGCCCTCACCGCCATGTCACGGCAGAAATGACTCTGAATAAAACATGTAAAAAATAATTCGTTTACTCCAATAATTATTTTCTAATCGTCTTTTACCTGTTTTCCTTGTACTTCCATCAGGTTTTTGGAACTGACAATATTCTAGTTGGAAATCTTCCAGTATAGTCTTCTTGCCTTCGAAGAATTTCACCATAAATTAAATACTTATCAGCATAGTCTGCATAAGAATATTCTTCCATTTTTTAAAATTACTTTTTTTGAAGGCGATTTTAACAAATTCCTTTAATAGTCATTCATTATATAAGTATTACAACCTGTTCGTGTTTAGTATTGGTATCTTTTGAGTGTTTCGCATAAAAACCGATTAATCTCGAAAACTGGCAGTTTAACCAAAAAAAAAATTAGAGTACCTTCTTTGAAAAAGAATGACCAAAGTATGTAAAAAATCAGTTTTCAGCTGTGTAAAATGACACCTATCAAAATTAGATCAAACGAGTGCGACCACAAGTGCGTTCCTGACTTCTCTGATGAACTAAATCATCTACTGTCAATCAGTCTTTAAGGTCTCTATAAAATATTAAAATGCCATTAAATTATACAAGTCGGTTCAAAATTTACAGCCATTAAAATAAATCGCTGGCTACCACTTCGGGGCTATGGATCTCTGTTAAGGGGCACTTTAGGATTTTTTTTTCTATGACAAAGTAGAGCTATTTTGACCTCTGCTGTCCCGAGAAATTAGGAGGTACTTACCGTACTTACAAATTTTTTAGATATTATCGAGGTTATCACAGAGGTCGGAAATTGTTTACATCAGTACAGTCCTAATCAATTTAAGCAGTTATTCAAATAGGTTTATTTGGTTGTTCATTTTCTGATCATCTAATGATCAAGATTTCAAATAAAATATGCTAGCTGCTTGTTTAAATCAATTGAATCCTTGACGTCTCACAGAAATATAATTAAAAAACAACTATCTGTGTCTCATGTATCCATATATATTTGTAGAATAATTATTTAAATACTAATTATTTTAGAATCTTCTTTCAAGTTCACTCAAAATGGATATTTTAAATGTTCAAAAACATTAAGAAACCATTGTTATAATATTAAAATATTGTTATTATATACCCAGTTGGAGTAAAAGTTAGCCAGAAGTTAGCAGGGATTAAAAAACACTACGCTATTTTATTAATACAATAGACACTGATTGGTCGATTTCCAACTAATTCAAGAATATTATTTCTTTAGAAAGAGTGATGTGATAGAGAGGTAAATAAATGTCTGGATTTGAAGTTACCGTTTTTGCTTTGACGCGGCTAGCATGCGGTTGCCCCCGTCACATTGCCTATTTATTTGTACATTTTTCTTCAATATTTTTAAATTACTGTTTTTCAAAAACATCAGCAGTAGTAAAAACTATAACCTTTTAACAATTTAATTACGCCAGAATGATTTCTTAGTTTTTGTAACCAAAGCCAAAGTGATTTTTTGATAAAAAAAAAATTAGTAACTCTTCTACTATTCGTTATAGGAAGTAATAAAAAGTGTGCGGAAAATCTTCAGCTTTCAAAAGGCTAGAGCTCTTTTTCTTTATAATAATAAAAAAATACTCTTTTTTAACGTTGAAAATTCGCAGATTTATTTTATAATACATCGACTTGTCAATAATATTTTATAAAAAAATAAGGTTTTAGGAATAAGGCTCAGTTTGGATTAGGTCAAAATGATGTGTTGTTTTTTTCCCATAATAAGTTAATAGAAAACAATTCTCCATAAGCAAATTAAAGCAAATTAACGTATCTCTACAAAACAACCTTTTTCACTGCATAAGTACTCATTTTTGTTGTTATCATGGAGGCGCTTTTCTAAAGGAATAAAACCAACGAAAAAGACATTTTAGCAACAACTAGGGCACAAACAAAATAATGCTTATTTTAACGATTCATTTTCTTTTTTTTTGCAATAACTAATTAACAAAATGAATCGCATCATGGCTCAGATTGTAGGTGTTCTCAATATCTATGTTCTATAATTTAAACTTTTTTGTCTATATTCAAACACAAGTAGTTAATTATTGAACTTTGCTAAATGTCTCCAACTGTCAAGCTTAGTCTTGTATTTGCCTCCTCTGTAACCTCCAATAGTCGGTTACCTCTTACCACTAAATTTTTGAAATATATTTTTTACCGATTGTCCTATTATTTAATTTTTATTGAAAAAATGAGCAGTTGGAAACAATTTTCTCCAGAGAGCAAGCTTTTTGAAATTGAAAAATACTTGAAGCGCTTTATAAATAAACGTGAAATAAGCGAAAAATAAATCTATTATAATTTTTAGTGGAAATAAAATTTTTGAAGTCGACGTCAAATTATTATATTAAAAAATGTGTTTCACAAAAAAGAGAGCAACACGAAAAATTTAGTTCATCATAGTAAATCTGCTTCCTTCTATTACAAAAAATTATTTTCAGTTCGTAATCTATGCATCTGAAAACCACCCAAAACCGATTTTGAAACAATTTTGGATATGTAAATTTTTGGTTCGTCATGGTTCATTACTTAGAGTGAATGTAAAGAAAATAATTTTAGAGTCATAATCTACGCCCCTGAAAACCTCCAATTTTGAAAGAATTTGGAAAATTTAAAGTTTTAGTCCGCTATCTTAGATTTATTCATGTTGAATTTTAAGAAAATAATCATAGAGTCGTAATCTACACCTTAAAACTTGGCCAGTATATATTTTGGACGAAATCAAAATATGATATTTAATTTTAGGGAATTAACTTAAGATTAATAATCTACTACCCCGAAATTCCCCAAAACCTATTTTGTGCCCGTTTGGAAAATGTAAAATATTCGATATGGCGGATCCAATATAGTGTGTATTGGATCCACCATATCGAAATTTTGAAAAATAATTTTGAAATTTTATTCTACACCCTCAGATATAGATTTTGGACAAATTGTTACATTCTAAAAACAATTTTAAACTCGTAATTTATATTTCCAAAAATCTACGTATATAATTTTTTAAAAATAGTTTTAGATTCGTTATCTGCGATCCCGAAAACTCTCCCGTATCAATTTTCCAGGTAAATAATATTATAAGCGCGGTCTTAGATTATACTAAACCAATTTAAACCAAAATGTTATAGGGCAACTTTTTGAACATAATGCAAAAAATTTCACAGAAATCAGTGAAGTCGTTCCGAAGTTATCAGTGTGCATACAAAAAGGATATATTTGGTAGTCAAATTTAGAGGTTTCTTCTTCATAATAGTAGATTAAGAATTGGTAAAGTGAAGTAGTTTATAATAGAATATTTTTCTTCATCTAAATATCTTGCTAATTTCCCTATTCATTGTTAGTACTGCAGTACTTTTATAGGGGATGAGCGGTCTTCCTTAGGCCAAAAAAATATTTGCTTTACAAATAAAATAATCATAGGTTCTCAGATTTTACTCTTCACACATACATTTTTCCATAAAACTTTTTGAGTTAGTCAGAAGTCTATCATTTTTTTTTGAAATTAGGTAAAAAACATAAAGTCAACTCAGCTGTTTTCTTAATTTAAGTAAATGATAACAGTGTGTCCTTAAACAAGTTATCAGTGGTAAGGAATTATGAACTTAGAATCTGGAGAAACGTGCGCATATTTACAATATTCAGTCTTCTATATTATTTTGTCTATAGGTTGGGACTATTACAAATAGTTCAATTAGTAATATTCCAATTTTTATACAGGGTCTCTAAAAAATGTGGAAAATCTCCGGGATATGAAAAAAAAAACACGCGAAAGGAATATAACAAAGTCATATAATCTTTTTTCGTATATTCCTTCACTTCCGAGAAATGAGCTCCCAAAGAGCTGCAATGGAATCAAGTTTTTTATACATAATTATTGAACCATTAGGTTTTTTCCTTCAAATTGCTATCCAAGAAAGTGTTGTCAATTACTCACAGCTGTAGGGACGGACTAGCTGTGACATTCATGACCTCATTTTTTTACGTCCTATATGATAAGAACTTTGGACAACGTCTTTTACATATTTTTAACTATTGACTGAAAATTAAGTAAACTTCATTCTTGTCGTAAATATTGACCGTTTTCGAAAAAACGTTAGAGGAATTTTCCCCTGTCACCATAATTTCAATAAAAAGTTAAACTAACTGCTTAGTTAGAAACTTCGTTCAACATGAGCTTTGTGAAGTCTGATACAGTCGCGGTCACAATTGAGGACTGCTGTACCCGCCACATTGAATCAGCATTGTTCTTTATTTCATCACAATTAAACGTGATTCTCCGTAGAAGTTCCTCCCTACGATCAACCGGAGTGGAATACACTCACAGCATTGAGATATCGTCAGGGGTAAAAATCCAACGGTATTTGGTCGGGAGATCGTGGAGGCAATAGGTCCTCCTCTACTTATCCAATGATTTCGATAGACGTTATTTAGAAGCTCCCGCACCGCAACGCTGAAATGAGGTGGTGCCCCATCGTGCACGTAGCACATGTTTCGGCAGGTTTCAAGTGGTAAGTGGTCAAATAAATCGTGATAAGCATTCGGCAGGAACTCCAAACAAAATTCTCTATTCAATCATGCCGACAATACGACTGGTCCAATCATAAAATTGGCAATGATTCCTGTGACAACATTAATTAATTGAAGTGGATGTTGATGATGCGAAACAATAATTGCATGAAGATTTTCCTCAGTCCATACATGTCAGTTGTGTAAGTTTATGATACCTTTTTTGTTAAACTCTGCTTCATCCGTGAAGAGAATAATGCTAATGAAGTTTACTTTATTTCGTTGCTGATACAATAGCCAGCTTGCAAACTTCATTCGACGGGAAAATCTTCAGGAATTAGTTCATGCACTTTTTTCAAATGATATGGATGTAACAGATGTTGTTAAAGAACTTCATATATTATTGTTTTCGACGTGTTAAACTGCGCTGATAATTCTCGATTGCTCGTTGAAGGAGTGTCATCCACAATATTCCCTCTAATTGCGGCGTACGTAATGATGTTCCCCGCCTAGCATCTGTACTTCGTTTCTCAAAATTTCCTAAAATTATGAAGAAATTTAATAATATTACCTTATTAAATGGAATTGCCTACCATTCTCCCTTAAACGTTGGTCAACTCGTTGAAATGTTTTCTGATCTGGAAAAGTACGATTAGGATATCTGCCCTGATATAACCTCATGGCTTCTAAAGCATTGCAAGATGCAAGACCATACATCAGAGGCATTTCTGCATACTCAATAACCGTGTATTCCATATTTCGAACTATTTCACAATTAATTTCATCACGAAATTCAAAAATTAGTAAATTAATATCCAAGAAAAGAATGAATGTGTCAGCGATGTGAAAGTTAACAAGTTCTAAAATGCAGGATATTTATTTCTTTCGTAGCTAGCAACATTTGCAACAAAAATACGTTGTTTTTGGGGCCGATAAACTAAAACGCACATTTTTTGCGAATTTAGGTCGAACTGCTATTCACATAATTAGATGTTTTTAACCAAAGAGGTAAACTCTAATTTTGGATCAAATTTGTTTTTATCATAAGTAGAACATTTAATAGGAACAAAAATTATCGTTTATCGAAATACGTCAAATATATGATGTAAATAAAATGACGTTTTTCCGAAAATGGTTAAAGGTTAAAGGTATGCAAAAACGTTGTCCAAAGTTCTTATCATACAGGGTGTAAAAAATGTGGCCATGAATGTCACAGCTAGTCTGTCCCTGCAGCTGTGAGTAATTGACAACGCTTTCTTGGATAGTGGTTTGAAGGGTCTCACCTGGTATACATCATACTAAAAAAATTGAAATATACCTGGTGGTTCAATAATTGTGTGTAAATACTTGATTTCATTGCAGCTCTTTGGGGTCCCATATCTCCGAAGAGGAGGCCTATACGAAAAAAGTTTATATGAAATTATATTCCTTTCACGTGTTTTTTTTTCATATCCTGGAGATGTCTCACATTTTCCCGGACATGCTGTATATCCACGGGTGCATCTTGAAAGTAACATGGACAATTTTACTTTGCTTCACGTACTAACTGTAAATTCTGCCGTATTATTGTAATACAATCGTAACTGTGCTCGTAAAGATTAATCTTTCATGAAATAAGGCCATAAATCTCCATTGTTGCCAATTATTTTGCTCTCTGGCTCGCTTGCCCTGTTTCTGACCTACATCACGCAAATTAAACCAACAACAGTGCCTGATGTTGCTTAGTTGTCAGAGCGAGCGAATGGAGTTGTTAATAGAGGTTTAGATTTTAGTTTCAGCAGAAATTATGAAACTCCAAATGTTTATTAATCGATTAGAATATGAAGCGAACAATGTACTAGATATGAAATATACAAAGCTGTAAACCATTTAATCAAGCCAATATCATCTATTTTTATTAATATACCTTGAAAATCATCTTAACATGTAGTCTTGTAATAGTACCAAAAAATATTTTTGGATAAAAATCTTTCAGTCAAATGCTGGGACTAATGTGTGCTATAATATTTAACAAATCCTCTTTTAAATATCCATTTGTTTAGATTTGTAATCTTTTTATTAAAATTTGAAGAACATCGTTTTTAGAATAGTTGCTCTTTCATGTTTTTTTCCATGATAATAATTGCCGTATATAGGCAAAAATTGCAACTGTATTCTGTTCTATATCAGCGATGGAATTAGTATATGGCAGGAAGATTATTGGACCTAGTACGTTACTTTATGATATCCTTCATTAATTTCTTTCAAATCGGAATGAGTTTCTTCCTGCTAAATTCCGAAGAAATTAAACCATGATTGTGAAAATGTTTAAGTTATAGAGAAAATTTATAAAATCCCAGACTAGTCAGGAACTTGGTAAACTATATTCATTATATTAATACAACAACCTTCAAACCAAAAAAGACTGTTACATTTTTCTATGAACAGGAATGTATGTATTTGGAAGGCAGTAACTTATATATTATGACGTGTGTACTAGACATTAATGGCAATGGCTTGGTTATTTGTTTAGTTCTAGATGACTCAATATCAAACACGAATTTTTCCAAGATTTTTTTTAATTATTTTAACTTCTATTAACTTAAATGCACCTTCACAAAAATAACACGCTTAAGGAAAATTCCATTTAGCAAAAGAAATATAATAACAGGAAAAATTTTAATTAAAAATAATTTAAATTAAAAATGGCCTTAGACCCTTAAAATTGATATGGGCCAAACAAACTCTGAAAATGAACATATTAGGGATTCCTTTTTTAGTATCCTATTTAAAAAAAAAATAATAACAATAATGAGCACAACATATTCTATCTTTAACTGGAACATTCTTTGTATTTAGGAAACACCATTTCACTATTATTTAAATAAAAGAATGAAGAGTTAAAGTGGTAGTACTTGTGACCATATTGAATGTAGATATTTCATATTTACCTCTGGAATTCAAGAATTATACTCATATTATTATTTTTTTATTTAATATATATATATATATATATATATATATATATATATATATATACTGGAAGTAGTTATCAACTTGCTTATTTTAAACGGAACCCTCTATATATTATTGCATTTTTGGATTCAGCGCGAGATTCTAGGCATATCTTGTGTATCACGTCCTATATCTAAGTCTAAGCGTTTTTGACATATTAAGGCTTTAATGTCAAAAATGACGTTTGCACACCTCAAATAATTATCCATCTTTCCTACAAGGACACCTTTTTTATTTATAGTGGGTTGGATTCCCAGAGAAATCATTAACTAGGTTAAGAAATTAGACTGATTGTTAAGAAGTGTAAGACTGATTGTGATCTCTAAATAAATAAACCAGTTTTTGCTATATAATTCTCTTAAAATATCGAAAATCCCATACAATTAGTACTTAACATCAAAGTGCTCCAAGCGATGCATCATAGTGCCCCGTAGGTGGGGTAGATTAATACAGATCTCATTTTTTACTTAAGACCATATATTTTTTTCAGCATTCAATTTAAGCAGTTATTTGGATTGATATAACAATATTGATGAATTTAGCTACACACTAAACTTAATAGAAATATTATTTAATGCTTTTTAATATATAAAATATGACCTTAAATTTTTTTAGTATCAATCTGCCCCACCTCCCCCTACATTATTAATATATAGGGAGACATAACATCACGTATCTATAAAACTTGAAATAATTTTAAAAAGATAAGTTTAGTTTCGGTTTTCACATACCAAAAATGGTAAGATTTAGTCTATTTGATTTTAGATACATTTTGACTGTTGTCCAATGGTATTGGAGTGATTCAAATTAGCATGTGTTTAGCAAGTAAAATTTTCAAGAATCCTGGCAGAATCCAAAAATGCATTAATATATAGGGTGTCCCGTTTAAAATAAGCGAGTTGACACCAACTTCTGGTATAACCGGAAATGCCATCATTTTGAAAATATTTTAGCCGGGTTGCTCCCATCGACATTAGTATACCGTCAAATTTTCAAAATTTTCCTCCGCATAATTTTGCATATATAGATCGAATTGTTTCCCTGTGGGACACCCTGTATTCACTTAGGTGAAACACGAGGTTTGGTGTTAAGGACCATGCTTCATAATCCCTGCTAAACTATATACTTTGAATGATATCATTATTTGTGCAAATTGATTGTTTCTTTATTGAAGATCTTTTGTCTAAGAATGAATAAATAGTTATCAAAGTTAAAATGTGTTTTTACATTTTTATTCAGTTGAATATATCGAAGTATTAAAAAGGATATTTGGGCACATTATTGAACTTAACTTTCACGTACTTCTGCCAATGTATTACTTCCATTTTATAATTCTTTTTTCACATATTGCGAATTAATGTTAAATGCTAATATTGATAGCCAATATTTAATCTTGGAAATATGGCTTTTAATAAACCGAAAATATTAAAGAAGAGCTCGAAAGTATCACTTTCAAATCACGGAAAACAGTCCATTATTGAACAAGTTAGACATGAAACAAGCTAAACTATCGGAATGGTATGAAAAATATCAATGTAACAACAGACACGATCGACCTTTTTCATAATAGTCCAACACGGTGCCACGAACCGTATAGTGGAAAATATTGAAATATATTTGTATATACCTTTATTAATTAAATCAATCTTTTTATTCCATGCTTCAAATTTAATGACAGGTGGGAAACGATGCGCAGAAAGCAGAAATCATTCCAGTTTAAATTATTTCTTTCGGCGCTTTGTTTCATACCTGGCTTCAAATTATTCAGGTTAAATCTTAAATCTTTTTGGCCAAGCTGGTTCTTTTTTTACAAAAAGACTGGAAACCGTACTGAAACCCTTACCATGAAGCATGAGGGTGTAAAAGCTACCAGATACTTTTTTGCCATTGTCCATAATGCAAAATAAGTATCAGATATATCTCTGCAGCCAAAATTGCTGATATACACCTTAGCTTCTTCGTTAGTACTTATTCCCATCAGTTTTTCTTGTAATGTGACATTCAGCTTATCAATGTCACGTGATGGGTTCATAATCTTCTGTGGTATTTCCATGCTCAAAACTTCTTTAAATCTGATTTTAGAGTCTATATACAGGGTGTCCCATTTTTAACACTTTTAGGGGGTACTAGAATTATTATTAAAGATAGAGTGTTGCGGTTTTCACTTTAATTTCCTACTGTTTAACGAAACGAAGGATTCTGGTGTCAAATTTGTCATTAGTTTTTAATCTACAGGGTGATTTTGAAAATCTTCGTTTTTTAGGTACATCTCGTATTTCTCTTGTGCGTTAATTTATCATAAAGGTGATAACTGATTTTTATAGAGATTTTTACGTGGAGTTCAGTGGCGCAGTCATTTTTTTTAAAGGTTTAGTTTTTGAGATATTAACCGACTTATGTTTTTTTAAATTGGACCTATATTGTTTTAGATATTGATTAGGTATAATTTAGGCCTTTCAAAAATATACAACGTGTTTATTTTATTTTGAAAAACAAGATGAGAATTCGATATTTTCAATAATTTACTTTATTTGTAATACTGGGCTATGGCCATTTTATAAGAAGCGAAAGGGAGATGTCCCCAACTTCACAATTTTGTCAGATTGTTATTATTTATGAAATATTTTTATTACGTAGGTGTTTTATTTTTCTTATTTATTTTACAGTTACTATATCCGTTTATGCTAATTATGAAAGTATGATATGCATATATTTTATACAAAGCAATGAAAGTCGGCAAGAAGCTTCTAATTTATATTTCAATTAGTAATGTAATGAACGTGTTATCATTAGGATAACTTCTCATATCTGGCGATCGTTTTTGTTCATATTAGGTATCTGGAAAGAAGGCAACCCTTTCTCGTTTTTGCTCGTTTAAAAAGAAATCTAGTTTAACACTGATATTTTATTCAGCCGCGTCCCAAAACATACGTCAAAGAAGGCAGGGAGAGAAAAGAAACAAATGTGTTATTTTACCCAACAGCAACAACTTCATCATCCTGTCGAAAAATAGAGGAAAAGGAATTTTCAAAAAGTATAAATACCATCCATATAAATTTAAAATAGTGTAACATTTACGCCCCGAAGATGAGAAGCGCCGAGCAACGTTTTGTCAATGGTATTTAGAATAAATCCACACCAACGAATCTTTTGGCAGATTTGTCATCTAATGTGACGAATATTTAATTTTCGAATAACAAGGGGGCTTCGGAATTAGTGTTCAGTATTCTATTCTGGGCCGACGCATAGCCTACAGGATATATGAAGGAGGTCTCACAGCACGTAGATACCTAGAAGTTCTTGAGGAAATTATTCCAGAATTTCTTAAAAATGTTTCATTGACCCATTTTAATTCCATTTATCTTTAACAAGACGGTGCCCCGAGCCACAACTCTGGGCTGTTAAGGCCATTTCTGGCCAATAACTTTCCATAAATATGTATAGGTACCAATGGGCTAGTTAGATGCCCCACGATCTCCCGACCTTTCCATTTTTTTTGTGGGGTTTTATGCAAAATAAAGTGTATAAGACATGACACATAAAAAGTTCTTAGAATCGACATGGACCTATAGCGGAATTTCGTGAGGCGATTGGTTTGGCCTTCCACACTCTTCATAATAGACTAATGATTGTTTAGAAGAATAAAAAGACTATACTGATATTGCATTCGAGAAAACGGCCGCCATTTTGGAAACCATCTTTAAAGAAACTCTTGGTTGTTTTTAGCTTCAGTATTTCTTTTTGTTTTTGTTACTTTAGTTTTATGAAATAATGTTGTTCTTGTTTCTTTGCAATCAAATTTCAATATTCTGATTTTATTATAACAGTGTTGCTTAAAGTAAAAAAATATAATAATAATTAAGTGTTTACAATTGAAAATGTAGAATAACATTAAAATTAACTTTTAAAGTGTCTAATCTTTGATATAATTATTATTGTCAAAATTTTGCATTTGTTTCCTATAAATTGACCATGGCCTACTGTTACAAATAAAGCAAATTATTGAAAATATCGAACCCTGACCTTGTTATTTCAAATAAAATAAACATTTTATATATTTTAGAAAATATTAAATTATACTTAATTAATATAATAATAAAATATAGGGTGTCGTATTTAAAAAATCATCAGTTTGGTTAATAGCTCAAAAACTAAACTTTTTAGAAGAAAAACTGAACTCTACGTAAAAAAATCTAAAAAAATCAGTTTTTACCTTTTTGATAAATTTACGTATAACGGGAATACGATATGTGTCTAAAAAACGAAGATTTTTAAAATCACCCTGTAGATTAAAAACTAAAAGAGTCATGATAAATCTTTCGTTTCGTTAAAAAGCAGGACACTAAAGTGAAAACCGCAACATGTTATCTTTGATAATAACTCCAATACCTCTTAAAAGTATCGAAAATGGTATACCCTGTACAGGGATTTAAATGTTGAACTTAGGCCGAAACGTTATCATCCTGACAGCATATCTGTGACAAGTTAGGAAAATGCTCGAATTCCAAAATTGATTAGGTTAATTCTGGTAAGAAAAGCTGCAATAATGGAGTTGGTTTTTATTAAATTCAGTCGCCTTGCAATTGCAAATTAATCTTGTTAAATTTGGTATTAATAATAAACAAATTAAACAAGTCCCTGTAAATCTTCGGCACCTTCTTTGTAGCTCTGGTTCAAATCTAGACATATTTGCTATCGTGAGTACGATGTGCTATCAAATGGTAAGTTTTTTAAGTAATATGACCACAAAGCGAATATTTACTTACACAATAATTTAATGAAATATACCTAATTAATACATAAATAGGTAATTTCTTTGTCTATTTTATTACAGGTACTATGTAAGTATAAAGGTACAATTTTTGTTAGGTACATTATTACAGCAAGCCCAAATTTTGGTGATGATTTGCCTGAAATTTATTCAATTTCGTGACCCCCATTTACATCCCATTGCACCTCTAACTTTTTTCCCGTTGATATATGGGTTATTTTGGGAATCAATGATTGGTTTATTATTTTTTATGCCATATTTTGTTATGTAAGGTGTGTATTTTCCATCTTTCATCCATATTTGAAGTTGCAAAATGAATTGTGTTTTATTTTTAGGAACAGGGCAAATAAACAACCATTTCTTAAGAAAAAATACAATTTTATTGGTTTCTCTCTTTATATAAAATAAGTTAAATAAGCGTAATTAGCCATATGCATATGAAGCAGTATATATTAATGCAGCAAAAATTTGCTTTATGAAGCAAGCGCCTACTATACTATCATGGCCTATGTAGTGTAAAGGAGATAATATTAGCTTGAATGCTTCTGACAAATATCCACTTACATTTCAATTTAACTATTGAAATTGTCATACGTTCATATTTATAAATGTATCTTCCATGTCCCGACAGAATGCAAGATATGTTGCTATAGCAATAAATCTATAATTTTTGATCTTCAGAGCGCCTTAAGCATGTACACATTTGTTTATATACAGCTAAAATTTTTAAAAGAGTAACGCAGCTAGTAGGAACAATTTTATCGTAATATAAGACTTTTGAGTAACAAATCATAGAAACAACTATGAAAATAAATTTTTATGATTTTTCAATGCCATCTACTTTGGAAATTACTTCTAAAAAAATATGTTTTATATTTATTTCAAAGAGTTTCAAAAACCACGTTTTGTTAGTCATCAAGTGCCCAGATGTATAACGTTTCCCTTTGTATTAATAAATTATCAGTAAATGCGGATAATTTATATTTTTGAATCTGCATCTTGTTTCCATGTTCGTTAGGTTAGTCTTGATTACACAGGTTAAATTTGTGATCCTATGTATATGGCTTTGAAATAATCGTACAAATACAAAATAATTAAAACTTTTTAAAAATCTTACAATACAAAAACTGCTAGCAAATTAAAAATACATTGCCTTAATTTCAATTGATGATCTAAATAGACTCAATATCATTATGTTTAAAACGTATATGGTAAAAGACACAGCCTTCAGGAATTACATACATAGACCAGCTCAATTATATCTATTTTTTTAATTAATTTTTGATCGTATGTACATATGCCTAATCTAATATTAGGAATAACTTTTCAAAACCTTTATATGTAATTTTTATTTATTTTTTAATACCAAAGAACTAAAGCAATAATTTGTGCTCTCAGATTATATGCATTTCACATATAAATTTTAGAGAGCATTAGTTTGTGGACATTAAAAAAGGGGCCAAATAACTTGAATTGATCAGATGTTGTCTCACATATTCCGCTGTTAGTTTCGTTAGTAAAATTTATTTTTTGTTACACTACAACTAACTTAACACTACTTGATAATTATGAAATCGAGTTCAGAATTTTGCCTCGATATACCTAAATACATTTATTTGCAATTTATTATTATTGCCGAAAATGTTATATTTGATTTTTAAATAACTCTTGCAACTTAGAACCAGTTAAAGATCTAAATAACCGACTTTTTTCGTAGTCCAAAATCTGATTGTCATTTTAAGCATGGCATATATAAAAATTAACGTTCTAAAAGTGACGAGGAGATACTGGTATTACGTTGCAGGATGCACAAGACCTAAATTTTTTCGGTTTATGTTTTATATTTATAACAAAACCAGGCTTTTTGAAAACTCCAACAGGTTTTTTACCAAAAGTGGGAGCTATTAAATCAATAGGGTTTCCTCGGTCATTGGGTATACCAGGACCTAAATATTTATTAGATGGTGGAGGAGGAAGATACTGGTTACGCTGACAATTTACAATGGCAAACCAACATAGAACGGCAACCTAGAAGAAAAACGTCTTCTTTACTAAAATTATTTACAAAAAAATTGTTAGTTTTTATAGCAGTTTTTGAACTTTTTGGTTTTTGAATAGGGATTTAAAAATAAATCTTATTGTAAAGCCCTAATTTGTCATATCACGTGGAAAAACTGACCATTTTGATATTAGTGAAATTAGACAACTACAAATTTTCTAAAATCAAAAAGTTTTTTATCAGTCTAATTTTCACTTAATTGGGCGTTGTTTGAGGTCACTAGTAAGCGACATTTCTGACGTTTAATGAGCCTAAATATTTGTATTTCATTTTGACTCTCATAATTTTGAGTTATTGTAAGTTTTCTATGTATTAAAAATATATCAAACTAAAGTGGACAAGAAGAAGACTAAATACATTATTTTGCTAAGTTACTTACTATTCAAGGCAGCGTAACAAGTTAGGCACACAGAAATTTATAGTAGTTAGTTAATATTTAGTTAGTATTAATACAGGTGAGTTACATTACTTATGGTGATTAGAAAGTAATGTTTTTTTATATAATGCAATTATAATAGGATATCATTTAATTGATGAATTTACCGGTGAATATAAAAATGCACTATCCGTATCAGCACTTTTTCAAACATAAATAAAACTATTGTCACTACCGACTACACAAAGAGCCCTAATTCTAACGATGTGCTAATTTTAAGTTGATGATAACAATACTTGTCCAGTAGTTGATAAAAGGTCTAGCCGGTGTCTATATTGAAAAATAAGTTCACAAACTTTTAATATATTTCGAAATTTTTCAATTCTTCTTGAAACCCCTAAATATTTTTCAAAAACATTTGTTAAATCTCTCACATTTTACAATTTTTTTAACTTATTGTACTTAAAAATCTATTTCACTATTTTACAAAATTTATTTAAGTTAAACTCCAAAAATTATCTCTTATTAAATTTTTGTAGTGACAAAGCCAACTGGGATTTTTTTCATCTAGAAAAATAATTAAACTGGATTTTTTAAAAGGTCAGGATGCTTCAGAAATAGTATTAGTAGATCAGAATTTTTATGCTCTGTTTCTTGGGAATAATTGGAAACAAATATCAAAAATCTGTGAAATTGAAACGAAAAATACAATTTAATTAATTAATAAACAATATTTGATAACTGCATATTGCCCTTTAAAAAAAAACCAAATTAGTCTATAAACTATCAAATATGATAGGTCATATATTTTTTTAACACATATGTATTATCTATAAAAAAATGAATAAAGTTGCCAAATAAATTTTTAAATAAAATAAAAATTAAAATCGTTTATTGAATAAATTACGTGGATATTCAGCGAGAAAATTATTTTGGATAATTTATTTACATACATCTAGATCCGGATATTATATTAATATATTTGTTACAATTTCCGTCATTTTAATATTGGGTTTACATTAAAAGATAATTAAAATTGAAACTTACAATTATCACTTTCATCTTGAATATCACGTCAGCAACAGTTTGTGTTCTAATATAAAACTTGCCTGCATCTTTGCTTTTATAAACACAAATTTGAATAAATTTTGTAACATCTTCGAACTAAACAAAATGTAAAATTAGCAGAATTAGAATTTCCACCACATTCCACACATGTTGCAAATTAAAAAATATAGAATATATTGTCTATATTTTATAGGTAAAGGTTACAAAGCCTATGATAATTCTTATGTCAAGGTAATTATGTAAGTCATTTTCATTTATGAGCCATAAAATTAAAAAAGGAACATTGTGAAAGTAAATTTTTAATTTTAAAAGAAAATTATCCACAAGTGTTTAAAATTAACGTTTTCAAGTTCAAATAAGTTCTTATATTTACAATAGTACCCTCAAATTCAATAAATAAACTCAGTTAAGATTATATATATATATATATATATATATATATATATATATATATATGACCACGTGTTCATCTTTATTTTGTTACTGTATTATTGCGTGGTAAATCAATTTCATATTATATTATATTCGAAATGTAGATGTCGTAAAATAACAAAATAAAGATGACTACGTGGTCATCTTAATTTAGTTATTTTACGAAATCTACATTTCCAATATAATATAATATTAAATTGATTTACACGCGGTGAGTGCAGTTTTTGTTCGTGAATTATTGTTTCAAGGTAAATACACAATATGTAAATAATTTTGATAGTAATATCAACAAAATACTTTATTGTTTTTGGCTACATACAGTATATTCTGACGAAGGTAGATAAATTACCGAAAGGTTAATCTTTTAAAGATTGTAAAGAATTGCCGCGATCGATTTCTCGTAAAATAGACTTTGTAAATTTCTCAAATTTGGCCGTTTATTCCAATTGATAGGGGCAATTCGGCTAAAATATTTTCAAGTTGGCGGCACTTCCAGTTATACGGAGAACTGATGCCTTCTTGCTTATTTAAAATAGAACACCCTATATATTATTTCATTTTTAGATTCCACGCAAAATTATAGACATAGCTCATGTATAATGTCCTATGTTTAAGTCTAACTGTTTTTGACAAATTCTTAATTTTATGTCAAGAGTGGCGTTTGCAGGCCTAAACATAACTATCCATTCCTCTTATATGAAAACCTTTATTATTTAATTGGGGTGGGTTTCCTCCTGGATGATGATTTACTTTAGTGGGCTGTGTTGATATTTTGATAATAAATAAATACAGGGTGATCAAAAACTAACATTAAATATTACCTTGGAAAAATCGTTAAAAATCAGTTTTTAATGTGAACTCAAAATTTTTATAATGTTATCTTATTTAGCATTAAAAATAAGGGTGACTTTAAATAAGGTTGTCTACGAAAAATTTATAGTTTTTGAAATATTGGCAATTTTACATTTTTGTATAGTAAATACGCTATACGGCTTTTAGGTTTTTTTATTAGTTTTATCAAGAACATGCCATGCTGATAGATATCCAGATAAAAAGAAACCGTAACGTAACAATTCTAAGCGAATATTATTTCAAAAATTTTGGCACCGTCAAATATTCCATTTAAAATAGGGAAGAAGGCACCAGCTTCCGTATAACTGGAAATGTCACCATCTTAAAAATATTTTAGCTGATTTGCCCTCATTGACTCTAGCAAACTGTCAAGTTTTAAAAATTTTCCAGAGTTTATTTTCTGAGAAGTCGTGGCAGTTCGTCGTAGGATATATATATATATATATATATATATATATATATATATATATATATATATATATATATATATATATATATATATATATATATATATATATATAGCTATAGCAGTCATATTTTACTTGGGTGAACCGGCTGCAGCAGGCGAGAAATGTGTTATTCTAATGGGAGCGTCTCAGTAGATAGAGAAAATGGCAATGTTGTTGCGAGAACTCGAGTTGACTGGCAGGGGTACCTGTATCGATCGTGGCGAGCACGGGTTTGTGCGAGATGGAGAATTTAGTTCCATTTAATTTTCTCGGTTTTTTTTTAATTTTACTGATAAATTCTTTCTTCAAAGACATCTAAACTTCTGGTTGATTTACATACCCCTTGAATGTAAATTAACTCTATAAAAAATTTGCTCCTTTTCTTCAGATCTATTTGTCAGAAAAAATATTTTTACCACTATATCATAGTCAGGCGGTACTCCATCTTGCTAAAATATATTGAGATGCTTAACTGATCTATATTCTTTCCTTATGAAAAGAAAAAAATAATTTAATCAGGAATTAGTTGATTTTCAAAAAGTTTTAAGTACTTATAGCTCTCAAGTCAAATTTTATTCAAAAAAAGATTGTCTAACTGCGCAGTTTTTGAACTGCTGCTTCCCGAACGGAACGGAATATTACAGACGCTTCGTCAAAGAAAAGGACATTCGAAAAATTTGTATTTATAAAATATTTCAAACCTTCGATCTTTCAAAATTATTTTCATCAGCCATGCGTCTCACATTTACTTGTAGATTTCCGAAACATGAAAATAACTTATCTGTTTTTAAAAAATAATGTTCTTTATTTTGTGACAATGCTGATTTCGAAATTTTTGGCATTACGATCGTTTCATATAATGTTAAAAAACCCTTATATTTAATGCAAATTTGATGTCCATTTTACATTAAATTTAATGGTCGTGAATAATTTACATTTACTTTAAATTTAAAGCAATGCATTCAAATATCATTTCGTTGTACATTAAATTTGATTAAATGGTGTCTTAAATTTCAATAAAGTAACTAAAAAGATATATCAACTACTGTACATTAAAATTAATTCACATATACCCTATTATTAAAGGAATTTACATTATTATTCAATATACATTGCATAACATTCCGGGAGATCACGCAACCTGTATTGAACTTTTTGTTTAGTATGATATTAGTTGTTTAAAGGACTCAATTTTCTTATAGTGAGGTGTATATGTCTGCCCCGTACTGACGGGAACCAACAAATTCTAAACCGGTCTAGACGGCAGACATTTTCTATGGGAAAAATGTCCACCTTTTCCTGGTAGTTTCAGAATTTTTTTGAACTCATATTAATGTTGGTGATATGTGATAATATATCTCAAATTCAGTGAACACTGGCTGTATATTTAACATATCTTGTTACTTTAAAAAGTAATGATCAAACTTTAAATTTAATGGAATAAATTAATTTAGATTAATATAGATTCTTAAATTTAATGCATTACATCAAATGCATTTAATAAACTTTGTGAATTTTGTTTCCAACACATTTACATTAAATTTAATGCATTTCCTTTTTACAGTGTAGTAACAACTACATTTTCAGACGCTATGATTAAGAAACTAAGTTAATGTTTTATAAATGTTTAAATAACTATTTAAGCTTTTATAATAACCCGTTGTAATGGGGGAAGTTTTGGTCCTTAACTTAAGAAAACAGTCTAATTTTATGGATTTACAATATCATTAATCACGAGAAATTTCTATATTCCAGTTGAGTGTTGAGAACGTTTGTATTTTGGTCTTTTTTATATTTATATATTTCAATATTTGCTAATATGTTTAATTTCTGTTCTTTCTCTTCAAATTGCAATATTAATAAGCGATTTAAAGATGTAAATTTAAGGTTTGAGTCTAAAAAATGATTTGCAAAATTAGACGTTCTTTTCTTGTCTATAACAGGGTTTGTGTTTATTAAATCTAGTCTCAAAATTTCTCCCTGTCTATCCAATATAGCAGCTATTGCATTCATTTCATTTCATCTGATAAATTCCTGATTTTTTATATTTATTATGTCTATCTTTAACATTATAGACTAGATTAGATTAGAAGATTTGAAGGCTATGTTATATTTGTCTTTGCAACTGATTTTTAATACTTTCCTAGAAATTTACCAAAACAACCTAAAAGTTCAGAATTGGTTATTTTGTTCTTTGATTTTTGGATAGATTAAATTCAAAGTAATGTTTTTTTCAAAGTAATATTTTGTTTCAAAGTGATTTGAATTACTTTGAATTTAATCTATTCGCGACCAAGTAACAAAATACTCGGCAAATCTGCTCTCTTATGTTTTACGGTGAAATCTCTAGGAAAATATCAAACACTGGAAAATTTCTAGGAAAATATCAAACATCGTTTGCAGAGAAAAGTAGAACTTAGCCTTAAAATCTTCTAACCGGATATCTAAACAAATCTTTAATGTTCAAACAAACATTTTGAAGAGAAAGGACAGAAATTAAACATATTAGAAGATATTGATATATGTCCATAAAAAAGGCGAAAATAAAACCTTCTGATTGTTCAACTGGAATCTGGAAATTCCTCGTTATTTAGGATATTAAATTGATAAAATTAAATCATTTTTCTTAAGTTTAGAAGCAGAAAACCCGACAATGCTGCGGGTTATTGTAAAAGTTTAAATACTTATTACAAAATTTGCTGTCCTATATTTATATGTAAGCATTAATTTAGTTTGTTAATCATAGCGTCCGAAGACGTAATTGTTATTATAAAACTACCATGATGCCAAAATTCAATATATGTGAAAAATAATAAAGTATAATCTTGTTTATAATTTATTTGTTTTTGTTTCCTTATCAATTGGCATTCTTTTTCTGTCTTAGTTTATCCTTGTCCGATCCATTTTTGCTAAAATTTCCATTTGTGTGGCTTACATTTGATTAAGAAATTTCAATGTTCTGGATTTTTAGCTGTGTAACTCCAACTAGGCTTTGCACAGTCACAATTACTATCAACCAATTACAGAAGATCTCGTTTGTGTACTTAGTACTTTGTACAACGAAAAAAGATACTATGCTGATGCAAAAGTACTCATATATTCCCCAGTATTTCTACAACGGTTCAATATAGGACCAAGGTTCCCAGACAGATACACCTGGAATTTTCCATAGATTTCAAAAACGCAATAATATACAGGCAGGTTCAGTAAACAAATCATTCATAACGTCAAAACTTCTAAATGATATACCTGTATAAATGGATCAAGTATGAAAAATATGCAATTTTATAAATTATTTGATCTGTTTAATTAAGTTATTCTGAATTTTAATAGAAATTATAAAAGATTTTATAGGCGCACTGCATACGATTGATATTTAAATAATTTTTAATAACACTTCTTCATGATTTATGTGACCTTCAGTAAAATAAATAACCTATATATGAAGAAACAGCATAAGAATTGCACGGTAAAATAGAATTTGATTATAAACCACTTTTTAAGAATACCAAATGCAGCTACTGCATGCATTCGAATTAATGTATGAGAATCAAGGGAACGGCCATAAATAAAAGAACACTTAAATCCAATAGAGTAAATATTTTTTAAGATACAAACACAGTTAAATAAAATATTCTGAAATATTCGTACTTAATTTTGATCATATAATGTAGTTTTATCTTACATATTCCATCTTGCCAAAAATCAAGCAATATTTAGTTAACCTAACAAGTCTAATAAACATTATTATTTAAAAGATATCATAAACTTTAAACAAATTTGTATACAATATAATTTTTACTTCTAGAGATGTTTGAAAATACCAAAAGTTTAATAAAAGTCAAATTCAAATTGATATGATATTTAATTTAAAAGTTACGGTATATGTAACTGTAATTGAAGAGAACATCACTAATTATCTTGGCACAGAGTACACTGTTAAAAATAACCTTAAATGTAATGCAAATTTAATGTCCATTCTACATTCAATTTAATGATTTTGTTCCTAAAATCGTGAATGATTTACATTTACTTTGAATTTAAAACAATTCATTCAAAAATCAGTTTCTTTGTACATTAAATTTGATAAAATGATATCTTAAATTTCAATAAAGTAACTGAAAAGATATTTCAAATTTCTGTACATTAAAATTAATTCACATATACCTTCAAATTAAAGAAATTTACATTATTAATCCATATTCGATAAGGTACGTTGCATAAGATTCCGAGAGATGGCGCAACTTATATTGAACTTTTTGTTTAGTATGATATAAGTTGCTTAAAGGACTCAATTTTCTTATGGTGAGGTGTACATGTCTGCCCCGTACTGACGAAAACCAATGAGTTCATAACTGGACTACAGATGACGATATACTACCTATGAGAAAAATTTTCACTTTTTCCTGGTAGCAGAATTTTTTACCTCATATTAATGTTGGTGCATTAAATAAGTGATAACATATCTTAAATTCAATGAACACTGGCTGTATATTTAATGTAGTCACCTTAAAAAACAAGTATCAAAACTTTAAATTTAATGTATGATTACATTAGATTTAATGGAATAAATTGATTTAGATTAATGTAAATTATTAAATTTAATGCATTACATTAAACGCATTTAATAAACGTTTGTGAAATTTGCTTCCAACACATTTACATTAAATTTAATGCATTTCGTTTTATAGCGTAGTTCAAACAAAACGAAATATTACAAAACTAAAAAGAATGCATTAATGAGGAAGGACATATCAAGTAACATTTTAGTCTAATAGAATATACAGTGTGTTTCATAAATACATATATGCACTTAAGAATGGATGACTAAGAAAAATCATATACCGTAACCGCTCTATTTTTGAAATATTCGATATTAATGGAAAGCTTTGCCCCCATCTGGTAAAATTATTCCTCACAAGTTTAAGCTTCGGATACATGCCGATGGCGTGGAGGGAAATAAAAGTAGTCTTTATTCCCAAGGCAGAAAGGACGAGCTACACAAGGTATGTCTTTTTCCCCTATTATCCTGACCAGTTCCTTATTAAAGACACTGGAAAGATTGGTGGATCGACACATCAAAGGAAAAATTTGGGTTCAGTGTATCTTACATCCTTTACAATTTGTCTATCAGGCAGGAAAATCCACAGCCACGGTGTTATATCGACTCATCACAAGGTTTGAAAACGTATTCCCCAAAATTATCAGCGCAGTTTAATACGTCAAAAACAATAGTACATGAATATCTTCAAGAACAGCAGTTATATCCATATCATTTGACAAAAGTGCATGAACTGATTCCTGAAGATCTTCCCCGTAAAATACAGTTTGCACACTGACTATTGGATTAGCAACGAAATAATGTAAACTTCACTACCCCTATTCTCTTCACGGATGAAGCAGGGTTTTCCAAAAATGGTATTATAACTGTACACAACTGACATGTATGGGCTAATGATTTTAATTAGCAGCTATTATTTCGCATCATCATCAGTTCCAATCAATAAATGTCTGGGCAGGAATCATTGGCAATTTTTTGATTAGACCATTCATATTGTCGGCACGACTGAATGGAGACCTTTATTTCAAGTTCTTCCAAAACGTTTTTCACGATTTAGTGGATCACTTACGAGTGGAAACCCGCCGAAATATGTACTACATGGACGATGGGGCAACACCCCATTTCAACGTTGCTGTGCGGGAGCACCTGAATAATGTCTATCCAAACGGTTGGATAAGTAGAGATGGATCTATTGCCTAGCCTGTTCGATCTCCCGACCTAACTCCGTTGGATTTTTACCTGTGAGGACATCTCAAAGCCTTAGTCGATATTAGGGAGGAATTTCTACGGAGAATCACGTTTTATTGTCATTAAATAAGGAACAATGCTAAGTTAATGTGGCGGGTACAGCACTATTCAATTCGTAGTGCTCGAAAACGATATGTAAAAAACGTTGTTCAAAGTTCTTATAATACAGAGCTTAAAAAAATGGAGTCATGAGTGTCATAGCTAGTCAGTCCCTGCAGCTGGGAGCAATTCATAACACTTTCTTGGACAGTAGTTTGAAGGGCCTTACCTGGTATACAACATATTAAAAAAAAATGAAATATAACTGGTTGTTCAATAATTATGTGTAAAAAACGTGATTAAATTGCAGCTTTTTGGGAGCCCATATCTCCGAAGAGGAGGTCTATACGAAAAAAGTGTATATGAACTTGTAGTATTTATTTTACTTGTTTTTTCATATCTGGGGGATTTCCCACATTTTCCCGGACACCCTGTATAAAAATATGCTAAAATAGTATACCAAAAAAAATAATATGCAATATATTTTAGGCTACTAGTTTGATTAATTATTTTGGTTTTAAAACCGTGGGCGCTTGTTTTGTATGACCCAAATTGTGCTTTGTATGTGTGTATGAGGAGATAGGAATGAATACACTGCTACCTAAGATATCTATTTTGTTCCCTTTTGCGGCCAAGCCGTTGGGATACCTTCCCGACTAGAACAGGTTTTTCTGTCCTATTTCTTTTAAAAACTTTAGAATATTGAACGGTTTCAGAATGAGTAGTTCCCCGTCTTCTATTAGGTGTTCTTCCAAAAATTACATTTTAAGATTTTCTAATGCACTGCACTCTGAAAGAATGTGACTAAAAATTCGGTCCTCCACCTCACAAAATCTATATCCTTCCCTCTCTGCCAACACTGAATGTGTTTCTTCAGGTGATAATGCCCCGTCAGGATTCCTGTCAGATATCTGAGTTGGTTTTTACTTGCTACGCTTACTTTATAATTTTTATTTTAAATTAACGAACTTCTGGTTATTAGTTTAAACTTTCCGTAATGTTATAGTTTAGAATCATGTGAAGGAAATTATTTTTAACTTAGCTTTCCCTACAATTTATTGATAGTAAAGCTCGGGAGGAGGGGGAGGTTCCAATCTATATTTAGAAAATGTAGAGTTAGGAAGAAACAGTGTGTATGTGTAAAATAGAAGGCAGAAAGAACAATAAACAATTTATAAACAATATGTGTTGAAAATGATGTTACACAAAAATTAAAATGACATACCAAAAAGTTAGTAACCTTGACTTGAAAATTATAACACAATAAGTCTCGTCAAAAATTAAAGTTAAAATTTTTTAATGGACATAAAAACAAAAACAGAATTCTTTTTGTACCAAACTTGTAGTATGTCAAAAGGTAAATAAGTTGACCTATAATTTTTAAAAGTAATAAGACAGTAAAAAATTAAGTTCACAATAGTAATAGGATAATATAAGGAAGCTACAATAGTAATAAACAAGAGAAGAAAATTAAGAAGGTTGGTCAAACATTAGACAATGACTACGATATCTGGCACGTTTATAAAAATAACCTGTTGTTTCAAGATGATATGTGCTAAGATATTTTAAGGAAATTCGTTCTGCAAAGACATGATACCATATGAAGGATAGTCGAGTGCCTTGAACTTAGAACAAACTATCCTAAGATTAAAAATAAAAATCAAACTCACTTGTGATCCTCCTGACGAAGAAGGTTGAAACTAGAGAATCTTTTTTCCTATATTTTGGTGCCAATGTGCTTCGTAGAGTATTTGCCATGTTCCCTTAGATGACACAATGGCAAGTACCCTTTAGATACATTTTGCTAAGAACATAAAACATGCAGTAAAACTCTTAACTCAATATTAGGTTGCCAAAACGCTTTAGCAACAGGTAATTTAGATTAAGAAAATAAGTAATTCAAACCAGCGACAGATCTTTAAAAGAGTTTCGTGGATTATTGTCAAGATGGCCTACCATGAATTAAGAAATGTTGCTGTAAAATGAATTGCCACATGCTCTGCAGATACATTTAAATATGCTTACGCAAAAACAAAAGGTAATATGTATATCAGAGAAAATAATCTGCTGAATTTTGAGATAATTTTAAGGCGCGAATTCACCAAAGGTACAAAATATTTGCAAATATTTGCGAACGCTTGCAAACAAAATCAATCTTGAAATATTTTCAGGGAATACATAAATAGCGCACGAAAAAACGTTGTCGACAAATGTTTTCGAATGTTTGCCGACGTTCCGACTGTTGCAGTACCTCAAAGGGAATTAGCGGTATGTTTGCAGATCGTGCGCATTGAGTGTAGATACGAGTTCAAACTAGTCTAGGCGTGCACTTCTATTCATATACTGTGGAACAACGATAAATGTTGGGAAATTTAGCATTTATTCAATGAAGAGACAATGTTCATAAATGACAGAAAATATTCGAAAACGGTTACAAGTGTTTGGGCCCTTTTGCTTTAAATGCTAGCTTGGTGAATTCCCGCCTTTAAGAAAACAAATAAACGCACCTCGGTCATTCGCAATCGGCAAATAAAGCCTCAGGTTTCATAATTCTGGTTTCTTACCACAGAAAAACCTTCAAACAAGGAATGTTTAAAAGATTTTTTAAATTTGGTAGAACAATCCAACCGAATCAAAAAGGTAACTAAGCTAATAAAAATATTTCAAAACTCTTCCAAATTAAATTAGTTATGTTCTACAAAAAAATAGCTACGTTCTATAAAAAAAAAATAGTTCAATAAAAAAAATAGACTGACGGAATTAGTAAACACACTTAGGCTGAGGCATTTCTCGAACCCCTTCTGGGTGTAGTTCCTAAGAATTAAATGTGCTTGTCTCATTCTTTGTAGGTTCGTCTAGTAATTGAATCTTCTGCTCTCCTACTTTCTTTTTAAGTCTTCCAGCATTCCAGCGCTACTGTTCCCACAGAAAGTTTCGGGTCCCAAAAATAGTGTATCAACCCCTTTTTTCGTCTTTTCCTGTCTCTCCCGTACACATAGGAGGTTGACTTTATTATTCTTGCTTAATTCGTTTAGTTTCTCTAGGCATTCCCAGACAATCTTGGAGCTGATTACGTGGGTGAATAGTTTTTCTCTTTGTTAAATTTGATGCATTTCCCGATGGCGTGTATTTCCGCTTGTAAGATGTTTGGTGACTTCCAAACCTTCGTGTTCTCTGGTACTGGGTCCATATATAATTTAATTTAGTAATAGATCCGTGGGTGTTTGTTTTGTATGACCCAAATTATGCTATCAGTTGCTAACTGAATTTTAATTAATATAATAATAATAATATATTACGAACAGTTTCAGTACATTTTTCAAATAGATGGTGATCCAATCTAAAAATATTTAAGATCTCAATATTAAATAAGTATGCATCTAGGTAACATAATAGTTGTATGTGCATTGTGCAATTGGAAAGCCACATGACAGTAAGTGTCCTCAAATTGAGAATTTTGTACATTAATTACCTTTTAGTTCTGCGTCAGTAAATTAGGGCACGCATGATTTTATAACCATATTAAATTATCGAATTCGTAATTTAATATATGAATCGATTTTATATCACTTTTTTCGTATATTTTTTACCATATTTTTTTATAGAAAGTTAGATTATACCATCGTTTTTCTTACTTTATTTATCACTTCTTACTTTTCAGTTACAAGATTCGATTATTAGTGGAGAACCAAGAGGTAGCAGTAAAACTAAATGATACAGTTTAATAAATAATAGGGGTTTTTATCTGAAAAAAGGTTACCTTGAAATAACGTTGAAATATAAGGCCAACCTAGTTTTCTAAATAATAAACGTTAAGTACGTTCTACATAACGAAACTTTCTTTTTTATCAATAAACCGTTTGGTGTCTAAGCCTTTTTTTGTTTTTTATCAGACAACTATGATTAACCTTCAAATGATCTCTGGATGTAAAAAAGGCATATTTATATCGTTAGACGGTGAATTTTACCAACTTTCCATTCCTGTAATAAAAAATACGGGTTCCTATTAAAAAAAAAACAAAAAAAACAAAAATGACTTCAAAACGACCTTGATATATGAGTTCAAGATCAGCTTCAAGGCCATAATGTTGCATGCAATATATGTACCAAATTTTAACTTGATCGGGAAACTGGAAGCGATTAAAAAATTTGTCAGTCGGCCATCCATAGGCCATCAGCAGCAGTGAAACTAAATAAAATCATTTAAAAATGAAACCTTTTCAATGGAATGAATTCCCAACAAGGTCAGTTTGACGGTCATTTCACTGTATTGTCATCGGCTTTCTATATATGTACCAGATCTCAGTCTAATTGGAAAATCTGAAGTGAAGGTGACCTTGAAATGGCCTTAAAATAGACGTACAAGGTCAGTTTCAAGTTCACAGTATATTATATTATCATCGGGTTATATGTGTGTACCAAATTTCAACTTGATCGGATAATCCATTGTCAATGGAGCGCCTATCAGCAGCAGGGAAACTAAATGATAAAGTTTTATAAACAATAGGAGATTTTATTTGAAAAAGGTGATCTTGAAATAGCGTTGAAATGTATGTTCAAGGTAAATTTCTAAGTTATAAACGTTAAGTCTGTTCTACATAAAGAAACTTATGTCACTTGTCAATAAACCGTTTGATTTCTAAGCATTTTTTTGTTTTTTATCAGACAAGGAAAATTAACCTTCAAATTATCTCTAGATGTAAATAAAGCACGTGACATATTTATATCGTTTGACGGGAATTTTTGCCAACTTTCCATTTCTATCATAAAAAATACGGTTCCTATATAAAAAAAAACAAAAACTTTAATACATGAGTTCGCGGTCACTTTCAAGATCATAATATTGCATTGTGATTCAGTTTATATATGTGTAACGAATTTTAGCTTGATTGGGTTTTGATTGTCAGTCGACAACTCATAGGCCATAAGCAGAAATAAAACTAAATAAAATCGATTAAAAATTAAACCTTTTGAATGAAATCAATTCCCAGGAAGGTCAGTTTGAAAGTCATACCATTGCATTGTCTTCGAGTTTTTATATGTGTACCAGATTTCAGCTTAATTTGATAATCTGGGGTGAAATCGACCTTGAAATGGCCTTGAAATATACGTCCAAGATCAGTTTCAGGTTCATAATTTATTACATTTTCATCGGGTTTAAATGTGTGTACGAAGTTCAACTTGATCGGGTAAACGGAAATGAGATTGGCCTTGAACTCACTTTCAAATATACGTTTAAGGTCAATTTTAAGGTCATAATATTACATTGGTATTGGCTTATATATTTGTACCAAATTTCAACTTAATCCAATAATCGGAAATGAGTTGATGAGCATTCGACCGCCCACAGGCTATAGGCAACAGTGAAACGAAATAACTTCGTTTAAAAATAAATATTTGACCTAGCACCATTTTTGTAAAAGTTCCCACCGATAAAAAAGACAACTTGCTATATCAGTATAAATGTCTTTTTAGACATATTTGCTATAGGTCTATATTTCTTACTTCAGAATTATATATTAGTAAAGTAAAATAAAGTTGCTTGAAAATAATATTAAATTAGTACCGTAAATTTAAATATATGCTGATGTTATTCATCTAGTGGGCGGATATATTCACTTGTTTTATAAACGTTGATGTTTAATTCATATAGATTTTATCTTCAAAAATTCTTACATAATTTAAAAATAAAGAGAATTAAATTATTAAGTGTAAAATATATGGGTTTTAGTGGCTAATATTTTCTTTTTCCTTCATTTAAAAGAACCATATGCTCACAATTATACACTGCAATGAAGTTAAATCGATACAAATTTTAGCACATTATAACGAATAATGTGTAAGATGTCGCATCACGTTTCAGCAGAGGTCAATCTACAGTATGCATCATTTTAAAAAGGCGTCGAGAAACTAAAAATTTCGGTCGGGTCTAGGACACACAAGGTATATATCACAAAAATCAGTGGCTGTATGTTAGGATTTTAAAAATAATGTTTTTTGAAAAACAGTCAATCGAAGATGAAAAAAGCAGATT